>CATQJL010000001.1:41559561-42180770 GCA_958299035.1 Cylicocyclus nassatus | reverse complement strand
AAATTTTCGGACTTCCCTAATACAAGATGAACGAGAAAGAAACGCCAAGTGCGCTGAAGGAAGAACGATAAGTTTTGTGCAGCATGTATGGTGCATTCCTCAGAATTGTTCCCGTTTGAACCATCCACGTGGTTGCCTTTTCGTTTCGAGATGTCAACGAATAAACGCCTCAAATCGGGGGATGGTCTTTTCGCACGGGCGGTTTCAAGCGCCACCCTGATTTTAATTTGTCTTAACACGTCACGAACGCCGCAAACCTTTCCTCCCCTCGCTTTGCTTGGGAAAGCCGCCGCAAGATGTGTCGTTCGCGGCGGTAGCCCTGTGTGGAAAGCATCACGGTCGTGCGAATTGCCCTACACCCCACTCCTACTTCATAACTTCACGCTAACCGCAGCTGCAGTTCCTACACAATTTCAATTATGCCAAAACTGGGCTGGCAAATGTTGATCAGTACAGACGCAGCTTAGAAGCTGGCTCCACGATTGTAAGAGACAAATTGAGTGCTTGCTGAAGCTCTAGATAAAGCGTGGAGACGACAGAAACATGATTGAAAAGACTCTCAATTTTGAAACAAATAAAGGTAGGAAAGAGAAGGGGGCAGATTCATGCTCCAATAAATGCTCGTAACTTCTTGTCCATGAATGCTCCTCACATAAGAAAAACAAAATTGGAGTCAGTGTTTTATGTCCTTCAATATGGCGTAATGTGTCTCAAAAGACCACCTGTACTCTACTCACAAGTCACCAAGGATCACGCTAACAAAAATCTTTTCATGTGAACCTCGTGAATAGTACAGCACGTCCCATCCAACTTGGTCGAAGCTGCTGATCTCGTAACACTGCCTGAACGCTTTCGAACCTCTTACATTTGAGATGACCTTATGGCAGAAACTCCTCCATCAAGATTGAAACAACGAATGCGGCATCTTTTTTGAAGGTATTCCCCCTGTGAGACAGCTTGAACATAAGCATTCTTCTAATACTTTGCTAATGAGTCAGACGCGTTTAGGCAATGCAAATTTTGAATCGTACTCTTCAATCACGAACTTCATTTGAGCTGAACTATTTCCTATGCGGTGGTGTATGAGTAAGCTGCAGTTTCTTCTAATTTTGATGGATAGCAAAATCTTGATATTTTTTCCATGCAATCGCATACCAGAAATCTTCTTATATAAACCTCGTGAACACCCACGTTCTATCTAACTTGGTTCACGCTGAGCATTAAGCAAAAACTAATTTTGTAATGCTTTCAGAACTTCTTGCCTTTGAGATGTTATCTTATGGTGGAAACTTCTTCATCAAGGTTGAGACTACGAATGCGGTGTCCTTCCTGGACTTTTGAAGAACAGTCCATGCATGCATGCCGTTATCCGTCATCAGCTCGCGCTTTTCCATCGCTTGCTCGTTTCCACCTCACCTCACGATTAGGGCTAGCTACTGTCGCAGCAGAGACTTTCATGCAAACAAGCCCACGTCGGGTCTTTGTTCCACATGGCAGCATGCATGGACATCTCGTGAGGTAAGGGGGCGCATCTTAGAAAGCTTTTAATCCTGATGCTTCAAAGATCTGGATTTCACATTACAGATCCACGCTGAGTCTATTGGCAGAAGGTCTATGCAAAAAATTGTAGCCTAAACCTTTTCTGCACTTATTCCATGAATTTCATATCTAGACAGATAGACATTCTCAACCTGCAATCATATCAAAATTACATTGCAAAATTTCTATAAGTAACTGGGCAATAATAATATAGATTGTTTTAAGATAAGTTTTTAAGACATTGTATACCGAGTTTCGAAAGGTATTCAATAACAGGATGAATATGAATTACTGTGGGAGGAAGTAAAAAGGCGAAGTTATGGGACACTCTAAAACATTGGTGGACATCCACGTGTCCCTCTATTGTTTAGGAGAAATCGAGCGCAGCACTATACATCTTCTATGAGAAATGTATAGTGTTGTGCTGCATTGATCAGGGGGGATCCCGCTTCTAGCTGGAATTTGTGCGGACCAACTTTGTCACCGCTGGAATCATGTGGTCGTAAAAGTCTAAAATACTCAAAAATTGCGCCATCCACCCGGATGATGGTATGCACGATGTAGGGCTTAAAATTACAAACTTCATTGAGACTCCTACAAAAATAAGTATACCCAAAACAAACAAGGAATAGTTCAATGAGCGTATAAGTGGTACGGAAAAATATACGAGCATATAAGACAATGAGCCAATGTACTTGAACAGTTCCGCAAAAGTGTGATCTGACTGTGTTTTGACGAACTACTTAAAAGCAGTGTTTCACCAAGATCTGGACGTCGCGATTTTTGCATATACCAAGCCTTTCTAACCCTGTAGTCTCTCAGCCCGCAGATTCAAAATCGTATAAAACTTCAGGAAACTCCCGCTTTTCGAAGGCCCCACGGAGGCAACGGACGAGATGAGCTTTCCTACTGCAGCTTGGGCCACAGGTTTAGACGCGTTGGCGAAAAGGCCGTTGCTTGGAAGACATGTCGAAACATGAAAGGGGGAACCGACGAATCAGCCAGCTGGCGCCAAATCGCCCTTTGCGGACCACTTTGTGCACAAGCTTTTCAAGAAAGAAGAAAGCACCGGTTGGTACTGGGGTCACGCAGGTTAGGCTGCGTTCAGACTGATTTCGAAATCCGGGAACAGTTTCAGCAGAGCGCTCATTTCAAGCGCTGTGCTGGAACTGTTCCCGAACTTCGGGATCAGTATGAACGCAGCCTCACTGCCGGGCTCAACTTTCGTCGGCCAGTGTCAGAACAGCTGTGATCCCGACACGCCTTCGTCCGGCAGTAGCCTTTATACAGTGCGTTTTATAATAAGACATCCCTCGAGATTTAAAATTTCGGCTTTGATAAGAGATGGGATACTCTAAAGCGCAAATGTGGTCTACATTTGATCACAACTAGGGTCAAGTAAGGGGTGTGGCACACGATCGCTGGTTACGACCCCCCCCCCCCTCGATTGCTGTCTTAACACGTTTCGGACCGCGAAATCGCGCGCGGCGAAAAAGAGTGCACTTTCGGCGGTTAGCCAGCAAAAAAGCCTTATTTCGCAGACTGTGGACTACGTCTGTAATCAGCATGCCAGATAAGCTCCATACCCAAAATTCTGGGTGAATTCGAAGCGTTTGAATTTTGTCGCTTGAGAGGGACTTTTGTGCTTTCTTGAAAGATAGAAGCAAAAACTCAGTTTCATATAGTATCTAAAAGTATCTATGTTGTACATTGTACTCGTCACTCTTGAAACTACGGTTTATCTCTTTGAAATCGGAGCAAAGAAAAGTTGCGACGTCGCACGCGTCGTTCGCGTTGCCGCACTTCGTTGCAACTGTTGTTCGATTTGTCCTTGTATCTCGTAAACAAATATCGGCGGCATAACTCTACAGAGTCATTTAGAAAGTAAGAGCTTAGACCTTTGACTCAATAACTTCGGACTTAAAGAAAACCTTCTGCAAAAGTCAGAAAGAACCTTCAAAGCAGCGTGCTGCACCATGTGCAGCACCGGTCCCAAACATGTTAATAAGACCCCCCCCTGAATTATATACCTAAGATAGCATTACCTGAAGGCCCTGTCAAACATAATGGGCACCATATCCATAATGAGCATGTCAACTGACCCCTGTAGACAAAGTTTGAGCGAATTTTGAAGATTCAAGATACTAGGCTACCTAAGTGAAATGATCATATTCCAATATGATTAACTTTGTTTCAAATTTGAATTAGCTATCCGTTTTTGCACTCAAGATGCACTACTCCTTCTTTGTTCATTTCAGAAATCCAGGTATAAAAGACCTCCAAACTGTGAAATTAGAGATCATCCAAAAACACGTTTTTCCCATTTTCCTTGTGATGGCTGTGCTTTCATCAACTATTACTCAGAGCAAAGAAAACGAATCAGGCTCAAATCACTCCTGTGAAAACTAGGAGATCTAGGCTATCGATCCATATAAATATTGTTTGCTAAAAATGTTTTTATGACATAGTTAATGGGGTGTGGCACTCCCTTGAAAGCTATGGCTGCCACAGCTTTCAAGGGGGTGTGCCACACCCCATTAACTATATCAAAAAACATTTTCAGTGAACATTAGAACATTTTCAGTGAACATTCAGAATTTGGGGGACACACATCCCAAGTAAGCGAGGCAACGACAAGGGCTGCGGCAAAGCCTTGTTTAGGTCGCCTTTTGCAAAAATGGCTATTTACGGTCGGTGAAAGAGTGGGCTACAATAAACAGTTTGAGTATGTGCACAAGTGATTAGTCAGTTGTTTTTTTTAATGTGAAGCTTTTTGAAAAAATTTTGACAATGAATAACGGGGAACCTAAGAAAGAAAGAGATGTCGAAAATGGGATTTTCGCACTTTCAGACTTTTCGGTTTGTAGTCGAATTTTTCGTTCAACTTTTTAAGATTTGAAAATATAGTAAAACAAGTTCGGTAGAGCAGGCTTAGAGCTTCCAACGCAAACTAACATTTTGCCAAATGTTTTGAAAAATATTGAGAAAAATCAAAACAAAAAATGCGAACGAACTTATTACGCAACCTAATACATAGGAATTTCAACGCTATGGAGCGACTGAAACAAGACGTTTGAAAGTTCTCCAATAATCTAAAAATCTGCGTGAAGAGTTTTACGTATGCTGCTTTACTGCGCCATTTTTCAAGAGTTTTTCGAAATATTCAAATGTGTAATCACGTTTTCAGAACTTTGTTACGGTGTACCTGAAAACTTGTGAAAGAAGCATTACGGTTAAGAGCAACTTTTATCTAGGGTAGTGATTCTAGAAGTTTTCTTGTGAGATTTTCGGCTCTTTGTTTCCTATCTTAGGCGAAATACGGCCTTTAATGCCTTGAATCCCCTTCAATTTTTTCTACGGTACCTAGAATGAAGAGCGATCGATGAGTCGCTCCATACTGTAAATTTAAGCTGAAGCAAGCCCATACGGAATGGTACTTGTGGTTCAGCAAAAGACTTTCTGGAAAGAGAATAAACGATTATTCAATGTCTACACACTCTAGGGAAAATTTCCGTTTTCAAAGAATATTCGGTAGTTTCATATTCTGAATAACATTTTGTAGCCAAATATTCGAAAATTCCGATTTTCAAGTATTATTCGAGATCCTATTCAATAAAATCGAATTCCCCTATTATAGTACGCAGCTTTTGTAAAGATCACCATGCTCTCTGTCCTATACCCTTCAGAGAATTTTTGGAGGATACTGGCAAGAGTTTCCATGCAGACACAAGCAGTATGAGACCCTGGAAAAGTTGGAGCAGATCCTTATAGAAAGACATGCAGAAATTCGTTGTAGGCAGCGTCCAGGCAAATCTGGATCTATGGGGCTCTCACGTGAAAAGTAATCTTGAGGCCTAAATAAGCTCTGCCCAAGCGGCGCCTTCATACCCCGTCGGCTGCCGCCGCTAGCAGCCATCAGCAGCCAGCAGCCGCCGCCAGCAGCCTATAGCTGCCGCTGGCCACTTTTCTTATCATAGGAGCGCATAATCACCAAATTTTCATTACGTTGCGTACATCGGTCTTCACCGTTCATCTTTCATGTTTTTTCCTTGGATGTCGCTAATGTGCAGTTGATTCTCACACATATCTTTGCGTCATTGCCACTATCTTATTGCCGTAGATTGGAAATGCTATCGTTTCCCACATTTCGCTACTGCAATCTCTCTTGTTTAAAACGATTCTGGGTGATTGGGTTACTCCCTCAAGTTTGGGGGGGGGGTGTATCGGTGATTCGATGGCTTTGTAGTAGCCTGAGGCGATATACCGCCTTTTGCAGTGTGTTATGCAGAACACATAGCTAGTAAGTTCTATGAACAGACGACGTGCACGTATTAGTGCGGTGGTAGAATGCTGACGATTAAAGGCGTGGCAAAGTAACATAACAAACATCTGGGCAATAATACCCTCACATCACAGCAGGTCATGCTTATGGCATGACCTTTATGGTGCTTAGGAGAAGTATGATATAAGTTGCAAAGAAGGTGCCGACAAAGTCGGCACACTCCGGCCAGCGAGGGGAAATGGAGAGAGCGAAAATGTGCATTTCACAAACATACATAACACTGTGAATATACAAAAATACTCGTATTTGTCAGGATATCGCAGTGGTCGTTGGTGAGCGGCGCTTTGACTGTACCGACATCCGCGAAGTATGAGCAGACGTGGCGACGATAGGAGGCAGATGGTTGGAATAAGCAGGCGATGAAATTGTTGTGATTGGTACACTCAATATGGCGACATGGTAAATACTTGAGTTCAAAAAAATTTCCGCTTTCCTTGTTTGGAAACGGAGTTGGAAGGTGTTCGTCATTGGAGACAGCTGTCTCACCTTCACCAGTTGCCGGAAGCGTCGTGACCTGCAAAGACCTGACCGCCTCCTTATGAGCAGAGAAGATCTTGTCGTTATATTGATCATCAGCACTACTCGACGTTTTGCTTCTTTTTATCGTTCCCTCTGACTTTATCTGCGGTAAATTTTTTGCATCTACTTTTGCCGTGTGGTCGAGGCTGTCTTCGTTGGAGTTTGAAATGGTTGGCTCCACGGACATCTTCTGTCTTTTTTCTTGAGCATATGGTATGCTGCTTAAAGCGCTAAACTTACTCCTGGATTCAATTTTAGTCTCTCTTTTACTTTCTTCTTCGTTTTTGAGCGTTTCTTCGTTCATCGTTGGCGTATCGCTTGAGATAGGATCGCGCGTTTTTGGTGACTCGTTCGACTGATTCCCGAGCAGTAATTGCTCACTGTTATTTTTGCATGTTACGGCAAAATTCTTTCTGCTTTCTATGCTTTTCAATTCTGCCTCAAATTCTGTCGTGCGGAGTTGCACATGGAAGACAAGCATGTGAGTATCATCAATCATAACTTATAATAACGGGCTAAGGGTGTTTACGTGACTTTGTGTGTGTGTGTGTGTGTGTGTGTGTGTGTGTGTGTGTGTGTGTGTGTGTGTGTGTGTGTGTGTGTGTGTGTGTGTGTGTGTGTGTGTGTGTGTGTGTGTGTGTGTGTGTGTGTGTGTGTGTGTGTGTGTGTGTGTGTGTGTGTGTGTGTGTGTGTGTGTGTGTGTGTGTGTGTGTGTGTGTGTGTGTGTGTGTGTGTGTGTGTGTGTGTGTGTGTGTGTGTGTGTGTGTGTGTGTGTGTGTGTGTGTGTGTGTGTGTGTGTGTGTGTGTGTGTGTGTGTGTGTGTGTGTGTGTGTGTGTGTGTGTGTGTGTGTGTGTGTGTGTGTGTGTGTGTGTGTGTGTGTGTGTGTGTGTGTGTGTGTGTGTGTGTGTGTGTGTGTGTGTGTGTGTGTGTGTGTGTGTGTGTGTGTGTGTGTGTGTGTGTGTGTGTGTGTGTGTGTGTGTGTGTGTGTGTGTGTGTGTGTGTGTGTGTGTGTGTGTGTGTGTGTGTGTGTGTGTGTGTGTGTGTGTGTGTGTGTGTGTGTGTGTGTGTGTGTGTGTGTGTGTGTGTGTGTGTGTGTGTGTGTGTGTGTGTGTCCGTCTGTCTGTAACGAAATTCATAGAGCGAGTTCCAGCCAATGTCCTGAGCCCAAATTTTGCACAGCGCATGCTACCAGCGCAGAACTCCACCGTACAAAATCACGAGCAGATTCGTTGGGTGGATCCATGAGAATTTGCGAGTCAGACGGATCCACTTGGCCTCTGGCCCGCAAAATTGGGTCTGTATCAACGCTTTTTGCAAAGTCGTGGATGAGTTTGGCATGTTGATGTGCAAGACATGGACTTTAGGCGAAAAAGTGACCAAAGGTCTACTACTATACCAGAACGACGCCAAAAAGAAATGGTTGCGCAAATGGTCAATCCGCCGTGGCTTTACCTGACCATTTGAGAGAATTTTTGCATAGAAATGTAGCTCACGGTAATTGTTGTCCTTATGGCGACTACCAAGCCAAAAGAAGTTTAAAAACCTAATCGAATTTGCAATTGTTCTTCTGCGAAAAGTTTCATTCACGCGAAATTACCGATCTCACATGAAAAACCCTTTGAAATGAGTAGTTGTTTACATTTCATTCGTGGTAGTCGTCATTGCACGGTGAGTTTCAAAGACATCATTAGGCGAGAACAAGTAAAGCATATAAAGCAAGACCAGTGCGAGCCTCTGCGAAGCAGAGGTGACGCACTGGTAACTTACAATAACGGGCTAAGGTTGTTTACGTGTTTTTGTGTGTGTGTATGTCTGTGTGTCTGTCTGTAACGAAATTCGTAGAGCGAGTTCCAGCCAACGTCCTGAGCCCAAATTTTGCACATCGCATGCGGCCAACATAAGAGCCTACCGTGCAAAAGCACGAGTGGTTTTGTTGGTGGATCCCTCAGAAACTGCGTGTCAAACGGAACCACTTGGGTTCTGGCTAGCAAAATTGGTTCCGTATCACCACTTTTTGCAAACTGGAGATGCGTTTGGCATGCTGATGTGCAAGCCATGGATTTAGTCCAAAAAAGTGGACAAAAGTTTACTACTTTACGAGAACGATGCCAAAAGAAATGGTTGCGTGAATAGCTAATTTGCCATGGTTTTACCTGAGCATTAGAGAAGAATTTTGCACAGAGATGTAACTCACGTTGCCTACTGTCCTTATGGCAGCTATCAAGCCAGAAAGAGTCCAAAAACCTATTTAAATTTGTATTTGTTCTTCTGCGAAAAGTTTCATCCACGCGAAATCACCGATCTCACATGAAAAAGCATTTGGAATGGGTAGTTGTTTACATTTTACTCGCGAGAATCGGCACTGCACGGTGAGTATCATTGCCACCATTAGTCAAGAATGAGTAAGGCATATGAAGTGAGACCAGTGCGAGCCTCTGCGAAGCAGAGGTGACGCACTGGTGGCTTTATAAAATCTTATCTCTTTATCGAGTTTCTCCATTTCCATCACCATCACTTTCCTTATGGCGGTAGATTCTTCGCTTTCGTAAAGTTTCTCCAGCACACCAGTCCTCATTTGTAGTGACTGTGCGGCGTTCTTCACTTCTCTAATTATTCGCGCATATTGGCGCAGATTGTAGGCGCATATCCTTCGCCGTAGATCGTCGTCATCTGGAAGTATTGTCTTCTTACCGCTGTAGGCGTACTCTTGCAGTACTTCCGTGAGGTTCTTGGTTTGCCTTCTAATTTGTTTGTAGAGGCTGGAAAACAGCTTCATTATGAGTGAATCCCTTTGTGTTGCTGTCGTAGCGAAGCCCCTCACATCACAGCAGGTCATGCTTATGGCATGACCTTTATGGTGCTTAGGAGAAGTATGATATAAGTTGCAAGGAAGGTGCCGACAAAGTCGGCACAGGGGGGTAACCCGACCACACTTGAAGTTTTTCTTGCGTGCTTTGCTTCTTTTATCTTTAGCTTTGCTGTATCTTTTACATGAGAGTAGTATACGTCCAACTGTAACAGCATGATTTCCCGCTCAGTCTCATTGCGCCGTTACTTGTCGTGATCCATCGTTAGCCTCCACAGCTTTACAAGCTAGTGCAGGTTTAGCTCCGAGTCGTTTTGTGTTTTTCGATTTTGCATTGTCTCAATCAAGCTTCTGTTTGGAAGTTAGGCGTGAACGTTCTCCTGGGCGACCATTGACCCGCAAATCCTTCATAACTTCTTTTAGAAAAACGATTAGCAGAAACGGAAGTCAGATTCGGAATCAGCGTTTCAAGGCGAATGTAATGGTGCTATTCATCTCATTTCACACCAAGTATCTTTCCCTTTTCAGCTCATTTTGCTATTACCAGCTGTTCTGGCTCGCTTTTACTCTTTTTTCTCCTTTTTGAGTTTTCAACAAGTTTCACTCGTTGCTTTTTGAACCATGACAAAGCTGCGAGACGATTATAAAATGCAAAGTTATCGATAAAACATGGAACTGCAAAAACCTTTTTAAACAAATTAGAGGGATAATGAAGAGTCGCAGTTTATCACAGGAAACAATATGATTTCGCCAGAACCCCTCAGTACAAGTACATACATCGTGTGGTTTCCGTTCTGTTCGAAACAAAATTTTTAATGAGGTCAAAATCACTTTTTCTTCGAGCATGTTCTACCCCAGAGCGCGACGATGAGGTTCTACGACACTTCGATGCGCTGTCTGTATCAAACACACTGCATTTTATCGCACGCTCAAAATGTTGTTTTGCATTTGTGTGACGCGCCTTGTTTATGTCAGTCATTATCTGAGTTCTTTGAACTTTTCAACGGAGATGGCGCGGAATCACACAAACAATGATGCGTAAGACCTTCGCTCATCTCTCACCTTTGTAAAAGCGCTCCTTCTTCTAAAATTTAGCTGTTTACATGCAGCTTGTTTAGCTTACTATTTTCTTTCATATATTTCACACATAATTGTTGTATAGGCATCACAGTAGTCGTAGGTAATGTTAATGTCCGCTATCGGTTACCATCATTTCATGGTATCATCTTGCTTGCATTAGTGAAAACCCTACGATGAGCTCATTCAATAAAAGCATCTCAGCTTATCCAGCGCCTCGTAATCTTCAGCTGCTTAACTTATCTCGAGCACGCCTCTCCTGATGAAAGTTTCTTAGTCGCTCTACTCTAGTTGAATCGCGGTCTTCACAATGAAAGGTAGTTCGTGTCACATGTAACCGAGAGGAATCTCGCAAATCTTTCTCATATGTTCAGTCAATTTTCTTCAGGAGGCTCCGCAACCATGTCGATGACTAGTCTGAGCACTAAGTCTCGACGGCCGGAAGACATTATTATGGAGGGTTGGCTTCACAAAAAAGGAGAACATATCAGAAACTGGAGGCCAAGGTAATTTTGTCATATAAGGTCTATAATGGTAAAGTAAGCTCTACTATAAAGTAAGAAATTTTTGCTACTGCAGACTATGCAGGGAGCGCGCACAGGTCGTCCCTGAAAGTGTATCGAACTTCGATCTTTAGTGATCTTGTAAGGACGTTTTCTTCACCCTCACATTTTATAATGCAAAACTGGCTTATCTTGGGTTTACAGTGAGGAATCACCGATCTCTTCATTACTGTAGGATTACGGTAGGGACTCTTAGCAAGCAATGTCATTGTGAATATGCTATCGTTTTAGACAAATTTTTCAAATTTGGGAAGTTAGTACTAGGTCATCTTATGCTGCTTCGAGTGCTCAGTTATTACATATTTGAAGCTTATCAAATGGTTAATCGCAGTTTCGAGAAACAATGAGAAAACAGCTGTCACAGTAACTTTTGCCAGCTAAGAATGAAGCATCACGGTGTGCGAAGTTCGTAGTTGCAGTCAGTTCCTAATTATCTAGTTTAGGGTTTTCAGATTGCTTGGTTTGTTTTCTTAAGCAAAATATGGTTCTTTAAGCTCAAACCCTTTTCAAAATTCCTACGTAATTTTACGGTAATGAAGAGAGATTGATGATTCCTCCATACTGTAAATCTAGAGAGCTTCGTAGCATGGTGTTTGAAAGGCTACGAAAGCCTTTCATAGGAGCAAATTAAGGTCCTTTGTATGATACATTTTTGGACACTTTGTATGTAATTTCGAAGAAAACAGCAAGATTACCAAACGGACGTTGGCGCCAATTCCTAAAAAAGCTGTCTGAGTTATCAACTCTACTTTGAGTGTAGATATGTCGGTTTGATGAGAGATAGCATGACACTGATTTCACTCGAAGCCTAGGTAAAATACGAAGGCGAGTGGAAAAAAGGGGACTGCCTCTTGTATATCGGACTTATGCAGTGGTTCTGTCTTGGGTTTCCCACTTTGAACCACGATTGTCCTATTACATAAAAGAAATGCTGAAATTCGAGTGCGAGACAACGCGTATCAGTTGAGGGGAGATGCTGACCTGTTCGAAGGTCGTGACGCATTTTCTATGATGTCCTCCGGTCGGCAGTCCGGCAGGACGCGGACAGCACAGCGATCACTAGTTGCGGAATAAAGAAGCATAAGTGATCAGAAAGTGATCTAGGTCATCGGAATGTCAATCTTCTATCCACAAGGATTGATCCGTGCTTGAATTTGGAAAAGCAAGTTTTCTCTCAGCGCGCTCACTGAGCGACCGCGATCAGGTTCACACATAAGTTTGGCCGCAAATTCGAAAAAAGCGGTGCTTTAGTTAGCGCATGTATCCCCATATTTGTGTATTGATAAGCTGCTTGTGCATTTGCTACCTCTCACTTGTCTCGGATTTTTTTCTAAATAATTGATGCAGAGTTCAAAGTTTCACTACCCATGGGAGCTCTGCATAGGTAGATCATGTTTTTGTACAGTCTGGCTTTGTAGCAGGTAGAAGCAAGTTTTGCGTGTAGAAACAGAGGTTTTCCAGCCTGTTATCATCCGCATGTGAATCCTTACACTTTGTTTGCGTGTACTCCCTAACCAGGCTTCGCAATAGCTAGAGATTTCGCTCTTGATAAATAACGGATTGAGGAAGGCTTACAGAAGACTTTGAAATCATATGTGTTTGTGACACTGTTTTTTTTCTGAAGTTAGCATGATGTAATATCCAGGCTAATCTTTGAAAAAATGAGTATCTTTGTCATGGAGGAAGTAGGTGGCACGTTTTTGAGTATCTTGACTCAAGATGAAAAAGTTTAACTATTATAATAGCCGTTAAAGCCCCATAATCCCCCGATCTCGATTCAATGAAGTCCATTCACCGAAATAGCAGGGAATTTTGCGCTAATTTCGGCTTTAAAATATGACGATATAGCAATTTTTAAACCAACTGCTGCAATTAGTTTGTGAACATGCGGTCCGAAGGCGTACCCTCTTGGCGTACCAGCGGCGTACCATTCTCCTCCCAGCGGAGTTCCACAGCGTACGAGCGGCGTGCGACTGCCCTACCAGCGGCGTTTGCGTGTTCCGCTCAGACGAGTATCGAAGGCCGCTGGTACGCAACGAAAGTCGGAGTATAAAGCAAATATCATATGAAATTTACCATCTGAAATCTTAGATTCAGTTTGCAGATACTTCATCCTCTTCAACGATGGCGCTTTGTTGGGGTTCAAAACGCAACCCAAGTTGGGTCAACCTTTCCCAGAACCATTGAACGATTTCATGGTCAAGGATGCACAGGTCGCGATTTTGTTTATCAGTGATAGGTCATGTTGGGAGTCGAGACATCTAGAATTTTTAATTGTTAAAAAAGCTGGGAATATTTTGCTTGAATCGCGTTTGACTCGCATACGATGACGATCTGTAGCCAAAAGCTTCAGCTAAAGATCCATAAACGACGACTGCTCAAGTTTCCGGTCTGGCATTGATATTGTGAATGACGCTTTGTTTTTGTCCGTTCTGAAGATTGAGCATGGGGCATAGATGGTTGTTTTTATCACTTTTGAAAGTCTAGATGTTGAAAGCACATGCTCTAGATAGAAATTGACCCCTTTAAGGGTCCCTTTCCCCAGCAGAATGTCATAATACTTAGTGACTTTCTGGGGTTGGATACCTCTTCTGCATGACTTTTTGAAGAAATCGCCAAGGCCTGTTGTCTTTCAGGCCATCCGCTACGAGAAGCCACGGCCAAATATGTTTATGATCCGGGTTTTACAATGGACTACGGTTATTGAACGCACATTCTATGCGGACAATGCAGAGGTGAAGACTTTTAACAAAAACTTTTTTTGCAGTTCGCCACTGCAGTTCAGTTTGAGAAAGAGTTTGCTTGTTTACCTGAGGATTTCTCAGTATTGTTGAAATACAAAGCAAAGATTTAGTTACGTGAGAGATGGATAGCTGCGATTGAGCTCATCGCCAACAGGTACAGGCAACACATGAGTGAAGAACCGCAGTCAGCCCAAGAAGAGATGATGGAGGTGGTCAGCCAGGTGAGCTTTTATTCGCTTATTTTTTCGCCAAATATCCCATGATATGCATCTAGACTTTGAAGCGTTACATCTGTTATATCCCTCCTTCGAAAATCGTTCGTTTATGCCTTCCTGACTAAAGCTAAGCATAATTAACATTAATGCTGAGGAAGGTTGAGCTACAAGTAAGCAGAGTATCTGACTTGGGTAATTTTAGCTCATAACGAACTCGAGGCTACTGTCACTTCCAAGATTATCAGCTGATCTGCTTGTGATTTTCCAATCTTGAGTGAATGCATTGGTTTGTAAACATATTAGTTTCCAATAGGTTCGCATGTGGAAAGAGCTTGTTTGATAAGACCTATCAAAAATGAGCTTTATTGCCCCTCCCCCTCCCCCCCCTCCATTTTTGTCAAACAAATACGAAGAGCATGGTACCTTTGTGTCCATTGCATATTAGGCATCCATGGACGATTTATCCGGACAGTATGCTGCTGCCGCGCATGCGATTATGGGACAGCCGTCAGTTCCTGCAAACTCTTCAGCAAACGCATTAGCAAGAACGGAAATGATGAGTATAGCAGATACCAGCGATGCTGCAAAAAGAGATAAGATTGTGAGTTTGCAATAGTCAATCAACTCCACTCAGGTTGTAAGCATTGTATGCTTATATTCTAGACCATGGATGACTTTGAGTTCCTCAAAGTGCTCGGCAAAGGTACGTTCGGGAAAGTTATCTTGTGTAAGGAGAAACGTACTTCGAAGTTATATGCGATCAAGATTCTCAAAAAAGAAGTTATCATTGCGAGAGTAAGCGGTCTCTGTGAGTGCAAATGTCTTGACTCAATGTGTGCATTTTAGGAAGAAGTCGCTCACACCCTCACAGAGAATCGCGTTCTACAACGATGTAAGCATCCTTTCCTCACGGTACGTTTGACGGATGCTTTTTTGGAATAGAGATCGCACTTTCTCCACGGCGACTTACTTAATTTGACCTTGGGTTGAGCTTGCAAAAAAAATCTCGTTGGGATAGATAAAGTAGCCACTCCCTTGGTGTTTCCTTCGGATTCCTTTCATATCTCTCCGGACTATCACATGATATATGTGAAAGTAGCGTAAAAGTCCACTATTCTTCCTTCTCCATTATTTCTTTTCCTGTGGAAGTGTTTGAAGCGGATTTTGTTGCTTCTACAACATTTTAAGTAACTTTGCTTCCTCATCATCGTATTTTGGTGGTCGTGTGTTTTAGCAGCTGACGTATAGTTTCCAAACAATACATCACCTGTGTTTCGTGATGGAATTTGCCAACGGCGGCGAGTTGTTCACGCACCTACAGAAGAGTGGAACGTTCAGCGAGTCGCGATCGCGATTCTATGGTGCCGAAATAGTGCTTGCACTTGGATATCTACATAGTCTCTCAATTGTTTACCGAGATATGAAGGTAGGTCGCTTTCTGCTTCCATGAATCCGCTAAAAATACCTGTTGTGAATTCCACAGTCTCCTCTAAATGATTAGATTTCCCGCTCACTATAGTATGCTTAATGCCGGGATAACGCAATTTTGCACGTGAACAAATAGTTGTGCCTGGAACGCTGATCACTTGCGAGTGCAAAATGCCGGTATCGCTGGGGTGGCTATCTCCCGCGCAGATTTATCGGATTCTCTCCGCACCGCAAGCACACTATATTGAGCGGAAAGTTTTCTTGACTTTTATCTGTAAGGCCTCGGATATATCTGCTTATGCTCATAGCTTTTGTAAGCTTATACGTACATGTCAATCTTGAACTTGCTTACAAATTATGCGCCTTCGAAAAATTATGAACAAGTGTAGCAATTAGAAATAGCGCGGCGACGAGGTATGACCGATCCCTAAGTCTCTGTTGATAGGACCAACTTGCGTTTTTGTATATACTTGTAGTCTTGAATTCGCAATATCATGTGACCAAATTAGCTGACCAACTAGAATTTTCATATAGGCACCTTCTTTGTAGTAGCGTGAGCGCTGGAGCAGTACTGTAGCAATAGGAGTAGAGGACTATATGTCGCCGAATTGGGGCGGCCCACGGCGATCTGCAACGAATGCGGACTCTTTCACATGCGAAGGTGCGTTTCTGAAGTCCGCGCGGGACCACCTCCCTAGGGACCGGCCATAGGTACTCAGATAATCGCCGGGGCAGGCGGCCATGCGATTCATGGGCGGGCGGGCACCGGAAAAATAGTTCGCTGATTTCTTGCGGTCCGCTTGCAGATATTTGGAACAATTTTAGCGAAATTTTAGACTAATGCTTGGAAAACAATCGCGGTTTTCTTATAGATTAGCTGCGTCATTCTCGTGAATTTTCCGCGAGAATATGCAAAATTTTTGAGGGCCGCACGGTCCTTTGTGGAGGACAGCGCAGCCCCAGGTACTTTCCGCTGGAAGGTACCTCAAACTTGAGTAATTAAACCAACGGTGACACCTCTGTCACACAGAGTCTTACCTGTGCTCGAAAGCCCGAAACCGCGTAAAAAGAGTCCGAGCACCTGCTGGAAGTTCGGCCAGCGTTTGCTGAAAGAGATTATTTGACGAGCGCCTGCAGAAAATTCTGTGTTACTGCCCGCTGGCAGAACATTAGACAGTAAAGGAAGTACCGCTCGCTGAAGGTTTGGCCACGCCCCAAAATTCTGCTGACCGCTTGCACAAAAGCGCGAGTTTGCGGACGGCCTGCCCCCGGCGATTATCTGAGTAGGCGCCAGACTAGCTGACTGTCTGCTTCAGCAGAAGTCTGCGCGCAACTAGTAAGCTGATGTCATTTGGCGTCATGTAGGACGGAAATTTAAGTGGCGTCTGCGATGCTCGAAACAACAGCAGTTTTGGAGAGGTGATAAAAAAGCCTCGCGGAATGAGAGTAGGATAGAAAGGCCTTGACAGTGAAAAATTTTTGTTGTGTTGAAGCCGCTTTTCCTACAACGTAATACCACATGACAGTAACTGCGCCGCTACCGGCTGAAGCAGGACGATCGGTCAGTCTGGCGCCTACCATACCGTTACTGTGATTCCTGCAATTATTGCGATTCCGTGATTCCTGCGGATCCCACAACAATGTATATTGCGAAAAAACAATGTATACTGAAATTCGCAAGGCACTCCGTAGTGCGGCACATCGGAAGCTGAGGAATCACAGGAAACGCAGGTATTACAGGAATCGCAGGAATCACCTCCTGGAATAGTATGGCTGGTCTCCTACATTCGGCGACATATAATCCTCTACCCTTGCAGCATCGTTATCTTCCTTTTTTCTTTTCACTGTTAGCTCTAAGTGAAGGTTGGAGATCCTATGATTGTAAAGGCCTACATTCAAGTCATTGCCCATGAGGCGGTTTATATCTACAACGTGAGCAAATCTCAGGATGTACTTCCCCTTCTTCTTCTAGAGGAGAACGAGACTGACAAGGGATCGGCCGTAGGTTGCCGGCAGCTGTTGCCAGGGTTGCCGAGGTTGCCGGTGTTGAGCTCAAAGTATCTCATTGCGTTATGTGCTCTCTAACGGCAACCCCAGCAACCTCAACCACACCAGCAACCTCGGCAGTCCTGACAATCCTGGCACTCTGGCAACAGTTGCCGGCAATTTATAGCCGATTCCTACGTGAGGCCTTCCTGGGCGATTGCTGGATTGGGTACCTATCACTCATTGCATTCAATACCTAGGCGCGTATGCACGCAAATATCTGCGGGAGGGGAGGGAAGTCGGGAAGGGACGCGCCATAACTCGCTGCACTTGATTTCTGTAATCTTTTTTGTCTATCCATCTTACGATCATACTCTGGCGCTTGGCAAGGGAAGCCTTTAGTCGAAGTGATATGTTACCCATATCACTTTGCACAGCATTGAACGATGATTTTAATCTGATTTCCTTTTCTGCGGTACACCTCCCCGGAAGAAGTTATAATTGTTTAAAAGTGTGAATGTGTGAAGCCTTAGGCTGGGGTCATACTGGTTCCGAAGTTCCAGAACAGTTCCAGCACAGTTCGCGCACTGTGCTGGAATCGTGCCGCAACCTGTGCTGCATGCGTTGCCCGCCCGGTATAGGCTATTCACAGGCAATAATGTGCGCGCACCTCACACAAGGCAAGGATACTTGGTCGAAGTGGCGTTTCATCAGGAAATGTATACTGTCTTATAGAGCTTAGGACGCTGATTTCAAATCTGCTTTCCATATCTGCAAAGCGCTTGTGGGAGGGGAATTGTGGGAAGTTTTTGAGATAAAAATTTTGAATGCGCGGCTACCATAAAATCATTCAAAGTGCAGTCTATGAACCTCGAATGGGGCTATGTTCAATACCAGGGCGTTTTATGCAGCACTATCTTCAATCTAATAAGCTCTTGTCAGTCACTATTCCCTTTAAGTGCCGAAAAGATCTCAACACCTGTTTTCACTTTAGCCAAACCATTGTATTTTTACCAATAAAAATTCCCAGAATTCCCCCCTCCCCCCCAGAAGCGCTTTGCAGGTAGCGAAAGCAGATTTGGAATCAGCGTTCCATGCTCTATAAGACAGTATACATTTCATATGGAAATTCCACTTCGACCAAGTATGCTTCTCTTGTTAGAGGAATTTTCTATAAACTTACGGAGACACTTTCGGCTAAAACATAATGTGCAACGCTGAAAACAACACGGATGTTGGCCGGGGAATTCATGAGTGAATAGACCGCCTATAGTGCCTCGCGACGATCGCCCGCCTATCCTGGTATTCAAGGTACGACGCGAACAATTTTGCAAGGCCTATAGGCACTAGAATTAGGTCCGCGTATTTGCGGGTTCGGTTGGTTTGTTGAGGACGTTCACCTTTTTTCTAGAGGTTATGTCATGTCTTGAGGTCCTTACTCAAGGGGGAGGGTAGTGGGGCTCCATGCTGCTGGATAGGGAAAATTAGGACTTGGGGACCTCAGTGAAACACTCAGTATCCTCTTTGCTGAGCCATCGGTGGCATTTGCGAAAATCGCTCTTGCTATGGCTAAGCCTTACAGTGTGGGTTAGTGTCGTGCAGCAGTCTATAGAATTGCAGCACATTCTATGAGAATGAGGACTGCATAGTTCTCAACGAAATCTTGTGTACAAAATCATGCTTCTCTCGGAAGAAGCGGGGGACGAGTAACGTGGTGATATGAGGCGCCGTTATCACCAATTCAGGTTCGATCCTCCTCTTCCACTGGTCAAGCCCTTTATCCTCCGGGGCAGGTAAATCGGTACCGGTGTAACCTTTGATTCAACTGGCTTGGCTTCGGGAAGGCGGGGATTTGTGACGTAATCAAGGCCGCTCGCGCCCGCGACGCACCTGCGTCTCTCTCGCGCAAGTGCTATCTGATCAGAAGCTAGCCTTAATTAGTCACGAAGCCCCGTCTTGCCGAAGCCAAGCCAGTCGAGTCAAATGGTAATCTGAGAGGATAAAACCTTGACTTGGTAATCAACTGGCCCTCAGAAAATAAATAAAAAACTAAATTTTCATTTATTTTTTGCTTAAACAAGTTCGAATCGACTGTGAAATGCGGGGTGACCCAGTGGGAACTAGATTGTATGGTGTGTTTGATTGATAGCATATCAGCATAAATGTTTTTTTACACTTTTGTGAGGTGTGGTTCAAGACATTAGAGGTCATGCAAGATTGAGGTAGCTTTGGACGGTTTCATCTCCAGAAGTTGTCGTATAGTCATGTCTTATAAATTTTTCTCGCTCTTGTTATTTTTCGGGAGGTCGAAAGTGTAAAGAACAGAATTATTCAATCTCTGCGATTTTTTAGGGAATCTATTTTCGCAGTAGTTGCGTTGCGTCGAATTGTAGGTCGCCGGAAAGTGCGTTTTTTTCCGTTTTCACATCTGAACGTGCTTTTGTTATAAAGTTTGTGTATAGGAGCTGAAGTACTCGTTTCAAACCGCTGATCGTCTCTGCTTTGTGATGGAATTCGCAATTGGCGGCGATCTGTACTACCATCTGAACAGAGAAGTGCAAATCTCAAAGGAAGGCTTCTCGGAGCCTCGAGCTCGATTTTATGGAGCTGAGATTGTTCTGGCACTTGGCTACCTTCATGCCAACAACATCGTCTATCGTGATCTCAAGGTCTGCAAGTGTGCGAAAAACGCGCCGGATGAACTCAGAAAATACCGTCATAGCAAAAGTTTTTGAGATGTCTTCTGGCGTTTTCTTTGCACTTATTGTAGTGTTAGTCATTTTGTCACCTATAGTGATAGATTGTAGATAGTCGTGTAGGCGTGAAGGAGCTGTACCTATTACCACTCAGTAGCAGGCTAACCTTAAACGTCTTTCGCTTCCCTCTGCTTGATCTTTCGCATTTAAGATCAAAGTTGTGTGAATGAGATGCATTAGAACATGATCTGCGTACACCTCCGATATACTGCTATGCTGATCTTCATTGTCTTTTTGTATTGATGTTATCAATAATATCCCCTTCCTCGTGATGCGTGTAGATGAGGAATGGCTTTTTTAGCTCGAAAATCTGCTTCTCGACAAGGATGGTCATATAAAAATAGCTGATTTTGGTTTGTGTAAGGAGGAAATCAGCTTTGGTGACAAAACAAGCACATTCTGCGGGACTCCGGAATACTTAGCACCCGAGGTATTACCTTATACTTTTTAGAAAGAAATCTGCTTCGACTTCCATCACGATTTTTTTAATGTCTTTGCCAAAATTTATTCTGTTGTGTTATTTATTTCAAGGTGCTCGAAGACAATGATTATGGGCGCAGTGTAGATTGGTGGGGAGTTGGCGTCGTCATGTACGAAATGATGTGTGGTCGACTACCGTTCTACTCACGAGATCACCAAAAACTGTTCGAACTGATCATGGCTTCCGAACTACGTTTCCCAAGCAAGCTCAGTGCTGAAGCGAAACAGTTGCTTACCGGATTGCTTTTCAAGGATCCTACACAACGGTTAGCTTTTCTTTCTTTTACTCACGTTCATCCTATCTAGAAGCTGCTTACCGTTTTCTTTGAATCAAGAGTTATCGTAATGCACATCTTTCGCTGATCCATTTTTTTATTCACCACAAGTTTTCGAGGTTTCGGATATAGCTGGAATCTCTTGTAAAAACTTTTGAGATTCTGATCACGAATCAGTTTTTCCGCACACCGCCTTTTGCATATAGGGAAGGAGAATTCGGATCTGTTCAATAAGCTAACCGGAAAGCATAAGCTCACGGATCATATTGTTAGTTTGCACAGTAAGGCTTTCTAGCAGGGCTATGGATGTTTCTTTTATCATTTCTACCATAACCCTGAAAAGTCGTGCTGTGAACATTTTGTAACGAATACAAGAGTGATCTCCAAGACTCATTATATCTTCATCAAATTGATAATTACTCTAAGCACTCTGCAGTTCATATTAAGACTTTTTTCAAAAGTTGTGGACTTATGATACCTTGAATTTTACTATCATTTGGTTACAGTATCTGCACCCATTAATTCAAGTATTCTGGATCGTCCAATATCGCTTCATTGCACATCTTGCAGGTTGGGAGGTGGCCCTGATGATGCACTTGAAGTCTGTCAACAACCGTTTTTCAAACCGATTGACTGGGAGAAATTGTATAGAAAAGAGATTGAGCCTCCTTACAAACCATCCGTCCAAAGTGAAACCGACACAAGTTATTTTGATAAGGTAAGTATTAATTGTCTCAGTAAGTTCAGATGCCTTCCATTTGCATCTTTTCAGGAATTTACTTCTGCGCCAGTTCAACTCACGCCTCCTCCAGTACGATCTGGTCCTCTAGCCACCGTAGACGAATTGGACGAAATGCAATCAAATTTCACGCAATTCTCGTTCCACAATACTGTATGTGGCAACTATGTGGTCTGTGCAAATGATTTCACAACCGGTTTTTCAGAATTTATATTCTTTTCAGCTTGATAGCAGCTTGAGAGAAGCGAGCGAAATGATGGAGTGATCTACAGTACTTTCACGTGTTTGTGATATTCTATTCAAATGCACATGACAAAGTGCGCCTACGTCCAAGTACTAACGTACGTCGCTACAGTCAAGCCTTCCGCTATTCTGAAAAGGAAGGGACTCGTCTTTTAACATAAGCATTCCACTGAGAAATTTTATTCTTGAACTTCACAATTCATAGCGCAAAAATGTTTTGACATCTTAGTTGCTAATCTGGTGAAACTTACCGAATTTTTTTTTTTGCGACCGTTTGTTGAATTTTTTTCGAGCGCTTTTTATCTTTGTTATAATTGCTCACTCAAATTGTTTTCTGATTTTTTGATCAGATCTGTTTCAGAGAGAAAGCTTAATTTGATGCTTTTTGCTAATTTTTTTTGCAGTTTTCATCGTGAAGGAAGGGCTGAGAAAGCCTTATAGATTGTACACAGCGTAGAGTTTAGTTAGTGCAACCTTGAAGAGGTCTTTTTAACACTCTAAAATTTATTTAATTTTAGACGAGGATTTTGTATACACTAACACACTCATTTGATTGATTTTTGATTCATTTCCGTATTTTGTCTGGTGTATTTTGTAATTCCTGCGTCAGCTATAAAATCTGCTACCCCCAACAGATTTTATTTTCCTTATCGCAGTAGAAATGCCCAAATAGGAAAGAAGCATGGCTAGTAGTTTACGTAGCGAGACTTACTGTCAATTTCTAGCTCCGAGATGGCGAATCAATAAAACTCTTTTTTTCACTTACGGTAGACCATTAATTTCCGAAACTTCGTGTTCCTTTTCTTTCGAACTTGTGATCGATTCGACGTAGTATGTCTAGAACTTTTGGTTGTGCCCTATTCGTTACCATAAAATAATCGAGACATGCATGCTGATTCAGACGAATAATATTGTTTATTATGATGAAAAATGTTGGTGTCATTGTTGTCATTCATTTGCGCGAGAGCGGAGCGAACGACTGTTTTGTACTGGCTTTATTCCATAAACACCGTACTATGACTCTTTCAGTTTAAAATGGCATATGCGCCAATATGAAATACGAGCTCAAGCTCAGTTATTCGTATGAACAATGAAGTGCTGTGAAAACAAGACGTATATGGAAGAAAATCTGTGGTAGCTGCACTACTTGAATATACAATACATATAAATTACACTCAATACGCATGTGAAAACACTGGAATCACTCGAGCGAAGTGGTGATGAACTGAACTAGTACATGAAAAATGCTCGGCGAAGATACGGCAACAATTTGACTGAGAATAGAGTTCAAGAGACCGTTTCGGTAACAGTAGGAATTGGTTTGGAAAAAAGTAGCTATGTGCAATAGTTTGTAGCTGTTCAGTCTTATTCTCACTTTGTGAGCAATTTGTTCGCCCTTTTGTTTGCAGATTCCACACGAACTTCGTTCGATTGTGCCTGAAATGCTCATCATCAGTTGTATTGATGATTGACGGTAGTATCACAAGGGTCGCAACTATATCTAATTTTTTTCAGAAAGATCTCTGCGCCTTACTGTATGCCTACTGCAATCTCACAGGCCCCACTTCCAATGTGGCTACATGCTTTGTTGGAGGTCCTAAGCAAACCTACTTCCAATACGTTTATTAGCAAATTACAAGGTGGCCGAGTGCGGCTGTATACTGTAAACCGTTGCACCAATCACAGCGTGACCTTCAATTGCGCGCTGACCTATCACAATCATAGCGAAAGCGGCTACGGTAAGGCTATAACAGCAGTATAGCTACGAAATGACATTAGCCTATAAATCACATAAAAGAGAATGGTCTTTTTATTTTCTCTAAAACTCGGCATTCATTGGGATGGCCATGAGGTTTGAAAAAGGCTATTTTCAATATGGGGTGCTTCATCAACTTTCTCGAAGTTTAATGCTCAAAAAGACTATTTTACGGATTTTTTATGATGTGCCTTTCAAAGTTTACAAATTATGACACAATGCTCGAGAAAATTTTGAAAATTTTCATGACCCCAACCAGGTCTACTCACCTTATCGTGAATGCGATCAAGCTGTCTATTTTGATTCGAAACTTCTGTGCTCATATCAATAGCCATGTTTCGAAGGTTACCAACCATTGTTGATACCTGGATAAATATATTGTAAATTGAGAAAAGAAATTGTAATGGAAGAACAAGGATCAAACCTGTTGAATATTTTCATCCATTTCGTCTTCACGTGCATCATTTGTAATCCTGAAATTACCAGACTAATTTTGTGAACGAACAAGAGGCTGGGATGAGAAAAATCATATACCTGGTAACGTAGCCTCCTTGTGGTCCCATAGATGCATCACCAACAGTGATTCGTGGTTGGTCTGAGATCACACCACCATCGTCATCCTTCTTCCACGCTTTGGCGTATTCGGAATTCTTTTCAAAATCGTCAGCTCTAAAATAGGATAATATGCTTGAGTGAATCAACGAAATCCGTCTGTAGAACTCCTAAAAACCGGCTGCTATAAGCAACCTATAGGAATATTTTCTACAATTTAGCGGGACTAATTTTTTTGTACGGTCAAAATATTTCAATGTTTGTACCTACTTACAATGATATTTATCTTTCTAAACTTACTTGTTCCAAGGTAAGACACAAAGTCCGCAGCATTTTTCCATGCCTTTCAGGTGTTCCTCAGCTTCTTTCATGTCCGTATTAATCGTGTCCAAAGCTCCCTCACATCGTTCAAGTTGCTCTATAATGGTTTCATTGATAAATTGTAGGATGTTATCAAATTTATACATGTTTATAGATTATTGAAAGAGCTTCCGAGGTCTAGGAAGATGGGAAAACTAATTTGTGCCATTAATACTAACTATATTGCAAGTATTATATATTTTGACAAAGGGGTTCACAAATCGGATAAAATGAAGTTTATGGGTTTTTAGAATGTCCACATTCAAGTGGTCTCTCGTAACGAGAGCTGATCACAAGTGGGTTTGTAAAATTAGAGCGGAAGAGAGCCGGGAGATCTTTTCTAGTTTTCTTTTTCAGATAAAGAGAGCGAGCTAAATCTTGGATTTTGATTAACATAGCGATAAAGCTCGTTGAAATGTTATAATTATTATTACATTCTTTGGTTGTCTTGCGAAATGTAACTATGTTCACTCACCTCCTTGATCATCTAGCATGACCAACGTTTTGATACCAGCTTCTTTGCTCTGCAATGATAAATCATTAGATGTTAGGTGGTGATAATTTCTATCTTCCTTAGTTGACGATAGTGCTAATTAAGGAATTCCTCAAAAGAAGAACGTGGTAAAGGGATGTAAACTCACTTCTTCACATAATGCAAGCATTCGTCGTGTAGATTCGAGTGACTGAAAAGGCACAAATTAATGAAAACAAAAGAAAATTGTAGATACATTGCTTCTGCAGGCAAGCAACGACGGCTACTATTCTACAGTATTCTGCTGTACTCGAATTTCCATGTAACTCATTCCATCGTAGTTCAAAGTGTACTCTTATGCCATATTTTTAAACGTATTTATTCAAACTAAAATTTCCTCGGAAGGCTCATAAGACGAAAAGACGTTTATACCCTGTTTGGATAGACAACTCTTTGCAGCTGCAACATTTCTGTATAGTGTTCGTTTGATGTCATCGCTCAGTTTTTTTACTCTGAAGAGATTCGACTAAACTCTAGTTTATATGAGGCAAATCTAAACTCACGAGGTGTAAATCCTAGATAATCCAACCTCAAAAAATTGCAGTTACCGTAGTTTTAATTTAGCAAAACACTCTGAATATTCTTTCAGTCAGTTTGTAAGCACAACCATCAGTTTATTCTTACCGTAAACCTGCACCTACTATTAGCAGCAACGCTTACGTTGAATTTACGAAAAATTTCAGTTTAATCCCAAATACTACCATTATAATTATTCGAACTGCAGTTTTTATTCCTTCCTGCGTACCATTCGCTTATGGCAAACAACAATCACGTCTGCTTTGCTATTTTCGTACATGTTATTCGGATGTCATTCTCTAGCGAGATCCGCGGCCCATTATTTGTTTTCGGCCGTTCATCTAGGCTGATACCTCCTTGACTATGCATGACTGCATCGCGAATCGATGTGCTGTAGTGCTTGCGCAGCACAACTAGCCCCCAGCAATTCCCGAATGTTACCTGGTTGAATGCTTGAGTGGCCGAACAATGTTATGAATGCATTTTCAATTAAACATGAGAGCTTTTGGTCAATCCTGCAGGTTGAAAAGGCTCTGTTTTGTCGCGCAGATGCAAAGTTCGAGCAGATTTCATGTTTGGAATCAATTAGGGAGTGTCTCGAAAAAATTAGGGAGATCACTAATCTTTTGGACACGTGCGGTTCAAGAAAAACACTGAATGGAACTCATGCTCTGAAATTTTAGAGGGATTAAAATAAAGCATTCTACAACAGAAAACTTGCCATTAACTTATAGTATGCATATTTCATTCGGAGCAACAAGCCGACTTTTGAATTTTTTGTATGAATAAAATCAAAGTTATTTTTTTTAATCGGGCTATTTTTTGTTGTACTGCAACGGAAAATTAACAACTCGAATCTATCCTTTCAGCTTTCAAAAAGATCTTACGTCTTTGAAAACTGGAGATTGTGTGGCTCAATATGAAACAAGATCAGATATCTATCAATTCTTCAAGACGTTTAAATTATCAATGAGGTAGCTTATACGAGAAATTTCTGCTGCTCAGGGTTGTAATACCAAGTGAAACTTTTACGAAAGTTACTGAAAATAAAATTTCCTAGCGAAAAGCATTGTACTAATGCTCTTAGTCCCTACTACGAAGTAAACGGTTTAGAGGGCACGTGTCTGAAATTGAGGATAACGAAAGCAACTGTAGTCTTGCGATTTTGGAGTGAACGGTTGTGAGTTATCTTTCGGAGAACTTGCTGAGAAAGAAACCATTTGATGAGTTCTGGGGAAAGTTGTTTGAATAAAGACCATACCGCATGGAATAAGTTCATTACATCAACAAAGTTGTGTTTAGATCATTACAAAATTGCTAGTTTCGTTCTGTATAAGAGCGAAATTTTTGAGAACCCCGTTTTGTCCTTTCCCCTAGACGATTTTTTTGATTTTGGAGTGTAAAGTGCATTACAATTTGAAGTTAAGTGTATTCCATGTATCTTCAATAGAAGATAATTTCCAACTTCCCTTTGAATTTTCGATAATCAAAGTATATTTTCCAACCCTAATTTATCTGGTAGTGAACGTGAATCATCAATAATCGTAGTCAGCAAAACCTACTTCATAGGTTTTATCGTCGATGTTAACGTTCAACGACTTCAGCTCATCGGACATGTCCGCTGGCAAGATCAAGCCGTTTATCCGCACAGTACCGTCATCGGCGGGTGCGGCGCGCGCAGCGCGACCCGCCATTAGGGTCGGCTGTGGTGGGGACGAGTTTGTTGAAGTTCAGCAAAGACTTGCTTGAATTCGAGAATATTTGAGAAGTTTCGTGCGGATACACGGAATCAAACGATGTGACAGATTGTCACAGAAAGGGAATGACAGAAATGAAAGACAGCGAGATAGACAACGAAGGGTGAGAAATCAAAAGAGCATTCTACGCGAAGAGTAAAAGTTCCAAAACGACAAATCTCATGAAAATACGGTAACAAAGGGTGTGTGTCGTAATGCGTGAATTAAATATATTACTTTAAATTTTACAGTTAAATGGTTGAGTCGATAAACTGAGCAGTTGCAAAAGACAGTGAAATAAAAGTGACGCGTCTCAAGAGATACAAGGTAATATAATAGCCATTTACCAAAAATATGGCAATATGTAGGTGACGTGTAAAGGACTTGAAGGTTTCCATATGGAAAATGAAATGTGAGAAACCTTCTCAGACCAACGTGCCAAAATATCTCTCCAAGCATGGTTTATTTATGAGACTAATCAATTTGTGCTAATGATATGCGCCGTATAGATTCTATAATAAATCGTTTCTGATACCGCATAGCGGACTATGATTAGTTTTTAGGAAATATCAGGACTTAATTGACAACGCAAAAGCCTCTGAATGCTATCCAAACCCATCTTCAACAACATGTGGGAAGCTAAACTCTACATTATTGAAATCAATCGCTTCAATGACGAAATGATATGTAATGAAAATTGTAAAGCTTGCATTTTTACTCATAGATCCTACTAGGGGTCTCAGACTGGAATCACTATCGAAGCAAAAATGTTTTGCATATTTACACTCAAAGCGCATCGTCCATCCGATTCGCGACTTCATTGTTTCTGTCATTCCGAGGCCTCATCTCCCTTATTCCGAATATGAAGTCGAGAATCCTCAAAAATCCGACAATTACCGATCCGGAGAACTCGCAGGAATCGTCGGAGTGAACGGTGATTGTTGGGCAGGCATGCGTGGGCGGGCATTACTGGAGGAGGCGTTGCCGCCTAGGGGTGCCTATTCGTTAATCCGGAGAGATTTCGCTTCCAAAGGACATTTTGAGCCTCGACCTGGGCATTGGCTTGATAGGAGGCACTTGGTGTAATGTCATAAGCTCAAGACCCCTAGCCTAAGGTGGATAGTGCCTTTAAATCCCACTTTAAGTAGAATGTTTGACTATTTCAGGCTAAGGCAACTCAGAAGAAATCTAACGAAAGCCAAATAAAGCAAAAGTCCAAGAGCAGTGACATCATCTGTAATAACAGCAGCATTTTACGCTTGACTTCATCAAGTGTTTCGTGGCCTTGCATTCGGCTTTGGTGCCGCAGTCAGTTTGGATTTGAAGAGTTGGAAGCACTAACAGTAATTAAAAAACATTTTGATTCTGGTTGAACAATCTAGCAAGGAGCGTTTTCAGCGAAGTTACCAGGACCAAGAAGGTAAATGGTCCATAATCGGAGAGATAAATCTTTACAAGGTACGGAAATGTTCATGGACGCCATTGAGCATGTAATGGCCGAAAAGAAAAATATTCGATTCGCCACTCTAATAATGCAGGTGGACTAAAACTATGGGCAGCGCCACTTCTCGACAAAAAATCAAAAGAGCTCTAAAGAATTCAAAATTCCAAGCAAAGCCAACACATGGCAAGATAAAAAATCACAAGACACCATTACGCAACATAACGTTCTGCTTCACATTCCGAAAATGTCTCGCGATTTAAGAAAAAATAAATTGAATGAACTAATTACGCTTCGAAGTTGCTTTCATACGTTTTTCTGCAAGTTATTCAATTTTGGTGCAAAAGTGCAAAAGCATTCATATGCCTGTAAGACCATAACCAGCAGTGGAGTATATTTGACTAATTCAGCGCGAGAAAGAATAACATTAGCTCTCACTCACTTCTTGGCTCCGTTGAAAATACTGAGAGACTGACCATTGTTATCTATATATTTTTATATACGTATCACTCTCTTGGTGTGCCAAACAGAAAGAAAAAAGAACAAGTCAAAGAACAATATACCATTTTGAAAGAATGTAAAAAATTGACGATATGTTCCATGAGACGAGATGCAAACTGCCAATTTACGAAGCATGAAAAAAGTCACTATCCCGAGTAATTAGCTATAAAATTCTGCAGAAGGAAAAAAATCAACAGTCTTTGTTAGGCGCAGCTTGTAAGATATGCAAAGTGGCAAAAAATAATAAAACTGGCTTTGAGATATTTTTTTTATTTTTATTAGACTTCATAATTTCCTAGGAAGTCCAATCTGACTTAGTTTGCAGCTCTTGCTCTCATTAACGGTAAAAGGTAGAATTCATCATTTCAGTGGCATTAAGGATTATCACATTCTCAAAAAAGCCCAAGTCCCGACGGTGCTATCAGATAAGTGGTTTATGAGGTACAGGGTGTTTGCATGACGCAAGTATGAAGGATTTAGATAATGCAACTTATACTGTAACTGGTAAGCATTGAGCTGGATGGGTCAAGATACAGTTGTATTAGATTTAATTGGGCCAAAATTGCGGGTGCGGGACTTGCGGGATTTAGTCATGACTTCTTCCAAAACAACTTTATTTGGAACTTGCAAGAAGATTTGGCTTCAACTTGATGAGACGAATCTTTTAGTATACATTATACCCATAGTCCATGGTGATACTGTAGACATATGATACTACTTCGATATTATCAAAATTTTTTCATATAAGCAACAATACATGTTGACAATCTCATAACACATGCCCATACAGTACAAATGTACCCTGGAAAACGGGCATAAATGTATACTAAAAGAATCGTCTCATCAAGCTGAAGCCAAATATTCTTGCAGATCCCAAATAAAGTTGTTTTGAAAGAAGTTGCATCTAAATCCCGCAAGTCCCGCAAATCCCGCAGTTTGGCCGGATTCCACCGATACAACTGTACAATAGAGTTCTTTCTTTTGCAATCAGCTTGGATAGGAACACCCAGGAATAAAATTTCAGCTCCTTCAATATCACCTCCGATTTCAAGTAAAGTTGTACCGTAAAAGAGTTCCTACTGTAGACTTACGATAAAACATACATTTGATGAATTTAAACAACAATATCGTTTTTTTTTGTAGGAAATTTGGGTCAAGTTCTGTAATGAATTTTGACAAATCAAGCTTCAGAGGTATCACATTCATATCGTATTCCTATAGACAAACTGATGCACAGATGCAAACAAGAAATCTCTCTTTTCCTGAAGGTGATTCAAGCTTGTCCAAGTGGAAGAGCAAAAATTCCTAAGCAAAACGATAATCAATAAGTATGTTTCCGGTATGAGTAACATCTAAAAAATCAATCAGCAGATGAAGCATAGCCATCGAATAAAAAAGTCCAAAAAAGGAGGTTGGACAAAAACCAGCCCCATTTTGTGGGATTGCAAGCCTCACTAGCCAGGCGCATGTGTTATTATGCTGGGAGTGCACTTCATCTACGGCAACGAAGGCGGGGCGATGGTGTCCAACCGATATAGCGGACATGTGGTCGTGGTGGAAGTAGGATGAAGCATATGATTGGGGGAGAGGGGGGGGGGTGAGAAGGGGGTGAAAACATAGCCCTATTATCGCATATCAAGTCTTGAGAAGTGCACTTGAGTAAGTCAGATCCATGAGATACCCTTGACGTGATTCCTGGTTATCGCGCCGTTTGGCGAAAGCTTTCGAAAAGAGCGGGCAAAGTATGACAAATCATGTCATCCACATTTATTTCAAAAAAAAAATCTCTCAAAATGCTATGCCTCCGGCACATTGCCAAACCATTCAAATGAAAATTTACTTCGATATAATCATAGCAAATATTCACAAGATGTCATAATTTCATACAAAAAAAAATAAACTTCGAGTTTTGGTCAGTAAGTAAGTAAACAAGTCAATTTTTGCTGCGGCAGTGACAGGGCCTGGCACCAGCTGGCACGGGGCAAGCTGGATATCGTTTTTGGGGCAAAAAGCAAAGGGGGTTTCGTTTTTGTGGGCGAAGACATACGCAAAATTGGTGGCGACGACCTTTTTTTTTTTTTTTTTAGTCGACGTTTCGTTTTTTGGGGGATTTTGGGGATTTTTTTAGGATTTTAGAGGGGATATCGTTGAGGATCAAAGGGGACTTCGTAAAATTTCCCAAAAGTCAAGGGGGACTTCGTAAAAATTGGCAAATTTCAAAGGGGACTTCGTTTTCAAAATTCCCTGGTGCCAGCTCGTGCCGAGCCCTGGGCAGTGAATTCAAAATTTTAGTTAAAGCACATGCCCACCCATTGTGGCTGAAAACAGTCAGGATAGGAATAATAGCGCTGATGAAAAAATACAATAAATGACTTGAAAATTGCATAGCAACAATTTTCCAGAATTTCAATAAATTCTTGCCTGCTTAGGTCTTTCGGCTGTTACAGTGTATTGTGTCTTTACACATAGACTTTCTAATTTCTTTGCAAAATACATGGTGAGAGCATTAGACAAATCTTTTCAAAGCTTTCACATGATTCGATTTGGAGGCAGAAAAGCAGAAAGCTCTTTGATTTCGCAGTTGTAAGTGAGAGGAAGGGGTAACTTAGGTTCCTAAGTTAAGTCCTAAGCATTACATTTGAGAAAGTATGCATTATGAGTAGAGTCCAACAGAATATCATTTTTAAAGCTGTGTAGGCGTGCTTAATCTATGCCTGTCATATTCTAGTCAATACTACAATTTGTTCCTCAGTTCTTGATAAAAACGGACTGAGTTACTGCAAGTTTTTGAGTTTTGATAATATCATGCCGTAAAGGAAAGGCAAGAACGATCATTCTGGAATATTCATAGATTTCAAAATAAACGAACAAGGTAAAAGAAAATATTTTTTTTGAAGTCATGAAATGGAATCCTAAATACGAATCAGTACTAGCGGCTTTGAACCTGAGGCGTGCTCCTTGTCCTTGGCCCAGTCTTTCTGACTTCAAATCAACAATGCTTTATTGAATTTCCAAATCATCTGCTGAAAGTGTACGGTCAAAAATGTTCGTCTCGGCACCAGCTGGCAAAAAGGAAATTTTTAAAACGAAGTCCCCATTGATCTCGAAGATTTCTTGCGAAGTCCCCTATGACTCTAAATCCTAAGCCTAAATACCCCTCAAAAACGAAACGTCGACTAGTAAACGTCGCAATTTTTGTATCGGCCACGAGAATGACATCCCCTTTGCTTTTTGTCCCAAAACGATACACCTAGCTTGGCCCGGTGCCAGCCGTTTCGAGCCTTGTATCCGACCATATGTTCGAAGCGTAATAGATTTGGAGGCTATAACTTAGAGCCAAAAAGTGTTATTCAATCATGCTTTTAGAAAGAAATAAATAAAGATTCATAGAAAGAATCGTTTGTATGAGCCCCTAGTTCCAGAAGAAAGTCGCGTTTAGGCTCAAAAAAGAGCTCATTTGTTGAGCAGCATGGGCTAATAAGCAGAGCTAGAACGGCAGCGGGGTGATGAGCTAATTTCATTAGTTGGGCATCCACCTGAGACAACTGAAACGGGGCCCAAAATGTATGAAAGGCTGCCGGCGATACCAACTTGCATGGCTGAAACATGACACCTTTTTCCCGCGTTGTTGCCCTGTAAACAAAAGCCACAAGGGGCCTCTATGGTGGCAAGGGGGGGGGGGGTATTTTATTCTGACGTCATCATGAATCTCACACGGAGGGAAGAACATGGTTCAAGGATCTTTTTTTCCAAATCAAGAAGAAAATTGGTGAAAAATCGTAGTAATCGGGTCGGAAAGTCTTAGTAAATGATTTGCAAAAATTTTTGATTTCATCTTTACCTAGTCTGCTAGATGGTTTACGTTGGGATTCCTGCGTAACTCTTGATGTTTTGTTTGTTTGTGCATTGATTTTATTGGTATAAAAGTGATTCGGATTTGTATTAGGTCATCCCAAAAGTTTTTACGTATTCGTACCTTTAAAATGATACTTCTCAAAAACTAAGGCATCTAGAAGGATGCAAGTTTGTGGGAGTATTCTTGAGTGAGTAAGCTATATAATGACACATTTGCGAAGAACATAGACTCATTATAGGCCAAGTTAGAAATTGAGCCCTTTATTTTTTTTCTCGATTTCTAGCCGTCAGAAAAATGCAGCAAGTGTATCTATAAATGTCTGAAGGGGAAAGTATATGCGTGAGCAAGTGGGAACTTTGCAGAATGTTTCCGGACTAAGATACGATAATTTTTGTTTTTTCGGAATTTTGGATTTTTTTCCATTTTGTCTTGAAACTCGATGCGGATCAAGCCTAATACGAAATTTCGAAAGCCATATTGTAGAGCTTGCTTTAATCTTTCGAATGGTACTCCGCTTCTCATCAGAAGTCTAAGAAAAGCAGACTTATGCTGGTGAAAAGTCTGACACGAAAAAACTTTTGGGATGACCTAATAATAGAGCGTTATGAACTTGATGGAGGAAAAAATCGTTGCTCAGTGTAAGAGATTCACCATTAGTTTCTCGAAACCTTTTGTGATTTTTGTAAGCAAATTTTTTCAAAGAAAACTTACTTACGTGGAGCAAATGTAAGGGCAGAGAACACAAACAAAAAATGTTTGAGTTATCCGTCCTCATCTTCCTCCCTCCCCTTTCATCCGTTTTTTTCTGAAACTGTTGAAGAAAATAATCATGTAAAAGCCTCAATTGCCTAGAGGGCAGGGCATACTTCACGCGATTTCAGTCGCGACGCAGTTTGGCGTTTCGCCAGAAATCTTCAGATTCAACACTAAAACTGCACATACCTAGTGTGCATAGCTTACGTAGATACAGTCGAGTAGATTTCCTGCTTAATATAGTGTTCCTGCAGACGCGACAACGCTGGGGCGTCAATAAATGCCTTGCGAGTTCCCGAGCTAGTGTTTTCCAGTGTTTTCTTTGCTTATTTCATGCTTTTTAGTTGATTCGTTGCTGATCAAGAGGAAAAGGGTAAGTTAAAGAGTAGTTTCTGTTTTCTGAGAAGTTCTATCATCGCATATTCACAGATATCCACATGGAGACATTTCGCGTCAGCTTCTTGTCTATTTCTTTTTTTGTCATCTCCTTTTCATCTGTCACTTCTTCTTTCAAACCTCCTCCTTCTTGTGAGGCGTTTCTTTGAACGCTAGTTGGCTTGTCTTGCAGCAACTTCGGCTTTCATCCATAAGAAATAGCATTTTAACCAAGTACTTCATGTGATAAGGACAATAAGTCAGTCGTAAAAACCTACTAGCGTTCAAAGGAGTACCTCACAAGAAGAAAGAGACCTGAAGTGACAAAAAAATGGACAAGAAGCTGACGCGAACTGCTTCCACGTGGATATCTGTGAATATGCTATGATAGAACTTCTCAGAAAACAGAAACTACTTTCTAACTTACCCTTTTCCTCTTTATCAGCAACAAATCACCTAAAAAGCATACAATAAGCAAAGAAAACACTGCAAAACACTAGCTCGGGAACTCGTCAGGCAATTATTGACGCCCCAGCGTTGTCGCGTCTGCAGTGACACTATAATAAGCAGGAAATCTACTCGACTGTAGATAAAATGACCTATCTTCTATGCATTTAAAATGTGCTTACAGTAAGTTATGCACAGGTGGTTTACTACCAAATCGTGTCGCGACTGAAATCGCATAAAAGTATGCCCGGTCCTTTAGTTTTAGTCATGTTTAAGGTTTGGAACACTGAGTCTACTTTACACAGGCTGTCCCAAAAAAGGATCGAACAGCTGATAGCTAAAACTTTTATTGAAAATAATTTTTTGTGAAATTTTGCGGATCTTCAGGTACCTATTGCAGTGCTAGCCTCGACTTAGTTTCACCGTAGACGGATAACCGATTACTCTTCATTACTGTAGGGCCACGGTAAGAAGATTTGGGAAGGTTCTGCCTCACTGTCATAATCCCAAACATGTGCCCGAAAACGCTGGAAACTTTTCGTGACTAAGTACTGCTGATTTCAAATACAAGTTTTTTTCTTCATCACAGTCCCTAACTTGAAGGTTGGGATAGGTACAAGAAACAGGGATTTTCTATTAGTCATCAAGAATCTGATTATACTATCTGGGCGCTCTATGTGCATACATGCACAAGGCAACTTTGAGATCAGAGGCCCAAAAATCTCAAAAATTATCCCATTCTGAGATTCTTCTGAAATGGCAGCTGATTTGCTTTCCCGAGTGTTGCTAACCGTAATCCTAAATTAGTGAAGAGAAATCGTTCTCTGTTACTAATTTTAAGTTGATACTAGCAGTACAATACTCTTTAAAAGAAACGTGAAAGATATTCAGAAAAGAGAGCTATAGCAAGTCAAACCCGATGAGACATTTTATCTATGCTACCAGATTGATTTATTTTTCTGTAGTTATCAATGAACTGCAGACGAATCTTGAGGGATTTGAGGGACTTCAAAGCTTTTTATTGCTCTAGTGCACTCGATATTCTCGTGTCATACATTATGCCACAAGTATTCAAGGTGCTGGTGCAATATAAGAAGAATGGGAAGAAAATATAAAAAAAGCTTTTTGAACCATGGAAGAACAATGGTGAGTCTATTTGATTGGGACTTCCACCCATAAAAGTCTGCCAAGGGCTCTTTTCGCTCTCGATTCATCAAAAGCAAACTCTGAAAGCGCAAAATTTGGAGGATCACAATTTTTTCAAAGACATAAAGCAGAAATTGGTCTTTAGAAAAAATTTCACCCACTTGGGTGTACTGTATATGGAACCAGATATAACTGAATGTGTGTAGGTGAGGCTATCATTAGTGTACCGCACACAATGGCACAAGTGGCTTTCAATCCATGCATAAATGCACTATAACGTCATTATGAAGTGTTCTTTTTTATTAAGTAAAAAAGTGTGTCGAGCTCAAGCCGCCAAATGCATAAATGAATCATCATTTGCACCAGCTATGAACACTTTAGACATATTATCACGCGATACTGTAACCAAAAACCTGATATCACTAATAGGCTAGCAGACGAGGTTGCCTCTTTTTCCCTTCCGAGGTTTCCAAAGTGGTCTACACGAGTTACAAAGCTTCAAAGATAATTTGTTTTTTTTTGGAGAAAATCTATAATGATTTTTGAAGATTGGACTAGCTTTGCATTTTTTGGCGAGTAACTATCTCCAGTTTTTCGAAAGTTCCTACCTTGCGAAAATTTGGGAAGCATTCTTGTAAATACCTTGTCCCTTCTGATAAAACAATATTTTTGAAATCGTTAATGCGATGTGGGAGAAGAAAGTAAACTACTTGGCTCATAAGTATTTATCTGGTAAAAAGTTAATAAAAATGGTTGAGTATATCGAAAATCAATTCCACTCAGAAATGGTCTAAATTTTGTTTATTTTGCTAAATTTTGACTTAATTCTAGTAAAATTTACATTGAAGATGGCCCCTGCTATCTTAGTAAAAGTTTGCCTATTACATTCTCTCGATTGTCCGGAAAACTAATGATGTGCACAGCGAATGAAGTGGAAATTGCAATGATGAAAAAAGAAGCAATTTTTTGAAGATAGATTGGCAAGCAATATAGCCTACGTGCTTCGATGAACTTCGATGAGATATAGTGGAAGAAAATGTGATGGGATTCCAGAATAGATTATCCGAGTAAGAATAAGGGTTTGTCATCAAAATTAACTTTTATTTAGATGTACACTCTACTACAGATAGGAATAAAAGGAAAGAATCAAATCAGAAAGGAATAAACTTGAATGTGGTGACCACATCATCACATCAACAACCTCTTTTTGATTACTGCAGCGCTGAAAGATCTTAAAGCTGCGACAGGCTATCCTTCAGAAATAATGGAAAAGTGTACTAAAGTATGTATTGCATCCAGCTACGAGAGGTTTCGCAAATGTTGTGTGATTTTTTGTAGTTTTTAGAAGAGCTTAAAGCTGTGGTGTTACAGCCACCATGGATATCTTTATGTCCTCTTATGTTCCGCGCCACTCTGAATTAATTTTCACTTGACAGTAAATTCACATTGCTCCGTTCAAGCATAGGAACAAAATGGGGTTGTCTGCCTCATACTAACTTTTAAGAATCTATTTTTTGTGCTCATTGTTAAAGCAACTTTTTTCTCGCGATATACGAGCTGAACGTACTTTTACTCCTAATACGTTGATATCGGTTGAAATGCATTTCTCACCGGATCATCTTACATCAGATGTTGTCCTTTCCTCATACTTCTCATCTAGACTATAGCAAGCGCGATTTCTTCATCAGCACGAAAGACAGAGACCTCAAAAATCATTCAAAATTGCCAGATGGTCGTTCGATCATCATCTGGACATCCAAAGTTTTCACTGGTAAAATATTACAATAAGAAATATGACAGAGATATAAACATCGATTTCGACATTCATGACTTCTTAAAGGCAGTGCCTCACCAAAATTGAGGTTGCGCGGATCTTCACATATTCTATTATAGTGACCTCTAAATAGGCCGTTGCAACAAGTCCCACTCAATTTGTCCCCCTCCACGCTGCGAAAAATTCGCTCAAAGTGGTACGCGGAGAGCGACTTGGTACGCGCGGACGACTCCTTCAGTCTCCCCCCTTACGCGTTTGAACATGTCCCTCCACTTGGCATCCACCTCCCCTCTGTTGCTGTCACTGTGGCTGAGGCTGAAGTTGGAAGGAACAACTCGTCCACGTCGCTTCCGAGGGGCCTCCAGAAAACAGGGTTTTTGGGAATTCCATGCGATTTTTAGCCCATACAGTGCTAAACAGGGTCCGACAGAATTGCAAAATACAAAAATCCCGGTAACTAAATTTTGGTGAGACACTGCCTTTAAAACTTCAAATCTTGACCATAAGCTTTCTCTAACACATTTTCACGATTGACAAGATTCTCATAGAATCAAAATAACAATTTCAAAATGTCTGAGGGCGCTTCAAATGATGACTGCCAAAATTCTAATGACATATTCTCATAAAAATTCATTACAAGCTTAAGAAAAGGAAAGACTGCTAAACTACAAGAGAAACAGCATTTGTGGAGACAAGCCTTCATGATGCTGAATTGGTGAAAACTATTATATAGCTACTCATGATGAATGTCCTGCAATTACGGACAAACTAGAGCTCGTCGGTTGTGATAAAGGGCATCGGTGTTCAGATTGAGTACCTCATTAGGCCCAGGATTTACTCATGTACTCATCATGAGGTCGAGAACACCCTATCCTTGCTCTGGCCAATTTATTTTGACGTTATAGGTTCGTTTCCAAATAACGTTAACTGTAATCAGCTTTCCCTCATAAAAAAATTAAAAAAACTTAGGAGCAAAACTAATTCGGAAAAAGGATAGATTCGTAATATAAGAGGCATAATTGTAGTCATATATGATGGTGGAAATTTGAATATTTCACGTTTAGAAGGAAAACACGTATAAAAATTTTCTTTGATCGCATAAGGATAAATCTTCCCAGCTCTAAAAAAGAATCAAACTCAACACAGTCAACAACTTTGCAACTTTGCGTACTTTGGAGTAAAAAAATACAAAAAAAGGCAAATGCTACAAATTTGTATGCTTGTTTCAAACGTTCTACACATTTTTTCATACCTCCTTTCGAATGCTAATTTTGAAAGAGAAAAACCATTTTCAAACTATTGCTCACAGCGTTTGAAAACAACTTTTATTCGTTTTCTACGAATACTTTCTTTCCCATAGAGCCTTTCGTTCCGCGATTTCCCACTTTGTAGAATAGCAAAACAAATGTGAAAATTATTCTTTTTGCTCTATTGCCATTCAACGAACAAAAGACGAAATTGGTGAAACTCATGTTATGTTTGCTGGTGACTTGAACAAAATGCGCTTTGAGATGTAATTTTGAGGTTAACTTGGTAGTTTTTAGCGTAAACAAAATCTGATAGCTGTATAAGTCACTCAAAAATCAAGCGCTTATAAAGACTCATTTTTCGTTGTCAGGATTCTCGGCGTTTTATAGAATCCGGCCTCAAAAATTTTCAAAGTCCTGTAAACCCCTTTCCCAAAAACTGTTCCTAGTTGTTCCCTTCTGGAATCTTTTCTATTACTTACACTGTTACATATATAGTATACTTATACTTTACTACAATCTGTGATAGGTCGCTGCCATGGCAGTGGTGCTAAGATCTAACACGAACTCTTCTATAAAATGTCAATTTCGAACTACAGCCAAGCAAAGCAGATCATTTAAGAATTATAGCTATAAGTGGCCTTACATATGACGCAGCCTTGTTAAAAATCTAAAAACCGATATTCGAAGGCATCATAAACCCGGTCGACGAAAGAAACAGTGATTTTCTACACTTCCGGCGAGCATCAGGAAAATAGCTTGTCAGAAATTCAAAAGAACTTGAAAGAGGTTATGAAAAATAAAAGGAATGCATAAAAAAAGTTTCAAAACTGGATGAGCACAGAAGAGCGACTATTCATTGACGGTTAGTGACGTTACACTTTTCTCAGAAAAGGACGGGTTTGAGAGATTTTTGGCCTGTTGGACCTCCTTGTTTCCTTTCGTTTTTGGAGGAGGCAGATTTCAAACCCCAAGGGATTCTGAGCTGCACATTCCCATGCGCAGAGTTACACACGACAATTAATCACAGCAAGCCAACAGAGGAACTCGCAAAGTTGTAGAAATCTGCTGCAAAGCAGAATGTATTATAATGGCACATAAGTAATGCAACTTTCTTTGTAATCTTGTCTTTTTGAACGTAGCGCATCCATTTCCTGGCAATATAAGTATTATTATGCAAACTGCAAATGCAGACATTTTTGCGGAATTTTGCCATCTTATGTAAGCGTTACGGGGGAAACGTCAAGAGGGCAAAATTGCTATTAACTTCATTCTCCTGAGTTTCTGACCTTCAACAACTAAGTTTGAAATCGATCTCAAAATGCTTAGATCGAACAATCCGTGCAATAATCTAATCTATCTCTTTTGAAGTTTCAGGGAATCCTAGAACTTCATAAAACACTAGATATGTGCTATATGCTGCCCATCTAGCAATAAGAATCGCGCCTCTTCACATACACCCGGGTTACGGTAGGTTTGCGGTATAATGGGAAAAATTTTAGACTGCATCAGATTTTGCTGAAACTTGGCCTATGGGAGCTATTCGACATGCTGATCACAAAATGAGTCCCGCTTACATGAAAAGGCCTCTTTCGTAAGCTCAAGGAATAGGTTAATTTCATCTTAGCGACACGTGAATATGAAATTCGTGTTCATCGTATTGGATCGTACCTATTGTGCTAAATCGTATGAAACTCTGAGGTTTCGCAGTTTGATTATTGATGAATTACCCTCCAAATTTGATGCATCTGACTTGTTTTACTTCTCAAAGGCGCCTTATCTTCATTTGTCTTTAATTTTCACTTTTTTTTACTGATTCTAATGTGTCAACTTCTAGCTATATGCTGCCTACAATTCCTTGTTGATATGTTTAATTCAGGTTTTGTACGTCTTCATGTTTGCCGAAAAACCGTGAAACCTCGATTTTCAAGGGTTTTCAAGAAATGTTTACAATTTTTCTACTACGTTATCAAAAATCAAACGGTTTGCGCAGGCATGCAGCTTACGTCACATCTACATGATATCCTGAGCATGGGAGTGCTACATTAAATAAGAAGAAAATTATGGGAAAAATTGCAAAGCTTATGTGCCAACTTAATGTTTACAATGATAAATCAACCGAAATCTGGATAAAAAATAGCTATTAGTTAGTAGTTATAGTTAAAAGTTATTTCGACATGTTAGTAAAATGACCTATGAGGTTGACAGCTGATACTAATAATAGGCCTCGTTTTTCCCCAGAATTTGCATATTTCAGCTTCATGAAAATTTTACACGGATTCCGCTCCCTTCTCTTCAGAAACAGTCGTCAATTTATTCAGTTGGCAGCCAGACCCCAGGCCATTGTAGTTGAGCGGAAGTGATGCTTTCAGCAGCCTCTCAAATTGCCTTCTAGATTTATTTCTCCACAGGGAAAGGAGTAAGGAGGAAGCACTGAAACGATGTGCTCTCTTGAGAAGAAGAATGAGAGGTAGAAGGTAGAAGGTGATATATGCGATGTCTGGGTAGTCCAGTAAGAAAAAAGTTTACCGTTAAAGTAACTGTGGAGGCATGCTTGTACTTTCTTTTTCCCTCAAAAATCAACGTGCCGTCAACATAAAAACAAAGAGAGCTTTTGTCTAACTAAGCATAAACAACCGCATTGATTCTTCAATCTTCGAGTGGGTCGCACAGCCATTGGAGATGGCGCGCGTTTTTTGAAAAAAAAAATACTGCGCATTTATTTGAACACAATTGGAAGAACTTCATAAATCTTGTAGAAATCAAGTAAGTGTTTTAAAAACCATTTTTTGAATTTGATATCAGAAGCCTGCGAAAGGATTAGAAAACCAAATTATATCCCTTACCTTTGGAACGTTTTCGTCCCCCCCCCCTCCCACAAAAAAAACAGTTTTTGCACTCTATACACGTTCAGTGGCGGTATGTATGTAGCTAACTTGTTACTTAAGATGAAGGCAGATAAACAGCAAGATTTTCTAAGAAGGCAATTACCCTTTAAGAGTTCAACATTTGTTACATTCATAAGGCTCCATAATGTATCGGAAAAAAGCCAAATTTCCCTGGAAGAAAAGAAACGTGATTTAAGCCATGCTTTCCGTAAAATTTGTTTAGGGCGCAGTTGATCCAAAATAGATTTTTTGCTGCTATGAAGCAAAATATCACCAAAACACTGCGTATATTTCTAGCCTCTATTAAGAAATGCGTATGGGAAGGGTCTAAGTCTCAGATCCGGTAAAATGGGATGGATCCTTGAGCAAGCCAACCCTTAGAGTCTTGATAGCTTTCCAAGCACCTAATCAATGCCCCCTCGTAGAACCAATCTTCCAAAACGCAATCTAGACGATGTCAGTAAATAAAATGCTGCGAACAACAATGGTAATCCAAGTGAGCTCACTTTTTGGAGACGCGGTACTGCGATATGTCTTTCCACAGCATCTTATAGGTCTCAAAGTTATATCAAAACTTTAATTTTTGAAACAAACTTGTGATTCGCAGTCGCCATCGCAGAATCCCGAAAAAGCTTAGTGTTTTTGCATAACCTGTTGACCTATTATTCGCGAAAATTTCGAAAAGTCTGAAGTGAAGTTTTCAAAAATGAATGTGGACGTGAGCTGCTGTCTTTGAAGCTGTAAAGTGCTGCATAATGAGTTTTTGAGATTTGTGAGCTTTCCCTATACGGCTTCTGAAAGCGTTAAGGAGTGAGATTCATAAAAACCGTTGTGTAGAAAAAATGATAGCAAGCTTATAATTTTTGAATTCCGAAATGAGGGCGAGAAGAGATGCCCTTCATTACTTAGAAGAGAAACGTATCCCTTGATCAAAAACTACTTGAAAAGTTGATATTTTCTGCCGTGTAAAAATTGTCTGAAAGTGATTGTCCATTATTTCTCTAAAGTGTATCTAAACGATTTTATATCAGTTTGGCTCTGTAATAGCAATGACCCGTAAGCCCTCAAATATTGAATCATAGCAATTCTTACAAAATGCGGTACAAAAAAAAGTTTTAATCATCTTTGTAATTCGGAGTACATAAAAATTTTCGGGAAGACAAACACAGGAATTGCTAGGCAGACCTTTTTTTTGGTGATTTCAGAATCACTTTAACGCTAATTCGCTGAGCCGGAATCGAGAAAACATTGCGTTGTTCATTCTCGAAAAGAACCGATTTTGTTACCGAACAAACACCGCTACAAAAATCTGAGAAAGGAAGACTAACATCTTCATTTCAAGATAATTTACAGAGAAAAGTACCACCAAAGCTCATTCAAAAAATTTTTGTTACAGTGTCTTTGTTGGTTTTATAAATAGTGGTGTTTCTGAAGAAAAAAAACCATGCCTACGGATTCATTGGAAAAACCTTCGCAACTAAACGTATCCTTGATCCAAAAGTAAAAGGAATCCTGGAGAGGAATTGTTGTTAGCTCGTTGTTCATCTTCTTAATTGCACATACTTTCGCCTGCCTACACAATTTTCAAATTAGTTTTGGATTATTGCCATGCTGAGAACCATCTATAGTCATCAACGTTATGCCCTGATCGCAGTGAGCTGATTGCTTCAATTGCATGCTTTTTTAAAGCAAAAACAAAATGATATTCATGCCGAAGAGCCTAACTGGCACGTTTTCCCTAATAGTCAACTGTAATGGATTTTTCTTATCAAAATTAATTGCAAAAAAAATGGGAATATCCGCAGGACCTTTTGAGAAGCGCTGCGGAACTTCCGAAAAATGGCGGCGGTTTCGCAGCGCTTTCATATGCCAGTATTTCCGCAAGGTTTTAAATGTGTTGAGCTTCAGAAGCTGTGACTGTTTGTGTGTATGTCGAGGCTCCATTCTGGAAAACCGTTGTGGAAGTGTAAACCCTGCCACCAATTTTGAATTTTTTAGACACTTCGAGAAGCTATTATTGAGTTGATTGTAGTCTTTTAATTCGTACTACATAATTCGCTAACATCTACTCTCTGCTTGAATTTTTCGTTAACATATTTGCAATATCAATCCACCATCAACTAAAATTTCCGTTCCTGTCTATAAGCAACACTTCCTCGATGATGCTATGCCTGCAGAAGCAAAAAAGGGGAAAATTCAAGAGCTACGACCTACCTCATCTGTGACAGCGTTCATCTTGAGGTTGATCGTCTCAAGTGAGTCGGGGATGTCATCGTTGTTGGCTGCCATGTCGCCTGCAATACGTAAATTTTAAGAAGTTTTGACATTCAAAATTGTAACAATTTTCTATCAAAGACGACAACAGATGAAAAAAAATCACGAAGCGGAATTGGTGGAGATAACAAACAACTCATAACTTGCATAGCTTGGTCAGTGATGCTGTAAATTTGAGAAAAATAGTAGAAATCATATTAAATGAGATAAAGTAATAAATCAAATTCATTAAACCAAATCAGATCAGATATACGCATGGCATGAAGTACTTGGTCCAAAAAAGTCTTGAACATAGTCTTAAGCTGAATACGATCTTCAAACAAATGCATTAGCTTCGTAGATGTATGATGAGCATATGTGTAGGTGTAATAAATAGCACGAGTGGGCGGAGCGTAGGGTAGACAAGGGTGGAGCTGATTGAGTATAAAGTCATACGTTACATTTCTACGCAATAATTGGTGTAAACTTATAAGAAGCTAGTCTAAAGTTCAAGGTATGGTTCAAACTAGCATTTTTACGTTTTGCTGCCAAAAATAAAAATTTCTCTGAATCACTACCATGATGAGCAAGATTCTGCAGGGTTTTGTATTCCTCTGAAAATGAGTTTCAAATGTGCCTTGGCCATTATTTTCAATGTCATGGAAGTCGCCGAAGCAATGAATGTATTTTAACAATTCAAATGCTTATTTGAGCAGAAACACGTATAGCCTTGATTAGAATCAATGAAATTAAAAATTCCCATGTTTCTGAGTTGTGTGCTTGCAGCAATTTCCACAAGTTTTCTTTCCTGGAAACTTCTCGTTGCCATAAGATCTTACTTGGTGCAGTAGGCTGACATAGAGTGTGAAACAACCGCAAAAAAAGGCAAAAGGCTTATGGAAAATTCAAGAAGAGCAACATTCAACGATAGAGAATCAAAAAGAATGGTGAAGTTGAGAAAATCAAAGTACAGAATAGCCTTTATGCACCGATTTAAGGAAAACATGTGCGAAGAATAACTATTTTACCATTTCACTTCGATGACTTTCACAAATCTTGAGCTTTCCAGCTCATTTTTAGTACAGAATATGCAGTAGAAAAATACAGTCTCTTCAAGATGTGAATACATAGTATTTCGAAGAATTTACCAAAAGCAAAACTTGTAAATTTTTTCATGGCCGTTACTACAAAATGTGGCACTATTCTCAACTCCAATCAAGTGTCGATGGTTACAGGATCCTCAATGAGAGGAAATTTTACAAGCATAGAATTGGGCTCGTTTCAGAATGCCATTTTCGAGAGCCCTAAAACTTGGGTGCAGATAAAGTTAAAAAGCTATACATATATATTGTTCAGTATCATGACAACATGTTACACTTTTATCGAATGAACGAATAATACGCGCAATTTTGAGAAATTAAAGTTGTCCCTATGAATTTGAGCACGGTGATTTTTGCTTGACGTTTCAAGCAGTTGTGTGTGTGTGGGGGGGGGGGGGGGGGAACATATCGATATTGTGGCTAGACGGTCACATTCTTTATACAATTCTATATTATCGATACTATTAGGTTGTACCGAAAGTTCTGTCGTTTCGTTTTTGAACATTTGTAACTTTGCGCTGTTTCAACGGATTTGCTTGCCTGTAATTTTATCAGAAAGAATAAGTCTTTCTCTTTCAAATGCTATTTTGCGAAGCTTCTGCTTCACATTGGGTGCGGAGATAAAAATGGAAAACTAAGACCATGTAAACTTTGACCATTTTAAGTTAGGTCACCAAAAATCTGGAATGCTGCAGAAAAATCTAAAATCGTCAGTACATATGTTTTTTGACCTACCCTTTGCATCTGTGAAAAAATTGTGCTGTTTGGACGCCTCTGTGAGAAGTTATGATTTTCCCGAAAACTGACAAATTAATTAATTTTGGCCTTTTCCATAGTAAACTCGATATTCATAATTTCTCACAGAGACGTCCAAACAGCACAATTTTTTCACAGATGCAAAGGGTAGGTCAAAAAACATATGTACTGAGGACTTCAGATTTTTCTGCAGCATTCCAGATTTTTGGTGAGCTAACTTAAAATGGTCAAAGCTTATATGGTCTTAGTTTTCCATTTTTATCTCCGCACCCAGTGTGAATCGCGAGCTCCGCAAAACAGCATTCGAAAGCGAAAGATTTACTCTTTCTAATAAAAACATACGGTGGTAAATCCGTTGTGACAGCGCTAAGTTATGATTTTTCAAAAATAAAACGACAGAACTTTCGGTACGACCTAATATATTATCGTTATTATCACGTGACGTTTTTGCCAAAAGGTCACAGCTACAGGTCAATATACAATAAATTCAGATTCAACAAAATTTTGAAAAAATTCCTAGTCATTTATTTTAGAAGGTAAACGATCAAAAAACTTTCAGGACCAATATGTTGCTACATACAAATTTTGGAAAGATGGAACGCGGTGGGGACAGGGCTCGGCACAGCTGGCAAGCTGGATATCGTTTTTGGGACAAAAAGCAAAGGAGATAACGTTTTTGGGCCGAAAATTGCGAAAACAAAAATTGCAACGTTTTTTAGAATTTTGTGAGGTTTTTTAACCTTTAGAGTTTAAGTTCAAAGAAGACTTCGAACGAATTTTTCAAGATCAAAGGGACTTCGTTTTGAAATTTCCTGGTGCCAGCTCGTGCCGAACTCTTGATGAGAAGCAAATGGTTCAGCTAAGCTCCTATATAAGGGTTTGTGGTATGGAATACATACCCTGATGTGACTTTTACATAGACAAAAAGGCAGACACCACAAGTGAAATCGGAATGCTTGGTTGCACTTTTGCAGAAGGAGAATTTGCCGATTATTTTCGGCATAATCATTAATCGTTCGTACATATGGCGATAGCATTATGAGACGTGATATATGGATGAAAAGCGTTGCAGTATTACAAATGAAATTAATGGTGTAAAGAAGAAAAGCACTAGTGCAAATTAGTCGTGATATATGCGTTTTCGTAAAGTTAGTACGAAGGAAATTAACATGCATCCGGATATTGTTCTGGGGCTAATAGCGGATATATAATTTCCTACAAGTATCATACTAGCTCTGCCGGATTTGATAACCAGTAAGGTATTAAAATTACACATCCACTCAATAATGAAAAAAAACGAGGAAATTTTTGGCACTTCTAGAAAATTCTTTTCCATAGCATCAATAATTAAAAACACCACCTTTGGAAGACATCTTTTCATATAATACATGGCTTATTATTGCTTCCTTTCCCTTTTTTTTGAGAAGCATATTTTTTGGTCGTTACTGCTATTTTCTTCGTGAACACTGCCTATATTTATATATATATTTCCTTAACGCTCGATCACATCACTATCATGTTTTTTTGAATTCTTCTACTTTTGATGCTTTCAAAAGCTCCAATATGCCGTCATCAGAGCAGTCGGAGTAGTGAAAAAATCAAAATTTGTTAATACGAGTAGTAAAAAGTGTAGTAAAAGAATTATAAAAACATACATACTCAGCGTTCAGTAAAAAGTAATCAATACGTAAGATATACTTGCTTGAAAAGGGAGAACTCCATGATGACTTCTCTTTACTTTTCCCGAATCCCGTCAAGCGGTGTTTGAGCAGCACTTCGGATTATGCTGTAAGTACATACGACTCTTCATCCTATTGTTTATTTGTACTGCTTCCATTCTCTGTTCGATAGTGAGCACATTGAACGAACAAAAGATGATTTTGTAAGGAATAGTAAGATATGGAAGACAGGGAAATTCTTGGAAAGATTTTCACCCCTTCTCAAAGAAAATTGTAACTAGGTACCGTTGTTGAAGAAGCTCTAGAACAAGTAGTTTATTGGCGACTTTTCGATTTCATCAATGTTAGTTATTACTTATTATTTATTATTTCACAAAATTTTACTGAACTTAATTCCGCAAATTTGCTAAACCAGATTGTTGAGATAACCTTGTAATTGATCAATCATTCAACTCTACGTGAAAATTTTTCAACTTTTCTTAAACGTCAAAGTTGTGCGATTACCATCAAACATTGATCTTTATCAAATCGAACATCACCGAAGAAGGTAAGAGGACCTATCATGCCTACGATTCTAAACGAAATTTCTTCTTTGCCTGAAACCGGGATTTTTGTAAGAAAATGATGCGAAAGATGCGATGATGATATTCAGATATTGGTGGCGGTCCCAGGATTTCGTCCGGGGGGGGGGGGGGGGGAGGGAAGGCAAAAATTTTTTTTCCAATGAGGGTGCCATGTTAGCAATAAACTGTGGATCACAGCGACTGTTCACACTTCCACAAAGAAATGGTTTTTCTAATTACCAACCCTTCTTGGATAATTCATGTGCGACGTGACCACATTGCTCAACGTCGGATTAAAGAGGCTATTCAGATTAAAGACTATCAATGGAGCGCGTTATCCGCATATGAGCTATGGCTCATGCTTAATTCATGAGCGTGACGCCAATCCAGCAGTCTTTTTCCTCTAAGAAATGAGCGAGAACTATGTGAAAGCTGTCGTTTGCATCTCGATGTGAAATTTGAAGAATTTATTGATTAATGCAATTTACGTAAGCCTCTGGCGTACAATGAAAAAATAAAAAACTTGTAATGTTGGAAATTCTTCCAGTTGAAGCAGAATGTTATCGTGAGAAAGAAACGAGGAGGGGGAAGGGGTGAACCTAACGAGTTTGTGATGAACTCAAAGTTGAAGGTAGGATGTTGTGCAAATTTTTTAGATGAGTCCTTTTTTGTGACTAACATTTTAAATAAATTTTAGAAAAAGTTGCTATCACTTACAATCCTAAAATGGAGCACGCGCTGATTGACAAATGTTTGAAAAATCTATTATTTTCTCAATGAGAAGTCCACCATCGCACATTCTGAAAAGAACGTGTCAAAATTGCTTAGAAAACAGCTTGATTTATTAGGTTGCACCGAAAGTTGTGTCGTTTTGATTTTGAAAAATTCTTGACTGCTCCTTAGGTGGGCACATTTGCTCACAAAAATTATCATCTGAAAGAAATTTCAATAACATCTTTGACAACATGCGACTTCGAAGATATGATTTAGAAAAGGAGAGTCTTTCAAGTCCCAATTTTCAAAAATAAATCGTCAAAAACCTGAAACGATGCAGAAAAATAATTTCGTGAAAAATGTAGGAAAATACAAAAACGTCGTTTCCGCCGTTTTCTGCATTTTTCCCGAATTCATAACTTTTGTAGAAAAGCTCGATCAGCACACTCGGCACCATCAAAAAGGGCAGCTCACATAATCTATAGAAAACACGCTCTTATAATTTTCTGCAGTGTATCAGATTTTCGACGATTTATTTTCGGAAATCGAGGGTTTGAGTGGCCCTACTTTTTCAACTTTTATCTCTGGACCCTGTTATTGTTGAACTGCACGAGACATTAGATACAGACGAATTCTTCCTTATAAAAAGATTTTTTGTAAGCAGATGCGTTCACATAGGAAGCAATTAAGAATTTTTCAAAATCAAAGCGAGAGAACTTTCGGGTTCAACCTGATAAATTATGAAATTTTTGTCACATATAAGCATGTATTCACATCAGCAGCAATCTCATTGTTAGGAAGTTAACAAAGCTTGCACTGACATCGAGAAGAAGCAATTTTTTCGGAATTGATTCAAAATGTAATAATTCAGAAAAAAAACATCTCGCCGTAAGTGCAGTACACTTGGAATGAAGCAAAGTTCAGAATATTCGTCATGACCGTCGTAAGAGCATTCGATAAGCACTCTCCTTGAACAAATAAATAGATTGCGAAAATTCACATAAGATAACATTTTTCTTTGATCTTTGTGCAATCTTAGAGAAGCAGACTGCTTTCAATTTTACGATTTTTAAGGGGTTTCTTCACCACTTTTTGCTCTCAGGAAACGCACAAAATGGATTTTTGCTTCAAACAAAATTACAAAGCCTTTTTTCTTTTCTCTGAAAAATTGACAAACAGTATTGGTTGAAACAGTTCCATTGAATAAGTAGTAGACTGAGAGTTCGAAAAGAAACTTTCTTAATGTTAATTCGGCAAGGTCATTTTTTGATCTCCTACATACGTCGACTTTACCTTCGAGTTTTCCAAATTTTTGTAAAATGCTTATTGTTCAAAACTATTGAATGAAGCAGCTGCAATATGAACCTAGCAAAGTTCATAAGTTCATAGTGACGAAATAAGCAATGAAAAGAACGTCTGTCACTAGTTGTTACATATCTTCGATTCTCTTTTGACTCGCACGAAAGCATCATGCGACTCCCTAGAGGGATGCTGCTAGATTATGTAAGATAGATAGCTTCACAAACAAGCAGCAAAAAATGAGCATTAGCCCTTCGTGCAGCGAATTCGACGAAGAAATTTGAGGCGATGCCCAAAGAGCGCTTAGACCAATTCAGAGAGCAAAAATGAGCCGATTCTTGGTTAATCCTTAGAGCGTGAAAGAGATTTGTGTGACCGGGCGAAGATCGCCGTAAAAAGATGAGAAGATGGGAATATTTGTCTTAAAACAATATATTCTTGTCGTCTAGAAACAGACAGAAACAAGCAATTTGTACAGTCATCAATCATCAGCACACAAAGCTGAGAAAGTTTTCCGGATGTATAGCTGGAAGGTTTTTCGCGACTACGGTAATTCGCCTCTATGCTCTAATACATGAATATTTAATCAAGTTTTCAAACCTCAAAAACGATTATGATAAAATAAGAGAAAAAGAACATCAAAATAGTACCACACATTGTATATATAACTACTTCTATTTCTATTTCTTGTGTTAGCGTATATGCTATCATCCAGATCTGCAGCAAAATCCAGTGCCACTACTCTACGCAAGATTACGGTAGAATTACGGTAATATTTTAAACCTTTCAGCTGAAAGCCGACACGTAATTCAAATTATTGTTGAAGACTCAATTTTTTCCGCTTCTACACTGATGCCAAACTTTTAGAGCGAGCTTGAATTGCGGAAATATTACGAATTGCAAATAAAAATTGGGCTTTGAAAAATTTATACCTTGCCCTCATTTCAAAGCAATCTTTTTCAGCAAAATTTAGCACTCTACAAAGGTTAGCGTCATGTTTTGTCTTAATTTTGATTTCTATTGTTTACATGCAATTTTGATGTTAAAAGCATGAAGATGTAGGCTTCGACCATAGATAACATAGATGCCGGCAATTAAATTACTGACAAATACATGTCAAAAATGATGCAATCTATATTGGCAGCGTGCCAGCATGATGATAGAAGATTTATGTGAACGCTTGTAAACGTCACGTCGTGCCTCATCTACGCCCCTGATAGGATCTATTTAAGCCCTAAGGCTAGCCCAAAGATTCCGTGCCAGCGCCGTTCCACCTCCGGGAGTAAAGCCAATGCGTCTATCGATCACTATGCGGAGCATCCACGTGCGCTCCGCTATGACTCTGTACGGCGCTGGAACGGAGTCGGCACAGCACCGGCACATGGATAACTCTGAATACCTATGAAAATCTCTATAAGCTCAACCTTCCTAACCCCTCGGAATGCTCATTTACTTTATATATTCCATATGGGATCATCAACACTCACTACTTGCCGTAATACTGCACCATTATAGAAGTAAAGTGAGCAATCTCTGACAAATGTAGAGTGACCGATTTTTGGGCTTTGACCGATTAGACTGCGAGAAGACAGGAATGGTCAATCAATTGCACCAGACACAGCATGTTTTTCTTAACTATTCTATTTCATGCATACTTTTTTGAATGAATGAACGTTTGAAAACAGAAAAAATGCAATAAGAATAATTATATGGAGGAGAAGTTTGAGTAGATGCTGCCTTTCCGGGACTGGGGATTACGGTAGTGCTTATTCATGCTGGAGATAAAAGCGCACATCTTCTAGTTCTTCTTCATAGCGTATCATGACGTAAGCTATTGATGACGCTTGAAATGGAATGCTCAACGGAGAGGAAAGAAAGCATAGTCAATGATTCAGATGAATCTAGCTCGTTTCACATAAAAGCTTCAAGATATAAAAGAGATGGGAAAGTTTGACTGATGCATGATGTGTTGGACAGCATCAACCAGGATAGACAAGCAGACAGAAAGCAAATTGCAAGCAGAGATTAATGATTTTAGCAGAATGAAGGAGAAGAATTGTGACGAAGCACGAAAACAACTTGAGTGCACGGTCAAAAGTTCTAACATCATGTTTTCCCTCAGGATGGGCTCAAGGATTCAAACAAATCCACAAATAATCATTATCTCTTATTGAAGTCTGAAAAGAGCGAGTTAGTTCGAAGTTTCAGACTCCGCCCCTTCGGTATCAGACCCCGCCCATTTAATCAAGTTTAAATTACGTACATGGAAGAGTACGACTGTAAAATACTGCACTATATTCTGAAAAACACTAATCTTATCCTTGATATGTTCGATAACTTCCTATTATGTGTAGATTTATCAATTTTGTAACTCATGATTTTTAAGCTTTTTTGGTATATTGCGATTTTTACCTTAAAAGCCATTGCCATATCACAAAAAGATATAGACATTAGCCAAGTCAGAAAAATGCCAGAAATAAAAATCTGCTATCGAATTCTAAGGGACTTCTATGAGCGAGTTGCAATGAGATAATTTTTGTCGTAAATACGTCACGACAACCTAGACGTAGAATTCAGAATTCTGAAATATGTTTCTCCTAGATCTGCTCGTTATCTTCTAAAATTACTCTAACAAAGTGCATAATATTTCTACAGTTCCCAATCCGTTTTTTTTTTCAGAGAAATGAGCTTAATTCTAGACCGAAGAGTGACGACAGCTAAATATATAACATGAATCAAAATTCTACATATTGTAGCTGATATCAAACAGTTTAGTCATAGCGCGAAGCAACAAGATGAGCTAATTGACTTCAAAACCAAAAGTATAATCAAGATATGAATTATCAGGTTGTAACGCAAGTTGTTACACTTGGAAGAAAAAACCTTTGTGACTTCCTTCAGAACCAATTTGAGTGAGGGGTAACTTTTCAATACAGACACTGCCATACGTGGAAAATCCAATTTTTAATGTTTTGAAAATTTTCTGAATTACATTTGGCAAATTTTCAACTTGCATTATTGGACGGCCTAGACTTGCAAACTTCCCTCATATTAGTACTGATGTCCTTAGGAATCCAACAACAATCTGAGAGCATAAAAAATAATAGCGAAAGAATTTTTAAAGGCAAAAGAAGAAATGAATGAGACCACAAAATTGCCTTTATATTTACTGTAACCCATACCTGTAAATGTGGAAAAGATGCCAATAGATACTCCTTGCCCACCGCTCATATGTGCCAAATATTAGACTTCGTCAAAGTTTCTATAGTTTTCTCAGAAGAAAATGAAAGAAGTATCTCGAAACTTATGTTACTATCTAACACCTATGTAACTGGCAACATACATCAGATTTGTAAGCCTTAGTAACAATTAAGCCCACATAAGTGCAGTTCGACAATTATTTCGTATGGCCAGAGAGTGCGAACTTTTATATTGTGACGTTTAAAAATACGTAGAAAAGCCTCAGAATTCAGCTTGTTGAAGCCAGCAGCAGCAGCGGTGACGAAGGAAACATAATCCGTTCTACATTGCATGCATGAGCCGATGTTAAGCCGGGGCAAAAACCACGTAATCAAAGTAGGGGCGAGTGAGAGTGAGCCCAGGTGTGTTCGATACTTGGAAAGCAAGACAGGGCGACGACGAGGCTCAGCGGGATATCGTATGCAGCGAATAAAGTAGCAAATAAATTAGTGTCACGACGAGTACGCGCGCGCGCGTGCGAGGACGAGTTGTCACCTCCGAGGGGAACAGGCACAGAAGCACAGACGAGGCGCGGCGAAGCCGACGACAAATAACAAGAAATCGCGGATAATCGTCCCCAGGCCACTCTGGCATGAATGCTTCGAGCACTCTTTTCTAGTCGAAAGCCCCTCTAGGGGCTGAAAACGTGCCAGAGCCCAAGAAAAATGCCTCCGGTCTCCTTACTTCAGTGCATAGAGAGAGCTTTCTGTGCACTGCATTGTGCGCTCTCATGCTTTCCGTTTTTCCTTCTTTTCAAAGCGGAAGCGATGACGTGAACAGAGCCGAAGCGAAATGAAAGAGTGTCGTGCTAGTTACCTCGGGAATATTGGCAATTTTTTTTTGCACAATCGGTTGCGAGATAAATATGCAGCAGAAAATTGTTGCAAGGATTCTGCATACATTCAAGAGCAATCTCATACACAAGAATACTTTTCTCTATAATTACCGAATACTTATAAGGTCGCTGCTAGGTTTGCTGGTGCCAGCACCGTGCCAATTTCATGGGAGCGCCCTGTATCGACCGGTCAGTGACCGCACGGCGCTGGCACGGCGGCTGGCACAGGAACGACTCTAAAGCTATTTTGGCACATCGTAACGCCCTAATTATACAGAATACGGACATTCCATTAACTTCAAATGTTGCAAATAGTAGATATTAAGATCTGCTAGTTTTAGATCTAAAGACTGGCAAAATGCTAGTTTGCATGGCCACTTAATTGCGCAATGTATGCCGGGCTTGGACTTGTAAGATTTGATTATTATACAGTTTTTCTTACACTTTGGAATAGAAGGCTTGTACATAATAGCTGACCAGTTTAGCCGAATTGCAATATTTCATGTGCGATCGCACAAAACACGCAGCTTGCGCGTTAAATCCTGCTGTTGGCCGCCTCCCGAAATACACTACCAAATATCCCTAGTCAGAACAAGCATGAGAACATAATATTAAAGATTTGTTCGGAAGGTATCCAGCTCCAAACTTAGAGATCGTGGATCCTACACGTATGAGAAGGAATGTGTGCAACTGCACAGCAAATTTATCTAGTTGGTAGTTCACTATGTTTCAGGCAAATAGTGCAATAAATCTAAAGTTTTTTATATAAAGTGAATAATTAATTTTTGATAATGACCATAGATTAGAGATCACAACGCTGGGGTCTATGCAGAGAAAAGCTGTGGATTACACAATGATAGGAACTCTTAATAGTGGCCAAAGAGCTTATTACGTAAAGAGTGCTACCAAGTATAATACACACCCACACGAAGAATAGTTTACATAGTTGATCGAATTAATCCCTAATAGAGTGCACTTGCACTACCGATGTCATGTGCGCGGAGAAAAAGCACTCTGACACTCAGTTAGCAAAAAGCAATTTGTCCGAAGGCAACTACTTACCCTCTTGAGCTCTCAGAGCCTCCTTCTTAGGAGAGTCCCAAAAGTTCTTGAAAATCGAGCTTCTTCTCTGATAAGATGGAAGAAGTGACATTGAGACAATACCATACTATACAGAGAATCTATTCTTTTTCCATAGCAAAACTTCTACTATCAAGGAAGAGATAAAAACAAAAAAATGAAGTTTACCAAGCACTCGCTTGCATCCAATGTGAGCGCCACAGCCATATTCTACAAGGAAATAAATTTTCTAATCGCATTAGATGACATCAACCGAGTCACATCATAAGCTGTTTATCCAACAAATGAAAGATTTAAATCTTGGAAATACAATTTTTGCATAAGAATTCGGAAAAGGCAATTTTTCAAAATGAAGGCTGGCTAAATGAAAATCTGAATCAATTTGACTCTAATGAGCGGATGTGTAAAGACAATAAGTGCAGTTACACACAGACAATCGTACCTTAACGTGGTACACATTTGGTTCGAGTCTGAACAGCTGTTTGAACGCAAACGTTAAACGACTATACATACGGCATTTCAGTCAATTTCGATGGATGTTATTGAATTGAAAGTAAAAGGCTAGCGTTGGATATACAGAATTCAAGAAAAATTAGCTGAAAAAAAGCTGTGTGAACCTCTGCTTTTTTGAAGGATCAAATTTATAGCTTTAGTTTTTGCCCAACTAAAAATGCAATTCAATATCAAGGCTAATAACATAGTATGAGCACCAGCACGAACTAATCAAAATTCAGCCGCTACTCATTGCTGGAGGGAATGGAATGGGAGGAAAAAACAGATATGGAAGCTGCAAGCTCCATAGGGAGTACGAAAAGATCAAATGCGCCAAGATCCTTTGTGCATTCGCGAGAGAAGTGCAAGCACAAAAGTACAAATATGCTTTGAGGGAGTGGAGTTTCATACTGGCACTTGCCCTTCCTCGAAGAATCATAAGTCGTAGACTCTTATGCATGTACTGTTGAGAAAATATTCTCAAACGATTAAGCATAGTGGAGTTAACTAACCTATGAGTCAACTGGCTTGGCGGCTGGAAGGCGGGGCTTTGTGACCTAGTTAAGGCCGCTCGCGCCCGCGACACAGTCTGCGTCTCTCCCGCGCGCGTGCTCTCTGATCATTTACCTAGCTTTAATTAGGTCATGAAGCCCCGCCTTTCAGCCGCCAAGCCAGTTGAATCAAAGGGTACAATTCGATAGATAAGATTCCATAGCGGTGAACCCTCATGATTACTTACCGATAGAACTCAGTAAAAACATCATTGAAACAAATTGTTAATTGATTGGTAACAATGTCTTAAGACCACAAATACGGAATCCAAGATATCTTCAAAAACTGGAAAACAAGTTCAGTCGTAGGAGATGGCGCATATTGTGCAATGCACATATGAGTTCTTAATGTACAACTACAGAATAAGTATGGATATCTGGTATCTATTTACCACAAGACTAATTCTGATTCTTGATCTGAGGCGAAACATGCATTACTAGCTTTTTACGCGCAAATGTTGTTGGCCTGCAGTGACACTATATCATCGTCTAATAAACTAAAGTAACTATATATATAACCAAGCGTAATTTAGTGAACAATATCTACAGCTCTTCTAAAGGATTGGCAAAGTCACTAATTTGCAAATCAAGGTTATATTCGGCTGAGTCTAGCTTCTGTATTTTGAAATTTTCTTTATGAAGCTTGGGCCTTTCAAAGGAATAGATTCTAAAGATGGATAATTGCTTCATCTCCAAGAATTAACGACAGTACAAGAGATATATTTGACTGCAAATGAGAGGTGAAGACGGTAGAGATGTAATTCGAATTACTTTTTTTCATAAAGCCTAGTTCCTGCATTTCGATTTGGTGACACTGTGTTGACTCCAATCGAAAATTAGAATATACAAAGAGTCACAACAAATTTGTACTGTACATTACTATCCTACTAAGTACGTGGTACTAGGCTGGACAATAACACTAATGCGAAGAGGACCATGAAAGCAACTCCATACATTTTTTCTACTGGCAAGCAAGACTTCATTTCACTGCGGAGATAAACCAGTCGTAAAATGATGCACTGCCTTGCAACGGAGGATGGATATATTGCTTAGCTACATTGTAATGGAAAAGTTAGTTTTCAGATTTATTGCTTCCTGCGATTGCTCCAGTAGTAGCTGCTTTGATCTTACAGAAGGGTACCCCTTATCGCTAAGAAGGAAATTTATTTTTCGAAAATTCAATGTAACCACATTTATTGTGACTTGCTGTCCATAGGAAGGAAGTCTGTATCAACAATTGTGAATGATGAAAATACAAGCAGATTTGCATATAATCAGAGCAGATATAAGGAAGACCTTTCAAAACAACACTCAAGGTGTTTACTTCCAAGCTGGCAGACTTTAAAAACTGGTACTCTAGACCGGCCTTCTATGACTAGATTTTTCAGAGAATTTTCGAGAACTAAAAGCTTTGTTTTGGACTCTCTTATTAGGCAGAAGCTTCAAGGATCTTCTAAACATAATTACGAGGCTTGTTAGAGAGTAATTGAGCGGCAGGAGGAACTAAAATTGAAGGAAGTGGAGAAGGAAAGTCCATCTCATAAGGACTTAGTTGTTTTAAAAGCCAGTCATTTTAAAAGATAAATGCTGCGTCTCAACAATTCAAGAAATTAAAGAAGAAAATCTTCGACAAATAACACACCTGTTCAGGGCCAGGGATTTATGAGAAGAACATGAGTGAGATAAGTGGAATGGCATTTTTACGATTTCGTGAAGGAAATAACTCAACATTGTAACAATGCATTTTAGGGCGTAGCTGCTTATCTTACGGAAAATGAAAGTTACGATAGAGTAACTAGGACTCTAAAATCTCTACGAATTCTAACGAAGTGCAAGAATGGAATACTCATTTATCACAAGTATTACGGAGTAGGCGCAATTAAGATATCAAAATGGTAAAATAATAAAATAATGAGATATTAAAATCAAAATGATAAAACATAATGTTGATAGCGTGAAAAAGGAGAATGAAGAATAAAGTGGAAAGTTCGAGCTTATAATAACGACCAAATGGTCTTTTATGCTTTAACATGGACAACTAATTCGAGCCACTGAAGAGCCGATAAGAATTTTTCAAAGCAAATCGCTTACTAATAGCTACCCGAATTTTCATAAAACCGCCGTAATTTAAGTTAATCACGAACATTTTTCAGTCAAATCTATGCATAGCGGAGTCCTTTTTGAGTCATCAAAGTAATTAGTCGTTAGTCTTCTCTCGGAATTCACTGGCTATGCGTCATAAAAGCAAGGATAATATTCCTCGATTCAAAAGAGAGAGAAGTCAAAGGATAAGAGGTCATATCACAAGTTCAATAAGGCCTAAATGACCTAATAAGAATTCGTACTCTAAATATGTATCGTATGAAATAAGATTTTTGTAATTTCACTACTGTTAAATTTGTTCACTATGAAAATTCTTGGGTACATTCGGATGATACAGTTATGCAAAACAGTGCCAAATTTTCTTCGAAAAGCCATAAATTTCAAATGATGGTAGCTACTTATATCCTTATTGAAACGTTGAATGGAGACAACGGAGCAAAATAAGGGCGAAGAAAAATGTGCGCTGCAAAAAAAAGCCCGATGCGAGTGAGGGGGGCGCGTGCTTGGTGTTCTTCTCTTCCTCGTCTAAGCCTGCTAAGATCGATATTCTGGCCTGGACAAGGATTAGAAGAGTGAGACTTCGGAGGTGAAGCCGATGCGTTATTGCCGATGGACCCTCCGCACACGGCCCTCACCCCTCCCCTCTCCCAAAAAAGTTACTGGTTTGAGGGCAAAAATCGCGACGGAGCAAGGTCTGGGACAACGAATCCACGTTTGTTGAGGACATTTTCAGTCATTTGACGACAGGTGAATTGACTCGTAACTCATCTTTAGCCATCTGAATGGGTCTACGATGCTCATTGAGAGTCAGTGCTCCAGCAACGAGCACTTTGATTTATAGTCGAGTAGAATAGAATAATTTTTGTGCAATTACACAACAGCCTACGATTGCGCTTATAAATCGTAACTTGTTAGCAACAAGGCGTAATCTTTCGGATAATTGCTACTTTATGTCTTTTACTGGTTTCTACACCTTCAAGGCGCCAATAAATCATTCAATTATCTTTTTAGAGATGCTTGCAAAAAGGCCAATAGCATATCGGAATTTCACGCAAATGCGTATTGGCTGCAATTGCACATATTACGTGCAAACAGTTCGAATGTACATTCGTGATTATTCGTTTGGAAATTGAAAAGGCACTCGAGAATGCAGGATTTTATATGAGTGCGAGAATTTCAGGGTATAGCGCAAATTCACTACTATTATAAAATGATATTAAGAAGCGATCAAAAAAGATCAGTGTGTTCTCAGTGCCTATCTTTTCCTAAACAATTCATGAATTGAAAAATTGGGAAAAATTTACACCCATAGAGCAGTTTGAAAGAGAAAAATCAGAGAAACAAATACGAGCTTTGAAGATTATTAGCAGCTAGAAAATTATGCAAGAAATTTACGCAAATTTGCGTCACAGCGCATACAATTTTCGTAAGTGGTGGGTGGCGGAAAAACATGATATATATACCGTAATAATCGCAGTAATATAAATATCTTTCGGAAATCGGCTGGGGGAATACATAGGCCTTCGAAAACTAAAATTAGGCACTGAATGCGCTTTACTGAAACTTGTCACAGTACTCATAAAACTCACCAATATAATTAACCTTTGATTCAACTGGCTTGGCGTCTGGAAGGTGGGGCTTTGTGACCTAAACTAGGTCTAGTGCGAGCGGCCTAGTTAAGGCCGCTCGCACCCGCGAGCAGTCTGCGTCTCTCCCGCACGCGTGCCCTCTGATCACTACCTAGCCTTAATTAGGTCACGAAGCCCCGCCTTCCAGCCGCCAAGCCAGCTGCAAATGGTACACGAATCTGTTATCAACACAAAAAGCTGAGAATTTTTTTCTCCCATTCTCTTCTCTCCAGCCTCTAGTGCTATTCTACTTACGAATAATAAGCCAAAGCATAACTTATGCACAGTCTTTTGATGGAATAAGAGAAAAAACAATACCTAGTTTCACTTAGGAGATTAGCTTCCGTTTTTGCAGCAAATGAAAAAAGTCGGCAAATAATGCACAAAGTAAGGGAGAGCTAATGGCTTGTTGGAAAAGGCAAAGCTAGCTGGTAACGACAAATGCATATTTAGTTCAAAACTAGGAGGCCAAAGACGAAATCGCATTGCGTAAACGGGTATACCACGAGAAAAAGGACCATTGAAAGCTCAGCCATGCGTGCTGTTCAAGCAATTTGCAACCTGAAAAAGAAGATTTCGAGTGCCACTAGAGGTTTCATAACCTTTGAGATTTTCGTGTTCTTATCTCACGAGAAATCACAGAATGAATAGATGAAAATTGTCGGCCTACACCTACTCGAATTCGTTAGCTAAGGATTCGTCGAAGCAGAAAATGAGATGAGAACAAGCCAAGCCGACGCATGCATGCCAATTTGGCACGTGGCATCTGCAAAAAAACTGGAAAACGACGGACTAATAAGAAGAAAAGCTCTATTTCTACATACTAATAAAGGATATGACGAGGATAAGCCGATGCTCTTCATCGTCAGCCTCCGAAGCACATAGAAACATAGCTAAGAATAAATAACAGGTTAGTTAAGCTTCTTACATTCTAAGATCCTCCTAATGTAACGCCAAAGTCTTCTAGGCAACACTGTAAGAACAGTGTAGCCTTTCAAAGAGATAGAAAAAAAGAGCAGAAAAATTTTTTCTTTATTTCATCGCCCAAAAGTACTGAATTTTTTTTGGGAGCTTTGAGAATTTCGGTTATCTTGTGAGGCCGTTGAAGGCTATTTTATATGAAGTTGATTCATTCGAAACAGAATTTATAACAGCAGTTATACTTAAAATAAGTTATTTGTGAAGTTGCTAATTACAAGTCCGCTCTTGAAGATTCTCGGCTCATTTTTGAAATGTAGGGGGGGGGGTGGTTACATGGGCTTCTTTACACACTCAATCTTGTTAAGATTGATGCAATGATCAAGTCAGAGGAAAAAAATTGATTTGTCAGAAGCAGCACCAAGCTTTCGCTTTCCTTTTCAACTTTGAGCAGAGCATTATCTATACTTATACAAAATGCTTTTCTTCATTTCTTCGGTGCTTGGGTCTGCCCTGCTGAGGAGTATTAGTCTATATTTTACTGATAACTTTATTGAGAGAAACTTGTTGACCACAGAATACATTAATTACTCTATAATAACGTATCCGGATTATATGGTCTGAGTGCTGTTTCTCAAAAACTCGGCTTTTCAATCATTTTTAGGAAAATGTAAGTTAACTCTGCTCTTTACCTTCCTTCCTCTGGCTGATCCCAAAATAGATTTGTATAATAAACTAGCAATTTCGAATTGCATAGCATTATCAACATAGTGAATGGTGCTGCATTACGTGCACGACAATTCTAGGTTCATTAAACCTGGCATCAACTATTTTAGTATTTTATCTAATATAGATTTAAAGTCTATAAGTCACAAGACTCTATGACTCTAATGAAGGGGAAAAACATTAATGGGCAGATATAAAAAGCAAAAGGTGTTTTTCTGATCGTATAACTTCTATACTGTGTGACACAAGTTTCCCAAAAAATGTCCTTCATACAAAGCTATTCTCGTACGATGAGCGAAGTGAGCAAAGCTTCCTAATATCGGTGTACAACATTTTAAAATGTTTAGCCGGAAAATACAACATAACCAAAGTTTCAATCAATCATGAAAAAAGCCTGAAGGCCCTTGTTCACACATTTCTGAGCAATTTTCTGCACCATAACTTTTTTCTCCCATTTCATGCAAGAATTTCCAACTATGCAATTTGACAAGTTCTCGAGCCTCTATAATTATTGAGCAGAAGAAAGTGCAAATGTTTCTAGGGGGCCCGTAAGCCACTGGAACGGCATCGTACGGAGCTTTTTTTTTTGCCAGCAGTATAGATTTGACTGCACTCTCCGAAATGACAAAGCTAGTCGCTCCCATGCTTTTTGTGAGACTAAAATTTGCGCTTATGGCACAGCCGAAGTGTAAGAGAAAGGATTTTGTGACGCAAATTTTAGCCGTGGGATTATGCAGTAAACAGAAATTGGGTGGCTCTTTGAGTTCTGGGAAAAGATTTGGTAAGAAACCGCACTATGGGGCCTCAGAGTTGAAGGACCCCATATAGTACGAATTGCACATAGATTTAATTTCCGAATCTCCTTTTGATCTCCGGCGAAGCGCAATCTCGTGACCATAGCACATTTGACATTGTGGGTGGTATGGAATTCGATCGTTTTGCATATACATGGCAATTCAAAGCTTAGTGTCAGGCTTATATGGCCATGCAAACGTGAGAATATTTCTTCAACGATTGCTGCAAGCCATGTCGCATAAATACGCAGAAAAATTACGGGCTTATTTGAACAAAACAAAGTCAATATTATAACGTTACTTTACTTTAATTCATTTCTTTATTTATCTGCATTTCGATGGTGCTCGCAACAAACGTGGTTATTACGAGGAAAAACATAGGATAATCATTATTTTCGCGCGTAATACTATTTATTTTATTGATCTCGTTAACAGATTATTTTTGCGCACAAAAAACTTTGATTCCCTAGTTTTCAGAGGAGAATTCTTTTGACTTTTGTTCATTTAATTTCCACTCGATAAATCATGGAACACTCGCAAAGTATCCGCTCAATCTCCTTCGCCATGGGAATGTAGGAATGAATTACTCACTTAGCCTGGAAAAGAAGTCAATCAACTTTTTCTCTTGATTTGTACTCAAGCATTTCTGTATGTCCTGGCGTAGCGATCTTTTTTTGAAACTATGGAGCATAAGATAGATAAGAAACGCAAGCAATACGAGAACATAATAATAAAGAGCATAAATTAACTAAGCAGTAAGTAATAAGTAGAAAAAAAAATCAAATTCTACATGTGTATCATTACAAAACGTACAAGCTGCAGCTAATGAGATATTATTAACTGCCATTTCAAGATAATTTCCATAGAAACAGACAAGAATAAATTTGATAATGCAGAACTTGCCCTATAAGATAAATTGACTTAAATGGCCAAAGAAAAACAAGACAGCTTATGAGCAGGAAAATTAACAAGGACATAGGAAGGCGCACAGCCATCAGCTGGGGACCTGAGGAACTAGACTTGACCAACTTTTCCTGTACTTTCTACCTGGGATGAGTCAGACACTTTCGCAATCGTGAAAGGGAATCCTCAGCATAAATTATGCTATTCGCGCCAACCGTGTAAAGCAAATTTGTTGCATTTTTTATATGTAAATGATATGATTCACGCCGAGGATTGCTAAGGTATTTCCACCTCATTTTTGCCAGGATAATCCAAAAGTTCAGCAAAAATTGAGTGCGTGGTTCGGCGTGGATAAAAGCAAAGAAAAGAAAACTTCTTTAAAGGAAGAATGAAAGCGAAGGAGTGGTGTTTTTCAAATGCAAAGCGTTAGCCATGGCTGTTGAGTTGACATCATCCATAGCAACGCGAATATGCGTCGGAACTGCGACTCTGTTATCCAAGCATGGATTAGTTGCTTCGTGTCCGGGAGCAGAAGCTCCATAAATCATCCAGAGGAACTTTTCGAGGAGAAAAGAGAGTAGACGGAAGAGAGTGGGGAAAGGAAAGATGGGGTGGTGTTCAAAAAAATAAATGCAATCAAGAATGAAGAGAGAGAGGAAGTGGTCTAGTTCGAGCATAATCAAATTTTTGAGGACCAAGTTTTCGTTCCCCATACAAAATGATATAGCCTCGAAACAGTGGTGCTCCTAAGACTTCCATCGGTGGGGGCAGAGGAGGGAGGGGGGGGGGGGATGGAGGGCGAGACAAAAATTTGGTGTAAGCCAAGCATTCCGAAAATTTTTCAAAGATTCTTCCTAAAATTTTCGTAGACTTACAACAGCGGAAAAACCTTTTTATTAGGCTCATTTGAAATTAAAAAAATTGAAATTATTTCAGTCATTTATATGAGAGGACAATTCACTTGCACATTTTATGTCATTAAGTAACTTTTAAAAATCCGCGACCCATTCTCGGGGGTGGGGGGGGGAGGGAGTGGACCTGCCTTTTAAATATTTCAGTTAGATGTAATGTCAAATATGTCCTCTTCGCACAAAAAATAGGGCGTATTCCGAGCATCTTCTGGTCCGCCATGGAATGAAGGCAGAATATAAACGAACTCAGTTTACAAGTTTTTTTTAGAAAAAACAGCTCATTAATTATAATAACTGTAATTTGAAAAATGTCAAAATTGTTTTGATTGTTTGAGAACACCAATTTAGGCATTTCTCCAGTGTTTTTCTAATGAGATAAAATAATTTGCAAAGCAATTTGAACTCATTTTTTCAGAAAAAATCGACAATTAATGGACTACGAGGAATAAAATGCTCAGTTGCCTCAGGGGCCGGAAGAATTCGTGACGCAAGCCGTTTTGCAGCCTATTGACGCTGACTGAAACACGCAATCAGCCCTCTCCTCCCCCTCTTCTCTCCAGCTATGTACCAGGCAATCTTTTCAATGTAGAAAATTTCAAAATGAATATAAACTACGGATTTGATGGATGATATAGTGCCTTTGCGATGCAGGCAACATTTGCGCGAAATATTTTTTAAAAGGCACATATTTTTGAATAGTTTTCCATCTTGGAACCATCTTTTCGTGCAAATGTTGTCGGCAACGTAAGAACAGCGTAGCAACCGTAATATACCGACTAATAAACTCATATTATTGCCTCTTGAAAGTGCAAACAGCTACTCAACGACATCGAGCAAAGAATATGCGAATGACGCCATGGAATGCGTAAAGCGAACGTCAATTTGTACGTCTGACGTGCAATCAAGCGACTCATAACGCGTAATTGTAGATCTCACTAATGAAAGAAATGGGTTGTAGAAACAAATGACCTTTACAGGAGCATTTTAAAGACGATACATGTAAGGCCTAGTGCTATCTACTGCGTATTTTGATGCGGATTTCATAAATTGAATATCAAATCAGGTAATAAAAATTGAGTATGATTATCATAAGAACAGAAAAGACTTTTTTGAAATTGTTGTCATTGATCAATTCAAACTAGTCTTATAAAACAAATATGAAAAATAAACAGTATCAGTGGCCCCGAGGCCTATATCATGAACTTGAAAATCCTATCAAAATTGCTACAGAATTTTGAGGTTCAGTTTGCGCACGCGCTGAGCCGATGCCTTTGAGTTGTGAGGCATCAGCAAAAGCTGATTATTGATTTTCCTAATCCTTCCCTATATAGTGTACTGTCGAGTACTAAAAGTTTGCATTGTTGTGTTTATAACCTGTATTATTGCGTTCCTTTGAGCGTATTCAAATATCTTAGTGAACTAATATTCAGTTGTCAGCAGAGTGAAAAAACTCGAAGCCTAACGATCCCACAGTAAGCAGACGAACAATTTCGAAATATAAATTCACCCTAGAAAAGCAAACACAGAAAGCCGAAAACCGAAAGCGATTCTAAGCATTTCCTTGTAGATTTGATAATATTGCGCATGACTCTGGTAAACAGGTTTAGAGGGAGAAAATTGAATTTTGGGGAAAACGATTTAGCTTCAGTTAAATTCGAGACCACAGACAAACTAAGCTGATATAGCTAAGGTTTCCATTCGTCAAGAAACACAGAAGAATATTGAGAATTTGTTTTGGATCGAAACAGTTGAGTATCAACAAATTATTCGCAAAGTCATGCTTTGTATAAACATGCACCCTAAGTCCCTAAAAACCAAAATATTTCCCTCTATAAAATACTTTTTATGAGAAATTTTGAAATTTATGTTATGAATTTATGGCTAAAAGCGTAGAAAAACGCCAAATGTGTCAAGGAATGTGAAATATCCAGGTGACGCATAATTCAGAAGACATGTAATTGATGAATACTCAATGGTTAGCTTCATTTTTCATAGTGGACAACAAAAACTGATGCAGACCATACAATACACTCATGGCACAACCAATTAAGATTAAAAAACAAAGAATTCAGAACAGACTCGAACAACCAACCAGTCAAGCTAGTAGCCACATAAGATAGGAGCATAAGTATAAACAAGTTGAAGAGCCCTAGACCTCAACACGTGCACACGTACTTCGCAGAAGGTTGCGGAACTGTGGGAAATAATCTAGAAGAAAAAATCTGGATCTTACTTTCTCTAAAATTCTGATGACCCGATTTTTGGGTGCTAGCGAGCTCCCGGAAACCCAGCTGACTTGCCCCCGATAATGCCCAATTTTAGAGGAAGCAAGATTGTGTATGATTACTATAAGAAGACATCTATTAAAATATGCATGGCTGTTCTATACCTCCTTTACATACATAGATGTGCAACTCTATACCGTCAAACAAAAATGAAACTTTTAATGCAGTAAATTGCAAGACAAACATTTTAGCAGCACATCAATGAAAGGAGCTAAGCATAAAATATTGGAAACTCACGTGAGGGCATATTCTCTGGGAATTTCATAACAAATGTAAAATTGGATTGTTTCTTGGGATTACGCACGGGATGGAAAAGTTCAACAATACTCGTGATAGTTTAGTTTAGTACAAGTGCATAAAGTTCAAAAATCTATGGGCTAAATTTCCTGAAAGGTGGAAAAGTTCAAAAATAACCACTCGTTAGCCAATCTGGAAGTATAAATAGTGGGAAGACTACGATTGCTACATCTTTGACTTGAGACTAGCAATTTGGCAGGAAATATAGGTGATGGATATAAACGGGGTTTTTCATATGGCTACGGCCAGCACCGGATAGCGGATGTAGTCTGGAGTCACAGCTGGGCAAATTGAGTGTGGGAGGGAGTTACAATATTGCGATCTTCTTACTAGTTTTAAAATGGTCATTCAAAAATCATAATCAGAAAAGGGATACAAAAAGCTTCAAGAATCGTCTATAAGACGCTCAGTCGCATAGGAGAAGAAAACAAGGAAGTAACGAAAGTAAGAAAAAAGAAAAGAATAGAAAATTATGTTTGGCTCGTGCCTATACTTTGACGTCTTTCCTGAAAAACCTGCTTGCCTGAATGGTTGCATTGAAGCGAGTTAGAAGCATTGTGAAAAGTGCTAATCGATGGTTAGATAGCTAGCACTAAAGGCTCTGTTGCATAGAGAAATATGGATCGAAAATGTTGAAACATTAGCGAGAATAAAGTTACGAAACTTTTCAGTAAGACGTGGAATCGCGCCATAAGATCGAGTTACCCAACCCGATTTTGCGCGATTAAGCAATGAAAAAAAACAAAATGTAAATTGTCAGCTGCAAATGCAGAATGAGATGTGAAGACATATAAACCCCGTATAATGAGAAAGGGGCCGAATGACATCACTAGCCCAGGTCAATTCCCGATGTGTTTCCAGGTCGACGGCGGCGGCGTCGACGACGTCGTCTCGACGGAGCCACCCCGGGCGCGACGAGGGGACGCGCGGCAGCGGCGTTGCGGCATCGATCTTTTCCAAATCCAATAATAATACGCAGCTAACATTGCCCCCACAGCTTGGTTTCCATTCGGCACAAAAGCGGGAACAATGGAGCAGGGGACACACAGCGCCCAGGGGCAATGTTAGCGAAAGGAAATGCGCGCACATTTTCGCCGATGAAATGACACGTGAGCAGCCAACCATGTTGAGATACGGCGACGGGTAAACGCGTTCGAAGTGCATAAGCTCCTTCGAAGTTCGTGCACTTATGAAATTGCGTGCGAGAAGTGGTGAAGTTGGTTTTGGTACTCACTTCACCGAAGTGTAAGTTGGAATTTCGACACCCCAAGAATTCGCTTTTGAATACCACAGAATTCTATTGGGTTGTCCTCAGTGAGTATTTTCTAGACAAATCAAACTGTTTTTGTTTTCTTAGCAGACTTGTGGTACCATTCGATGGAGTAAAGTAACCACATATTAAACCAGAGATTCACCTTTCTTGGTCCAGGTATTGAGCCAAAAACTAAGATTTTCAAATGAAATAAAAGTTGAACATCCTTCTAGAAAACTGCGGGTCCCCCAACTGATCATCATACATTTAACACGCGATAACATTTATGAATACATTTGCTGAGTTCTTTCCACTGCTCTCCGCCGCTCTAAATCTAAGAAACAAGACCAAAAATGCAAAAATTGGGATTTTGGCACGCTTCTCAAAAACTTGATTTTCTTGATTACCGGAAATCAAGCAGAGATATGATTCCGAGATTGTACTTTATGAGTATTGCAATGTACAACCGCATATGTAGAAGTTGAAGCTGTGGGCTGTGAGCTAAGGGCGGAGTTTGCCATTTTTAAGCTACCTTTTTTTCGAGTTCTCTCCGCGAAGAAATCAAGCAAATGCAAGTATCTTGCATCTTCTGTATGAAGAAATTTGGAGCTTCATAGGAATTTCCTTTTACAATCCATTTCAGTGATAAAATTTTGGTTCCGAAATTTACACCTTAACGGGATTACGACTTAGGGGAAACAGAAACAGGACGATACATTTATAAAAACATTTGACTCATAGGACAATCTAAACGATTTTCCTCTGATGGAGTGACGGTTTATAATTTTTATGTGTGATTACTTAGCCATGAACGATAAGTTTTTATCAGGTTCATATATTGGCTGTATCGCTTTCTTTAGAGCTTGCAAGTAGGCAGCAGATGAGATATGGCGGGTACAGACGCCTCAAAAGTATGTGCTTTCGTTCTACAGTAGTGTCACAAAACCACTACTTATGATTGTTTTGAAGATTAAGTCACAAAATCATCATCACAAAAGATATATTTCTGTGCCATAGGTTCTGCATGTCTATGCAATGGGATCGAACGCTTTTAAAGGGCGCAAAGATCCAATTTTTGATGTTAACATTTCATCAGCTGGAGGTTTTTGGCATATTTTGGAGTTTTCACGTCTTCGTACAGAGTAGGCCTTTGCGGTATCATAAATTAGGTTGACTAATAAACAACCTTTTACGGCTCTTACAAATGCTGCAGACAAATTCTTGTCCAGTGTTTGGCATTACTGGAAAGAGGGCAATGGGCATTTTACTATGGATCCTGTTCAACTAGAACTTATCTTCCAAGGAAAAAACCCGCAAAGAAGTGAGAATCTCTAATTTCCTCATAGTGCGCAAGTATGAAGAAATTTTTTTGTTAAAAGATTCTCAAAGTGGCAGATTAGAGTTTTCATTATTGTTCACTGAATAGGGAAACTTCTCTGTATCCAAATAACAAGCTGCTCTTTTCTACATCCATTACAGCATGAGAACGAAGCCTAGGAAGTCGAAAAATTGAGCTTCTGGGAATTTAGCAATGTTGAGGCATAACTGTCTTTACTAAAGATAGAAAATCCCGTTTAGTTGATGGAAATATAAGATGAAGGAAGCTTTAAGCTACTTTCCCACAAAGAATGATGGCTAAAAAACAACAAGAAAACTTTTTGAATGAAGATTTGCATGCCAAAATGAGCTTATTTTTTGCCCAACCAAACAATAGTAACCGGGTTCGCCAAAAGTTATTGGCCAAATTCATCGAAAACTCTCATAAAAATTTGTTATTTTTCGGTTCGTTTTTTTCGTTTGTGATAAATACATTATAGCGTATGAGTAGGTTCTTTTGCTCATACGTCAGCGAAGTACAAACCTCTTTTTTTGCTCTTTGCCTAGGACGACTGGCCCCATACTAACAGTATTTCATAGATTAAATGGTACGCCTTGAGTGTAAAGATAAAGATAAACATAAGGACACTCAAAATGTCACCACCTGCATGTCAATGGCTGTTGTGTCTTTGAATACTTTTCTAAGCTACAGAGAAAGTAGCTGTCACCAGATTTAAGGCTAATCAAGATAAATTTTCAGTTTTATTGATTGTGAAGTAGTTTCAAACAAGGACCACATGCATTTACCACCACGTTTCCGTTGTTAGGAATGCAGCTGTTATCTGGGATTTCTTGATGTTATCCATCCGCAAGCGTTTCTACTACCATTTACTATGAACATATTGAAAAGGAGCAAAAAGTTGTGCGCTTTCTGTATGATCCCTGATGATGCCTGGCGGTCGAGCGTCTTATATTTGAACATTACAAAGTTGTTCTGATTATAATACGAACGTGCTAAGCATTTTTTATAAGAACAAATGATGTTTCGAAGTCAAGAAAATTGCGGTGAACCACAAGTCGAAAGTTGGGTTTCATCGAAAATCTCAACGCTTTGATAACTCAGTTGTTGTTATCGCAGATATATTTAGTACTGTTGAGCTGGATATTCACTACGACTTTGAAATGATATTGTTTACTTCAAGGAGAATAAACGACTCTAAATAAAAGACGGTTGGCAGCCGGGGGCCATCAGGGAGGATAGAAGAATGGAAAATGAGGTTTGTACTCCTTGCTCTTGTTCAGCATGTGTATAGTGATGAGTAGTAAAAATGCTTGCGAATGAATAGACAGATGCAAATTCAGACCTTCATTACAATATGAAGCTTTACCGGCTGCATTCTCTCTCAGCCTAGATGTCAATGCATAGAGTCAATTTTGTTGTTCTCTCTGCATGTGCAGGCCCGATTGTACAATGTACCTGCATACGGTTAGTAAAATTTCTCTGATTTTCTTACTAAAGATTCCCATTTTCTTTAATAGCATCTAAGAAAGGACCTGCTCTTGTCACGCTGTTTTTCAATGATAGAAGCATTTTCTGTGCAAATTCAGAACGGGTTTTGATGACACATTAAAATGCGAATCATACTAGGGTCTCTTGATGATACGGCATTGTTGGGACAGAAAAGTTTTTATCGTTCGCCGAGCTCATCTTGCCAAATTTAGTATTGCAAATTACACGCGCAAACAATTTTGACGCACCCAGTATACTCCAAATATCCATCATAGCCGAGTCCAAAACCGAATATCAAAATATAGAGTTACAGAATTTTCGCTTGATATGTTTTCATTTCTGGTAGTGTGGCAATCAAAGTCCTGCCGCTTGGTTACCGTATCTGATTGGTTACATATTCATGGAGAGCAGAGGGTCCCCGGAGAGTAGAGGGTTTGGTTGGCCCAGGGTTAGGTTGGCTCAGGGGAGAGACCGAACCTTAAACGACCTGGTACATTTGAGTGGATTTTCCGCTGGATATAGTGTGCCCATACTGCAGGTGAAATGGTAAAAATTGCGCGTGAACAAATAGCCACGCAAATAGTGCCATATTTTGCGAGCACATGTTGGTGGCGCGTCACAGGGGTAGCTACTTATTCACGCGCGAATTCTACCGTACCTCACCTGCAGTGCAAGCACACTATACTGAGCGGAAAATCTACTCTACTGTAGTAGAGGTGATTCATACCACTACACCGCTCGTCTCCTGTTCATCACTTCTTTATTGGAATGTAGCTTCTCAACTTGTCCATTGAGTTGTTGTTTGACGAAATTACTATTGAAATAAAGCATTTGACAGAGTAAAAATTAGATATATAGCAATCAAAAAGCAGAGACGATATTTCTATGTCGAACAGGTTTGTTGAGCGATGTTCATTCTTCTTCCAATCACGATCCTACTCGACGCCTTCTTTTTCCTCAGAGGCCAAGAGCAGCGCTTTCCAGTAGTTTGCACCGGAAATAGATGGTCGCGCTAGACGTCAGGAATACCAGATATAAGTTCTACATATGCTGAAAAATTACGTCATAGCTAATTTGCACTTGTTACTTACGTACTGCAAATGAAGCATATTAGATCAACTATGTATGCTATACTGCTGAAAAAAAACCGTGTCAAAAGTGTCTTCACCCCTTTAATTACCTAATAATTCTCACTGTAGAAGAACGCTGATGTAGTAAGCAATTTCATTCACAAATGCTCAGAATTCCCACTTCTGGCACCCCCGCATGCCTTTATTTTTCGTCTGAAGTGTCAGCGCGCAATTTGCTAAATTGTTTGAGCTCTTAGGAGTTCGTTGCGCAGGCAGATCGTATTCGTGATTTTCTTACAAGTCTTACCTCTTGATCTTCAGCGAATTCGAATGGATTTATGTCCTGATAGTGTTTCTTTGCTTGAAATCTAGTTTTTTTCTTTGAAATTTAATGAAAAGTTTAAACAGCTGCTAATCTTTTTGCTGGTCCCCAACCGTTTCGACTGTATCTCTTTCAAAAAATCCAGCCCAACACCGCATGCCTCAAGATGCGCGCCATTCTTTCACAAACTCTTAACTTCTTCTCTCTTTACTTTGGCGTCATTGAAGGCAGTGACTCAGCAAATCTTCAAAGCATCTGATTCTCACCTACCTGAGTAATCTACCGCGATATTTCGAATAGCCACCTTACAGCCACCTTGTTAAAAAGCGCGAAAATGCCTAAAACGAGCATTTTCCAAAATCATCAATTTCAAACATGAACGAGTGGACGGAAAGCCCTCTGGCAAAGACGCAGAGTAGTTAGGGACCATGATGCTTATGGCATTGCGGCATGCGCGCTTTGACAGTGAAGGGAATTCGGGTGCCATCGATATCTACTCAAACGCAGTGTCCGAGCAAAAACTCGATTTATAGAAAATCCATTTATCGGGGTCCGCAACGCTTTTCCGAAAATCCACATTAGAAGGCGCGAAAACGGCGAGAACATACGTTCTCCAAAGACGCACGATTTGAAACTCGACGGTCCCCATCAAGGCAGAGACGCAGATTCGCTGCGGGACCCTAGATTTTGACTGTGGCAGCATGCGTACTCTCCCGCATAGCAGGAATTTAAACAGGTCGGAGGACCCCGCTCCAAGGCGTAAGTTCCTACACTTGCGTCATTTTTCTTGCTCAAGGTCGAACGTTATGAGGTCGCACTTGCGCGATGTTGTGTCTGAAGGGGGCCACTCTCGCATGGCAGTGAAATTCCATGACCCCCACCTTGCCCGGACACTGCTTTTAACGGCTGAGCGGGAGTCGCGCCGCCATTACTGCATGCCGGGACCTAGACTCGCCTTCTGCCAGCTTGATTTTCTGCTGCGATATGTGAATGATTTTCTTATCAGTACGATTGTCAATATACTTGGTAAGTTCACAGGTATTGGGGCAAGCACTTTTTCCTGCTATAGATGGGTGAAAAGAATCATAAACACAGGGACCCTAAAATCACAACCATGTTGCTTTCAAAATCAATACCATGTCCCAAATAGGATCGGCAGCGCATTCATAATTGTCTTGTCGTGTTCCACTATTTCAGGCGACTATTGTTTTGCTATACGAGATCTTGCCCAACAGTTCCGAACTATATGCGCTGTAAAATGACTTTTGTATGATGGAACCTTTTCCGTATTAGAAGTTTTTCAGGAAAAGCGACAAAAATTGATGGAGAAAAGGAATTCCGCTTGGCTCACTATCTATGTAAAGGCTACTGCAGGGCAAAGGCGCAGAAGCGGTATTAGTTGAACGGGCGCGAACGAGGCGCGCTATGTTCATTGTTGTGAATCCTGCGTCTCATGCGCTTTGCGGCTAATAAAACCGCGTTTGCGGCTAAAGATATAGCGCCTTCGTCATGCAGCAGCCTATGTCTCCAACAGCACTTCACCTTCTTAGGGTCAAGACTTGGCTTTCCATAAGAATATATGATTTATTATAAACCAGAGTTTTGAAAGCAATTCTCCAATTCTTGTAAGCTGTCAGTTGATATCGTACTATCTTGCCTTTTACGGTATATGATGTCAAGCTTTCACGTGTGATTTCACCACACTAAACGGCGAGTAGTGGTCTGACACGTTGTCAGAGTGGTGGGCTGCACTATACAATATTGTTGATTTTGACAGAAGCGATCGCCGAAACATAGACCGTACTGATTGTTGACTGCTACTGACAATAAAGGAAGGGACTACCAATCTTGGAAAATTTAACATCGTATACTGTAACTGAAACTATGCCAAGTTTCAAAAGTAATCGAGCATGGAATATCTTGCTTTGTTTATCGACTAATTAGCTTAGAAAAAGCAAATTTACATATCAGACGATGCGTAGTGCTTTTGAGTCTCGTATTCCCAGAATGAACGCGTTTTTTCCGTCTGAGCTTTCTTATGAACAAAAGGAGATTCAAAGTTATTCTCTAATATAGGTAATGCTCGGCAAAGTAACATATTCATTTTTCAATTGCTCATCTTAGGGATGGGCATGGACGGCTTGTCAATTTTAACAGCTAAGTAGCAAACGGAACAGTCGTAGTATCGCATACTTATCCACATTTGCGTGAAACTCCGACCATGTGGCTTGTCTTCAGCAAATTCACAGCCATGTTATGCCTCTGATATCGAAGCATTTTGATTGAAAAGTGAGGAATGTGGAGTTACACGTGCCTTAATGGTGCGACACTGTTATCATAAAAGACGATGAACCATACGAAATCTCAGGGTTAAAGGAAACACCTATCATATCAACGCGAATATCATTCTTACACTGCAGCAACTCTCAGAGAATCAAGGCCGGACAATGTGCGCTAATGGGCTACAAGTTTACTTCAGCAGTCATTGTTTCCACTTTATCATGTCAGTATCAAGCAAAGCTCGACATGTGCTGGCACCTGAAATTCTGAAGTCGAAGAACAGAAGTCATTCGGGGCTTCGCTCAGATGACTTCTGTTCCTCGACTTTTTTAAAATTTGTGATCATGACTTAATGGGAATGAATGTTAGTGAAGCAGGTCTAGGGAAGAATATCTTTAGAATATCCGCGCAAGATCGAAAAATTACGTTTTTATAGCTTTCCTCACGCTAAAATGAAGGCTTCTGTGGGAATTTTCTGAGAATAGAGGACAACATTTCGCACCTAACCTTTAGGCTATGATTGAGTTTCAAGCTCAGAGAGTCGCGCACAAAACTGCTGGTTTATCCCGTTAATGTGCATTTTCAACACTTGTTAGTGCTCCTGGTCGTGTCATGACGATCAGAATGATATATATACAGAGGTTCGTTAAGACTTCGCGGAGATCTATGACCAGAGCAAAATGCTCCATCTTCTCTGCTCGTCTGCCTCTCCGCGCGTTTCGGGCTACCTCGCTACCCCAGACGCGGGAACGGGTTTTGGCTCTGGTACCCTTTTCTTCGTTGTTTTGAATCCAGTTTCAGCAAATTTATATCATATTAAAGCTATTGATCTCTATTTTTCACGCTGACAACGTCCCAAAATTCTAATTTCTAGTTTAAACGAGCATTCTGGCAAAAACGTGATTTCAATTATCTCTTGTTTTTTATCTGATTTTACCTTTTCGCGCAATTTTTTCGTGCTTATAATTGGCCTTGCTTCTTCTATAATGAAGACAATGTCGCAGAGCTCAGTTCCTCGATTATGGCGGTTATTTCTGTAAAAATCGTAAGAAGTCCGCTGTTTTCGCCCTGTTCTCATCACTGTTTACGCAGCAAATTTTTTCCTACTTGAACATTATTGTTCAGAATAGTGAGCGCAACAATCTAAACAACATTGCAGGAAACAGCACAGGAATGCAGAAAAGCTCAAAGGACGCATTAAAAACTAGGGTTTGACATGCATTTCCACTTACGGAGCTAGAATTTTGGTCGTAGCACCCTATTAGCATGTAGACAAACTGCGCAAAAGCAAGCCAGTCCGATAAGTGGTACTGTAAACTGTGCGCCAAACAGATCCACGCCACTTCTGACGCGCCAGGTGGGCCTGTAATTGGATTTTTTTTCCAAAATCGTGGGTTTATCTAATAAGTAACTCCGCAGTCCATGTACTTTAGCTTGAAAATTGAGCAAAAAATCTACTTTCACCAAGATCGGCACCAAAGAGAAATGCATGCCCAGATGGTCGATTTGTCAATGTTTCACCTAAGAATTTGTGGAGAATTTTGCTTGGAGATCTAATTCACGGTAATCATTGTTCTCTATGGCAAAAATCAAGCCATTAATAACTTCATAAATCCCTAGTTAATCTTTTAAAGAATACTTTCTTACTCTCAAAGTCACCGATCTCACATGAAAACGCTTCTGGAATGAGTGGTTGTTTACATCCTGATGATCGGCATCGCGCAGCAATCAAAGAAATCATTTCACGACTTCGAGGAAGGCACGTGGATATTAGGACCAGTGCGAGCCTCTGTGAAGCAGAGGTGACGCGTGGTATGTTCTATATCTGCCAAGCGATTATTTGGGAGTAGTTATGAGCATTCAAATATGAGAAATTTTTCGAGTTTCGATGAATGTATTTCCTTAAAAGGCAGCGTGATGGCGCGGATTCAAGGTGACTATAGCTGTTTTGATTGCAAGAAAGAAGCACATTTAATAAAAACCCAAACATGTGTTTATGAAATCTATTTCTGGAACATGCGCCATAGAACGCTTGACAATTCGCGCATTTAAACGCTCATAACTCATCCCAGATGCTTGGCAGATAATAAACATATATTATTCATCAGCGTTTTAAGAGGAGTCCGATGATATACAACATGTTTTGCTACAGCTGAGTTAAGTTCGGACCATTCCCTGCTTAGTAAAGCAAGACTTTGCGTCCTCATAACTAATTTTTTCTCGATGATCCTTCTTTATAATAACCACTTCCGAAACATGGTTGTTTTCAAAACAATCACAAAGGCGAAATTAGCTTCTCCTCGTTTTCTCCGTGTCGTGGATTGAATGGTTTGGGGTGAAAACTTGCAGTTAGAAATGACGCCAAATGGAAGATTTTAAATTGCAGGGCTTTGTCCTTTGAAAGTTTTTTTGCTTTTGCTCTTGCATCTTTTTTCTTCTTTGTTTTCTATAAACAACCATCTCTCCTAGTGAGGTCCAGATATTCGAACATCCTCCAGGTTTGAATCCTATCTTTATTGGGAGACGGCCAAAAAGCCCGTTTCCTCCGGAGATCACCAATCTAACAGCCATGTTTGGAGCAGAGGGAGCCTTTCAAGATTACCAGACAGTGCTTTGGCTTACTAAATATCTGAAGTTACTACGTGATAGATTTGACAGCGTTTGCCGAAAACTTGAGAAATTTACGGAAGCCGTTAATTGCATTTCTCACGAGTTTTTGGCCCTCAAACTTATGTTTTGGACCTACTTCAGAATTAGGACCGAGCAACCCATTTAAGGAACGTGCGTATCTTAATAAAAATTCGAATTGATCCCAGAACATCTAGAATACAAAAATGCGTTAATTGTTAATCATCTGGCAATAAAAATCGCGCCTCTTGCCATAAGTTCTATTGAGGCCCTATCTCTATCTCTTTATAGAAGGTATGCAAAAAGCAAGATCTGCTTTTTAAGAATAAGTCTGTGGCGTACATAAGAACCGCGACTTCTAAACAGTTGCAATTTCTGAACTTGAACTTGGACGTAAGCTTTAGTAGAACAGATAGATGTACAGTATTATGGGCTTTTACCCTGTCGTGGTGGGCCTTTCCGTATTGTGAAAAGCAGATGCGAAGGCTTTTGAGGCAAATCCCAAGCGTAGCTGCGCAAATCAGTGGCGTTAGGAGTGCCATAAAGATGATCACCTTGGTGATACGCAGATGCGTACCTCAGTATAGAAGTCTAGTTAGCAGACGATGACTTTCAATTTTTCCCTCATCATGACAGAACGTTTGAAGACTTCTCCTCTGCTCCATTTCAGTGAGCCTGCGTCCATGTTCGCTGTTGCAAATATCTTTTTCCCTTGTTTAGCTCTGAATGTTCATCAGCCCTATAAACCTATAGCCTATAAAGTGACGCGGTTATTCTGTGTTCGTCTTGATTTCTAGAATTTAGTAGCTTCCCCGTTTGTGTATGTCCATTCCCGTTCTGCTGTATCGTTTTCATCCCTATCCTGTTTATATCAGTGATTAGCTGGCATACCCGGTCACGCTCAGGTCACTTGTTATGAAGCTGCAGACTCACCGTCTGATTCGCATTACCTACTTTGATCTCTAAGACAAAGGAGTGTAGGGTACATTGCGAAGATAAATACTTTCCTATTCTTGCTACTTTGATATTTCTCTTGGGATTTCTCAACAAAACGTGCTTATCTCACTCATCGGGTTTGCTCGGCAATGTATTCGTAAGCATGGTGCGATGGATATGAGTACAACTTATCATTCATCCGACGTTGAAGAACATTTTTATCGTGTCGGCTACTAAAACCATCTCGCAATGCTTTTATCACTTTACGGAATCCAACAATCCTGCCCATCTTCAGGGCCTTTTGCAACACAAGGAGCTGTGACAATAGTGAGTGTAACCTAGATCTTCTTCTAATATCATTATTGTTTTCAAAGATACTCCGCATTTTCTTTTCTACGACAAAGCTTTTCCTAAAGCCATTGTCTTGTCGATGATCGTAAGAAAAACACTTGCGAATTCGGTGCCATTATTCAGTCATGTAAACACATCTACAACAGCGGACCCAATGCCTTCAACATTTATCAAGATGGACTTGGTCCTTTTGAGGAAGTACCTATTAAGTAGCGTTTGTTTTGTTTCTAGTGCCACCGTCAGAATCCGACATATAAACCACTATATGTCGGATTCTGGCGGTGGCATTAGCTACCGTACCCCGGGCGCGCGGTGGGACCAACCAAAATTGGAATGAGCTTGACAACAAGCCAGCTGCTTATCGCGAAAACCATTTTTTTGCTTTCTGTGAATGATTTCTCGTACCAAATGTCAAATTTTACGGTTTTCCTTCTTTCAGGCCTTTTTTGAACGTTACCCGCCTACCAGCGTTGTGCCACATTGAGGTGTGTACGTATAATCATGTATTGCAAGCACAACAAAACTTTTCGGGTTAGCGTTCGGCTGTCACGTGCTTTACTGCTGCTTAACTTTGTGTGTTTACAGCTGTCAAGTCACTGTTGCAATCTCAGTACACTACTTCATAATGCGCAGGACTAGCGACCATACTAGCGACCACACGGTCAGCAAGGTGGTTTGCTACAACGGGAAGATCATAGAAAATTGTGAACTTTTTCTCAGTTTAGACTACAGTTGAGCTTTTCACGGTTCCACAGTGATACGGTGCTTGCGGGAAGTGTAACATTCTACTTCATCGGAAGAGCAAGTACGTTATTCTCAGTTTTGCTTTAGGCCCGTTTGCATGAAAAAACTAGCCGCAGGAATGATCATGCATGGGCTTTTGTTTCTATGATAACTTCAAGTAATTTGAAAAGTATGCAACTTAGCAATCAGAATCGTCATTGATTTGATTATTTATTTGATTATTTTGTAAATGATTACGTGATAAACCTAGTACAGTTTCAGCTTTTTGAACCCTTCAAACCTTCTTATACTTTTTGGTAAGCAACATGCTATTTATGTAATGCAATTGAAATGAATGCAAGTGACTAAAGATATAAGTTTTGCATTCCTACAAAAATGCAAGGAACTAAGGAAACAAAATGCGCATAAGCTTAAATTACAGGAAGGTACAAAAGACAAGGATGAAACAATTTCCTCAAAATACTACGTTCTGATAGAAGTTGAAGAGCTTGGATGTAGCAAGAGGAAGCGAATTCCATTCTTTTATTCCCGTTACCAGACTTCAAGTTCCAGCAAAGCACGACAGTACTTCTCTAGCTCTGCAATGCGCCGTTCTTTCAAAAGCTGGGGCTCCTGAAAAGAAGCTTCATTTAGATGTCAAGTCACAGCGAAGTTTGATTTTTTTTTCTCAGGATACATGGAGAATACATTCAGCCATAGATACAGTTTTGCAATGAAAAGTGTTCGTATCTCTAAAAAACGCAGTCCGTGGCAGATTTATGATGTGTTTCTAGGTGAAAGCATCTGCTGACATTTAGAACCGAAAACTGCAGCCAGACGAGAACGGAAAACATCAAGGAGTTTCTAAAGACAAATAAAACAGAGTCGTTAGGGGTTTTCTAAAGAACAGAGAAGAAGCATGATAAACCCACCCCAGGCACATGCGAAAAATCATCTACAAGGACCAAAATAATGGTTCCCACACTCCACCATTCGGTTTTCGATTCATCCGTAAACAATTTATAGTGGCACAACGCTGGTAGGTGGGCTAACGTTCAAAAAAGGCCCAGGAGGAAGAAAAACTACGGAATTGGACACTTCACGCGAAAAATTAACCACCTAAAACAAAAAATGGCCTTTGCGGTAAGCAGTTGGCTTCATACCAGGCTGATTCCCATTTTGGTTAATTCCGCCGCGCACCCGGGGAACGGTAGCTAGTGCCTAATGGAGAGAAAGTTTTCAGCAGAATAGCCTCAGCTACTTTTCATAGATTTCGCCAAGCCACGGGCGAAGGAGTCGATGTTGATTTGGAGAGGACATTTACGAAAGCTTCTGTGAGTTTAACCGAAGCCTAAATTCAATTAGCACATTGCCTCGGGCGAGAGGTGATGTGCGACATAGGTTGCATGAGACCCACATAGATAAGGTAAGACATTACTTGATCACAAGTGCTGCCTTTAATCCGTAGTAGCGTAATAGGGAGATGAGAGTGAGCGTGCGCGAAAACCGGAAAAGGCGGATGGAGGGCGGGGTGGGTGGAACTCGCCAGTGGACTTAGTCGAGCAGCTTTGAGCTTATAATGTACGACTTTGAATCCTCACTTCCCTTCGACTGCAATCGTTGTAGAGAAAATGGGTGGCCGAGAGCGATGAATCTTCGAAGAGGTCCAGGTAGGGTGGCGGGAAGGAGGGCGGGCAGCAATTAGGAAGATAGACGGAGGGCGGGAAGGGAGTGCTTCGCAGGTGAAGTTAATTGAGGAGCCTTATGCTCATAAGGTGGGATTTTCACTCGTTCTCATTCTGTTCTGACCTTCACTCTTTGCAGAGGAAAAGGCATAGCGAGAGCGTTAGCCCTTTCTCGGACTTATCATCGGAGGGTTGGAAGTATACATGGCGGGATGGTGAGCGGGAATACTTGCAGGAGGAGGAAGGCGGGAGGGTGGGTGTTAGAAAATTCTCCCCTCCACAGAATTCCTCCAGATGAGCTGGCGGAAATTAGAAAAAAAGAATCATGCAGCAACTGGAGGACGTATGTTTATTTATTGTCTTCATTATAAAGTCTAACGTGCTGTTTGCAGTTCGACTTTGACTGTAGTAGTTCGCTTCAACGCCGGAGTTGCGCTTCAGCTAAGCAAGTCACGAAGCTCCATATAAATCTTTCAAAGGTACGCAATCCTTCAAGTACAAAGTTCACTGTACATTTTGCTCGTCATATATAGCTCTTATTTCAAGAAGAACCTGCAATTTTTACGAAAGTCTGCTTGGCTGTTGATAAACTGGTCACCGTGCTGGACCGTCAGCTGGAGCTAACTCAGGCGCAGGGCCCGGCACCGATGGTTTGGGGTCAAACTGGACTTCGTTTTTGGAGTTAGAAGCAACGGAGACATCGTTTTAATGAGGTCCTGGAGGAAGCGCCAAAAAACACGACGAACTTGTCAGGTTTCACGAGTTGAACGTGTTCTTTCGCAAGCGCGCGAATTTCAAATGCAAGACTCAAACAAACAAATGGCTTGTTTACAGCGCACGAACAATCACATGGCTCCGAATTTGGGCTATGACTTTGCTCGGCTCGAAATGTTTTCTTTTTGCTTTTTTGTTATAATACATACCTCAAAATGCGCTTTTTTCGCTATTTTGTTGCTATTTTGGTTGAATAAGGGTTTCCCTACTGATTTTCACATCGAGAGGGACTTCGTAAATTTTCGCGAAGTCATGGGGGACTTCGTTTTCTAAAAACCTCCAAGCCAACGCGTGCCGGGCCCTGCTCAGGCGCTCTGTGAGCGCCTTCGGGGAAGGAAGACGGCAACACAGTTTGAGACAAAGCCAAGTCCCATTGAAGGGGACCCCAACTTGGCTTTGTCTGAAGCTTCGAAGTCGCTCTTTGTTGTCGTTAACACGTTTCGGACCGGCGCTGCACATGGTGCTGCACGCGACTTTAAAGGATTTCAACTTTTACAGGAGGCTTATTTTTAGTTCAAGGTTATCAAGTATCAAGGCAACGCGAACGGCAACTTTTTTTTTGCTTCGATTTTCTATTTTTTCTTGTTCCTATCTTTCAGGAAAGCACATAAGTCCTCCGTAAGAGACAAAATTTAAACCATTCGAATTCATTCAGAACTTTGGGTGTGGAGCTTATCTGGCATGCTGATTACAGGTGTAGCACACAGTCTACGAAATAAGGTTTTATAGGTTGAAGTCTGAAGACACACTCTTTTTCGCCGGGCGCGTTTTCGCGATCCAAAACGTGTAAAGATGTTGACTTTTTTATTTGTTGCCTTTGTTTGTTCATGATCACTCACATCCGATCTCTGTTGTAGGGAATTATTTTATTGCTAAAATCACTGTTGTGAATTGTTTGGCTGTTGAAATTGTTATTATAATGTATTTTGCTATTAAAATTATTGCTGTAAAATGTTATGTTGTTGTTGTGATTACTGTCAATAAAAATCGTGACAGCATTTGCATACTAAACTCATCACAATGAAATAATAACAAATATCTTGGACTACCCTTGAAATTAATTAATATTGACGACGAAGCTGGCGAGCATGATGCTGGCAGGGACTGGCGCTGCTCTCCAATAATCGAAGGTGATGAGGGAGCTATCACGAAGCCGGCACGGTATGTAATTGCCCTCAAAACACTTGGATGGTCACGATGGAGCTGGTACGAAGCTGGCACGAGCTCCACAGCCTTCAAACCCATAGGATTGATTACGGAACTATCGATGTTGCATGTTGATGTATCCACAATATAATATGATACTTTATTAGAACTCATAGCAACAAGCATGTGACAAATTCAAAAATAACAGCTGTAACAAAAATATTACGAAACACGGGTCTTAGAAAATACTTACATACGACTGACTAGATAACCACAAATGTTGGCGCAGTTTTCTGGCGGATGACGGCATACAGCTAGTCTACGCCCAAGTCTTCTTGGACGTAGCCCATGGCTATTATCATGTTGTATAGAACTTCGCATGCTATAATAATCTTAGGTGCACGTCTTGGAGCTACGCGGATCTTAACCTTAAGAATTGCGAACTTTCTCTTCCGCACTTTGGACGTGTCTCGACTACGACACGCATCTTCGAGTACCATTGTAGGAGACTTCCTGTTTGGTTCTCGGATTCCTCATGGGAGTGACACATCATTTCCATTAGCGAATCCTGAGTTTCCAATGAAGCTGTAGCCAAACGCGACCAAACCCTCTTCGTAAGCTTGCTTTACTTACGAAGCGGCATGCTGCCGTCATGAACAGACCTCAGGAAGTTCGCATTGATATACACAAACCGTCCGTGGGCAGCAATTTACAGCAGCCAGCATCGTCCACCAGCAGACTGTCCTCTGGCTGACACTGTTGGGATCAGCCAGAACCTCCTGGTGGACGTTGATTGCGAGGTACCGGAGGGCGATCATCACCTGCAAGCACAAGGATTAAAAATGCGAAATTTTTACATTATATCTGCGCTATCAGAGACACAGCTGCGCTAGTGTTCAACGCGTACGGTTTATTGCTGGGCATGCAACACCAGCAATACACGGTTACATATTCATAGTCGAAGTAATAAGAAATCAAGTAACAGGGATGTAGCCTTACCTTATTCTCCAAATCGACTGACCAATTCGGGGTATGCCGACCTTCTATGACTGGTGCGATAAAACGGCAAATCTTTATAATGTTGCTTTTCCTTCATACGAAGTTTCGGCTCCAACATCCGCTGATTCTGGTGGAAAAGTCGCAGTGGATGAAGCCGACAATAACGGATGTTGGCGCCTCTCCTCCTGCTTCCTTACACAAACACTAGCATTAGTCTGGAAAACGAGATTGAGAGGTTTGCAGTGGGGCGATTCCATAGAACAAGAATAAACATAGAAAGGAAACAACATAATGCGCGCAGTATGAAGGCACCCTTGTGTAGGAGTTCATTGATCGCTGTATCTCTCGAACAGCTACTTAAATCCCTTTGAAAATGCCGACCCCAGATTCAGTGCCTGAAGCGCAGTGACAGTGCGCGCCGCCATTTCAGGGGTTTACTACGGGCCAAGGCTTCTAAAACTTTTCAAACTGAAAAATCTTGATGCAAACTTGCAAACTTGGACATTCCAATGGGCAAGGGTAGATATCTAAAAATTGCAATATTTTAACACATATCGATAAAAAATATTTGCACTTACCATTATCCAGTTGGTTCGTGTCATCCTTCTCACTTGTTCGATTTCCTTTGACATCGACTCCTGTTTTGCCTTCATTTGATCCACGGCAGATCCTAGCGATATAAACGCAGTTGACAATCCGCTGCTTAGTCCAGTAGCAGGCTGAAGAATAGTGCGAAGGATGGCAGCAACCGAATTAGACATTTCAATATGAAAATGGGATTTCGTGCCTTTTATAATACACACTTTTATACACTCAACTCCCGCCAAAAAATTTTTTTGACCTAGTCGGTGTACGAGGTTTATTAGGCGAAATCATGACAAATATGCAAGCTATTGAAGTTGAGTATGAATAAATCATTACTTAACACTACTTTTAAAGTTCTTAGATAACCCTGTTAGTTTACAGAACCAATTGTATACACTAAGTAGTATTTGATATAGGGGTTGGCAATGCCTGATTTGACTGCGACGTGTAGTGTAGTGGCTAAAGCAATGACCTCTCAAGATAAGCTAGCCCTAGGTTCGAATCCCTCTTACTTTGTTAAGGTCAAAACAGCATAAAGAAGTATGGCTTATATATCTGTTTACCTTACAACTTCAGAATTTGAAAAAGCTTTGAAATCCTTGTTCGGTAATACTTGTCAGAGCCCAAAGTAAAGACAAATAACGCCTCATCCTCGTGTAGCAAGTGGTGTAATGGCTAGTGTGGTATTCTCGCAAGACAAAGTAGATGTAGGTTCGAATCCTTGTTACTTTAACAGAGTTGAAACAGCATAGAAATGTATTGCTCATATGTTTGATTATGTTGTAGCTTCAACTGGAAAAAGCATGAGAATTCTTTGTTCAAGATAAATATCATAGCCAAACTAATAGGAAGACAGAAAACGCTTGGTCTTTGGGTAACAAGCAGTCTAATGGTTAGTGAGATAGTCTCTCAAGACAGAGTAGCTGCAGGTTCGAATCCTTTATACTTTGATATGAAACTAAAGCAGCATAATTAAGTATTGCTTACCTGTTTATTCGCCTTATATTTTAAGTAAATTAGGAGGCATTGAAATCCTTCTACAGCAATAGATATCAGATCCTAAAACTAATAGTCAGGTAGTGATTGACATAAAAGCGACCAATTATGTAATGGTTAGTGAGATGGTCTCTCAAGACAAAATAGAGTGGTTCAAATTCTTTGTATTTTGCTGAAGATATATTAAGATAAACAGGCTGCTTATACATTTATCAACCACAGCGATAAAACATTAGTAGCTCATTGTCTTTTTTCACCCTCCAGCATTAAGGGTTGGAGTAGGCGTAAGGCCTTTTGGTGAATAGAGCACTATATCAGGTCAACGATTTTGAAAAAAGTGCAACAATGGATGCGTTTAAAGCGTGAAAAATATGGTGCAGCAGTTATTCTCTTCTTGTCTTTTCCTCTATATCTTTTTGAAATAGGGAAACCTCAAAAATTCGATCAGGGATATATTAGGTGGGTCCGAAAGTTTTGTCGGTTTTTTCAATCCATCGGCAAACACGCTAGAATGAAGATAAACTCTTCAAAATGTATCCAATGCAGAATTTCTTTCTCTTTCCAGCTGCTGAACTCCCATTGTGTTTCGTAGCGAGAGTGACGAGATCTTTGCTGGAAATTACATTTTAATTACGTTTTTAGCGTGTCCAACTTTCGCTAATTTTCAAAATTTTTGTATGAGATTTCCGGAGGAACCTTAATTACCATTAGATAGGGCAAACCTTTTGCCAACAGAAGCAATTTTTTGTAGCCCTGCGGCTTGTCCTCCAGAATTTCTACGATTTATTTTTTGAAGTGACCAAATTTTACATTCAGCCTATTTTAACCTCGTGGAACATAAAATGTCAAACACTTCAGTTACCTTTCGATGCAGATTTTTCTCCTCTTTCTAACACTTGTGTTTTTTGCCGAGACAGGCGAAATTTGTGGGGAAAATCGCAGTATTTCTCAATTTCAGGAGTGCGCACTGACTTGGCGAAAATCGCTCACTCACTTTGAAATGGTAGCGGTAGTAATAATCATGTGTTGAAACCTCAGTTTTTCTATAGGTTTTGCAGTGTTTGGTGCAATAACAGGTTATGCTATTTTGCCAAAACACGAGACTCTTGGGAAATTATCTAACAAAAATCTGAAAAAGCAGCTGAGAAAAAGAAAAAAATTGCATAAGATGGCAAAAGTTCTGCACTATTTGCTGTTTATTAGGACTCCTCCGAAAGTCTCATACAAAAATTTTGAAAATTAGCCAAAATTGGACATGGTAAAAACGGTGGTTGTAATCAGCAAAGATCTCGTCACTTTCGCAACGAAACACAGTGGGAGTTCAGCAGTTGGAAAGAGAAAGAAATTCTGCATTGGATACATTTTGAAGCGTTTGTTTATCTTCATTCTAGCGTGTTTGCCGATGGATTGAAGAAACCGATAAGACTTTCGGACCCACCTAATATTAATTCATTCACCCTCCTGCATTAAGAGCAGGAGAGGCATAAGGCCTGTTGGTGAATAGAGCATTCTAATTTCATACGATACCGATTGCAAATGCACCTTATAGTCCATTGAAAATTCATAACATTTCCATTACGCAAAACAAAATGTCTATTTGCAGCTTCGAGATTATTCTACGCATCTAATAACCTGTCATAATATTATATGTGGTCCTGCGTTCCATTATATGTCTTTTACCAATTTCATATGCAAAAATTATCTTTAGTGCTTGTAGTTATCATATCAAAAGTTTCATTTATCTTCCATAATATACGGTCATTAAAGTCTACTACATCAGTTATACAGATGCAGGTTGGAAAGTTGGTTCTGTTGAATCATTCAAGGTAAATTAAGTTAGTTTCTATAATCATATTTTATGAGTATAAATTGAGATGCTACAGGACTCACGGTCTAAACCTGGTGTTCTATTGTAGACCATTACCTCCAGACACAATAAGTACATATCGATACACTCACGCTATTACATAGCCACTGTGATGTCAACATTACATACGAAAAATCAATTATATAATTCGGGAAAACCTTGGCGCGATGTAGGCACCCCATCCTATGCGGTTTACACTGCGGGTAACGCTCCCCGGGGAAGAAAAGGCTTGCCCCTGCCGAGGAGGAAACATCCTCCGATAAAGAAACTGCATAAGGGTCCGGGAAGGACCGCCTTGGACTCGATGGACACAGGTCCAGCAAGAAAAACCAAAATATAAATAACCAGCTGGCTTACCCGGCTCCGCCCGACCCCGTCAAAAGAAAGGTTCCATTTCCATACTTGTACACCTTTACCTGGGCACACTTCTACATAAATATTCCCCTGTGTGAGTAACCAGTATGCCCATCTACCTTCCTCACCCCCCCCCCCCCCGCCCCGTAGCTCAAACTTTGCAAAAACAACAATAAAATCGATAAAAGTAAGGATAATTCCTAAACTGATGGCGTTATGCAGCTATCTGGGCCCTAAAATGTTTTTGTGGTGGGTCTTGCTCGAACTCGGTTTATGGGGGTTATTCAAGCCGCTAATGACGAATATGGTAGTCATTCGCGTGGCAGCGGGTAAAAATTATGAACTTGCCTGAAACATTGGCAGGGAATTACCTAAAGTGCTGTTTCGAGAATATCGTGCTTAATCCCCGCGATTTACACGTTGGGACAGGTTAACGATGGCGCTGAAGACCGCAATGCAAAACAACCGATTCCTCATTTCGTGAATATCTGGGATCTAAGTTGGCCCGAAATCGAAAAAATGTCCATTCAAATCCTGCAACTCACCATAACTTCACTATTGCGTTATGACAGCGAGCAAGCATCATATTCATAAGCAGTTTACTTGTGAACCGTTACAGGTAAGGTTTTGAGCAAATCTGGAACTTCGACCCATCTACTGCACACCCACCGTAGCCCAAGAAAATGCGCTGTCTGCGAAATCAGCATGATATTCATCCCAGCGCGCTAAATGACCACCCTAGACGAAGTTTAAAGCAAATCTATGTGACCCCATTCTAACCACCATAACTCTATGAAAAGGTCCCAGTATGCAGAGAGAGGGTATGAAATTCGTAGTCAGCATGTCGAATAAGTTCTCTGGACCAAACTCTAGCCGAATTCATGATTTTGACTTCCTACAGTACACCTACCGTAACCAAAAGGGGGTACGTTCTGCGGAAAAAGTGTGATATCTGTCAGCACGTAAGATAACCCTTATACCTAGAAGTTTGAGTAAGCTCTACGACAAAAAAAATTTGGGGCCCGGATAGCCGAATAGCGCCAAACTAATATTGTGTTCGTAATTAGCATGCTCGATTACCCCCCTGTGCCAACTCCCAACCCCGTAGCTCAAACTTTGCAAAAAATCGATGAAATCGATAAAAGTAATGGACGATTTCAAAAACTAATATTGTATTCGTAATCAGCATGCTCGATTATCCTCCTGTGCAAACTCCAAGCCCCGCAGGTCAAACTTTACAGAAAAATCGATAAAAGTAATCAATAATCCTAAAAACTAATGTTGTATTCGGAATCCCCATGCTCGATTACCCCGTGTGCCAACTACCAGCCCCGTAGGTGAACTCTGCAAAAAATCGATAAAAATCGATAAAATCGATATCAATCGATGACGAAAAGTAGCCTATGACACCCGCCGGGGCCCGAAGTATATGTGTGCCAAGTTTGGTCCGGATCGGTTCAGAAATGGAATTTTCTATTCGGAACATACGTACAGACGGACAGACAGACAGACTGACATACAGACAGACAAACAGACATTCAGCTTTATATATAAGATACAAATGCTATATGTTCAGTGTTGTCCTTGTCTAATAATACAAGGGATCAGAACAGATGCAGAGTAGTTACATCAAATTCAAGTGAGCATAGAGGCAATCGATGTAGTAGAAATAGATGTGCTATATGTGATCTTATGAATTTCCAAGGCGTAGTCAGAAGTTCAATCACAAATTATTATTTTAAAACGAATAAACCACAAAAATGTACATGTGACACAAGCAATGTAGTATGTATGATAACATGATAATGTACACGTACAAATCTATGCGGACGATACAAAGATATATGCATCTTATGATGAAGACAACCTGGACACAGTTCATGATGCTTTGCAGTCATCGATTGATAAGATGTGTGCTTGGGCGTCTCAGAATGGACTCTCTCTCAACCCAAGAAAATGTTTCTTCCTCCATCTTGGCAAGCATTCCTCAACTTCGTATAAAATTGATGGAGTTGAGATGACTGCTTGTCAAGATGTGAAAGATCTAGGAGTAATTATCGATTGTGATTTGAAATTCTCTAAGCATATTGATTCAATTGTCAACAGGGCATATGCCACTTTATTTACAATCTTTCGCAATATACAAACTCGTAATCCTATAATACTGTCCCGGTTATACAAAGCTTATGTTATTCCACATCTTGAATACTGTTCGCAAGTTTGGACTCCTTCCCGAAAAAAGATATAATGAAGATTGAAAGAGTTCAGCACACTTTTACCCGCCTGGTCTTTCGTCGTGCGAGTGGTGGAACACTAGTTGATATTCCAGACTGTCACCTACGCTCTAATAAATTGGGCTTGACTCCTCTCAGAATTAGACGCATGATATCCGACCTAGTCTTTTGTTTTCGTATTCTTCGCATGGAAATAAAATTAAAAGCAAACAAATTTTGAATCTTCAAACCTGCTGGTACGAGGCTAGGTATTTCAATCTGCATTATAAACCTATCAAGCAACATCAGTCTGGAGTATTCAACTACCTGTTCTTCCGCTGTGCAAGATGGCTTCAGCGCTTACCCGTTGATATTGTGTCAGTGCGTGGCGGTGAAGCCTTCAAGAAAAAATTAAGAAAAGCTGATTTGTCTCAACTTTTGAGCAGTGATACTTCTTCTTGATTGCGTTGCGTTTCTAATATTTGTGTTCAGATTCTTTTAGGGTTTAGGTCTTTAGGGCTTATGGTTGTTATGGTTCTCCCACGGTTTGGTTCTGAGGCTTGATCTTCTTTGCACTTCTTTTTTTTCCTTCTTTTTCTTCTATTTTATTTTTCATCTCTCAATAGTCTTCTTTTTAGATTCTCGCTCTTGTCCATGCGGTTCACTATCTTTTTCGTATGACGGTTTCATGGCACGCGACTCTACCTGTCTCATGTTGATCCTTACTCTGGACTGATTGTGGTCGAGGGATGCGGAACGAATGCTTTGTCGGACTGTAGTTTATGTTAGATCAGACTCTACCACTTCATTGGGCCTTGGTTCAAATTATGCCGTTCTCTGTTTGGTTTTCTTCTAAAACTTTCATGCCTCACGCGTTAGTTTGGGTCTGGTTCCATCTTATCACCTCAGTTATGCTTGGGCTAGCTCGTTTGGGCCTGAGACTTTTGCATTGTGCAACTTCTATCGGAGTTCTGTTCTCTCCCCAGAGTTTTGGTTGGGCGGTTTTATCAATATTACTACCATTACACCTGCTTCCAACATATACAATTGCTTATGTTGAGTAAGAGCATTTTTTGCTAAGAGCAGGGGGCATGAGACAGACTCCATTGAACCCCTAACCTATGATGACTTCATAGATGTCTAAACAAGCTCACTCCCTTTCCATTCCCAGAAAGATTTTGCGGACTGGACTTGAACTGATTCAGTGGGAAGTTTGCCTTTTTGTTTTATTTTTTTGTTGTTGTTGGTTGTTTGGTGTGATGCTTCGTTTCTTCTGTTGTATGGGCGCGCCTTGTGCGTATTAAATAAATAAATAATAAATAAATGCCTTACTTGCCAAATGCGGTACGTGGGTGAAACATCGCAAAAGCTAAGAGCAAGGATAAGCCAACATAATAGAAATATTCAGAAACAAGTCCTAAACACGTACTTTGTAAACCACTTTAAGAACACCGGCCATGATCCCTGGAAGATACGTGTAGATGTCTTGGATCATGTAGCTGTTACGGAAGGTATTAAATCCAAATTACGAGACAAAGAGTTAGAATGGATAAAATATATGATTACCGCTTACCCCTTCGGTCTGAACGATCAAATAAAAGGTTTTAGCAATATCTGAAAAGGTAAACCCTTTGGAAAAAAGGAACCATCCATAATTCAGTAAAAAGACCAAGAACGAAAGGGAAGAAAAGAAGATCAAGAAAGCAGAGAACTTGTCCAGACAGAACAGATCACTTGGTGAATGAAATAAACATTAGGCAAGGGAACGAGCTTTATAAATTCTTCAGAACATTGAATAAATATGATATGGATAGGCTTATAGAACATGCGTTCAATGAATCATTCCAATGTCACTCTTTTGAACTGAAGTATAAAATATATGGACTGTTAGCATCTCCCTTTTGGAATAAAAAAGACTCAAAAATATTGAACAAAACAGGAGATCTTATAGTAAGCATTAGATATTTGGGTGAAATAATGTACAACTAAGGCTTAATAGAATATGCAACAGTTTGCAATTGAAAAATATAATAGCACATCACACACCTAATACACAAGAAGCCAGGGATCTGGTAGTGCAAATGGTTTACAGAACAGATCGCCACAGTGCCTAAGAATATTTAGATAATTATTTTTTGAAGAATCTTGTTTCACAAAAAATACAACAGTTAGAACAAAGAGAATGCCCTTGCATTAACCTCAAAGATTATGTGGATCCTGTTCATAAACATGTTTGTACTGGGAACCTAAACTTAATCAAAGAGATGTGATCACAAGGAAAGGATAATTGGTGACCGTGGTCTTTTGAAATGAAACGTATACCATCAAATGCATCTTGAAGCACTGATTCCAAATCTGTTTTCATTATCTGCTGTGCGCTCTTCCGAAAGAAGTTATGGGCATTTCTTTTCACCAAAATTTGCACTGTTTTTGATGCAGGATCCACCAATATCGCTAGAATGTTCGCTTACGCATTACAAATGAACGTACAAATAAAGTAAAGCTTTACGTAAAACTCAGAAAAACTGTCACCGATACATCAGAGTCCAAAGAACCTAGATACTGACGATTTTGACTGCAATCTCGCAAAATCAAAAAGGAAGAAAAGTCCATAACTTCGTCAGTGAATCGCACAGCAGATAATGAACACAGATTTAGAATCAGCGTTCCAAGACGCACTTACTGGTATACATATCATTGCAAAAGGCCACGGTCACCAAGTATCCTTCCCTCGTCAGACAATTGCTGGGTAAAGGTACAAAATACCGAAGGCAAAATAGAATCACTAAACAACAAGTAAAAGAGGAAATGGCACAGATGATAATGCAACTGATAAAAAAGTCGTCGAGAAAATACAAGATAATCGGTAATGCAGTAAGTTCACTTACACAAGAAGTGACACATTACATGCATAAAAAGATTCGATCTCAGCTGTTCAACTTATACGATCGACAACAAGTAAACATAGAAAAGTACAATATCAAGTCACTGGAAGAAATTCAAGAAAACTTTATCATTACTCCCATAGATAAAGCTGCGTCCAATTTTAGTCTAACTTGTAAGAAGTTCTATCTGGATAATATAAAAAAGGAATTGGAACAGCATGATAATGATTGTACTTATGTACCAACAAGATTACAAGTACAAGAAGTAAAACAAATTTACCATAGCATCATGCAAAGTTAAAACATTGGAAAGAATCATGAAGGGGCAGTACCACTAATATATGGTCCAAAAATGCATAAAAATACTATCAAATTTCGTTTTATCACAGGAGCAAAAAATAGTAGTATTAAACCGTTAACTACAGTACTACAGCTAATCTTATCACACCTGCGTAAACATTTTGGTAACTATTGTAACGTCATCAGACATAGAACTGGGGTTTTTGGGCAATTAAAAAAGCTACTGATGTCATCAAGGATGTCAATTTGAATGGCAGAGGAAAAATTCTACTATCAGCAGATTTTACAAGCCTTTTCACAAGCTTGCCGCATCAAGTATTCAAAACCAACATGGGCAGACTGCTACAGCTGTGCATGAAAGAATATAGATACATCAGAATATCTAGAGACAAAGTATATTACAGCTTTAGTAACGAAGGTAATGGAAACTTTTATAGAAAGGAGGATACAGTGCTGGCCAAAATTATAGGTCCACTCTAAAAAATGCCATAACTCACTCTGATGTGAATGAAATTTTCCAAAATTTGGTATAGACGTGTGTTTACCAGCTTACTATCAGTCTTCAAAACGGTTCTCGTTTTCGTTTGACTTTTCAAGAAAAAATTAGAAATTTTGAAAAAAGCAGGCTTGAAGGCTGGCCAAAATTATAGGTCCACCTGGAGTTTTTACTGATTAAAGCACTTCTTAGCTCCCGAATTTTTTTAGGTAGGCACACATCCAAAAACGTTAAACAGCTGCTTTAGTCAAGCTGTGTCATACCTCCACAAAGGACGGATTATCTGCTTTTTTGCCTTGAAGATGCTCTCACATGTATTTCGTTCCACAAACCTGCGTTGAGTAAGAAATTTTGCAGTTTCTCAGTTGGATCGGAAGGGATGGGGTTTCATCTATCTTCTGGATGCTTTTTGACGTGAGCGTTGAGGAAAAAATCCGACTTTTTGCTGCTGAAGCAAATCTGACATTGGCAGTACTGCAATCCTGAGCTCAAATTTCTGCCTTCAAACTTCTTTTACAATGTTCTCAGAAGCATTGAGTAAAGTAAAGGCATTGTTCCTATGAAGGGGAGTCCGCATACCATAGTTACAACTTTCTAGAGATCCTAACATTCGAGTATAGTTACTGAAATCACTCTGCAGAAACTGATTAAGACAAGCACCAAAGCTACTTCTGGCTCCGACCAAAATTTTCAGAAGAATCATGTGCTAACATACACTACAAGCTGTATCCACTATCTAGTAAATAATTACTGTCAAAAATCTAAGTGAGGTCACTTGGAAAGCTATTTTGGATCGCGTAACACCATTATTACGTTGCACACACAACACATGTTTAGAAAAAGAAGCAAGGCAGCTTTGTGGACACTTGCGAGTATGGCGAAAAGCTTTATTCTTGTGTAAAAAATGCTTCTACAATATCTTGAGGTTATAATGGCAGTGCATAAAGGGCAGAATCTGATGGTTACTCTCCCTATTGAGTCGATGTCGGATTTGCTCCAGCAGCAAAAAGTCGGATTTTTTTCTCAGTGCTCACTTCAAAAAGCATTTAGAAGGTAGACGAAACCCCGTCGCTTCCGATCTAGCTGAGAAACTGCAAAATTTCTTACTCAACGCAGGTTTGTGGAGCGAAATACATGTGAGAGCATCTTCAAGGCAAAAAAGCAGATAATCCGTCCTTTGTGGAGGTATGACACAGCTTGACTAAAGCAGCTGTTTAACGTTTTTAGATGTGTGCCTACCTAAAAAAATTCGGGAGCTAAGAAGTGCTTTAATCAGTAAAAACTCCAGGTGGACCTATAATTTTGGCCAGCCTTCAAACCTGCTTTTTTCAAAATTTCTAATTTTTTCTTGAATAATCAAACGAAAACGAGAACCGTTTTGAAGACTGATAGTAGGCTGGTAAACACACGTCTGTACCAAATTTTGGGAAATTTCATTCACAGCAGAGTGAGTTATGGCATTTTTTAGAGTGGACCTATAATTTTGGCCAGCACTGTATAATGTATATGATAGAAACCCTTTTGAACTCTTACTATTAGGTTGTCCGGAAATTAATGTCCGTTTTAAATTTCAACCTCAATAAGTCATACATTTCTCATTTCTGAATAGCTTGCAAGGTACCATTCGGTAGAGCAAAGCAAGTTCTACAACATGGCTACCTTGCTTTGCAAAAGCTCTCATCAACCTTGGGTTTCGAGCCAAAAACTAAAATGATTCAGCTGCACGAAAAATTGAGAAAAATCGTAAATTAGTTTATAAAAACCCTACAAAAATTCTAACTTACTCACGTAAACACTATCCACATAAGACATCTATATACGCCGTTGCCGTCCTTTTTCCTGTTGAAAACCAAGAAAACGGAACTTTTCGTGCATTCTCCAAAGTGATGCTGTGCAGCCCCAACATGCGTAATTGTGTACTACAAGCCTGTAGAAGTACAAACGTAAATTTTCAGCTCTCTATAGGCTTTCATTACCGAAGAATTTGAATTTTGTTTTGGACCACCTGACTAGGGGAAGCCATATCCAATATTTCTTGAGAACTAAAGCTTGTAAAGAGCTGAAAACTTACGTTTGTACTTCTACAACTTTGTAGTACACAGCTACTCATGTGGGGACAGCACAGCATCACTTTGAAAATGCACGAAAATTTCCATTTTATTGATTTCCAAAAAGTAAAAAAGGATGGCAACGGCGTATATATTAGGTTGTAACAGAATTAATGCAGGTCTTGAATTCGAACCGCAATAAGTCATACACTTCTCATTTCTAAGTAGGTTGCAAGATATCACTCGATAGAGCAAAGCAAGCTCTACAAGATGGCAATCTCGCCTTAGCAACAACTCTGATCCACCATGAATTTCGAGCCAAGAACCAAGAAGATTCAACTGTCCGAGAAACTGAGAAAAATCGTAACTCAGTTCATAAAAAACCTACAAAAATTCTAACTTGCTCACATAAACACTATTTACATAAGACATCTATATACGCCTTTGCCGTATTTTTTTCTCTGTTAGAAATCAAGAAAACGGAAATTTTCGTGTTTTTGCCAAAGTGATGCTGTGCCGTTCCCACATAAGCAGTTGTATACTACAAATCTGTAGAAGTGCAAACGTAAATTTTCAGCTCTCTACAAGCTTTAGTTCTCGAGAAATTTGAATTTCAGCTTGGACCACATGACTAGCGAAAACTGTATTCGATATTTCTGGAGAACCAAAGCTTGTAGAGAGCTGGAAATTCACGTTTATACTTCTACAGGTTTGTAATATACAACTACTTATGTGGGAACGGCACAGCATCACTTTGGTAAACACACGAAAATTTCCGTTTTCTTGATTTCTAACAGAGAAAAAATACAGCAACGGCGTGAATAGGTGCCCGATGTGGATTGTGTTTACGTGAGCAAGTTAGAATTTTTGCAGGTCTTTTATGAACTGAGTTACGATTTCTCTCAATTTTTCGGACAGTTCAATCTTTTTAGTTTTCGGCTCGAAATTCATGGTGGATCAGAATTGTTGCTAAAGCAAGATAGCCATCTTGTAGAGCTTTCTTTGCTCTATCGAATGATATCTTGCAACCTACTTAGAAACGAGATGTATATGACTTATTGCGGTTGGAATTCAAAACCTGCATTAATTTTGTTACAACTAATAGATGTCTTATGTGGATAGTGTTTGCGTGAACAAGTTAAAATTTTTTCTAGGATTTTTTTTTGAACTGAGTTACGATTTTTCTCGACTTCTTAAGCAGTTGGATCTTTTTTATTTTTGGCTCGAAACTCGAGGTAGATGAAAGCTGTTGCAAAAGCAAGGTAGCCGTATTGTAGAGCTTGCTTTGCTCTATCGAATGGTACCTTGCATCCTGTTCAGAAACGAGGAATGTATGACTTATTGAAGTTGAAATTCAAAACGGACATTAATTTCCGGACAACCTAATATATAATTTTAGGCGGGGTTATATACCAACAGGTAAAAGGAATTCCGCAGAAGGCTTCATGTAGTCCCCAAATGGCTGACCTAATTTTAGCCTATATGGAATATGATTATATGAAATCTTACATACTCAACAATGAAGGAAGCTTACGTTATCTATACAATGAGACGTATCGTTACATAGATGACATCCTACATATTTCTAATGATGTGCAAAGATTTGAGAACACTTTGAAAGATATTTATAACAACGGTCTCCCTATAGAAAAAACTAACGACTCAGAATTAGAAACGAATTTTTTGGACTTAAATGTAAAAGTAAAAGATGACAAAGTAATCTATAGTTTGTATAATAAGACAGATGCGTATAACTTCAGAGTTTATAAATATCCGCATAAACAATCTAATATACCTAGGCACAATATCTACAATACTCTTGTAGGAGAAGTGCTACGCATAAATAGAAACTGTAGCAATTATGAGGATTTTGCCAATAGAATGTTGGAACTTTGTGAAGCATGTGTGCAGAATGATTGGGAACCACGCGAGGTGATAAACTTTATGTCACACATTACGCCAAATACATTATATCATGAGGAAGTATGGATTTGACAGTACATTACACATTCCTTTACTCCATAAAGTACATAGTAGAATGCTTGATCTACTGGGCGGGGAGCGGGCAGTACACAGGCGGGAATAACCAGGGAGGGACTTTACGGGTCAGCACTCATTTATGCTTATTTGCCTTACCCTGTGCCCTCTTCCATTCCATCCTTTCATCCTCACATTCTTTTACTGCTTAATTATTTCGTAAGATTCTTCTTATTATTTCATATTAGTTTTGGAAGCCTTCCTGTGAACTACTGATGAGGGCGGCAGGTTGGCCACACTTTTGGTCTAGTTGAAGCCCCGAAACCAAAGTGTGAAAATTCAATCTTTGGTACATGCTGGACTTCACATCTCAATTAACTTTGGCATTACCCCAGAATATTCATGAAAACTTTCAACTTTTGTAATGTTTTGTCTGATTTGAATCACTTCTCAATTGTGCTGCGATTGTCTGGTGTAATTAAGCACATGAAAAATTTTTTGTTCGCAAGCTGCTGGAGAACTTTGTTATATTAGGTTGAACCGAAAGTTCTTTCGCACCAAATTCAAAAATTTGTAACTCCTATTTTTTTCCAACCGATTTGAGTGCTTTTATTTTTATCTGAAAGAGTGAGTTATGCTCTTTATAATATCATCTTAGCTGCTTGCTAATGATCATCTGTTGCATGGATAGGAGCGATAGAAGAAAATTGGTCAAAATTTGAATTTTCTGTGTAGGGTCTTAAAGAATCGAAGACTTGCAACAAAAATTGGAGCAGTCGGTATTGTAGGTCCTTTCACCATCTCTTTCTAACAGTGCAAAGTTTGCGCCGATTGAGCGCCTGTATGAAAAGTTATGATTTCCTGAAAAATGCCAAAAAAAATCAAATTCGCCCTTTTCTATTGCTTGCTCGAAAAGCATAACTTTTCATAGAGACGCTCAATCGGCGCAGGCTTTGCACTGTCAGAAAGAGCTAGTGAAAGAACCTACCGAATGCTCCGATTTTTGTTGCAAGTTTCCGATGTTTTATGACCCTTCACAGAAAATTCAAATTTTGACCAATTTTCTTCTGTCGCTCCTATCTATGACAGATGATCATTTGTGAACAGACGTCAATATAAAGGGCATGACTTGCTCTTTCATACAAAAACAAAAGCGGTCGAATCTGTTGGATTCAGAAGTTATAAATTTTTGGATTTGGTGCGGAAAAACTTTCGGTTCAACCTAATATAAAGAAAGTGTAAACTTACAAGGAAGCGTGTCTAGTCAAAGTGGCCTTTTCAGATGAGACTCGTACTGCTTTGGGAGTATTGCACGTTGATTCCAAATCTGCCTTCCAAATCTGCCAAGCGCCCCTGTACGCCGAGTTATGGCCGTTTTTCAGAACGAGAAATGAATGCAGAATTTGGGTAAAATTGACTATTACAGTCTTTACAGCGCTCAGATAAAGCAATGTTAAGTCTTAGCATATTAGATAAAATGTATCCTCTGCATAAAGGGCTCTGATACTTGACATTGGACCATTTGAGCAAATTTGGGCGATTTTGTTCCAGTTTTGCGCTCAATTTTTTGAACTGAGAAACGCCCATAACTCGGCGTCCAGAGGCGCTTGGCAGATTTGGAAAGCAGATTTGGAATCACCGTTTAATGCTCTTCAAAGCAGTATGGATCTTATCTGCAAAGGCCACTTCGACTACACACGCTTCTCTTGGGACTGCTTGTAGTAAAAAAAACGGAAAGCTGTTTTCGTTTTCCGGCGTTGAAAAAGGTAGAACAAAGAAGACAACACACTCTTCCGCCTCTTCAAGGACGATAAAGAAAATGTGTACTTCCAGATTTTTCAGGGTATCTTAAGGCAAAAAATATTTTCTTTGTTGATTCAGTGTTTCTAGGTTTAGCGAACACATATAGCGAAAATCGAGTTAGGATTTGCAGTAGAAGTAAGTATTTGAGGCCAGAGACTTTTTAAACACCCTTATGTAGCTTTCAAGGTGCTGATTGATGTGTGGAAGTGAGGTTGTCTGCATTTTCCAACACAGGCTTCGATGTTGATCCTCACGATCATCTGGGAATCCATCTCGTACCGTGCAAAAGTAATATCTCCTCTGCTTTTGCTCGAAATACAACCAGTTTGCATCTATGAAAGCTGTTCCAAGCCTTGTCTACAACATACTAGGTTGTTCCGAAAGATCTGTCCGATTCCTAGGTGGCTTGTTTCAATGCAGCTAGTTTTCTTGGGGTCTTGTAGTTGCACAAATATGAATATCACCTAGCAGCATTTTTCTTGCTCTTTCTAGTGCTCACTAGAGCTTGACAAAACATCTTCCCAGCGACGAAAGTCCAAGCCCCGAAGCCAAATTGCCAAAATGCAGTCATGCCCAGAAAAAGTTTCTATGAAAAAAATTTCCGCAAATTTCGCAAAATCAAATATGTAATATTTGGTCGTCCCGAAAGTTCTTTCGGTTTTTTCAACCTATCATGAAAACACGTGGAGTGAAGGTAGGGAAACGCTTCAGGCACTATCCGACGCAGCTTTTTTTCCTCTTTTCAATTGTCATATCTTTGTGCCGCTTGCTTTTGTGGTCAGCGAGATAATGGCCGAAACTTCGAACCTGGTTTTCACATTGTCCAACTTTGGCAATTTTCCACAATCTTCTTCTTTGACTCTTGGAGAAGCTTTGATAGCAATCAGATAGAGTAAACAAAGTGCAATTTAATATAATTTTTTGGCAATTTCAACCGGCTTCTCAGTATTTTTTGAGATTACTTTTCCAGAAGTCTTTATTTTTTCAAAGTCACAAAACATAAAAACGCTCCGAACATCAACAAATCTTCGGATTTCGGCACTTTCAAAAGTTGTTTATGATTTTCCACTATTTTTACAGAGTAACTAAGTGTTGCCGCTTTAAAATATAAGATTTCGCATTTCACGCTTAGGCAGGTTCAAAAACAAGAACTATGGAAATTTTATCGCCAAAACCTCCACAAACTGGGAAGAAAAATACTCATTAGAAAGAGAAGAAAAGGCTGCATCGAATGACACCTTAGTTGTGCGCCCTTTCATATTCTATGATTCTTGGCATCACCAAAAGTGGAATTTGATAGCATCAGAAAAATAATTCTAAAAAGTTTTTGAGGCTAGCTATAGACGCCAAAATATTGCATTAAATTGCACTTTGTATACTCTATCTGACTGCTATCAAAGCTTCTCCAAAAGTCAAAAAAGAAGATTGTGAAAAATTGCCAAATTTGGATACTGTAAAAACCATGGGCTCGAAATTTCGGCCATTATCTCTCTGACCACAAGAGCAAGCGGCACAGATGTATGGCAGTTAAAAAGAGGAAGAAAAGCTGCCCCAGATAGTGCCCGAGGCGTTTCTCTATCTTTATTCTACGTGTATGATAGGTTGAAAAAACGGAAAGAACTTTCAGAACAACCTAATATTTTTACTGGGTCAGGGTGTAAGGGGTTAGCAAACGCACACTGTTCCTACAACAAAGCGAACGTCTTACTTTTTCAATTTTTTCAAAGGTGGAAGACGAACTCAGTTATTCAAAAAATAACAATTTACGTATAGCGAACTGTGTGCACAATAATGCATATGATAGAGTAAAGCGTGAGCAACCGGGGACCTTCGGCAAGTTAGCTTTCCTCGTTCGCGACGACAAGAAAAACCAAATATTAGAAAACGACTTATGTGCTCGGAGGGCTCAAATAATGGAATTCTTTAATTTGCTTGTAGAAATTTCTGTGCAGCGATTGTAGCTCGACTTTAGCTATAAAGGACCTTTGAAGTATAGGCTACTTAAAGATGGCAGCCAAATACGTCCGCGTATTTTTATATAAAAGCATTGTCAAAATGGATGGTGTTGAAGGAAACTTTGCAAAATTCTCCAACTTTTCTCTCTCGCTTGCTTTCTTCATATGTTTTACCGTGCTTTTGGTAGATTAACCTCGCGTAATCTAATAAATATTTGAATTGTGCAAAAATGTTGATTTTGAAGAGAGTTATAACATTTTTGATATCAGGAAATCTGCAAATCGGACAGAACTTTCGGAACAACCTAGTATAACCGTGAAGGAATGCAATCATGAGCTGAAATTATTGGTGAAAGTGCGCTCTTAATTGGCTCGTAAACACAACTCTCGATGCGCATTTTGTTGGATTATACCTACGTGCAACCACAAAACCTGTGACACCAAAATCCGTCCATTCAGTACAGCGACCTCATATTACTGAATTACATAAGATTATTGCGCTAATCAGCCTGCTTTCCTGTATTTTTAATTCAAGTTCAACATTCATATTTTACGACTCCGTGTTCGAGTTTCCGATAATAGTCATTTTGTTCTTGTTCAAAGAGCGTTGCTTGCAAATATAGAAGTTTTTGAACATTATTGTGTGCACAAAAACATATGAATTATGCTGCTACTCTTAGTCCATTAATGTTATCCTATTATGAAAACTGCTTCTTTCTTCTTGCTTCTTAAGAGATGGCACACTTCCTCGTCTCAGAAAACTACTATTTTCATGATAAGTGCCCATGATTGCTATGCTTCCCTTATTGTCCATAGGTGTCAAATAAATCTATAAAATAACTGGGCGTATTTTTGACAGTATTTTTAGAAATTAACGATAAGTGAAGTTTTTTACAGCATGTTGTGGTTCGTTGTTGAAATGTCAAAAATTGTTCCTGAATTCAAAGCCTATACCTATGTGCTTCCCACGCTAGAAACATCGATTCACTCTATTTTGCCATATGTTATTCAGCGCAAGACAAATGCTCTGCCAACCTTTAAATTATTCACAACTTTTTAGAGGTGAGCATGTTTGCCAAAGCGACTCACTGCTTCGACATTTTTATGCTTTTATCATAATTTTTTATCAAACATACGCAGATTTTAGATATGCGCATCTTATTGTGAGCGGTAGCCAAATGTTAGTTTTGTGGTTTTTTTCTATTATTGTTATTCAGAATAACAAAAGAGGAAAAGCCGCATGTGTCGAGAGAATCAGCTGTACAATAATGCTTCAAGATTCTGAGAAGAAACCAGCTTCTTTCTCTTTCTGTCGTCTCGTTATCGGTAAACGGTAACAATCTTCAAATCTTATGCGATTCAGGGAAGGAATTTGATAAAAATGTTATTTGTTTACCGAGTATGTGTAGAAACAAAATTCTTTTCATTTCTAAATGTTTAATTTCGATCTTTGGGAAATTCTAAACACAGATGCTGTTCTATTTATTTGATTTGATTGTTCAGCTTCTTTGCGCATAATATGAGGCCGTGCAGAAATTTTGTCACTTTTTTCTAACCCGCTCACAAATCTCGAGAGCCAAGGTACAAGCATCATAATCGATGCGAAAATTTTTCTAGCAATTATGTTCAAAATGTGACTCTTACGAGGAGCGTTGAAACTCAAAGCTTTGACCTCCTATTTTTAGCACTATAATTTTCAAGGAGCTTTAGTAGCCAGCAGATATCCCAAATTTTTTGCAATTCAAAGCAATTTCTTGTCTTTCTCCAGCTTCCTTTCTAGCATTTTGCCGAATAATTCTCCAAAAAACTTGAATTTTGAGGAATCGCATAACGCATAATTGCACAAAACATTGCAATTCAAAATAGTGTGATTCCAAATCAGTTATTACTATCACAATCTAAGAAGGCAAAGGAGCGATTATAGCTTTACAGCCTGGGAATTCTGAAATTCAGGGTATAGAAGCGCTCATCAATAGGAATGAGAAGCACGGCGATTTTGTCTGTTGATTTCCCATGTTTCGCAGAGAGAAAACAACGGAAAAAAAGAAAAAAAAAGGCGCACTGTGTTCATGAACGTTTGCCACTTCGTGTTATACGAGGTCAGAGACTGGATGTGAAACTTGGCACTTCAGAAAAAATTCTATTCACTATTCTAAAAATTTCAAACCACAAGCCAGACGATCGCAAAAAAAAACGCACTGATTTGCAAAAGGTTCGTCTTATGGTTTGCTGTCAAAACTCGATGAAAAATCTCATACAAAAATTTTAAAAATTTGCAGAAATGCATGGTAACGAAGTATTGCAAGCTTTCAGTGCCCATCGTAAGATACGCATCATAAACATAACTGCTTAAGAGAGCAAAAAATTTCTGCATCTAACAGCTTGAAGCACTTATTTGACTCAACTTCACGAGATTTGCTGGCGATTTTAGCGATAAGAGTTTCACTGATAAGATTTTCGCAGCGACCTATTATGTACCGACCGATAACGTAATGTGATTGACCTCTTATCATTTTAGTGTGCATTCCATAAAAGGACTTGTTTCAAAAATAAGTTTCACTGACATTTTCTACGGCGTAGAAGATTAGTTCAGCAATTTGAAAATAAGCATTATATGTACATTGCAGTGGCGATCCCAGGATCTCGGACCGGGGGGGGGGCGCGACAAAAAATTTTTTCCAATGAAGATGCGTGGCGTTAGCCGAGCACCCCGAAAATCATTTTTTACAAGGCTAATTTGAAATTTTAAAAAATTTTAAAAATTATTTTAATTATTTACAAGTATAAACAAGTCATTTGCACATTTTTATAACCCATATAAGTAACTTTCAAAAATTTCGCGACATTCTCGAGGGGGAGGGGCGCCCTCCCCTTCCTCGGTCCGCCTCTGATACTTTGCTATCGTTTCCATAACGAGAAGTTTGGCAGAAGAATCTCTGCATAAAAGGGATTGAAATCCAAAGTTAGAGGTTGCCATAAGTAGAAAACTTCGTAGAAGAAAGCTTAAAGATCAATATTTTTTGATTTTATGCTCTTTAAACGATCGTTGGAGATGGGACTTATGGAGTCTATGAATTATGTAATTCTCATAAAAGAGCTGAATAAGCCAGCACGTAAATCTTTTTGCACTTGCACAATGACGGACTGCTGAACAACTACTCAAAGGTAATGGTATCTGGGTACAAGCTCTAAATACAAATTTTTTCTGAAATTTTTTTCTCATTGAATATGTCTTGTTCTTTTCAACTCGTAAGTCAAAAAATCAATGTTACCTGTAAAGCTGCCCTACGCTTGCTGCCGCAAACATGACGAAAATAGCTCAAAAGTGATTATGACTACAAATGTCTTCTTGCATCATCATTAGAGGCAATTATTGTATGTTGATTGTGTCACGAGTTTACCAGCAAACTAAATTACCAGCTGATATGTAGTAATCACATTTCGGTGCACTTCACTCCTATGACAAATTCTGCCACATTTCTATTGCTCGAATGTGATGCTATTTTTGGGGCTCTGACTGTTTTCTGTAACCGCCAAATTCATAACTGTTTGTATTTAGTCAATGCTTACTACGAACAAGTAAGCTGTTGAAGTGCGCACGTGAAAAAAAAGATCCGCGATGATAACTCATATTATATAGATATTGACTCGGTACCCATATTTCAAACAGCCCCAAAAAGGGTATACGAGTCGTGAGTCGTTATTCTCACTGTTGCATAGAAGGGCAAGGATTGACTTCATGACTCTTTCAGTTTCATGCTGCGGTAATTTCAAAGCTCATAATGTTAAAATGCACGGCTTTGTATCTACTGTATTCCCATACCTGAGAAAACTATCTTATCGTAAAATTTGTTGTTGTTGAAAATACTGAAGCTTCAGTACTCCAAAGTCATATAGGAAAGGATTGATCTAAATCGATGAACGGTACAAAAACAGGTGCACAACCTTTGGGCATATCCACTGCAGTTTGGCCTTCTTATTTGGAACCTTTTCTTTCGTGATCGTTTTCACCCTCAATAAAATATTGTTGCTGTTTTATACCTGTACTCAACCTCCGAAGTGTTCACATTTTAGCTCAAATCTTCCTGGAACAAAGTTGTACTATAATGTCATCGTTTCCTGTGAATCTTTTTTCAAAGACTACACAGATTTTGCTTGATTCCAAACCAAAAACTAAGAAAAAATTGTTATGTTGAGTTACTGCTAAAACAAATTCTGTGATTCGAAAACAGATGAAATTCTCAATGCTGCCAACTTCGCAGCATTTTTTTTATCGTTCGAGTTTTTTTTTTTGCTGAAACTGAACTTATGTCATTGAATTTTGTCACAGTAAGAGATATCGGGCTGTTTCAAAAACTGTAATAAATGTGGCAATTTAATTTCAATTGTTCATATGATGCAGTGGGGTTTAGTGCTAGCAACGATCATTTCTAAAAAAAGATAAGTGAATTGAAGTTGGGCCAGGAAAACGTGGGGTGACTTCAAACACAACCCAGTACATTATAAGCCTTGACCTATTAGATCATTGATTTAGAAAATATGTAAAACTCCCTTGATACTTGGTCTCTATTGTTGGAATAGAGTAGCTCTACACTACCCGAGTAGATGTGAATTGGTCATTTGAATTAGCTTTGATTCTGGAAGTTGAAGAATTAAGTAAACTTCTGATTTTCAAAAACAATAACCATATCGCATACATTATCAATGAAGCGCTTAATGAGCCTGTTTGTGCGACTTAGTACGGATTAAACTGCGTGTCTCTCTTAACTATCGACAAAAATGTTGACAAAAATGGTTATGCAGAATTTTTCCGTTCCCATGTCGTTTAACGTACTACAACAATACATCTGACATATTTTATGTTGCTGTATCTCTATAAAAGCAAAACTAATTTCTTCCCACATTGCGACAGTTTTATAACCGGAAACGAGGAGTCTTTTTTCGATCAAACATTGCAAGGAAAAGAAATCTTATAAGTGACTGCATGTATGCCTCTCTATTGAAACTGTTTTCATAATGAAATAGCCTTAAAGTATCCACCAACAATACAAAAACCGTATATCTACAATTCTCTTAGCCAAAGTCAATTTGCCTTATTCTGACTGTTATTCCATACTTGGTTTGCGAGTCGTGCAGATAATCTTAGCGTCGCATAGGAGCTCGATATGTGCATTAGAGCACATTTGCTACACATCTATAATTGATTGAATTTTAGTGTCAAAGCTTGGCTTACTTCGAGCAATTCATCGGTTTATCCGTAGCTAGTGTTCCTGTTTTTCATTTTGAAACTGACAAATACGCTTCACATTTTGTAAAGATAACATTCTTCTCATTTAAAGAGTCCGCAATTTTTGTTTGTAATGTAGTCATGCATACAATGATAGAATGCGAAAATTCTCGAAGAAATGTTATTAGGCTGGCTAATAAATAAGCTCGTTTTTGTATTCATATTAGTTTCATAAAATTCACGTAGAATCATTTATGATTTTTCTGTGAGAAAAATGTCGCCAAAAAATGACAGTTACGCCCTTATAGGTGGGCTTCCAAAAAATAGTTTGATTTTTTGAATCTCGTTCCCTTCCCTCTCTGTATTGAGTACACGTGTGAATAATTTGATGATTGGATACATACAGCCATTGGGTAAGTGGCAAACTACAACGGAGATTGACCTGTGTTTGTGAATTTCTGCAGCCGAAAATTCGAAAATTTTTGAGCATTTGCGCGTGGAAGTCAATTCTGGGCAATCCCGATCACTCGAATTTGATTATTTATGGCCATGCAAATGGTTCGATTTATGATTTGTTATGTGGATACCGAATCTACATTTTACACATGACTTCAGTTCGTTTTTCTGAGTATGTTTTTTCAAAAATTTGGGGGAAAAACTGACTATTTTTCTTTCCTGCTCCATTTCGTAATCAGAAACATCATTCTTGAAAAAAAAAATGAGTAAAGCATCCATTTCTACTTGATCTGCTCTTTCCAATGTTATTTGATACACATACAAAAGCTGATTTGTGACATTTCTACAAATTGCTAAAAACGATCGAACTTATTTTTCAGCCAACTTAACGTTTGAAGTCATAAATCACAAATTTGCCTTTATATCTCAAGAATTATCTTCCTATACTACAGAGTGTCCCACAAATGCACTGTTTGATTGCTAATAACTCTCTTGCTTTACTCCTTTCGCCGAGCTGGAGGTGCCATTCTGTAGAGTGGAGCGAATCATTCAACATTCGTTATTGTAGGTTAACGGGAGGAACTCCGAGAAAAACCTTATGAAATTAAAAGCGAGTTTTGCCCTAGAAGTACCAAATTAGCCAGAAGTTCTTCTACTGGATTAATCAAAGTCGCTGATTTCAAATATGAAAACTGCACTTTACTTTAATGCTTTTGTTATAGCGACTCCTTTTTCCAATGTACGTCAGAAGTGTGATTACGCCATTAAGAAAACTCGAGGAACTGGTAAGAAGTTATGTAGTGAATCAGCACTCCTAAAAGCCTTGCTACACAAATTTCTCGATTTTTTGGAATCCTTTTCATTGAAAAGCCTATTTCACAGTGGCCATATGCTGGAAGTTTACACCGTTACCCTACAGCAACAAAGAAAGACCGGATATTCGTTCATGCTGTAAATCTAAACGAACGTCGCTCTACAGAATGGAAATTCAAGCACGGTAAAAGACATGGAAGCGAGAGAGTTATTAATGATCAAACAGTGTTCACACTTTTCGAGACACCCTGTATATAATGCCTAATCACATCAACTTCATATCTTATCAAAAGATAACCATTACGCAGTCATCTATGAATTTTCTTAATTGTGATGGTAGGATTTTGCATTCTCATATGTGCTGTGACTAGAAGCCATACCGATCGTATTTTTTGAAAAAAAGACGCAAAGTCGCCCGAATTATGTGACATCACCGGAGCGTGGCCATATCTCATTTCAAAGAGGACGAATTCTCAACCCAAGGGCATCTACTCAACTCGGCGCTGCGCATCTTCTCATATATAGGAGCGTTGTTTGGAGACACTAGGAGGCCAGATTCCACGAACCGTTTTTTATACTTACGGTAGGTTACTCAGTGTGCTTTTCATTGCACTGACTCAACCTATTGTAAGCGAAAATCTGAAACGATTCGTGTACTCTGGCCTCCTACTGTCCAAACAAAGGCAATTCTATATACCAGAAGATGCGTTGCGCCAAGCTGATGGTGCTCTTAAATTAAGAATTCGTCCACTTTGAAGCGAGATATGGTCACGCTGCGGTGATGTCACATGAATCGGGCGGCTTTGCGTCGTTTAGAGAAATACAACCGGTATTGTATTTCCTCTTTGGCTGAAGAAATAAATTGCTCTCTCATATGACATTTTTTTCGATTTTAACTCTATTCGCTATCTAGTGGTGCCTTTCAAGTAATTACGATTGAAAAACTATTCTCATGCCTCATGATTTAAAAACGCATTGGCATCTGGAGTCTTTATCAATTTTCAATGCTATAATCTCTCTATCATTCTTTGCTGGATAGTATCCTGGCTCTCATATGTACCTGAATGAGTGTCGCATGAAATCTTTTTACCAGTATTGATTTCAAGTTTCTGTCTAGATTTAGTGTCATTTCTTCTTTTTTATTACTGACTATCACTTAGTTTGTCTGCTGTTTTATGATAGGCGCATTTCTTGTGCATTAATAAATAAATGAATAAATAAATAAGTAAATAAATGAAGTACGTAAGTCTTGCCTCAGTCGTTTATCGTTGAAAAACGAATAGCCGGAATTTTTGAGTGCGATCACTTCTTAATTGTGCACCCTTGAGAGTGAAACATTTTACTTGTTTATTTGCCTTTTATCTATATCTATTATTAAACTTCTTTACCTTCATTATTTTACCTTTTTAGGACTATTTATATCAAAATGTGGAAATCCTTCGGCCGTTCGTGCACCTCATTTTGATGCCTGGGAACTCTCCAAACTTCCAAATCAAGTTCGCGACATTATGAACTAAGATGCCTTATCTGGTTGCTAATGAGAAACAATAAGCGAATAGTCTTAACGGCACAATTGATGCGCCCCCCCCCCCCTCCAGTCAAAAGTTATGTACTGATGGATTCGTCAAACATGAAGTTTGTGCGAGCAACCTCCGTGTTCAGACAGTATAAAAACGAAAATTTGTTTTTTTTGGAACTTTTATATGCACCGGAACATTGTTGTTCATTTCATTGCTATAGTACGGACCAACAGTAATCCGCTGTGAGCAAACATGGAATACATTGCATGTTGTATAACAATCGTCAGTAAAACAATATTTATAATCCAGTAGTCTCGTCAAAATACTTCTTCCACACTTTGCTTCCTGAATCTGCGTATAATAACTGTTGATTCATGGCAAACATGCTCCACTTATCGTTTCATTTTCGCTCTTTCTTCTTTTTCAAACCCAACTTCTCTCTTATTACAGAACTTCTTCTCACAAGGTACATCGAGACCTTTCGCGCCGCAATTTATGGTGCTGTTTCGGTAGTGATGCTTCCCAACCTTTCGATTGTCAAAAAACTTGGATCCGTTCTCTTACTGATATGTAAGTCACCTTCCATTCAACTTTATAGACGTACGGAAGGACATGACAGTGATCTCAAATATGACTCTATACGAACACTCACCCAATAAGAGCAGTCCCAGACTACTGCCGGAACTTCCGCAGAACGTTTCGGCGTTCTGCCGGGTCACCTGCGGAAGTTCTGTGAACGTGCTGTGGAAGTTGCCAAATGAGGTGCTGAGGAACTTCCGAAGGATGCGAACGGCTGACATGTTCGATAATGCACTCTAGTTGGCGAGGCAACATCATACGAGACAACACATTCAAACCTGCGAAAGTTCTGGCATATCAAAGTGCTGCTGAACCGCTCCCATTCGAAAGTTCCGCAGCCCTTTGTAAGAAGTCCCACGGCAGTTCCCCTTTTCATCCAATCTGAGGTGAATATCCTGTGGATTTCACCATTTTCGACGTTTCTACTTTTAATAGCAAACAAAATCCTGCGGAACCGCTGCAAATTTTGCTTGTCCTGCGGAAGTTTCGGTGAATTGTCTGAGACAGATACGACCAAGCTTTTTTCTCGGACCGACACATTCGTTTTTCTAAACTCACCGCGATTAGCGTTATTTAAGGATTTCAGAACATTAAGCAGGTTTTTCCAGGAGTTTAAAAGCTGCTAATACATCAATTGATAGAGGCAGTCAAAGGCACGTCCCTGCGTTTTGCCCCTGAAAGCTATCAAATGCGCAACCCTTCCTTCCCTTGTTTTTTTTTGTATAGGAGTAAGTCTATTGGAATTATCTGCATGAATGATGTCAGCAGTTAAGATCGCCAGGTAGCTCAGCAGCACACGGGATGTATGCATAAATCGTACACCAATAATCTACAGGGTGTCCCAAAAAGAAAACACTGTTCGATTGTGATTATCTCTCTTCCCATATTGTCAACTGCCGACATTTAGGTACCATTCAGCAGAGCCGGTGTCGACTTACATTTGCAGCATTGTGCTAATCATTGATCATTCTTTACTACTGAAAGATTACGGTAGCAGGAAGAGATATGACCCACTAAGAGTCATTGCCTCCGACAATGGAAAAGAGAAGCTAAAAACTTTTGTAGTAGGCCAATCAGGTCCGCCAACTTTCAATATGAGACTTGTACTCTACCGCAATGCTTCTTTAGTAAGTAATGTATAGTGTAAGTATCGTTTTCTCAATGGTTTTCAAAAATGTGATAAAGCCATTCAAAAGCCTGCGCAACTACAGTCTGCTCCAATCGGGATCAGGCCGAACCGTCGGCGTAAATTTGCGCGCTCGCAGCGCTCGAGGTGTGCGCTGCATATGCGCGTATGCGCGCTGTCGCAGAGAGCAAAACGATTGTAGAGAGAGCAGCGAAAGGCCGTGGGCGTGACCGCGAAACCCTCGCGACGCGGACTCCCGCCATGCCAATTTTGGCCTGATTGGGATTGGGGCAGACTGTAACTAGCCAATTCAGCATGCGCATAAAATCTGCTGCATCATTTTTCACTAATTGGGAATTTTCTTTGGAACCGTTGGATTCACAATGGCGTTATCAGAACTTCCCACCGTAATCCTGCGCTTGAAAACCGGTTGGCGATTATTATACTGCAGATCTAACAATAAGCTAATCTACAAAATGGCTCTAAAAAATGGCTCCTAAACATCGGCAAATAGCGTTGTGAAAAAAGAAGTATTGAACATTTGGGGCTCCCTGTATGTTTAGATTAAACTATTATAATATAAAGCGCATAATCTCTTTTCTTTTACAATATCCGCGTTGGAGACAGTTGGAGTTTGCCGAACGATGAGGGTTGTAGTATAAAATGGTTACACACATGGGGGTTGTTTCATGATCCAATTATTATATTTTTTGAAAAATGAAATTCACTGTCAAGCAAGCAGATGAGAAAAAAGGAAAAGAACTTTGTTTACATGATTGCGAACCGCTACTCTATCTACTGTCATTGTTATCTTTGCGCATCATGTTCGCGAGTGTTATTCAACTGCAGTTTTTCTGCAACAGAGTGTACCACTCTATTGCTCTGATGCAAATGGAACACACCGATATCAGGATATTTTAGTCACTTCTATCCTCTGTGAAATAGTAAATTAATTCTCTGATTCGTACTAGAAACAAAACTATTAGGTTGTCCGGAAATTAATGTCGGTTTTGAATTTCAACTGTAATAATTCGTACACCTCTCATTTTAAAATAGGTTGCACACATTACCATTCGATAAGGCCTTGAGCAGAGTGTTGGAAGAGTGTTGGGCAGAGTGTGCGCGCGATTTGTTCGTCGCGATTCAATCGTTAAAGACAAGTGTTACGAGTTCATTGCATGCCGATCTTCTTGTATTTCGGTTGTGATAGTTTTCCTAGTAGTGTTGGAAAATTATCACAACCGAATTACAAGAAGATCGGCATGCAATGAACTCGTAACACAGAAAAGCGATTGAATCGCGACGAACAAATCTCGTTCTGTCCGAGGCCTAAAGCGAAGCAAGCTCTATAAAATGGCAATCTTGCTTTTGTACCAAATTCGATACACCTCGAGTTTGAAGCCAAAAGCTAAAAAGACTCCATTGCCCAAAAAATCGAGAAAAGTCGTACTGCAGTTCATAAGAATCTTACAAAAATTCTAATTTGCTCGCGTAAACACTATCCACAAAAGACATTTATATGCGAAGTTGCCGCATTTTTTCCTCTGTTAGATCTCAAAAGACGAAAATCATCGTGCATTTGCCAAAGTGGTGGTGCTGTCCCCACATAAATACTCAGACAATTATTGCGAACACCCGCGGCCTTTAACGGTATCATTCGGCAATGCGCGGGCGTCAAATTCTTGCACTAACCATCCGCGACCCTAGATTTATTTGCTTGGCGACCCGCGGCCCAATGTTATCATTACGGAAAGCCCGCGGGCCTCAAATATTTTATCGGAACACCCGCGGCCCAAGAAAAACCACATGGGCGAGCCTCGGCCCTTACAGGACTCCTTGCATATGTAGTTTTCGGGGAAGCCCCGGCCCTTTAGGCCACGGCCCGACAGAACAACTCTGGCGAGCTCCGGGCCTTGCTGGATGCTGCAATTCTTACACGCTGTAAGAGGAAGCGTTATTTGCCTGAGATACGGCGCGGTGATAGAGCTACCCTCCACATTTGGTCGCAAGGACAAGCCAAGTTCTGGTCGTCAGTCTCTTGGATGACACAACTGGAGCCCTCGATTGTGGTTAGAGTACCGGGTGCGTATCGAGCCACCCACGGGTGCGAATAGCGCATTTATCGGGCGCTTGTCGGGCCACACGATGGTATTATTCGGGCACTTCGGCGCGCCCTTGGGATGGGCGTGGCGTCGCCCGTGGGTGGTCGGCGGGTGCTCGCCATAATTGTCTGAGTAGATGTATACTACAAACCTGTAAGAAGTACAAACGTAAATTTCCAGCTCTCTACAAGCTTTAGCTCTCGAGAAATTTGAATTTTAGCTTGGACCACCTAACTACGTAGGGAAAGCTGTTTTCGATATTTTTGGGAATAAAGCTTGCAAGCTGAAAATTTACTTTTACAATTCTACAGGTCTGTAGTATACAACTATTTATGTGAGGACAGCACAGCTTGCTTAGGCAAACGCACGAAAAACTCCGTTTTCTCGATTTCCAACAGAAAAAAGACGCGGCAACAGCGTATATAGATGTCTTTTGTGGGTAGTGTTTACGTGAGCAAGTAAGAATAGTAAGGTTTTTATGAACTGAGTTACGATTTTTCTCGATCTTTCGGGCACTTGAATCCTTCTAGTTTTTGGCTCGAAACTCGAGGTGGTTGAGAGCTGTTGCAAAAGCAAGATTGCCCTTTTGTAGAGTTTGCTTTGCTCTATTGCATGGTGCTTTGCAACCTATTCAGAAGTCAAAAGCGCATGACTTATCGCGGTTAAAACTCAAAACGGGCTGTAATTTTTCCGGACAACACATGCAGTGATCGCCAACGCGTATGGTTTTTCCTACCGTATGCATTCCAGCCTCAAAATGACGTGAACTGGTGACGAACCGCCTCGCTTCGGACTTACGTTCGGTTCCGGTTGCTCGTTCGGCGTGGCTAAGGGATATCAACAGCAATGCAAGAGGTCTGCGCCACGTTGCTTTTCTCGCCACGCCACGTCAAACGATGGGTTCGCAACGTGGCGCAGGCCCAAAGCGAGGCGGCGCCGCACCAAACCAGGCCATGTTGAGGCTGGAATGCATACGGTAGGAAAGACCAATACGTATTGAAATAGACTGTATCAGCACATGCTCGTAGGAGAAAGCGCTGTAATTTGATGATGGAAGTTTGGCATAAGAATGCGTCCCGTGCGGAATTCAGATTTCTGAGCACCTTTTCAATCAGTGTCAAAAATACTCGTATGAGCATCCACATTTGAAGAGAAGATTTGAAACAAAACACACACGCACCTTAACAAACAATCAATTAATGTCAACATAAGGATACAGTGTCATGCGTTATATGAAAGCCAAAATGTTTCTGTGATAAATGCTCTGAGACAGGGCTCAGCAGAGTTGGCGCTTTCATAAGCTAGATGTCGTTTCTGAGGGGAAAGCAAAGGGAATCCAACCGGAAACCTGACGGAGCATTATAAAGCACAACTTTAACTCTTACCAAGCCCGAATTTGAAGTTCTAACGTAATTACACTTGCATGACTTACCACGTTACAAACACTAGTAGTGAATAAACCTGTACACGATTTCATCGTGTCAAAACACAATCTTTACGCACAAAAATATAAACAATCGGATTTACAACGAGTAAGCATACCTTCGATAGTATAGAGACACGGCCTCAAAAGTGGAGGTTGTTTGAACATCTGACGTCATAAATAGTGAAAGTTGTTTAAAGAAGATCAGGAAAGAGAAAATGACGTAAAACAGATATAAAAAGCAAGAAATAGGAAAAGAAACTGCTGAAAATCGGATAAAAACGCTGCAATGAGGTTTGAATTCTTTCATCTGGCCGCTTTCCAAAGTGCAAATTCTCGCTCCAGGACCAGCAATTCGCAACACGGGGTTTTGATTTTTGATGCGTCCTTTAAATTTTTACCCCCGCATTGACGTTCCTGTTCCTGGGACGTTGTCTGGATTGTTGCGCTTATTGTTCTGAGCAACAATCGCCCAAGCTGGAAAAAAATCGATACGAAGGCAATGAGACAAAACAAGGTGAAGAAAAACGCACTTTTTACGATTTTTCGCAAAAAATTCCACCATAATCGAAGAGGTAAGGGTTGGGTGGTTGTCTGCATTATGAACAGAAGCAAGATTTATAGAATGCACGAAAAAACCGCGTGAACAGAGTTAAATTAGGAGAAAAACAAGAGATTTTCGAAAACAAGGTTTTTGCCGGATTTCTCAATAAAATCAAAAAATATGGTTCTGGGACGTTGTCAGCGTGAAAATAGAGATCAAGAGCTTTAAAATGATATATAGCTTGCTAACACTGAGTTCGAAACAGCGAAGAAAAGGGTATCAGAGCCAAATGCCCCGCGCCCCGCGTTTGGGGTAGCGAGGTAGCGCGCAGCGCGCGGAGACGCAGACGAGCAGCGGAGACAGACCAGAGCCGACGGGGCATTTGGCTCTGGTCGTAGATCTCTGCGGGGTCTCAACGAAACCCTGCATAGATATATATTATCCTGATCGTCATGACGCGACAAGGAGAACTGACAACGTCACAAGCTTTGAAAATCATTCGTTAACGAAATAGACCAGCGTATTCCTGCGCGATTTTCTGCGCAAGATTTAAGCGCAGTTTCTCGTTTTTGTTTAACTCCTATAGCTTTCCTAAACTTGTGAAACTCGATTTTGTTCAAATGAGAGGTTATCTGACAAATTTTGTCCTGAATTCTGGCAAAAATTCTACTGAATCCTTCTTTTTATGGTAAAAAAGGCTATGAAAACGCAAATTTCCGGTTTTTCTAAAACAATCTAAAGAATTCTGTCCTGTACTCGCTTTATACACATTCGTTGCAATATAGTCAGGATTATAACATCCGGGGCGAAGTCCCGGATGACTTCTGTTTTTTCCAGGTGAAGGTTGTGTCCCCTCATAGCCCTCAAAGTGAAGGTTACCAGAGTACGTGGCTCTATGTATCGAGGGTATGCGAGTAAGCAATATTGAGCTATCAAATTTGGTATGTACATCCGCGGCGACGACCAAAAGAAAAGTAAGAAAACTTATGAAAAATTATGCGAACGAGAGGAGTTGTAAGTGCTTTTCATCTTGGGTTGCTCCCACGCAACCTGGGAGCACCCTGAGGTTGCGCGGGATCAGTTATAAATCTCAATAATTCTCCCCTTTCCTCGTTTAACTTTCCAAATTTTTACATGAATCTATTCTTTAGATCAAGCTCTGCCTTTGGGTACTCAACTTAACCCAAGTTTCATCCCCTATGTTTTGTTACGGCTCTTTATGTTATCAAAACAGCCTTCTTCGCATTTCGCTTCTTAGTCTTGATTTATTCTTGTCTTTTCTTCGTTTTAATCCACTTTTTTCGTTGCATATTATCAGAAAAGCGTCTAAAAACACTATAAAAGGCACCTCGTAATTTTTTGCAATGCCAAGAGAGACTTCGTTTTTGAAGTTCTCGTATGTCACCTTCCGCTGGGCCCTGTTCTGAGATTCGCTTGTACCGGCTACAAATATGAAATCAATTTAATCTATTAGACGGCTTCCACGTGATTATATCAAAGATAAAAAATGTATAAACGATGCAAAATAAAAGAAATCATCATAGCAGCGCAAATCTGCAGAAAGTGTTACCGATTATTGCAGGGAAAACATGAAGATTGATACCCATTATTTGTGATTTACCTATTACAATACCGCCCACAGGTTTTGAAAAATAGACGCGAATGTATGCACATGTATGGACATGTACGGACATGTCCATACATGTATGGACATGTATGGACATGTCGCTACATGCCCACACATGTCCATACATTCGCGTCTATTTTTCAAAAAATGTGAGCGGTATTGTATGATGAAAATATTTGCAAAAGAATTATGTTGCAACACTGATGTTAGTAATTTCAGACTGTCTCCTCATTCTGGAGTTTAGCTTGCCGATGGCATTTCTCAAAGGAAGTGCTCAGAATCGATTAGCAGTGCACAAAATCAGTTTTGTGAATTTCACTCAACATTACAAATACGTCATGTTGCCAGAGTTATCTTTATGTGATGGCTCACGTGGGCAGTGAGTACTTTTTTTCATTCTAGTTTGTTTGAGCATTGACAGAGGAAGTTTAATTCAGAAAGTAGGCCTGTCAACATGTAAAAAGGGTTTTAGTAAATTGGTCATGACTTTTTTAAGTATTTTTTGCCTTGGAATCAGGTTGTTACTACAGCCAGGAGTGGAATGTCTCAGCTTACTTCTTCTTCTTCACTTTCTGCTCATTCTTTCAGCAAAAGCTATTTTTTTACACATATATATTACGATTAGTTCAGCAATCCTCTTTTGGTCGCTACTGTCCTCTCTGTCGCAAATCATAGCGAGCGGCGTCGAGCCATACGTGAAACTTGGGCGTCACCTAGGGAATCGGATTCTATAAGAGTGAGTTTGGAAAACCTGAATATATGGTGAACCCTAGAGAGCGTTCCACAATAATCTTCTCATTTGTACTTCTTCTAAGTAATTGTGTAAAATGGTCAATTTCAGACTGGTCGTGTGCTAGTGTTCTTTATCATATCCTCTCCAGTTTCCATACATGATCTGTATAGTCTGCAAAAAGAGCAGAAAAAGCATAACGACTTAATTGTTACGGATTTGCCCGAATCCTATGAAAATCTCTTTATGAAGGTGAGTTCCTATGTTATGCTTTTCAAAATCGAAAAATACTCTGCAGGTCTATGCATCTATTGTCTTTCACCAGCAATACTGTCCTAAGGCACAGTTTCTTATGAAAGTAGATGACGATGTCGTGGTCCACCTTGATCGAATGATCGACTTGTGGAAGAGGGGTGTTGGAGCTGATCGCTCTATGTTCTGCCAAATATGGACGAAGTCACGGCCGAGGAGAGATCCTCGGAGTAAGTGGTGAGTTTGGGTGGGTTTAAGAACAAGAATTTGGACCAACAATAAGTTGTCGAATTCCGATCAGTTAACTCCATACAAGGATAAGCTGCTATCATAAAGAAATAAAATATTGTCTGCCTAGAGCAAAAATTTGGTTTCGCGTAATTCATCATCAGGGCTCGACACAGTGGCTTACAAGCAAGCTGGATATCGTTTTAGGACAAAAAGCGAAGGGGGTTTGCTTTTGTGGCCGAAGAGACACAAAATTTGCGACTTTTTTCTCGTCGACGTTACGTTTCTTAAGGCTTTTTAGGAATTATGGTCTAGGGTCAAAGGGCAGGGCCTGGCACGAGTCGGTTTCTAGAGTTTCTGAGAACGAAGTCTCCCCTGACTTTCGGAAGTTTTACGAAGTCCCCTTTGACCTATTTGCTTACTATTCTGAAAGAAAAAAAACGTAAGATAAGACTGAAAATCCAAATTGGAGTGAATACCACGCATGCACAAGAGTTTGGCATTGGAGCGCGATATTTTACAGAGCGATATATGAAGAAATGAAGGCAAAAAACAAAGGAAAGGCAATGATATGAAAATGTCTTCATGCTCAAGGATAGATTTTTGACCGGGAAATTTGTCCATGATAGAAAAATCCAGAACTTATGTGAAGTGACAAAAATATATGCTCCAGACGATCTCAGATCGTCTGGTGGCCGTCTGGAGACGATCTAATTTTGGAAAACGTATTACTTCACATAAGTTTTCAAACCTTTTTACATAGATCTTCTGCAAATAATTTTCTAAGTTACAGTTCAATTTTGGTGCCATACGATTCTGTGTGCGCTGTAAACAAGTTATTTGTTGATTTTGGCCTTACTTTCAAATCGCGCGCACTTTTCGCGATACGAGATAGAGCATGTCAATCGTGTGATAACCTGTCCGAAAAGCTTGTATTCGACTAAATGGCGCTTATTCTTGGTGCTGGGCCCCGACTCGTCAAAAACGATATCTCCTTTGCTTTTTGCTTCAAAAACGAAGTCCAGCCTGCTTCCAGACGATCTATGCCGGGCCCTGTCAAAGGGGACTTCAATTCGCAAAAGTCAAGAAGGACTTCGTTTTTTGCATTTTCAACTAGCCACCTCGTGCCGAGCCCTGTTCATCATTTACAATATCCTAGAAAAAAATCTTATAGTAAGTACTTTCTGTTTTCCCCATGCAAATATAGCTATCGATGACTATGAAATGCGAACACCAAAGCATACAGTGTAGAATTTTCGAGAAAATCAAGAAAAATTGAAAAAAAAACAGGTGCATGGAGATAATCCTTGATTCAAGAGTGTAGTGGTTCTTTTTACTCAAAACCTGCATTTGTATCTAATTAGTAAGAAAAGTTCTTGACGAAGAATTTTGTGATTTGAGAAGATGCACAAATGGGAATTAACAACTTTGCATAGGATAAACATAAAATAGCGCCTCTAATTAAACCTAAGGGGTTCTTTTTAATGTCGGATGCCTCTCATAAGGATCTTTACTATTTTTCATTAACCCAACAACCTCGAAGAAGAAATTTTTCTTATTGTTCTGCAATTGCCCACCCCATCCGTTCTTCCCATCTCAATCGAAAGACATCTGATCAAAACATACACAATTTTGACATTTCAGGTATGTGCCGAAAGAGGTGTGGCCGGAACCTTACTATCCTGGTTACTGCAATGGCCCTATGTACATAATGGGTAAAGAAGCTGGACAACGTGTACTTGATTACGCACAGATATTCCCGCCACTTACTATAGAGGTTTGAGCAGTGGATGATTGAGATGCAGCAATCCAAACTTATTGAATTTTTTCAGGACATACTTTATACTGGGATTATTGCTGAAGTAGCAGATATACAAAGAGTTCAATGGGGTGTCAGTATGATGCCCGTTTCTCGGGTGAGTACTGTTTATGTTTACTGTCCTGAGGCGCCAAAACTGCAACATTGTTAGAATGTCTAATATTTTTCTGCAGTAATTATCTTCGCGCAATTGGACCTAACGAGATGTTTAAAGAAAGTACAGTCTTCGTTTTGCTGAATCCCAGCAATTCTAAGTTAGTGTGCGCAAGCTAAAGCATATCTTTGAAATTGAACAGCCCATCGATCTTGTCAGCTCACTCCAGAAACTTGTTCCTCTAGGGAGCATATTAGCATTATGCTCATCTGAAGAGACGAGAGCTTTCTGATAACACCTACTCACCGATTTGTTAAGGTTTATTCCACTTGAATAAGTGGGCCAAATGGCCTTGATTAATTTCAATATATTTGCTTAAAATTATACTTTTTTAAAACTTTGTATTCGAAACAACCTTTCATCACGATACCTCACATCTTGGGCTACATCAGGGTAAATTTTTGTGGACAAAGGAGTATTCTGAATGCGCTAGAAAGTTGTGCATTATTCCGTCCTAAACATGGGATTGCGAAGCTCAGTAGTTGAGTCTCACAAGTGAGGGTCACGAAGTCGAAGCAGCCGATCACCGTAAACGGCATACTGGTAGTCAGAGTTTAATACACTGATTTCAAAACTGCTCTCACTATTTGCTAAGCACCTTTATGAGGAGTTAGAGGAGTTATGATCATTATTCCACTTGAATTTAAGAGTCTTTTTTTAGAGTCCAAAAACGAACTATTGGCCGGGAAATCCACAATCGCTACAGCCTGTTTAGAGCTCGAGTGAAGCCGGCTAATTTCGGATTTCATGCAACCTTCTACTGCGTAGTGTACCAGTATCTACTCCTCCATTTCACGTCTAGAAAGGCTGTAGCGACTGAATTTATTCCGGCCATTTGTTCATTTTCGCCTCAAAAAAGTCATATCTTCTTTTTTGAAGACGCTCTGCAGGCAAGAGAAGCAGATTAGAATTAGCTCTTCAAGCTCTTACAAATTCTGCAGTTACGGTGATTGGCCTCTTGGACTTTGTGTTCTAGAATGAAGCACTCATAAGTTCTAGAACAAATAGAAAAAGCTTTCAGCTTCTTCCTAGGGCTTATTTGAAGAGGCAGTTATATGCATCCCTCTAGATGACAAACAAGTTTTTTTGTAGAAAGAGATTATTAGTAGTAAGAAATTGGCGAGAGATTTTTATTTCATCAAAAATCTTATATATAAAGCTGAATGTCTGTTTGTATGTCGTCTGTATGTCTGTACGTATGTTCCGAATAGAAAATTCCATTTCTGAACCGATCCGGACCAAACTTAGCACACATACACTTCGGGCCCCGGCGGGTGTCATAGGCTACTTTTCGTCATCGATCGATGTCGATTTTATCGATTTTTTGCAAAATTTGAGCTACGGGGCTGGGAGTTGGCACAGGGGGGTAAGTGAGCATGGGGATTCCGAATACAATATTAGTTTTTAAAATCGTGCATTACTTTTATCGATTTTATCGATTTTTTTGCAAAGTTTGAGCTAGGGGGCTGGGAGTTGGCACAGGGGGGTAATCGAGCATGCTGATCATCCCCAAGGGGGGTGATCAGCATGCTCGATTACACCCCTGTGCCAACTCCCAGCCCCCTAGCTCAAACTTTGCAAAAAATCGATAAAATCGATAAAAGTAATGGACGATCTTGAAAACTAATATTGTATTCGTAATCTGCATGCTCGATTACCCCCCTGTGCAAAATCCCAGCCTCGCATGTCAAAATTTACAAAAAATCGATAAAATCAATAAAAGTAATCGATAATTCTGAAAACTAATATTGTATTCGGAATCCCCATGCTCACTTCCCCCCTGTGCCAACTCCTAGCCCTGTAGGTGAACTCTGCAAAGAAAACGATAAAAATCGGTAAAATCGACATCGATCGGTAACGAAAAGTGGACTGTGACACCCGCCGGGGCCCGAAGTGTATGTGTGCCAAGTTTGGTCCGGATACGGCGGAGCCGGGTAAGCCAGCTAGTGTGTTATATATTAGGTTGATTCATAATTAATGCACGTTTTTCGAAATTCATCTTCAAAGCGCCGTAATTCTTTTCCCACATCATCTTTCAAGGAGCAATAAGAACTGTTGCAAATAGCAAACCTTTGGCTTTACAACACATGCTTTTGTTCATAGATAAATGTGACGAGAAAGTTTGTACAATCCGAAAAATGCCAAAAATTTTTTCAGAAACCTCTATTTTAAGAAAGCATAACTTACTCTCAAAGGTAAGAGGAAAGCGCAAACTTTGCTCATTGTGCAGCCAATGGTCAAGAGAGCAGTGGCAAAAAACTCGGATTTTACAGTAATTTTCTACGACGAGATACTGCAAAAAGTTCAAAAGTGATCATTTTTTCTAGCTTTTTCAGAAGAGCGAAAAATTGTCTTTTTTGAGAATTTTCAAAATTTTTGCTATTGAAAAGGTGTAAAATTTCACGGTTTTTCTATCACTCGATGTGCTATGTCTATTCTCTGTGTACGAAGCAAAATCGCAGTCATTGGTTTCTGTTTTGAAGTTTTATACGACTTCGAAAGGCCACAACGATCGGCCAAGTTTGTGGTTGAATCTCTCATCTCAGAACTTTTGCAAAATTCTGCTTTATAAAGATTTCTATAGCAGAAAGCTTCGCGATTGTTAGGCATATTTTTTGAAACTAACATCTTTTGTTTTCATGGAATTAGAGCAAAAAGAATAAAAGGAAAAAATTTCACGTTTTAGTCCCTCATATTCCAAAGCGTGGAATTTCGGTATCGTACAGAGAGTCACGAAAAAGAAAGGGTACACAAGAAACTAGAAGAAACGCCCTTTCAGATAGCATTGAAATTTTTGGGAAAGATTCAGTTTCCTTGAAAATCAGCGCTTGAAAAAAGAGGTGACAAAAACGTGCATTAATTATGAATCAACCTAATAAAACAGCGGATCTGAAAAACATCAAAAAACCGAAAAAATTGAAAGTCACAATAATTCGTTGAAACATGATATCATCACGGATTTCTTGCTCAGAAGAGTGATTTATAAAAACCCATGCCTCTAGAAATGCTAAATATCGTGAATGTCTAGCCTCACTAGTATTTTCACCGCATTTTGCCGATTTTCAACTACAGAATAGAGCACTCTTTTTCTCTCTTCAAAATTTGAAGTCTTGCAACTAAATGGAGCTGAATGTGACTTTTCAAACTGGTTTATTTTGGTACTATCAAATAATTATAGCAGATTGATTTTCAGAACGTATGGCGAGGGCGACTAAGATGCAATTCGTTAAAGAAGCCAGTGGTATTTTCTATCCACTCGCTACCGTCTTCGAAGCACCTTCGGAAAGGTTTCGAACGCATGAAAGCTTATAATTGTACCTGATGCCGACTAATATGATTCAAAAAGCAGTTTGAATGTCATTAGCTCACTCATTTTTTCGCTCATGAGCTTGTGTGCTTATATCGGGTGTTAACAAATAGGATTCAAATCTATCATTTATCAATAAAGTTTGATATGCTTAGAAAATTGTGACAACGACTGAAATAAATGCACGAAATAAAATTGCAGTCGTGATTTGAGTTAGACCTTAAGGCCTCGGGCAGAGTTCACGCGATTTCATGGTCGCGAGTCATCGCGACAAGACAACTGTTACAAGTTCATTGGCCGATCTTCTCGTATTTCGGTCGTGATAGTTAGTCATGATTAGTCGCGTAGGAAAACTATCACAACCGAAATGCAAGAAGTTCGGCATGCAATGGTATTATCACAGCCGTCTTATCGCGATGAATCGCGACGATGAAATCGCGTGAACCCTGCTCAAGGCCTAAGGATTACTTTGATAGTAAGACAAGGCGAATTTTGCATAATAGAATTTCAGGACATTGTATAGCAGGTTTCTATTGTCACTTCGTTCCCTTCAACGTATAAAAAACCTTTTCCAGCAGAAATTGAGCAATTATCTTACAAGAAGGTATCCCAAGTTCCCAAGTCGCCCTAGGAATCTCTAATAAAACGCATATCACTAGACTCGTCTTATTGAGCTGAATTTAAATCTAACTTCTTTATCTGCTGCGCGATTCTTCGGAAGAAGTTATGAGCGATAACAATGTGACATTATGAATCATTATATCCCCAGAATGATGACGAAGAGTACATACAATGTCGCCAAGTTTGGGAAAGTTCTTCATATGGTAGCATTTTGTACAGTCATCTTCAATTAAATATTGATATGCGGAAAAATTCATCGAAATGGTATTGACTTCAAAATAAATTTGGGCCATCAGGGGCCATTATTGCTTCAGAAAGAGAACGAAGCAACCCAAATACCTACACTAAGCTATTAGAGTCGGTGACTCTAGATATGAAATTGCCTCGTTCGTAAGTCATGTCAGGTACGCTATGGATTGCTCTTGATGGCAGTCTCTGTGCAGAACTCGATAATAAATCCGCCCTGGGCTATCCGCAAAGCTAAATCTGAAGATCCACGTTAGAGAGCGCAGAAACGGTAAAAACATGCGCTAACTAAAGTTTCGTAATTCGAATTTGGACGATTGGAAAAGTTCCCGCCAAGAAAGATGCGAGTCGCTGCGGAACCTACGATTTTAATTGGACGGCATGCATACTTTGCAGCAGAGCAGGAATCTACGTGTGTGCGAGGCTCTTTCCCACTGTAGGTTTCCCAAATTCGTGAACAAATTTCTTGCTTTTATTCAAATGACATCGCTCTTGCGCGATGCGCCATGCTTGAAAATAATCGTATACAAATGTTCGAATTTTTGAGATTTTTTTGGAACGATAATGCCTTAAATGCTGGAGGTTTCCACCATAGTTGCGATAGGGAGAGCAATCTTACTTATCAAATAGCGATCTGGATCTTATCTTCTTTAACTCTTGGGCCAGAACCTGGTTGAGCCCCTTCACCTGGAGCTGAAATGGGAAGGTAACTCAAGAGTGGACCATGAAAGCTATTGCGGTCTCAACATCTTAGACTTAAACACAGCAACCACATACTCCATAAAAGACAGTATGTATATTGATCACGATAGAAATTACAATAGCCATATTTTTTGCCATTCTTTGTGGAGTTCTTGAATAGATACCGTAATATTATAATCAATTGATAAGAAATAAATATACAGGATGGGGCAAAAGTCTGGGAGCCGAATTTACAGTGTTGCAAACACGAAGGTACTCGCGATTTTGATACCAAATTTATATCACATGAAGCCGCATTTATCTTCTACAAACTACACTTTGTCTAGCTGAAAATGCTTGACAGATGTTTTTGTAAAATCGGATCAATTAATTGGATTAATTAGTTTGATGTCAAACAAGTGCTTCTACTGAGCGAGAAAATCAAAATTTTCAGGGTTCACAATTTATTTCATAGCTTAAGATGCGGTAAGAATTCCCCAACACTTTGATGCATACAATTTAGAGGAGGCTTTGCGCTATCACATCGTAGCATTTTCACATGCCAGAAACTATTTTTTCAAAACGCAAAATAATAATTTGCGAATATTACCTGCGCGCGTTGCCAATTGTCAAAGCTATAGGAGCGCAGCAGGTACTGAGATTTAGGTTATATCCTTTCGACAAATCTTCTATATAAGCATTCAATTGAATCTGATCGATGGAGCAATTTCAATACTTTTTAGATTGTGATTTTTTGCTCCTGTTCGCGCAATCGCATCCAAATTTCCAGTATGCGGGTAAACCTGCCTTCACTTAGAAGACCAAATTTTTCCTTACATGAGCAAAGAATTTGTTTGTAATAGTAGTAGCCAAAAGCTTGCTTTATCAGAGTGCACGTGCCTAGTGAAAGAAACAGTTATCGTGAAGGCGTAGAATAATTTCATCACTACCGCCTGCGCGCCACGACAGGCGGACTCGCCAAGATTCGAAGGGTTGCTTTGAAGCCAAAAGAGGCAATCTCAAAATTTGAGAGCTGCGCCTTATTCGTAAAGGTTCGATTTATGTGTGCACCAAACTTATTGCTCCTGGGTACTTTAGTTCTGATTTCATCTAAAAAAATAGGCTCGCAGACTTGTGCCCCACCTTGTAAATAACATCGAAAAAAATTAAATGTCAACTATGATCTGAGATCCGGTTTACGCCGCTTTCTGCTATGTTTTCTCTAAAAAATGTCATGAACAGTATTTTCAAAACTCAAGACTTTCTAAAGCTTGTCACAGCCTTAAGATAAGTCGTCATATAAACAACTTCGCTTGTAAGAGAGGAGTCGTAAACCAACTGATTGTATCCAGATCGAAACCGAGGAAGTTTTGTTGAAGACTGCAAAGCTCTGTGTGATCCTGGTTACTATAGTCAGTATAAGATTACGTGATAAGTTTACCTTTTTAATGTAATGAGAGAATTATATGTGTTTTTCATCAGAATGAACTCTTGTTATGTTGGCTAGATAATTCCCTCATTCCCTCATTGCTAACGAGGAAAGGATAGTTGTTGACCGTGGTCTTTCGCATTTGCCTTCACTCATCTCAAAACTGCGTTCGTTTTTTGCGAACGGTTCTTCAGAAAAACCGAACCTCTTCGCATCTGATGTGCTACACAAGAGTACGAGTAATGTCGACACATGCTAAAGATGTCAGTGGTTTAGCGGTTAGCGCTGTGGATTATTGCACAATGGATGCCGGTTTTTTAGCACCCTCGGCGCAAATACTTTTGCTTTTGCTTTCGCAGCGCTATTTTTCAGATGTTCCGGGGTGACCAGCATAGTTTCGAGATCAGCGTTCAGGGCGAGCATACTGATGCACAACAAATTTCAAAAGGTCGCGGTCTAATTATCCTTCCCTCGTAAGAAGAGATAAGAAAGTGCGGTTTACGTCAATTTTCATGATTTTAGCTTTCGAGTGGTATGTAGCATGTGGTTCTTTTGGTTCTTGGCTTCAAAAATCCTTGCTTCAGTGACCCATAAAAGCCAATACATTGAATGGGCTTGGATCAAGTCAATGGTAACTATTTCCACCCCGCTTTTGGAAACTGGCAAGTTTTTTTTTGCCCGACAATCTATAATTTGAAAGCTAGGGAACGAGAATTCGACGTAGACACGGTGACGACACAAGAAGGCGAATGTACCTCTCCCCAGGGCTCGCAATTCTCTGCTCCAGAGGTGCGCCAGATTTGGAGGGGCCCCAGAGCACCAAAATGGGTAAAATGGAAGGGCTCCAGAGCACGAGTGGCAAACCCCGCTGGGCAGACCCCGGGACCCTCCCATTTTCGCTCCGGAGGTATCCCATCAACTGTTTGAGTAAGAGTTTTTTCTTCAAAATCAATAAATCAATAGAAAGAATGAGATTTTAGCCGCGAAAAGTAGCCTACGGAGTAGGCCGGCCTCGAAAACATATGTTCGCGAAATTTGGCGCTAACCGGTTCACACACAAAAGTTTCTATAGAGAACACATTAACTAACAGTTTACCAACACTCAGTTTTACATATGTTTAGATTAGGTCCACAGTTTTATATATGTTTAGATTAGGTCATTTTTAAATGCAGATTTCTGCACACGAAGATTCAACTACCATTGATTATCTATCCATATTTTAGAGAGCAAGTCTTCGTTTATGGACGTAAACTGTTGACTTCCTAGTGCTTTCATCTTCTTACAACAAGGGAGCAGAAAGTGAGCACACGAATTCGCTGAGATATTGGCCAGATAAAACTTTCATTCCCAACTCGGAAGATCTAGAAGAAAACCAGTAGATTTATTCGATTCTTGACCTCAGCTTCTGAATGATATTCAGCTTGTTGGGGCATTTTGCGTCCAGGTCTCATGTATCACCTTCAACCTGCAACTTAATTTGCGCAGAGCGAGCGGTCCTCCTACAGGCTACTACTCAGACATTCGCTGCGGCGGCGCATGCGCCATGTGCGCGCGGGCACTCATGTCCCCCGCCGCCCGCGCGCTCGCGCCGCGAGTAAATGGTACACCGCACGCTAATGGAACGCCGCTACAACGGTACAAAGAATGCCATTCGCATTTGAAGCACTGCGAATCACGTTGAATCTGTAATGGGCTTGATGACAACCCCCCAACTCCAAGAAATCAAGCTGGATTCTGAATTTCTCAAATATGAACTTGAAGTTCCCAAATTTGAATTTGAAAACTGAAATTTCGAAAATTCAAGAATTAAAATCTCCAAATTTGAATTCAAATTCAGCACCTACTTGCCTTCGAAGACTGACTCTCGGTGGAAGAACCCCACTTCTGTTGAAGAGACAACTTTAGTGCGAAGCAGCGATAACCTCTTTGAATTAGCGATGAAGCACCTGAAACTCTGCGTCGTACTTTACGGGTATCGCTTGTGCTTACAGCGTGTGAGAATGCGAAAGACATCATGGCACAGCGCTCACTGGTAATTTGCGCGCCGCTCGCAGTCTCAACAGGGCGCGCCGCCGCACCGAGTGTCTGAGTAGGTGCGCCGCCGGCCGTAATAGGGCGCGGCGCTCGCACTGCAGCCACAACTATGACGCACGCTCACTCGGCAGCCTATTACTGCCGCCGCTCGCACTGTAGCGTTATTATCGCCCGCGGCCGCAGCGAGTGTCTGAGTAGCCTACGGGCTTATCAATTGTAGTGTTGCGTGTCACAAGCATTTCCACTCCGGCGCGGGACCCGCGCCTCTTCCACGAACATGTTCTCTAGTCATGTCCAATCGATTAAGGCTCCGCCTTTCCCACGTTTGCGGTGGGAAAGTGATCAGAGAGACGAAAGAGGTGCAGGTTCAGGCGAAGCGGCCGTGCGGGAGAGGAGATGCTGGTGCACTTTAGACTGCAATTGATAAGCCCTGTACGAACGGCGACAAGAATCTGAATCTTCCGTACCCTTGCGTGCGGCAGACGATCAAAGTGCCGTCCAAGGCCAGCAATGTGCCGTCTAATCGGCCGGCATTATCAGTTGCCGTGCAAGCGGCAAACAGAAGCCTTCACCTTCTCCTCATGGATTCTTGTACATTGTGAAAACGGCACCTACTGAGATACGACGCAGTGTTTGGGCATCCCTAAGCGTTGGCATGTCGTATTGTTCCTTCACAAGCAAAGTCCCAGCAAGCCTATATGAGATTATGCTGACAAGGGAATGGTCAGAAGTCGAAGTGGACAACCCAAACATGCTACACACCTTTCGATACAGCATAAAATGCTGATTTCAAATCTGTCTTCCATATCTAGAGAGCTCCTTTGCAGGCGAAGTTATGAGCAACTTTACTGCGAAAAAACGTAATTAAAAAAACGTAAAAAACCGTATTACAATAATTGCGAAATTAGGCACATTATTGCTTTTAAGCGCACCTCCAGGTACGGGTCATATGAAGTGACCCAGCTGCATGTTCTGGTCCAACACTGAGTCGAGAATGGCTTTGTACAACCAAGTTTGCACTTTACACACACAATTTTTTTAGGAAAGTAATGGCCTTCAACGGCTTATAATTTCGTCCACAAAGGCGCTTTGCAGAAAAGAAAGAGATTTAGAGTCAGCATTTTATGCTGCATCTAATGCTATGCAGTTTGTATGGATTGGCCACTTCGACTTCTGACCATTCCCTTGTAAGTTGATAATCAAGAATTATAGTGTGGACTTTATAGAAGGTGCAGGGATTTCAAGTTCCCAAGATGTGCACAGCTCTAGAGCAGCTCGTAACATTGGTGAATTGATTGCCGTGTTTTATGTCAACAAGAAAATGGAGGTCTAAGCTGGATCATCTGTCAATGGATCAGGTGAGAAGTTTTGGATCTAAAAAACTATCCACTGGCAACTGGACGTTCATGATCACGTTTAATTTTTAATTGTCTTGATCAAATATTATCTTCTAGAAAGTACTTGCGAATGCAATCAGCGATCATCTTGAGAGTATTATGTACACTTCAAAGGATACTGCATCGCTAAAGAACTCGATGCTATCACAAAACGAAAGAGACAAACCTCGAAATACACGGATTTTTCTTCTTAGGTGCAAACGCCGACGCTTATATATCCTGACTTTGCACAGCGGTATCTTCGTGCTTAATGTTAGCGATTCAATGCCCAGTTGTCACGATGTACTTAGCACTTGTCCACGCTAAAGTAACACCCTATATTGAACAAAAGTTTCATCAAAAAGATAGCACGAAGTTGTGTTCCTGAAAATCTTTACAAATCGATGACGTTGTGATGCCATAGCTTTGTCTATAGCTGTTCGCATAAGGTGGTTCTTTCGATGTAAGAATACACCCAAGTTGTTCGCTCCAGTGAATTTGTAGGTGTGACCCGATTAAGGGGTGGAAGATGTCGAATCTCCAATTTGCTTGCGCAACGCAATAAATCACTCGTGTAAGTGCAAAAATTTGGTCATCTTGTCGCAACATCGAAGCAAAAAGAGATAAACATCTATTTTTGCGATCGTTTACGTTTATTTTCCGTTTGTAACTGACTTTCACGTAAAAACTTGTTGGTGGAAGTTTTTCACGTCGTTAAAAAGTGCCTCTTATGTTTCTTTGAGTACAGTTCATTTTTCCGTCGTGGCCATCGTTTTCCTTATGGAAGACTGTATGCAGCGGTCTTCTAGTATGCTCGTTTTCTTTTCTGGCTTTTCGTACTAGATAAGCTAAGCGAATGTCGAAAACAAGCAGTGTTAGGGAGCTTCCAGACCTCGACGGTAGTCGCTTTTGCAGCCAGTAGCTGCTTTCCCGCTTTCAGCTCAAGCGCACTGGGTGAAGTTATGACCACAAAGCGGTGTGAGCAACTTATTCGCTTTGAAGTGGTAGTTTCAAGGATCTTTCGTTGCGTCTTTCGTTTTGGCTGTTCTCTTATTTTTTATACTTATTATTTTATACTCATCCTCGTTTCAGTATGAGGTTCTTTGATCCGACTTGCATTTTGCCGCTATTTCACCATGCTGTGCCATCCCATTGGAGATTCTCTCAAAATACCCACCGTTTTAAAGCTATTCGACCGCGTCAAATTGAGCGAAGATTGCTAAACGACGTTTTTATTTCAAATTCAACTTTTCTTTTTGACCCTTTCTTCTATGCTGAGTGAAAGATTTCCTTGTGAAACGATGCTTTTATGTATTTTCCCGTAATACCTCACTGAGTGGATTGAAAAATACCCCAGAAAGATGTTTGTGTGGATCCATTTTCGTTTTGGTTATTGTACTGTGTGAGTAGGCGATGCCATTGCAAAACAATCTTTTCTTGTATTTTTTGGTTCTAACAAGGGAAGTCACTTAACTTAGGTCGGGCTTTTATAATGAGACATATGGTTGGAATCAGCTTGAAACGCTGATCCCAAATCTACTTTCCTTAGCTGCGAAGCCTTCCTCTGAAGCGAGTTGTGAACTTTTTCCTGAGCAAATTTTGCGTGTTGACCGACTTACAATACCGCTCACATCTTTTTAAAAATAGACGCGAATGTATGGACATGTATGGACATGTCCATACATCAGCGTCGCGTGGCCATATCTCGCTTCAGAGCGGACGAATTCTGAATCCAAAACCACCATTCGATTCAGCTCCGCGCGGAGAATTTTCTGATATATTGGAAGTGGGGATACGATGTCTTCGATATTCCGTTTCCCAGTTTTTTCAATTTGTTCTGCGGAGGTCCTTTCGCGAATATGTGAAGTAACGCCTACCCAAGAAGACTTTACTAAGTACTATTCGATAACACTGTTCTTGTAGATTATTGCGCGTTAAAAAGTAGGCTCAGACTTCTTTCAAAGGAGATAGAGGCGTTGGTGAATTTTGGAAAAATCACGCGTCCTTAAATTCTACTCGCCATAACTTCCTTCGGAACAAGTATATTTTTAATCCAAAAACAGCGCCTTGCTCAGCTCGTCAAGGCGAATCCTCTCATTTACAGCATGTCCTTGATATTTTGATTTCAGTATTCTTGAATCTTTCTGAGGACGTCTTGCGAAGGTGTAAAGCAGCGAGCATTGTCCCAAGTACATTCCAGCAAGGATATTTCGATAGCACTTTTTCTGTAGATTATAATGTCTAAATAGTAGTCGCAGATTTTTTTCAAAGGAAGTAGAACGGCGAGTGAATTGTGGAAAAATCTTGTCGTCCCAAATTCTACTCGCCATATCCGCAGGATACGAAGCTATCTTGCTAAGCAGATGTGAGTTTCGAAATCAGCAGGTCGCATAACCTCTACGAGCAAGTTTTCCGATATGTTCGGGTTATTCCATTTTTTCTCGTCTTTCTTTTTTCTCGTTTTACGCTCCGGAAGCTCACCGATGGATTTCGGTCAAAATGTTGATGCTCTTGAATTGTAGCGAAACTTCGCTTATAGAGGTTTTCGAACACGCTCTTTACGAAAATCGTGGTCTTTGAGGATTACAGGGTGTTTTTGCAGAGATACGGTGAGGTGACTGTAACTGCATCACGAAAGTGCGTAAGTTTGGCCGAATTCCCGCGTATCTGTCAGAAACCTTGCTTGCTTGCTTTTCTCAGACAAAGTTACTAGGAATTGTGCTATCGAATGGTGCATGACTCAGGCTCCAGTCTGTGAAATTCGCCGAGTTACGAGCCTACGAAAACACGTTCTCATGAATTTTGCCCAAAATGTAAAGATCGCATACCTCGTCGATATTCCTCCGTGAGCGCTTGTTCAACGCGCTGATCAAACCCTTTCACATTTTTATTTATTTATTTATTCTAAACGCTCTTGGCGTTCCATACAATAGAATAGAAAGCAGTCATTTATACTCTAACCGCAACGATAGTGCATCATTAGTTTAGGTCTAATCTTGATAAAAATGTGATGAAAGCTTGTATTTTACTGCTCTATGATTATAATTATCGGGATTGAATGATGCGATTGGAGATGCCCCCTTTTGCCAGCAAAATATTTTGATTTTAACAAGCAAACAAGGTTTGATGGTGGGTATATTATCTGACCCCACCAAACCAGTAAACCAGTGTGAGCCAGTGACTCCAAGTGAATTTCAGTAAGGGTCGTAATGATGGATAATTCATAGTGAGCGTGATCAAGTTAGGTTATTGTAATCTATGGAGATGGCAATCATGCCAACTCATTTGCCAGCAGAAAATGCTCTTGCAATAATGAAGCAAAGCGGGGCTCGGTTGGTGCAGTAATACCAATTAAACTTGCCCAAATGATTCCGAGGAGAGTCCAATGACTCCGAAAGAATATCAAATATTAGGTTGTCCGGAAATTAATGTCCGTTTTGAATTTCAGCCGCAATAAGTCAAGAACTTTACTCTTGAATAGGCTTCAAAGCACCATTCAATAGAGCATTGCAAGCTCTACAAGATGGCAATCTTGCTTTTGCAACAGCTCTGATCTACCTCGAGTTTTGAGCCAAAAACTAAAAGGATTCAACTGCCCGAAAAATCGAGAAAAATTATAACTTAGTTCATAAGAACCCTACAAAAATTCTAATTTGCTCACGTAAACACTATCCACATAAGACATATATATAAGCCGTTGCAGTATTTTTCCCTCTGTTAGAAATCAAGAAATCGGAAATTTTCATGCTTTTGCCAAAGTACTGCTGTGCCGTTCTTGCATAAGTAGATGTATACCACAAACCTGTAGAAGTAGAAACGTAAATTTTCAGCTCTCTACAAGTTTTGTTTCTCGAGAAATATCGAATATAGCTTTCATTAGTCAGGTGGTCTAAGCTAAAATTCGAATTTCTCGAGAACTAAAGCTTGCAGAGAGCCGAAAGTCCACGTTTGTACTTCTGCAGATTTGTGGTATACATCTACTTACGTAAGAACGGCACAGCATTACTTTGGCAAAAGCATGAAAATTTCCGTTTTCTTAATTTCCAACAGAGGAAAAAATACCGCAACGGCGTATATATATGTCTTATGTGGATAGTGTTTATGTGAGCAAGTTAGAATTTTTGTAGGGTTCTTATGAGTTTTTCTCGATTTTTCGGGCAGTTAAATCATTTTAGTTTTTGGCTCGAAACTCGAGGTAGATCAGAGCTGTTGCTAAAGCAAGATTGCCATTTTGTAGAGCTTGCTTTGCTCTATCGGATGGTGCTTTCAAGCCTATTCAAGAATGAAAAGTTCTTGACTTATTGCGGTTGAAATTCAAAACCGACATTAATTTCCGGACAACCTAATAGTTTCACTTTTTGTAATTCATTTAAGAGCAAGTCAACAAGCTGTAATGATTGGGAAGAAAGTAAATTGATTAGATCTGAACTATAGTAATAGCAAGATATGGGTTAGTAAGACATTTGAAAGAAAATATTATTTTAAAAAACACAAATTGATATTTGTATTTGGTATGCATTTTGTGGTCGGATAATGTATTCGCACATGGCCAGCTATAACAATAAGATGACGAATTGGTGCTATTCATTACTCATTCTTAGAATGCCTATAATGTAAGAGATCAAGTGTGTTGATTCTGCGTTTAAAAACATTCGTGCTCTGAGATTGTGAAGTATCTGGAATCTTTCAATGAATCTTATTGTGTTAGATTTGGTGCTTTGAGCTCTAGCCACGAAATGGCTTTGATATTCAATTGAGCAACTGAAGCAGACGTAAGCCCATATTCAGTACAGTGGGAGTCGTTCGACGAAGCGAACATAATATCTGCAACGAGCGTCATACAAGCGCTTACGGAGGAATTTCGACGAGATATGCGATCTTTACATTTTGGGCAAAATTCATGAGAACGTGTTCTCGTAGGCTCGTAACTCGGCGAATTTCAGAGACTGGAGCAATGCCCCATTCGATAGCACAATTCCTAGTAACTTTGACTTAGAAAAGCAAGCAGGCAAGGTTTCTGACAGATACGCGAAAATTGCGGCCAAACTTACGCACTTTCGTGATGCAGTTACAGTCACCTCACCGTATCTCTCCAAAAACACCCTGTAATCCTCAAAGACCACGATTTTCGTAAAGAGCGTGTTCGAAAACCTCTATAAGCAAAGTTTCCCTACAATACAAGAGCATCAACATTTTGACCGGAATCCATCGGCGAGCTTCCGGAGCGTAAAACGAGAAAAAATGGAATAACCCGAACATATCGGCAAACTTGCTCATAGAGGTTATGCGACCTGCTGATTTCGAAACTCACATCTGCTTAGCAAGATAGCTTCGTAACTTGTTCCGAAGGAAGTTATGGCGAGTAGAATTTAAGAACGCGTGATTTTTCCAAAATTCACCAACGCCTCTATCTCTTTGAAAGAAGTCTGAGCCTACTTTTTAACGCGCAATAATCTACAAGAACAGTGTTATCGAATAGCACTTAGTAAAGTCTTCTATGTTGGGTAGGCGTTGCTTCACATATTCGCGAAAGGACCTCCGCAGAACAAATTGAAAAAACTGGGAAACGGAATATCGAAGACATCGTATCCCCACTTCCAATATATCAGAAAATTCTCCGCGCGAAGCTGAATCGAATGGTGGTTTTGGATTCAGAATTCGTCCGCTCTGAAGCGAGATATGGCCACGCGACGCTGATGTATCGACATGTCCATACATGCATGGACATGTCCGTACATGTCCATACATGTTCATACATTCGCGACTATTTTTCAAAAAATGTGAGCGGTATTGTAGGCATGCTACGGTATCATCATCTAGGTGGTGGTTCAAACGCATATTATACCCTATCAAAGCGAAATGACTCAATTTGATGTTATTTTGATTTTCCACCACTTTTTAGCCATATTTTCATCCAAAGACCTTCTTTCTATATTCAGTTGTAAGTCAATGACACATACTAAAAAAAGCTCACAACCAGGGTCAAGCGTGGGGTGCGGCACGCCACACCTGGGGGGTCGTATTGAGGAGTCAAAAGGGGAGGGCGTCGTAGTTGAGTAATCTGATAATAGTGATAACATGATATTTGTATCGTATCCATAATTAGCATGTCAATTAACCCCTGTAGACAAAGTGTGAGCGAATTCTGAAGATTCAAGATATTAGGCTACCTAAATGAAATGGTCAAATTCCAACATGGTTAACTTTGTTTCAAAGGTGAATTAGCTATCCGTTTTTGCACTCAAGACAAAGCACTACTCCTTCTTTGTCCACCTCAGGAATCCCGCTTCAGAAGACCTGCAAACTGTGGAATTAGAAGCCAACCAAAATCTCGTTTTTCCCATTTTTCGCTTTTGATCGCTGTGCTTTCACCAAATATTACTCAGAGCTAAGAAGACGAATCAGGCTCCAAACAGTCCTATGGAATCTACAAGGCTTAGACTATCGATTCACATAAATACTGTCCGCTAAAAATGTTTTTTTGATATAGTCAATGGGTTGCGGCACACCCCCTTAACTTGCCTTCAAAATCCAAAAAGGGCTCCATTGCTGGTATGAGTATTGAGCACATAGCTTCTTCTTGCTACATTGGAAATTTGGAGCCGAACGCCCCACCCATAAGAAAATTATGGCCCTTTTAATATGCCCATTCAGATCAAAATCAGCCGTCAAATTACGTGTGATTGTAAAGTGCAGTCACAGAAAATCGGGCGTACAGCTCTCAGAAATCTGAAAACTCTCTAGAAAAAGCTCGTGTCCTCCAGAATGTCACACTTTGAGGTCCAGAGGTTAAGAGGAGGAAGAAGGGGTTGTTTGAGGGCTTTCATGGGAGGGGGGGGGGGTTGTTTTCGAAAGACTTGTGCCTGACCTCTTTCTCAACTCTGGTAATGCTATCTTAGGTATATAGTTCAGGGGGGGGGGGGTCTTATTAAGGCAGCAATCAGGGGGGGGGGTCGTAACCAGCGATCGTGTGCCACAACCCTTGCTTGACCCTGCTCATAACTCGCTTCAGAGAAATGCTTCGCAGCTAAGAATAGCATATTTGAAATTAGCGTTCCGAGCTGATTCTAAATATATGTGTCTCTTTTCAAAAGCCCGACCTAAGTTAAGTGACTTCCCTTGTAAGCTCTTCTCTGTGTATGAACAATATCGTTGTGTAATGAGGCTCCGTTGTATTTGACTTGCTTCGAATCTACTCTTTATGCTTACAAACGATTTAGTTCCAAAAGTTTTGTCGATCAACCTGGTGAGCTATACGCTTGATGAACGGATTAGTGCCAAACAACTCAACGAGAAGTGGGTTGAATCTCGTTCCTCTACGATTTAGCGCAATCAGCATAACATACAAGCCTATAAACGAAAGATGTAAAGATGTTCGTTCTGATAGGTTGCGTTTCTAGCTAGTAGAGGTCTGAAATAAGAAGCAGATTGGTAAATATAAATCTGCAGCCATTCCATATAGCACAGGAAAAGATTAGGTTGACCAAAAAAATAGGTTCGGGTTTTCAACGTTTTGTAATTTACAAATTGATCTATGTAAGAATATATGTACCAGGAAAGAGCACACCAAGGGTAATTTAATAGCGAACGCCAATCATCGTTTTGACTACGAAATAGCGCAGGAAAATGGAATAGTCAGACTTTTTCATCGATTTTTTGAAAAATATCTCCAAAAACGAGCTGAAGTGTTGGGTGTAAAATGCACAATTGGCATCTAATATAATATAGAATCGTAACTGCAGTTCAAAAACATCGGACAGCGAAACCGCACTGTGGTGAAGCTCGGATGCAAATCTAGCACCTTTGGATTATTGGTTCACTAGTTCAAACAACAAATTAAAAAAATTATAACTACTTGATATTTTTATGAGAGTAGAGGCTGAAGCTACCTCCTCTCGAAAAATCTCAGCTAGATAGATACTACCCGAATTGTTATCGAATTTCGAAGTTGCATGTTAAACCGAACTTATATATTAGCCAACTTAACAGCTTGATAACAAAAAACACATCGACATAACGTCGTTCCACTTCATTCGCGATTATTTATCACATTGGAATAGCTTCAGAGCCGAATAGAACATAAGAAAACATCGTATTGAAGGGGAAATTGTTTACAACAACATGAAAGGACAGTCGAAACTAAAGACCTACAACGAGATGATTTCAAAGAACTCTGAAACCGTCACTTTATGGCTAATAAATTGCCGTACGTGCCCCACAGATGCAATCTGACCCATGCGCTTCGGGCACAAAAACGGCAACCTTCGCAGTCTGAAGGCTCTCTTAAAAGGCTGTTCAGTGAAAGTCACAGGTGTGTTAAGCCAATTTCAGGGCTCTGATAATAAGAAAGAGGAGGTCTACGAAATGTTGGACCGTGATCGGTACAATAAAGCTCTAAAATCCTGAGTGATTCAAAAAATTAAATAATAATTATTGGCAATTTGAGATTTTTCCTTATATAATTTCTACGACTATTTCTTAAGTGCTACCCAATTCCAAATTCGTTTGGAGCAAACCTCATAGAACACCAATCAGCAAGCAGTTCAGGCAACATGCTACACGTCTTTTTCTCCTCTTATAAAAAAATAGTGGAACGCAGTCGGAAACATTCAGAACATTCGCTGTATCGCACTTTTTATGCTACCGTTGTGAAAATTTTTCTAGAATCTAACACTGATTATTGAGAAATTGCTGAATTTGGTTACGGTAAACAATGTGGATTCAAAGTTTCGGCCATTAATTCAGTGACAAGAGAACTTAATTCAAAACATGACCGAAAAGAGGAAGAGGAATTAAAATACAGTTCAAAGCGTTTGCCTACCTTTAATCACCATGTTTTTGAAACGATAAAAATGGCACAAACTTTAGGGTTGAACTAATATTAGGTTGTTACATTAGTTTTGTTACATTTGACTTTCTGCGGCTTAAAGCTATGAATTCCTTGCTTTCAATTAGGTATGAGGGCGCCGGATAGAGCAAGAAAGTTCTAAAAGTGATGCAGGAACATGCATCAACTTTGACCTATGCGAATTTTGAACCAAAACTAAAAGGATTTTAATGCTTGAAAAAACAGAAAAAATCTGAACCTGGCCCAAGATATCCTACGAAAATTTTTACTGCTTACTCATATGTTAGGTTAGGTTATGTTATGTTTCATAAGTTCGTAGAGTTTCCATTTTCGTTCTTATCTCTTTGAAAAGCGATTGATTTGCGGCAAAGTGCGTAAATTATCGAGAAGAGCTGACATAACCTTTGAAATAAATTGATTATTTTTGATGGAAAGCTGATGTACTTCAATTCCTTAGCTTCCAAAAAAGGATTTCTCAAAAGGCAAAAAGAAGCATTTTCGGCACTTGTTCATTCTTATCAAAAAGCGTTTTGTGCGAATTTCTTTGCTAATCGTGGAAAATGGCGTCTTCTTGTCAATATGAGACAAAAACGGAGTGGATTGCCAGACACTACCAACAGGGTACAAGGTCACTCCTGAACAAGACTTTTTGCAGGATGGGAAGGAGGTTCTGCACTAAAAATTGCTAGACAAGAACAAGACGGTCGTCCATGCCGTGCGCAATCTGACTGCACTCACTGCTAAAAAGGCTCGATAAACAAGTCCAGTAAGTTTCCTACGCGACAAAACTTAGCCTTTACGGCAACTGTCGTCACAGCTGTCCTGAATTTGGTCGGGAGTACACTAGCATCCAAAGTACTCCTGAGATCTCGCTCTAGCATATTATCATCTGTTCCAATCTTTCACAAATCATAAGAACGGCTTCTGTTTTGATTTTGAAGACGATCTTAGCAGCTGGTTAGTCGACTTTTTTGAGATTAGACTCGCTAAGTTCTGGAAAAACGGAACTAGAAACCTGATGCATGGTGGCAGAAGGTTGTGCGCAACAATGGTATATACTTCGTTGACTAAATTTTGCTAGATTTTTGTCGTTTTGTTGATTCATAAAAGCTCTACGAACTTATGGAACGACCTAATATATTCCACTTCAGACATAATCATATAAAGGGCTTATCAATTGTAGTGTCGGGTGCACCAGCATATCCAATTAATTGAGGCTCCGCCTTTCCCACGCTCTCAGTGGGAAATTGATCAGAGAGCATGTTCGCGAAAGAGATGCAGAGTTCAAGAGAAGCGGCCGTGCGGGAGCGGAGATGCTGGTGCTCCCGACACTGTTGATAAGCCTTTACAGTTGCTGTATTTACCGGAAAATTCCTAATTCAATCGTATATTATTAATCTTTGAAGATATAGCTGTGAACTCTTCGCTCGAAACTTTAGTTTTCGAGAAATTTTGATTACAACATGGGAGCACTCGTTGAGGAAAGCCATTTTCGATAATTTCGAAAAAAATAACGCTTTTAAGAAGCTGATTCACAGTTATACTTCTTAAGTTTTTATTAGATTGGTGCAAAAGTAATGCACGTTTTTCTAGCCCTTGTTTCAAGATAGCTTTCCATCGAAGTTTCTCCTATGAAACTCATCCAGCATACTATCAAGAAGCTTCTTTCATGCTCTATTCGATGGTGGTTGAAAGAAGCTTCTAGCTTCATTTGTTGAAAATTTCTAGAGCTTCATACAACCGCACTCGAAATCAGAATTTCATTGCACTTACTTTTTTGGCCAGAATTTGAGAGCGAATAAAGATATACCCTTGAAAATATAGCAACTGTATGTAAAGGAAATTGTCTACATTATGCACACTTTGCTGTTTTCTCAGAAATTATTTAGATTGAGATTTCGGCGCCTCAACATGAGTGATGGTTTTGACCATTCTGTGGCCCATAGATTTCTTTTGAAGAGGGCAATCGCCAAGGTTTTGCTCATTTCTGTAAGCGTAAGGGTGGGCCTCCTGTTGATAGTTTTTGCAGAAATGTGGAGGCTGTTTAGTACACAGAAAATCAAAAATCTCTATATTTTGGGATTTGGAGGGTTACGAAAAAAGTGGACAATTTTCAATATTATTCTTTCCTTTTCGCAGATCTTCTTTGTTTGAGACCCTTTCAATTTTTTTGTACTAGGGGCTTGCGGCTACAAGCCAGTTAACTTTTCATTTATACCGACAGATCTTAAAGGAAGTTATGATCAGTTAAAAACGAGGTTTCCGAAAAAAAATTCTTTTTGCCTATCAATCCATATTTTTCCACCGTTCTGCGATGTTAGCACAAGTCAATGTGCCCTTTATAGAGAGAGGTTTGGTGTCTCTGATGGATTTTGCCGCTCTAAAAAATATGGATATTTCAGGAAGTTATAGCACGTCAAAATGAGAACTCGCAAAACGCGCATTACTTTTGCACCAACCTAATAGTATACAAGTGCTAATGAACAGCCTAGTTTCGCTCGGTAATGAAAATTTTTATTCCTCTGTTCTAGCCGAGGAAAAAATACAGCAACGGCATATATGAATGTTTGATCTAGAATGTACAGATTGTGCCAAAAAATGTGCCTACTGTTTAATCTTATATTAGGTTGGCACGGAAGTTCTTGCGTAATTCAAACAAAATTCAATAACTTTCCAAAGACTAAACCTAAATTCACAATCTTGTATGCTGGAAATGTTAGAAGCCTTACGCTTTATGATGGATGTTTATGCATAAGGTTACGTGAGCTGGACATCAAGAACGAAGCTCTCGAATATGGAGCTTCAAATTTTGCGATTTTGAGTTTGGTGCCAGAAAATCGCAGAGTGGCGCTAGCTAGCCGAAAAAAATCTGTAGAATTTACTTACACAACAAAAGTCCATATGTTCCTTTGGAAGGCTTTGATCTTGCATGGTGAAGCAAAAACAAAAAATTGGTGAAATAAGTCATTTTGCGGAAAAAATCCCCTCATGTCCGCAGTTTTCCGGCGAAAACACTTTTTTACAACCGAGAAAACGTCGCAAGGCTCTAAATAGGCACTATGTCTAATTTCTGGTTGCAAACTGTGTTTCTGTGCAAAAGTTAGAGCGATAAGGAAATTTGTCCTGTGAAATGAGAATTTTCACGAATTTTTTGTTTTTGCTTCACCATGCAAGATCAAAGCCTTCCAAAGTAACATATGGACTTTTGCTGTGTAAGTAAATTTTACAGATTTTTTTTTCGGCTAGCTAGCGGCACTCTGCGATTTTCTGGCACCAAACTCAAAATCGCAAAATTTGAAGCTCCATATTCGAGAGCTTCGTTCTTGATGTCCAGCTCACGTAACCTTATGCATAAACATCCATCATAAAGCGTAAGGCTTCTAACATTTCCAGCATACAAGATTGTGAATTTAGGTTTAGTCTTTGGAAAGTTATTGAATTTTGTTTGAATTACGCAAGAACTTCCGTGCCAACCTAATATATAAAGCTGAATGTCTGTTTGTATGTCTGTATGTCTGTCTATCTGTCTGTGTGTGTGTACGTATGTTCCGAATAGAAAATTCCATTTCTGAACCGATCCGGACCAAACTTGGCACACATACACTTCGGGCCCCGGCGGGTGTCATAGGCTACTTTTCGTCATCGATCGATATCGATTTTATCGATTTTTTGCAAAATTTGAGCTAGGGGCTGGGAGTTGGCACAGGGGGGTAAGTGAGCATGGGGATTCCGAATACAATATTAGTTTGTAAAATCGTGCATCACTTTTATCGATTTTATCGATTTTTTGCAAAATTTGAGCTAGGGGGTTGGAATTTGGCAGAGGGGTGTCACCCCCGTGGGGTGATCAACATGCTCGATTACACCCCTCTGCCAAATTCCAACCTCCTAGCTCAAATTTTGCAAAAAATCGATAAAATCGACATCAATCGATAACGAAAAGTGGACTGTGACACCCGCCGGGGCTCGAAGTGTATGTGTGCCAAGTTTGGTTCGGATCGGTTAAGAAATGGAATTTTCTATTCGGAACATACGGCGGAGCCGGGTATGCCAGCTAGTTGCTGATAAATCCCTTATGCTGAAATCTTTCGAAAAGCTTTAGGCCAATTCGTAGAGCTGGCTTCGACTTAGACATACAGTATGGGGCGAACCACCAAATTTTCTTCGTTTGTGGAATTACGATATGAACTTTTGGCGTATGGAGTCGCTGTAAAATAGCAGATTTTTTCTTCAAATATTTTTGAAAAGGATCTAAAAACTTGGATAAGGTTCCCATGGACGCTGAATCTAATGCTCAACTTTGATCAAAACTTTAAAGGCTGTTGCTGCTTACCTAGCATAACTTTCTAAGGAAGCATTGTGATCATGATGTGAAAAGTTTATACTCATAATCAGCAATCCTTGTTAGCCTTGTCAGTTTTTGGTCGCCTTGATCCTTTTTTGGGACCAGATACATGGTTCTACATTGCTCAAAACCCTCGTGAAAGTTGACCGAGAGAGACCAATCTACCGTAACCGTACAGTAAAGAAGAGCCATCGATGATTCGTTCTACGCTGTAAACCTGAGTTGAAGTCATCTCTACATGGTACCGGTGGCGTACCGAGGAGGATTGCGTCTCCCTCCCTCCCCCGAGAATGGGTCGCGAAATTTTTGAAAGTTACTCAAATGTGTTATAAAAATGTGCAGGCGACTTCTTTTTACTTGTGAATAATTAAAATGACTTTCGCCCCCTTTTTTGAAATTTCGGGGTCAAGGGTCCGCGAAAATTGGGAATTGTCCCAAAAAATTTTTCGGGTTTGCGTGGCTAACGGTTTGCGTGGCTGCGTAGCATCTTCATCCGAAAATTTTTTTTGTCCCCCTCCCCTCCCCCCCCCCGAACGGAAATCCTGGGTATGCCACTGCATGGTAAACAAAGTCTTTCAAAAGACTATGACAACAGAGTTTTTAAGAATCAAACATTAGAGACTTTTTGGGGACATCCCGTGTATATTGTGAGCAAGTGAAAGATTATAATTTTACGGAGTTTCGATTTTCCTCGATTTTTCGAGCTTTGTGCCTTTTTAGTTCTAGGCTTTGAGCTTGCATGGATCGTTAGTACAAATGTTTGAACACATTCTTGTAAAGTTTGCCGTGCTTTATGGAATGTAATCTAAATAAATAAGAAGTGTGTGTGTCTCTTACTGCGGTAAAAAGTCTGTAACAAAATGTATGTAACGACCGAGTATATTGAGTTGTTGCAAAGTTTTCAGCGTTTTCAAAATTCAACTTCAACCCATCAGTACTGACGGTTCGCATACTCAAAATTTATTGCAGCAGAAAGAATCCTGTATTAATGACAAAGATCGCAGAAGTCTTCGCAAAACTTTACTTTGACAAACCATAACTCATTCTGAAATTCAGAAGAGTTGCACTAATTCTGCTCATTGTATGGTCACTGCATGTAAGCAGTGATACTATCGGGTTACAGTGAACTTCTTCACGAAAGAATGGTATCAATAAGTTCGAAAGAACTCACTTAATTCACTTTTTTGTGGCAAGATGCATTTTTTGTTTTCTGATTTCTTTTCAGAACCAAGGAATATTTTTTTCATTTTTTAGTATGGATTCCACTATAGTAGAATCCATACTAAAAAATGAAAAAAAATAAATAAAAAAAGAAAAAACAAGCTATGGCTTGTTCACCCTCGCAATATGCAGTAAAAGTTTGTTCGCCTTGCGTTTACAAATTCTATGTTAGAAAGACAGCATTGGCAAGTCACCCTCATTCATAGAATTTGTAGATTGAAAGTTTTGAAAAATTATGTTCTGATAGACAATATGTAGCACAAATTCTCCCACCAGTACACATTTTTGAAGAAATCCCGTTCTGCCTATGAATATCACGAAAGAAAAGAAAAAGGAATTTTACTCATTTTTTTTCTTTTTGAGATAGAACCGTAAACTGAGCAGAGTGAGAAAACGAAGGCTTGTTACGAAATAAAATAAAGTGCTCCCAGACGATGCAAGCAAAGTATAGTCTTTTCTTTGAAACTAGTTATTCTCAGAAGGGGTACAAAAAACCACGCTGTTATAAGTTCCTTTTAAGAGTTGTTGGCTAAGAGACAACTTAAGTTTGGTTACCCTGCTTCGAAACTTAGGGCAGCAGCTATATAGTAATCAAAACATTTTTAGCAGATTAGTCTTTGCTTTGTGAAACTTTAGCTTTTCTTACATTCCAGACGCATAATTTTTCAAGGGTCTTTGACTTGTTGCGTGTTGTCGTTTTCAGATTTGCGCTATGGCTCGCGCGTATGCTTTCCAGCACATGGATATACGCGCTTGCTGATTTTCTTGCTTAATTTTGCGGTCAGACAAGCTGTTGTTTTCAGACAAGTTCGACTCTGAGCGATAGATTCCCTATAAACATGCATATCAGGTTGCAAAGTGTAAGGCCGCTGTTTTACATTTGTGAGTTCTCCCAAATCACGGTATGTCTCTTTTCGTTTGATTGCAGATGTGATCGTTACTTTTGGGGTGGTCCACATTCTATCATTATTTCGCAGTTATAACACCAGTGCTGGACAGTATTTTCAAATAAACAGTTCCAGAACAAAGATATCTTACACATTCACAATGTTACCTGACCTGAGCAAATGCTATGGATACAACAGGTCTACAATTAGGCTCAAACAGTTATTAATGACTCTCTTCTAATAAATGTTATTTTGGACAAATTCTAGTATTTTGAACTACCCTAATTTCACGCGCACAAAGCGCGGGAGATTTTTTCGAAAATCCACCAGCCCAAACACGGCAAAGGACTTCGAGTACAAAAAACTACATACAGCGCTGTATATTGCCTAAGAGTATCGTGCGGCATAAGTCTCGTTTTCCGAAAAAACGAGGCGGCTGAGCGGCACGTTTGAAAAATCGAAAATGGTGCGCCTTGTACGCGTGAAATTAGGGTATTTCGTAACAAGACAATCAGCGCTGTAAGGCTTGATACATACCCGACGATAGACGTATAGCGGACATTCGCAAATCGCTGCTGTCTTCGCTGCTTTTAGCTGCTTTTAGCTATTGCGCATGGGTGCATTTTAGGTGCAAGATCAAAGTACCCTTATCCCCTAGCTTCCCCTAGCTTTATAGATGAGTGGAAAATTGAGTTAAAGAGAACTCATCGCTATTTATGAATCATGGGAGATAGCACACTGTTCACACTATAGAGTTTTGTCTGTAATAAGCACACAGCGGCCAAATGCTGCCTTTGCTGAAGAAATTACAATGGTTTGACAGATGTTAAGTTGAATGTCGCAGCATGAACCCTTACTGCGCTTGAGACAACAATCAAACTAGGTCTATTGATCGCCGTTATATAAGTGGGCCGGCGACATCCCACTATTTTTCTTGATAAATAGATGCCTCTAGCTGTTTGTCTTACTCTATTTATAATCTAATTTTGATTTTAGAAATCTTTTGGAGTTTCTCTTGTTCAGATTTCTTTGTTCACCTACGCATTTGTCTTCTAATAGTCTCGCAAAATTGTCATAAATTGCAACAAGTACCTTAGAAATTTATTGAAAACACAAATAATGCTAAATAGGAGCAAATCCGAGCGAAATTAGCTGATAGCATGAAATGCTAAGAAAAACTCACGAAAAGTGAGCTTCATATCGCGTAGAGGCAAGAAGCAGCAACGAGCGCAGCGAGTAGCGAAGAGCAGCGCGGCATCGCTAGCTATAGCGGGTCCGTTTCGTGTTGTGTCGCATGGCTGCAATCGATACGCACAAGAACCGTTGCTTCTAGCAGCTACAGAACGTCAGTTATAGCCACCCATCGTCAGGTATGTATGAACCCAGATCTGTAAGATGGTAGCATAACAGTTTGCTAGGTACTAGTGTAACAAACTTAGAAGTAGTCAATCTAATTATCTTCTTCCATTTCGCGAAAACGTGTAATATCTGCTAAAATATTACTAATATTGCTCTTAATGTGTGCTGTAATTCTAACATTGTCTGATTTACTTATAGTGGAACATGTGAAGCAAATATGCCGTGGTCTTGTATCCAAGATTTCTCTTCGCATTCGAAGGTATTCTTCAGTGGCGTTCAGGATTTCGGACCGGGGGGGGGGGGGGGCGCCAAAATTTTTTTCAAATGAAGGTGCGTGGCGTTAGCCACGCACTCCGAAAAATTTTTTGGGGTGCTTCACAAAATTTTTGCGGGTCCCCACCCCAGAAAAAAATTTTTTTATAAGGCTTTAAAAGAATGTCAAAAATTATTCTAATTATTTACAAGAATAAACAAGTCGTTTGCACATTTTTATAACCCATATAGGCAATTTTCGAAAATTTCGCGACCCATTCTCGGGGGGGGGGGAGGGCGCGCTCCCCCCCCCCCTCGGACCGCCACTGGTATTTTTCTATGCTAATCTCAAATGCTACACGGGCACACCTATTAGCTTCAATAAATTGCTTCTAAAGTAACTTCTTGCCAAACACGAAGTTATGAGTGCCTGCTCTTTGATTTTTGCTTTACAACTTATACGATTAGTTTACGTGATTGCAAATGATGTTTTTTTAGCATGAAAGGGTACACTTCACAAAACCGTGCAATCTATGATTTCTGAGGCTAAACTGTATAAGTTGTCCTTAATTAACTTCTTAAAAGTGGATTTGAAAGAAATCTGTTTGTGATATGCTGTGTTTAGATCGCCTATCCTGGTAATCACCATTCTATCAATTGCTCAAAATTACGAACAACGGAAGTCAATAAGGAAGTCGTGGGCGTCGCGGAACTTTTCGAATTCGATAAAAGTATGCTTTAACTGATTGGTTTCGACTAGCTTGTGCTACTGATTACACCAACTTTAAAGGCAGTGTCCCGGCAGATTTTGCACTTTCACTTTTTTGCATGTTTCAAGCCTTTTCGACACGTAGAACGAACGTGAAAAGAACGGCGTAAAGTGATGTGAGTGAAACGGAGTGAAAAGGCCGAATTTGGAGCGTTTACCCAGTTGCCAAAATGCAGCTCGGACGAGAGTTTCAGTGGGGCCCCTGCACGAAGACCCTGCCGCATGTAATTTTTGCTTTGGATAGCATGCGCTATGCGGAAAGCGGTAGTGGGGTCCCGCGCCGAACAGGTAAGAGAAGTCGTGTCAACCAGCCGGACTGGGCCTGGAGGTTGATGAGGTGACCAGAAACCTCCAGCAGCTACATCCCCTGGGGTTCGAATCTGCCGGGACACTGCCTTTGAACTGTTAACATCCCCAGTTTATATCACTACATTTAAACTCAAAAATCTGAGTACACTATTTTGCAAGCAGCCTGGTCTTGAATTTTAACAAACTTATGAACTATACAGATAAGTTGGATTCACCATAGATTGAATTTTAGGTTTTGCATAATAAGAAATTAGTAGAGTGACGTTTGAAAAACGATTTGGAGGAGGACACGATATGTACATATTCTTTCAACTTCACATCATAATCAAATCTTTTAACTTCACATCAATCAAATCATCAGAAGCTTTCGATAACATCTTCGTCGCAGAAAATAGATCGGGTTCATTTGAAACAACGTGTGAACGATTTCTATACGAGAATTTATCTGCAGGATGGCCGCATTGCAATATTCTTCGTATTGTCTGCTCCGCGTTCCGAAAAAGAGCTGTTTGCAGTGCAGAGCGAGCAAAATGCGTACCATGATATAATTATGAGCGATTTGGTCGAATCTTATGAGAATTTAGTAACAAAGGTATGTTCCTTGTTTTCAAAATCTTTCTTCAGTAGGCATAGCATCTCCTTAGTCGGCTGAGCTACAATGATATCATAGTTGTCTGATGTAAGAGGGCAGCTGCTAGCAACATATGTTCTACGACTATTCCTTAAGAAGAAGGGAGAATAAATTGGTGAAAGAGAGTTTTTTGGCCTATACATCTAAAAGATAATTTATTGGAGCTTATTATTAAGAAAAGGAAGGTACTCGACAATGGACTTTCGCCTCGAGATGTATATCAATGCGTCTTGAAACGCTGGTTCCAAATATATGTTAATCATCTGCTGTGCGATCTCTTCAGAATCATCAGAATTCAGGCTTCTTAGACTCTGATATATCGGAAGCTGTTTTTCTATGCTTAACGTAAAGCTTTGTTTATTCGAACGCTCTTTTGTAGTGCGCAAGTGAACGTTCTACTGGTATTGGTGAATCCTTTCATAAAACAGTTCAATTTTTGATTGCAAAAAATGCGCATAACTTCTTTCAGAAAAACGCGCAGCAGATATCAAAAGCAGATGGAATCAGCGCTATGAATACATAGGTGTACGTCTCATATCAGAAAGCCATGGTCACCAATTATCCTCCCATGTAAGAAGCTTTCAAAGATATACCTTGAATAGGAGATGACGAAAATAAGTACGTACATACAACATTCAAAGACATCACCTTCGTTCTGCTAGGCCTGCCGCTTGATTGCATCCTATCAAGATCCATGAGTTCGGATAGGGCAAATTTCAGAGCAACGCAAAGAGATGCAATTATAAAGGGAGGCCTTGCCTGAGGACACCCATATCTCAAGTCAACAAAACGACGATGGCGTACTCAAAGCTTTGCTCCCCGTTCAGTAGTTCTTATATCAGACTGCAACAGCTTATTTTCAGACAATAGATATTATACTTACATACAAAATATTTTTCTATCAGAAGCGTTCCATAGCTTAAAGGATCCCAATTCGCGGTGGCGAACTGGATTAAGATGCACGTATTAGATGCGTGTTGATGAGCTAATGCAAGTCTAACTTTTATAACAGCTGTGCGATTTTTTAGGAGAAGTTATGAGTGGTTGAAAGTGCGAAGGGTCATTAAGGTTCTAGTGCATAACGTGCCATGGACTCCACCAGAATGTGTTTTTTGGCATGGTGTTGAAGGTATCGACTATAAGGAATGCATTCGCCAGTAACATAGGTGAGTGTATTCGAAAAACTAATTTGAAGGTTTGGCACCGAAGTTTGCCATGTTTGGATTTTCAAACGCTTAAAACTTCTTTTAGAGAACCGCTCAGCAAGTGTTGTTAAATGGATGAGCTTGATAAGACGCATCTAGTATATGCATTCGGTACAGATCTCCATGCAGTTTGGGATTCTTAATAATTAAAAACAAAAAGGTTGTAGATCTTCCTGGTTTTTTTTTTCACAAGGAGGACTTTCAGAGAAACTCAGTTAACGAGGAATGAGGAAGTACTAAGATGTGACTAAATATTTCCCCTGGTGGGAAAAAAAACATTGTTTTAGATAAAAACAATCTGATTTGGGTTATGGAATTAAGTTTAGTGCGAAGTCACGCTGCGCTTGCCTAATGTCTCAATGGTAATGTATAAAATTGGTCTCAGCCTAAATAATTTGTTTGTTAACCCTAAATCGTCTGAACTCAGCTATAATTCAAATATTGTTACTCAGTTTCAGCAAAAACTAACGCGCTGAATCAAATTCAATGGTGACGCTTCCTTCAAAGTTAGTAATTTCTTTATGCAACCTTCAGTACCTACTCATCCCATTTCCTGTAATTACCTGTAAAAGTCTCGAAGTAACGAGCTTAGCAGTACAAAAGAACGATAACAACGAAATACTATTTTGAAGACGAACATATTACAACACGAAGACTAACGAACAACTACAGTGAAAAAAAACCAGAAAGAAACATGCGCACCTGAACTGAGGGTCCAGGTATCGTGCTCTGCTGCCACTGGCCTGCTGTTGTTCGAATTCAAATCCTCCCACTGACCGATAGTGGAGTGAGGACGACTATACCATAATTTCATGGTAGAAAGGCTTTAAGTCGATATAGTCATGAACAGCTTCAACTAAGAATGGACTTGTATTTTCTCCTAGTATAAACTCATACTTTTTGATTGCCATCCGTTTGAGCTTTTTACACTCTATTCATCTGTTGCAACTTGCTTCAATTCTCTATTTTTGTTTTTTTACGGTATGATTTTTTAAGCTTTTATTGCGCTAAAGATAGAACTTTCCTAATTTTTTGGCCTTCAAAGATAGAAATTTTCTTACACTTGACAAAACTTTTTGAAAAAAGCTCAAACCTCTTCTAAACGATAAGCTATTCTTTCAGTGATTGCAGTAAGGAAGCGCATATACGAGGATGTCCAAAAAATTCGTTCCAACTTCTCCAATGCGCCACTTCAAAGATTCAAGACCAAAGGAGAGAGATACTTATACGGGTGACGTCTTGTCGTTGACTGGTAACTCAAAACTAAAACAAAAATTGAAATCGTAAAAAAATCGAGCTGTTCAGTTAACAGTTACTTTCCGACCACTCTGATAGCATTATGTTAAAAAAAAATCTGAATTGTCTCCACAACATTCTTTGTTCTGATGATTTTGAGTTGTCCAATGCCGATCCCTTAATTCGATACCTTCTAAGTCATACAATTTCTTGATTTTCTATGGTCAGATGTCGAAACAAGAAATGTGGCATGATGACGTCAAAGCAGTCTTGTGGCATATATTAACTATTAATTATTATGAAAAGTTATGATTTTCGAGCAAGCAATACAAAAAGGCGAATTTGATTTATTTTGGCATTTTTCAGGAAATTCATCTCTTCACAGAGACGCTCAATCGGCGCAAACTTTGCACTGTTAGAAAGAGCTCGTGTAGGAGCCTACAACACTGACTGCTCCGATTTTTGCTGCAAGTTTCCGATTTTTTATTACCCTACACGAAAAATTCAAGTTTTGAGTGATTTTGTGTACACATTGAAGAACAATTCAAGCAAAGTTGCAAAGAGCATGAGTTTCTCTCTTATACGAAGTTTAGATCTTGTAAATTCGTTGAGAATTCAACAAGTTATGAATTTTTGAATTTGGTGCGAAAGAACTTTTGCACCAACGTAAAAGATAAAATCTGAGATAAGCTGCATATGGATGGATAGAGCGCAAAAAGCTCTATCAGACGGTACCTAGAAAACATGCGTTCATCTGCAAAGAATTGAATAGCGCGTGTCTTTGTCCTCAAAGCTGCTAATGGCCATATCTTCTGACTTTGAAAGTTGAGACTACCAAGCCGTCGTGGATTTAGTGACTGTCCCACCACCCACTCCAGCAGTAGTACTTTGGGTGGTCTCAGATGTTTTGCTGCGCAGATACTGCTCAAACTTCATAATTTATCGAAGTGACTAACTTTGCATTTCAGCAAGTACAAAAATCATTAATCATGTGAATGACCTTATATACTCTCGAGTTATTTGTAACTTAATATGTGAAAGTGCACACTTTGCACGGCAAGCAACGGCACCCTTACTAGTTACTTTTCAGTACAACCTTTTCTAGCCTAACGAACTTGAAATTCGTGTTCTGCTCACTGACATATATCCAACAAAAACAAAAACAGACAGACAAACAAGGAGAAATCGTTGGCAATGAGCAGGTTCTAATCTTGGAGTTCGTCAGATAGCGCACATGTTGTGCAGTACGCATATTAAGATACGAATAACTCGACGATAGGTATTATCTGAAAGATAATATTAGGTTGCCAAGAAAATAATGTCGTTGTTTATTTGATTGCTTCAACAAAGCAACCAGACTCAACCCAACAAAGGGTAAGGGGTACTGTTCGACAGAGCAAAGCAAGCTCTACAAGATGGCGTTCAAGATTTTGCGTCATGCTCGATCCACGGAGAGTTCGAACTCAAAATCTAAAGATTTCCAAATGCCCAAAAAATCGAAAAAACCAGATCTCCGTCCAAATAATTTCTACGGACCTCCCACTCGCTCACATCAATACTATCGATATCTGGTATCCATATGTGCGATTGCCGTACTTTTTCCTTGACTAGAAACTGAGAAAACGAAAATTTCCCTGATTTTCTCAAAGCAATGCTGAGCCGTTTTTGCACATGTGATTCTATACTACAAGCCTAGGTAAGTATAACTGTAGGTTTTTAGCCTGTTTCGAGCGGTACTTTTCGAGAAATGTTGATATTAGCACTGAAACTGAAACCAAAAAATCCGAATTCGTTATTTTTTGAAAACCACCGCTTGGAATGCGCTGAAAATCTACAGTTATACTTACCTAGGCTTGTAGTATAGAATCACATGTGCAAAAACGGCCCAGCATTGCTTTGAGAAAATCAGGGAAATTTTCGTTTTCTCAGTTTCTAGTCAAGGAAAAAGTACGGCAATCGCACATATGGATATCAGATATCGATAGTATTGATGTGAGCGAGTGGGAGGTCCGTAGAAATTATTTGGACGGAGATCTGGTTTTTTTCGATTTTTTGGGCATTTGGAAATCTTTAGATTTTGAGTTCGAACTCTCCGTGGATCGAGCATGACGCAAAATCTTGAACGCCATCTTGTAGAGCTTGCTTTGCTCTGTCGAACAGTACCCCTTACCCTTTGCTGGGTTGAGTCTGGTTGCTTTGTTGAAGCAATCAAATAAACAACGACATTATTTTCTTGAAAACCTAATAACATATTTTAACATCTATCAAAATTGGAAAGCCTAATGGCTTCTCAAGTGGCCCATTTTTTACCATTTACCCTAAAATCAACCTAGCTGCATGTTTTGGTCTAGCAACAAGCCTACATGGCGTGTATAGCTAAATTGGCACTTTCAACACACGATTTTTTTATTTGGCTCGTAAATTTTATCTTGTATGCGTAATTGTGAATTGCTCAGCGAAGACGGAGGAATGTTGATTGAGCAAGATGATTTCAACCTCAAAATAGATTGAAGGTTTATCGCGTTTTAGAGTCGCTTACCTCAAGGTAAGTTCAACGCATGAGAGGAAATCCTTGCAATTATGTTGTGAATATGTTTATAAGCCATAATCATAGTTAGGGTGATTTTAAGCTCAAGGCTTCGTTAATATATGCCACAAGACTGCTTTGACGTCATTATGCCACATTTCTTGTTTCGACATCTGACCATAGAAAATCAAGAAATTGTATGACTTAGAAGGTATCGAATTAAGGACTCGGCATTGGACAACTCAAAATCATACAGAACAAAGACTGTTGTGGAGACAATTCAGATTTTTTTTTAACATAATGCTATCAGAGTGGTCGGAAAGTAACTGTTAACTGAACAGCTCGATTTTTTTACGATTTCAATTTTTGTTTTAGTTTTGAGTTACCAGTCAACGACAAGACGTCACCCGTATAAGTATCTCTCTCCTTTGGTCTTGAATCTTTGAAGTGGCGCATTGGAGAAGTTGGAACGAATTTTTTGGACATCCTCGTATATGCGCTTCCTTACTGCAATCACTGAAAGAATAGCTTATCGTTTAGAAGAGGTTTGAGCTTTTTTCAAAAAGTTTTGTCAAGTGTAAGAAAATTTCTATCTTTGAAGGCCAAAAAATTAGGAAAGTTCTATCTTTAGCGCAATAAAAGCTTAAAAAATCATACCGTAAAAAAACAAAAATAGAGAATTGAAGCAAGTTGCAACAGATGAATAGAGTGTAAAAAGCTCAAACGGATGGCAATCAAAAAGTATGAGTTTATACTAGGAGAAAATACAAGTCCATTCTTAGTTGAAGCTGTTCATGACTATATCGACTTAAAGCCTTTCTACTATGAAATTATGGTATAGTCGTCCTCACCCCACTATCGGTCAGTGGGCGGATTTGAATTCGAACAAGAGCAGGCCATTGGCGACAGTGCGCGACGCTGAACCCTCAGTTTAGTTTTGCACATGTCTCTTCATGGTTTTTTTCACTGTAGTTGTTCGTTAATCTTCGTTTTGTGAGTATTTTCGTCTTCACAATACTATTTCGTTGTTGTCGTTCTTTTGTACTGCTAAGCTCGCTACTTCAGTCTTTTACAAGTAATTACAGAAACATGGGCAACCTCTGCTGTAAATCTTTTTCCTTTGTAAGTAGCACGTGCAGAAGTGCTGTTTTAGTGATGAATGTCACAAAAATTTGCCATCTGCATCGCTTGTAGAAACTTAAAGGCAGTGTCCCGGCAGATTTTGCATTTCCATCTTTCCGCATGTTTTGAGCCTTTTACCGGTAGACCCCGAATTTGAGCTCTAAACGGGTGAAAAGACCTCCTCGAAGCGTTTACCCAATTTCCAGAAGGCAGCTCAAACGAATCACTAGAAAGTTGGAAGGCCCTGGCGCGAAGACCTTGCTGCCTGTAATTTTTGCTTTGGATAGCATACTCAATGCGGGAGAGCGGTGGTAGGGTCCCGCGCCGAACAGGAGAAAAGTCGTCCGAGCGCGCCGATTGGGGTTGCGCGCGCCGGTTCAAGGCTATTTCCTCGTCCCAGGGGGAAGATCAACCAGCCGGACTGCGCCTGGAGGGCAATGAGATGACTAAAAAACCCACCATAGCAATATCCCTCAGGGCGCAAGTTGCCGGGACACTACCTCTAAATAAAATCACCTAAGCCAAAACCGAGCAGCATAAGTGCGCGAAACAACACTCAACAATAACAAAACACAAATTTGACTGGTGTTGCGGCTCGGTGGGCTCTGCGCTCCCTCACCTAGTGCTCGACTGCCATACGCCTCAGCTCCTGTCCCCGAAGGACTTTCGCCACTGAGGGCGCGCGCTAACTCACAATGGCGCGTCACGCCTACACCACACACGAAACAGTAAAAAATATGTAAATTTACTAAACAAATACACAGGATAAATACGCGACACAAATAAACGTAAACATACTTACCACGGGGAGAGTTAAGCTCTACCCCGGGCTACCGATGGGGGCTCTGACTTACTCACACTCGCACACTAACACACTCACACACTCTCCCGACATCCAAGGGAGCTACCCACAGGCCGGCCGCGCTCCGCCAAGGCAGCAGCTACGGCACGGCAACACCGACCCCATGATGTAAACCAACAACATCAAGCAGAGCTCCCAACGAATCCTGCGCGTCCGAGGCGCTTCGTGACGTTCATCATCCTGGAATTCAATCCTCGCGCGTGCATCCAAACAATCCATCAACGATTCATCCAATCGCGCGAGGCACGGGGACGTAAACACGACGGCGACATCGTAGAGACCCAACCAATCAATAACAATGGCGGCACGACGACAATAGTAAGATGATAAGACGAGAGAAGAGCCGCCCTGGCGCGCGTACGCGCTATTTATAGCGGTGGCTGGGGCGTGCCTACGTGGTGTGGTCTCGGAGCGAACAAGGTAGCCGCCATAAAGCGCGGCGACCGTGCTCACGACCGAGACGCGCGGCAACACGGTGCTCCCGGCCACATGCTGTGAGGAGCGGTCGATCGCGAGCCGCGACAACTGGCAACATTGGCATAGTACATGACAGCAAACAGCAACGGTGTAAAAAGCCAAAAAGAAGTATGCGTAGTTTTGAACTGAGGGTTCAGGTGCCGCGCTCTGCTGCGACCGACCTGCTCCAGTTTGAATTCGAATTCGTCCACTAAGCCGATAGTGGGGTGAAGACGACTATAGTTAGGGCACTAACATCGCCGAGGGGAGGGAATCGCAGCTCAAAAGAAAGCTTCATATTTCAAAAACTCCAGATACCTGGATTTTACGTTGTGTACCTCTTCGTAAGTATTTCTATTATCCTTTACTATGAACATGTTGAACAGGAGCGAGAAGCTGTACAAACCGCATTTTCCAGCTTTTGTATGATCCCTGATGATCCCCGGCGCTTTTCTTTGAAGTCATTTTTCTTTCTCCGAAGTTAACGAAAAACTTCCATAGTTGTGCAGATTATCTAACCCAGCAGTGCTAAGCATGTTGCTGATAAGAACAAATGATGTTTTGAAGTCATGAAATTTTCGATGATCCATAGGTCGAAATTTGGGGTTTACCGAAAAATTCGATTTTTCAAAAACTCATTTGTTCTCATCGGCAACATGCTTAGCACTGTTGTGTTAGATGTTCAATACAACTTTGGGAGGCTTTCTTTAACTTCGGAGAAAGAAAAATGATTTTAAAGAAAAGCGCCGGGGATCTCAGGGATCATACAAAAGCTGGATGTGGTTCGTACAGCTTCTCGCTCCTGTTCAACATGTTCATAGTGAAGGATAGCAGGAATACTTACGGACAGGTAGACAGCGTGAAATCCAGATATCTGGAACTTCAGAATATGAAGCTTTCTTTTGAGCTGCAATCCCCTCCTCAGCGGGGATGTTCGGCCCTTTAAGGCAGTGTCCGGGCAAAAAGTCGATTTTGAGATTTTGTGCTTACCCAAGCCTATTCGCTATGCTGAATCCGAAAACCCACACTGGACAGCGCGAAAATGGCGAAAAAGGGCTCTAAGGCAGGAGTGAAATCAAAAGTGGGCAGGGTCTTCCCCACGGTGAATCACGGTCCCAGCTGTCCGGAGCGATTTTTTCGATACCGCTAACCGTCCTGACATCTCCACAGACCAAGTGCGAATGCATAATCTGAAATCGGAAGCGAGAAGTTTGCTCCGGAAGCTGGGACCGTGAATTCACCTTGGGAAAGACCCCGCCCCCTTTCGATTTCACTTTCAGGTTAGAGCCCTTTTTCGCCGTTTTCGCGCTTTCCAGTATGGATTTTCGGATTCAGCATAACGAGTAGGCCCCAGTGAGAACAAAATCTCGAAATCGACTTTTTGCCCGGACACTGCCTTCAATGACAGTCTCTCCCCATTGCAGCACTGGTTTGAGTCCTCAAGTGTCTTATTGCGAGGTACTACCCAAAGTTCATAGCTGCTCAAAGTGTACAAGTTTGAGTTCAGTATTGTTGAAGATTACCGCACATGCAAATGAGCTTATTTGAGTCTTAATTGAACGAAATTTTCTGACATGTCAATCTAAGCATTGATCCAACTCTACCATTACGATTCGCACCTTTTCGTTATCTCATGCAAGCAGTTGCGCCGCTTCTCTGCTTCTCGCAAACAACATCTACGCCACAAATTCTACAAGGTAATGCGCAGCGCATTGTCTCCTTTTCTTCTGCTCACATTAATAGTAACCCTTGAGAAAATGACGAGGTTGCTGAGATCTGATTATGTCCACCTCTTTTCTATGGTCTTTCAAGCAACAGAAATCTAGGAAATCTGCTAAAATTGACCTTGGCAAGCACTTCGAAAATTACCCAAAAAACGAAGAGTGGTAGATTCCCAAAAGCTAGTGGAAATGAATCGCAACGAGGCATAAGAAAATAAAGAATCCATTAAATGCAACCAAAATAGCCTTAAGATTTCTACTTTCAAACGATTCGTTATCAAATTTTCACGTAAACAATCAGTATATCTAGTCTGATGAGATTGAAGCGGCAGGGGCAGTCAGCAAGTTCTTATTTGAATAAGCATGCTGATCGATAGTGACTTTGCTACCAATTCCCCTCAAAAACAGTGAACAAGCTACTTTGGTTTCTTTTAATGCTCTAAAAAGCATCGCACAATTCAGGTCAAGGTTGTTTTGAGGGAATGAAAAGTTTGGCAGAACTTTAACCGGGATGTAACCGGACCTAGAAATCAGCATCGTATATGCCAGCGCAAACAAGAAAGTTTTTTTTTGCGTAGTTTTAGGTAAACCATTGAAAATTTGGAGCCTTGTAGGGACTATTTGATCCAAGGCTTATGTGTTTCTGTCCGTGTGTCTATCACACTAATCATTTTGATTAGGTGCATGTGTGTCTCACGTTCTATCTACGGCACTGCGGGAGTGTACCCTTTTTGATGAAAGTAGATGATGATGTTTCCGTTGATCTCGATCGTCTTTTCGACACATGGGACAAATCCGAAATGACGACAGAAAAGCTATTCTGCGCGCTCCTCAACAATAGGGAGCCAATACGAGATTCCAGTAGTAAGTGGTAAGTTCAAGCAGTCCGATACTTCTAGATGGTACGACTTACCGAAAGTTTTGCGTCTTTGGGAAATGTAGGAAAGTCGTGTGTGCACGGAAAAATCTTATGGCTTTATGGCTCTAGGCCACCTGAAACGCTGAATGGCTTGAGACAATTTAGCTAGAAAAAAAGGTCACGCCTTCAGTATATATAATTTATCCATAAATTTTCATACACTATCCAAGTTCCCATAGACATTTACTCATTATTGTGTTTATCATTTCTTTTTCATTGTAAACAGCTTTTGTGTCTTTCTGAATTGAATAAATTCTCGCGTCATCCAAAAAAGCATATTAGACTTCGAAATGTTGGTTTTGCAGTGTGAGATTAGTGTGGCAGTGATAAGCACGTGTGATTCAAATTCCCCCTCTCTAGGTTTACAAGCAGTGTACACGAAGTGACCTCCCAACATTGTATTAGATTGTGTAGTAAGTTCTGTCCCATTTTTCAAAATTTTACAGTATTTTGAAACGTATTTTGCAAAATGTACATTCGCACCTGAAAGCTCCTATCCTCTCTACCAAATTCTTTTTTTGATTTTCTATATCAGGAAAACCGAAGTTTTCCAGCATTAGATTTGAAAAATCAAAGAGAAACAAATTTTCAACTACTATTTTAAGTCGCCCTCGTTTGGATCGGAATATTTACAAAACAGCTTGAAAAATCTGTGAGCGTAAGGAAAAATACTTCTGCAGTGCTGAAAAGTTTGAGAGATTTTTTTGTAAACTCAAAAGTCTTCTTTCTAACTTTTCTTCAATGTTGACGTTGGGCAATGAAGGCAGTCTTGGGAAAGGACGGTAGACGGATAATCCAGAAAAGGCAGAAGAGACGGTCTTTGGCTATAAAACTCATAAGTTAACCGCTCAAAAATTCAGTATTTGGGGCCACACAGCTTAGGTTACGCGAGAAGACGAACATCGCAGCAGCAAAGTTCCGGTTCGACAACTATTGAAAAAGAGTTATTAAAAAGTCGGTAAAAGAGAAGGAACAAGCACAAATAGTGGCAATGCAACAAAGGTCTAGTATATTGTTCGTTTATTGTCAAGTTTGTTGAGTAAAGATTACCAACGGAAAAGGGAAAAGGGAGAGAAAAAGATGTCGAAAATATGGATTTTTTATTTCCTCGGATTTTTTCTTTCAATGCTAAAAAGTCTTTTTCACTATTCTGCTAAATTGGGGATGATGCATATGAAATTGAAAGGCAGATTTAGAGCTTTTAAAAGCATACACGCCTTATTTCAAATAACGTAATTACTTATGATACAAAATCGAAAGAAAACATGGGACAGAACTTATTACACAAACTGATATATAATAGGTTGTCCCAAAGTTTTGTCGATTTTTTCAAATGACTGCAAAACCACGCAGAACAAGGATCTAAAAAAGTATCAAAATGCACGATGCGGCTTTTTCTTCTCTTTGTTACGATTACGGTTTTCGGACCAGAATCCTCCATGCATTTTTTGATAATTACAAAAAATCTTCGCCGTCATTTCTCTCTGCCCAAAGTTTCGGTTGAACTTCAAAAATTTTATTCCGAAGTTTTGGTAAAAAGTAAGATGGCACAATTAGAGCATATTTTGGACTATACGTCAACATTTTCAGATTTTCCTGGCCTGCTGTTTTTAGCTTTGAAAAATTATTTCCGCAGGTTTCGATTTTGGTAAGTCATGAAAAACGCAACTGCACCAAATCACGAAAATTTCAAAGATTCTGCGAGTTGAAACTTGATTGTTATGTAACATCAATTGCCAACATATCCAAGTTTGATTTGCTTTGAAGAATCAGCTTTTTGGAATCTCGGTACTCATGTGCCGAACTGCCCTTGGCGTAGTTGGGCCACGAGATCGGAAAAAAATCCACCGCACTCTGTAGTGTGCAATCAGGATAGTCCACAAACTCCCCATTCCAGCCCCAGATAGAAATGTGCGCCTCAGACCCCCAAAAATCTGACCCTTGAGCTGTTATACGGAAGTACTACAGTCGTTTGGCAATGCGAACCGAAAGCAGGAATTTGTCGTGTTTCCTTTATTTGACTAGCGGATGAAAATCGACGAATAATTGATGCTTGTAATCAGCGCTCACAGTTTCATTAACAAACATCTCTTAGTAAGCCAACTCTAGTTAAAAGGTTTCTTTCGTTAGTTACAGCCAAAAGAGATGGAGGTGGCCTATAGCTATCCAACCACGTAGTGGTGTGCGCCAAATTCAACGACGCCAAGGCAGACAATACCAAACAGCATTATTTATTGTAATCAGTTTAAGTTCAGTGCTGTTTTGGCATGCTTTGTTCTGTTTACCACTTAATTTTTTTCAAGCACCTTTTTATGTATGCCATGTTTTTTTTTACGTTGCGAATTCTTGTTTGGAATGTTCAAATGTCGCACCTTCGATTGTCAATTCCAGAAGAAATCTATTAATCCCAGAAACTTTTTTCCTTATATTCCTTGTTTCTTTCCCTTGTAAATTTCAAAGTTTGCGGCATAAAAATGCACAACTTTCCAAGCTGGTATATTACTCCATCTTTTTTGTGACGTTACCTTGCGTAAACCTATTATCATCAAATGCAAGTTCTTTGGAGGTATGTTCCGAAAGGCAAGTGGCCACCGCGTTTGTACCCTGCTTATTGTAATGGACCTCTATATATAATGGGTAATGTTGCCGTGAAACGGATATTGCAGCAGTCAATGCGACTGCCATTATTTATCATGGAAGTAGGTTTTACATGAAAAATCACGTTGTTCAAAATAAATACTCGAGCCTGTTTCGATTTTATAAAGTTCTTCACAAATTATAATTTTCAGGACGTGTTTTACACCGGTTTCGTTGCAGGATCATTAGGAATAAAGATTGTGGATTGGAAAGACAAAATCCAAAATCATCTTCAGGTAATGGGATGCATATCATCTTAATCACAAATCTGTCTTCGTTATCCACAGAGCTTTTATGGGAGAAGAGTTATAGGCGTTCATTAGAGCAAAAGATTGAATGCACGTTGAAAAACCAGTTGCTGACTTGTTAACATTTAAATGAGGCAGCGGAGCGTGGGTATACAGGATGCCCCAAGAGTTAGTACACGCTTTTTGACCATTGATAACTCTCCTAAGGTTAAGTCCTTTCCTTATTCAAGTGCCATTCAGTATAAGAGACTCCAACTTATATAGGGTGTTTGAAAAGTTCGTGTCTTCAAGTACTTCCAGTTCAAATTTTGACGCGCTTTTTGTTCCATTGTGCTCATTAGGCCTAGAAACTATTAATTCAGTGAAACCATTCTTCCTTTTGGTTTTTAAGTTTTTTAAAATTAGATTGAAACACACATCAATATAGCTTTCCAAACCACTTTCCTTGAAACGCTTGTTACAAAGAAGGAAACATGATTCACAGAAAACTAGGTGTACTGAAAGTTCTTTCTTTAAGGTTTCTTACATGTGATTTTAATTTTCGTAAAAGTAAGTTCGTTTTTGAAATACCGTGCCTTGAAATAAAGAGATCGAGTTTCAGGATTTTTTTGCCAACAAAGCACAGCACCGAAATTTTTTAAATTTTACTTTAAAACCTTCACAAGTGTGCAAAATTTTTGAAAACAAGTACAACGAAGGTCAGAGAGTTGTACTTGTTTTCAAATACAAATACATGTTGAAATAAGACCTCCAAATTTTTTTAAACTAAAAAAAAAATTCAACGCAAACTGGTGCCGCGACTGTCTGCTGTGATTCAGCACATGAAAAAATCTTCATTACCAAGCTACTGAAAAACTTTTGTTATACGAAGAAAGTGTAACTCTAGGACTATTTGTAGTAAAAAAACCAAAGCTGTTTTTCTTTTTCGAGGTTGAAAAAAAAAGAACCAATCAGATAACGCACTCTCCAAGGAAGCTGAAAAAATTGTCTACTTCGGAATTCTTTAGGGCATCTTGATTCAAAAAACATCTTTCTTTGTTGATTCAGTGGTTTCTAGGTTTGGCGAACACACAGCAAAAATCGAGTTAGCATTCGCAGTTGAAGTGCTTAAGGACGCGAACTTTTCAAACACCCCGTATTGGCAGTTTTGAGCGAATCATCCATCGCCGTTCATTACTATAGAAACTTTTAGCCCACAAATTCATTGTGAAATAGGCGGTTTGAACAAAAAGTTCCAAGAAACTTGGAATGTCGTGTAGCAGTGTTTTCAGACGTGCTGACTTCATCATACACTGTTTACCAGTTTTTTACGGTCTTAAATGGTCCAATCACATTTTTTGAAAAACCTGAAAAAAGAACGCGGTTTACTTAAAACGCGGCTTACTTCCGCGGTTGGCATAACGTATGCAAAAAAGCTTTGCAGTAAAGTGCGAATTTTATATTAATGGTCATAGACTCAGTCTAGCCTAAGGATAGAGTTTTCGGCCCATTGAGCATCCATTTTGGAACAATATCTAGCCAGTGATGGCTCAACACCTTCTTCAAAGTTCCTACCGTAATCCTACAGTTATAAAGAGTGCTGGGTGATTCGCTCTATAATGTAAATCTAAGTTGAAACCTCCACTATCGAATGCTTCCTTAACACATTCACGACAAGGCCGACTTTTCTATCGGTCTATTTTTCTGCCGTTTCGGACTAGAGCCTTTTTCGCTTTGTCAAACTTACGACCCACCCGTGGGTCGTATTATCCGAAATGGTAGTCTTTTGGAGAAAAATTCAAAACACTTCCAGAATCTCTCCAAAGGGCATATCTAAGGCGTTGACTATCAAAATATGATTTATCTCATTTTTGGCGTTATACTGTAAGGTTACCAACATTATGGATTTTCATGAAAAAGTATGTTTTAGGGTTAATTCACGTGCTGATCATAATCATAGTGTCCACGTTATTCATGTCTCACATTCGAGTTACGGCAGCAGTAAGTGGAATATTCTATACATCAATCAGCATGCTAAAAAACATATATATGTAAGATTTAAGCTTCCCGGGATGAAGAATGCAAAAAATCAATAAAATCAATAAATCGAAAATTTTTTTAATGGGCTAGCATCACTCTTTTGCCATCCCCAACTCACGTGCACGTACAATTGTTATTTCAGAAACAGCATCATTCTGCGAAGAATTTGAGTTGAAATTTGCGCTCCATCTTTATTTACGGTATTGCTACCGTAACATTATGTTACAATATCCCGACTCCGGACCATTGTTAATGGAACTTCGCCTAGGTGTCCCCAATCATATGCTAGACTTGCTAGAATCCGCAGAATTCCATCTCAAACTGACAAAGACAGAGCTCCAGGAACCTTACGACCCACTAGTGGGTTGTATCGTCCGAAATCGCAGAACACGTACAACCAACCGATGTGTCGTTTTGTCGTGAATGTGTTAAGCTTTGAAAAGACTTATTGGGTAGTGAGTTATTAACGATCAAAAAGTGTGTACTTACTTTCAAAACACCCTATATTTTGAACTGCATCTGAGAAATTCATTGCCTAATTGCTCTTATATCTATTACTGCTCCATTTGAGCGCCAAGAGAGATAACCATTATTTATCCTACTTGCACATTCAACTTTTTACTTTAATAAACGCCTAATCAACACCGTTCTTTTTTTTTGGAGTCAGCGTTTTGTGCCTTTCAGGATGGTACAGATTTTACCTTGAAAAATGTTTCGACTAACCATCCTTTCTTTGTTATGATGTAGTTTCTCAACTGTCAACCAAGGTTGCAGCAAGACTTTATTAGGTCGATAAGCTATTGTTAACTAGTAAGATTAGTAAGATTCTTACTCATGGCGCAGCGCAGGCCTCGAAGAAGGCGGATGCATTTCCGAAACGTTGGTCTCGCCTGATAACAAAGTCTTGCCAGCCTTGGTCGACGGCTTAGAAACTATATTGTAATTCGAATGCCGAGTTATATCGACGATGAGCATGAAGTCTTTCCTTGTTAGTTTGTAATTTCTGTCTAACCTTCTTAGTCCTAAACTCTCTTGTTAAATCGAAACTCCTAATGAATAAGAAACATTTAAGGCAGTGGCTCGGGGGGTGGTGACTTTAAAGTATTTATCGTTCTCCATTTTCCTGGTTAAGCTGAGTTCAAAATGTGCTTGCAGCTTATGCAGGTGCTGACAGCTCGCTTTCCTGGACGCGGAAACTGCGGTTTAGGCGCAAAGTGAAACTCCGCTCTCTAGAGAGCGATTGTCTCGTAGAGCCAAGATGGGTGGGGACACCCCACTCATCTCGGCGGCAATTGGACTATGCTCGGGCAGCCATCCATTCTAGACAGAGGGTGGCTTCCGCTTCCCGTAACACTTTGCACAACACTTTCGGCGGCAAGGTTCTGTGGTCAGTTACGAAATGCAAGGTTGTTTCATACACAGCTATAGACATTTTTTTGAACGACGGAGCCCACAGGTCTCGGGAGTGCAAAAAGTTGGAGAAAATATTATTCTATGGAAGAAATACTAGAGCTGCAAAGGGTATGATTTTGCAACAGGTGCGGGTCACCGGCCTCGTCCCTGGCAGCAAAAAGTGCGTGGGCTACCAATGGTCCACATCGTCGTCATTGGATTAATATCTTCAAAATCTGTGAAATGCGGATTGAGACTCAGCTCATCCAGTGGAGTTAGCGATAGAAACCTCAAAGTTGTTAACCTAACTAGCCACTGTCTTCGCAGACATTCTATTGCGGAATAAGGCTTAAAGGCAGTGTCCAGGCAAATCTGAGCGCAATGGTTTTTCGCCTGGAAATTGATGACGGGGGCATAACTAAGGCACTGCGCAAACGGCGGCGTGAATGGTTTAATCACGGTTGAGAAATCCGTCTCACAAAACCCCGCGCCTGCGCCGTGACCAAATCGACATCGCTCACTTTAAAACAACGTTCGCGCTGAGACCCATCTCAAATGTTACGGCGGTCACGGCGGAGGCGCGGAGCATTTGGGGATGGATTTCTCAGCCGTGAATGAATCATTTGCGCTATTGTTTGCAATGCCTCAGCTAAGACCCCCTCATCTCTAAACGAAAAACCATGTGCCCAGATTTGCTTGGACACTCCCTTTAAGCCTCGGACAAAGTTGTCCGATACGACCAATCGTAACTAACTATCACAACCGACATGCAAGATGATTGACATGCAATAGACTCGTAACTGTTTGTCTTGTTAAAAGAATGGCGGCAATGAAATCGCGTGAACTTGCGCGAGACTTAAGGCATACTTATGCGAGTTCAGTCGCAGCAGGCACAGCAACTATCATAATTGGTGGTATACGCGCTTTGCTTGTGCCAGACTTGGTGTATTTGCGACAGCTTACAGAAGCTGCATGCGCGCACATTGGTCTTCTTCTTGCAAGGTTATCAAATCAAAGGCCTAAGCTCCTCCGTTTTGAAAGGGTCTGTAGAGCTGTGCCACCGATATTTATTCAGGAGATATGAGGACAAATCGAACATCAGTTGCAACGAAGTGCAGCAACGCGAACGACGCGTGCGACGTCGCAACTTTTCTTAGCTTTGAATACGAAGAGAAAAACCGTAGTTCCAATAATGATGTGTATCTTGTACATAGATACTTTTGGATACAACTAGAAACTGAGTTCTTGTTCCTATCTTTCAAGAAAGCAAAGAAGTTCCTCTCAGACGACAAAATTTAAACACTTCGACTTCACTCAGAACTTTGGGTATAAATCTTGTCTGACATGCTGATTACAGATATAGCACACAATCTACGAATTAAGGTCCCTTTGTTGGCTAACGGCTGAAATTACCCTCTTTTTCGCCGCGCGCGATTTCGCGGTCCGAAACGTGTTAAAGAGAATTTGCGCAGTAGGTTAAGGTAGGGTTTCAATTATTGAAAGTTCTGTTTTTTGTTAAAGTCTGCCCCAATCCCAAAAAGGCCAAAACTGGCATGGCGGGAGTCCGTCTCTAGGGTTTCGCGGTCACGCCCACTGCTTCTCTGCTTTCTCTTCAAACTCGCTCTCTCCGACAGCGCGCATATCAGCGCAAACGCTTAGCGCTGCGATTGCGCAAATTTACGTCAGCGGTTCGGCCTGCTGCCGATTTGAGCAAACTCTACATTAGCAGGTGCGATATAAGGTACGATAATTGGAAGTATTATTCAAAAAGACCAGTGCTGCACCTCTGCTGCTCGCATGATGTTGACTCTGAAACTCACTATGCAATGCTGACCATCATTAACGAAGTAAACAACTACTCATTCCATGAGCTTTTCCGGGCGGTAAATTGAAAGGAGAAACTTTTTGCGTAGAAGATAGAAGAGACTTTCGGTCAGTTACTTAAGCTATTATTTTCGGGTAGTTCCCACAAAGAACAGTTACTTCTTTCACTTACATTTCTGAGCAGAAATCTTCGCAAGTAATTAGATGAAACCTTGACAAATTGGTGGTCTACGCAATTACTTTTTTGGCGCTGACTTTGCGTAAAAATAGGTGTTTTACTCAACTTTTTTGGGTTTAGGTCTATGGTCTGCGCATTGGCTTCTTAACCAGATCCACAACTTCGCCAAAGTACAATCCCCAACCCACATTTTCGGCTAAAAGTCGCGTGGACTCGTTTGACGCGCAGTTTTTAAAAGTTCCTTATCGAATCAGCTTGTGCTTCTGCACTGTTTACCTACGGGTGGAGGACATTAGATCGCCGAAGAAGAGTCCCGCGCGGTTTCCCTGCAGGAACGCATGTCCGCTTATGTACAAGGGTGCGTATTTGTCGCAAATGACCGCGGGGACTGCCCTCTTTCGGCGACCTAATGTCCTCCACCATTTACCTACATGCTGATAGGGTGCAATGACTAAAATTTCACTTAAGACCTTGCCTACAATACGCTCTACGAATTTCATGACGGACAGACATAAACACACACACAGACAGACAAACGGACAGACACGCGCTTAGTCATATCATGATATTTTTATGCTCTTCTATGTCTAACCCTTTAATATGCACTAGGTTGCAAAGAATTCGATCGACCAAGGCGTACTAAGGAGGATATAACTTACTATCTAGAAAAGTACCAGGTCTTACGAAGTAGCTTCTCGAAGTCAACTCAATACGTCGATAAAGGCTTTTGCTTCCTCAAGGAGCAAAAGTGTAAAGCGATATTTTTTGAGCTGTGATACTTTGTGAGCTCTGAAAAAATTTGAAAACGAGTTCATTAAAAAGAAGCAGTTGGGCTTTGCTAGATTGCATCTTTAACTCAACATGCTTTTGCAGTATGAACAAGTTGAAGTCCCAGTATGCGGTCCAAATTCTTCAGCGATAACTGTCGCTCATTTTCCACTTTCCACTCCAGAAGAAATGATGAAAGGATCGTTGAAGCTGAAAAGAACTATATGCTTTCCATTTCCTTGGATCAAAGAATGATGCTTCGCTCGGTTGTATTGACGTACGAGGTTTTCTCGAATCGTGTAGTTAGATTTCAATTATCTGAATCACTTTAGACTCAGAACCTGGTGTTTTAATTTTTCGCTTTTGGCGAGTTGCTATAGGTGCTTGAACCTTACGCTAACATCTGTTTCCATAATTAGTTGAGTAACTGCTGCTTCTCTAAAGTCAACTGTTCAAAGTGCCAAATAGATGCATCAACCTTATCTATAAAGCTCAATGTGTGTTTGTAAATCTGTCTGTATGTACGTCGTTGTTGCGTTTCCGAATGAAAACTTAGTTTCGAACAAATCCGAGATGCACACATACAAGATAAGCCGGGCGGGAGTTCTAGCCACTCGCAGAAGAGACATGAAAACTAGTGAACCAGTAATCTAAAGGTGCAAGATCGGACCCGCTGCAGTTTCGCGATATTGGAAGATTTTTGAATTAAGCTAATGATTCTTTATATATTAGATAACACCTACCTCTTCCAGCGTGAAGAAACATTTCTGAAAATTCGCACTTTCTAATTTGGCCAACCTTGAGCCAAAAAACTGGGGCTTGATGTAAGGAGATAAACAGATGCTTTTGAGCGAAAAACGCTTGTGGAGAACACATGCATCGCTAAATTTTTTCATTCTTATGCCAAGTTTGCACCTGAATAGGCTTGAAGATGGTATAGGGTCGGCTGAATGTGATAAACGCAGTTGATAGATTAAGTAGCAACCAGGATCAAGCAAGAGGTGCGGCACACAATCGCTGATTACGACCCCCCCCTCTCTTCTTATTGCTGTCTCAATAAAACCCCCTGAACTATTAGGTTGTTGCAAAAACAATGTCGGTTTTCCTAGGCCTATTTTCCGAACAACTTTTTTCCTTCATAGTTTCTTCTTCGATAAGAATTCTGCATATCATTGTAAAGCTTTCTTCATCTACGTTCTAACAGTTGCAAAATTAAGCTTCTATCTCATTTGTGAGAATCTCACCATGATCTTACACAGCTGCACCCAAAATCGAAATTTAGTTGCTTTAACTTCGTTGGCCACAATTCAGGCGCGAAGGGAGGAAATTTTTCGAAAACTCAATGAAAACAAAATAGCTACTCGCTACTGGCATTCTTTGGGTCCAAAGTTTCCCATAAGTAGGGCAATCACCGAAGCTTCGCTCATTTCTGTATGTCTGAGGCCAGGACATCTTCCCCACAATTTTAGCAGAAAAGCTTAACTATTCATTGTATGAAGAATTTCAAATTTCCATAGTTTGGGACTTTCTGGTCTACCACAATAAGCTCGAAAAAGTTATCAACATTAAATTTCTATCTTTTCACAGGACTCCTTCGTTAAAGTCTTTTCTAAACAGAAATATACTAATGGCTTTTGTCTACAAAATAAGCTGATTAGCAGCCGAAGGAACATAACTTGAAGGGAGTTGTAATCTCTCAAGGGCGAGGTTTCTAGAAGAAAAACTTTCGTTTTTTGACGCATGGTTTTCTTCGCGTCTGTGATATCAGTAAATGCAAATGCGCATCAAGTTAACAAAGATTTACTGCTTCATATGGTTTTGATTGCATTGAAAAACATGAAGACTGGACAAAGTTATATCCTTTCAAAATAAAATTTTGCAAAAACGACATAATTTTTGTAACAACCTAATATATACCTAAGACAGCATTATTTGAAGGCCCTGTCAAGCATAACGGGCAACATATCCATGATTAGTATGTCAATTAATTGCTGTAGACAATGTTTGAGCGAATTCTGAAGTTTCAAGATACTGGGTCACCTAAGGGTTTCTTCATACTAGGCCGCGTACGCTGCGTGCGCGGCGTAGTATGAAGGAACCCTAAGTGAAATCGCCATTTTCCAGCACAATTAACTTTGTTTCAAAGGTGAAATAGCTAGCTGTTTTTGCAATCAAGACGCACTACTCCTTCTTTGGCCAACTCAGAAATCTCGCTTCAAAAGACCTCCTAACTTTGGAATTAGAAGCCAACTAGAATCTTGTTTTTCCTATTTTTCGCTTTCAATGGCTGTGCTTTCACCAAATATCACTCGGAGCTAAGAAGACGAATCAGGTTCAAATCACTCCTATAAGATCCACAAGGCGTAAGCTATCGATTCATATAAATATCGTTCGCTAAAAATGTCTTTTTGATATAGTTAATGGGGTGTGGCACCACCCCTAAAAAGCTGGCAGCCACAGCTTTTTAGGGGTGGTGCCGCAATCCCTTAACATATCTTCATACAGATCAAATAACTGCGTTTTTATATCGTTGTTACTGCTTAACCTTCTTCTTTACATAGCAGAAATTTCATATGAAAACGTTTCTTCAAGAGCAAGATGTAATCGTTTTTCCTTACCTAAATGTAAAATACTGGTAGATACTGCGAAAATATTGGGATACTGTAACATGCTAATTCTGCGCTACTACGTGAATCGCAAAGGGAGGCAACAAGAATGTATATATTTGTTAGCCTAAGCCTCGTAACCTACATCAAAGTGATTTGAGCCCAGTTGGTCTTCTCCTGAGATATTGAAAACGAAAAATGGAACAAACAAGATTTTGGCTTGCTCTTATTGTTAGTTACTTGATTTGGAGGTCATTTGGACTAGGATTTCTAATGTGAGCAAAGAAATGATAGTCTTTTGTATTGAGCGCAAAGAGAAGTAGTTAACTTACCTTCAAAACAAAGCAACGTGTTCGAAAACGACCATCTCACGTAGGTGGTCCTGTATTTGGAAAATTCAGATTTCGCTGAGACTTGGACCACAGGGGTTATATTACTTGCTAATTACGAAACGATGCTCTTATGCTTTATAGATCTTCATTATGCTTACTCTACGTGTACGTTAATGGGTCAAATATTGTGTTAGTTGCCAGGCAATTTTGCATGACGAGCCTATTTGACATTGTTATGTTATGCGAACAGCGGACGCCTTGATAACGACCCCCCCCTGATTCCTCAATACGACCTCCCAGGTGTGGCATGCCACACCCCACGCTTGACCCTGGTAACAACTGACTTTTGAGCTCCCACAAGTTTCCTTTTCTGATGTTATTTCAATATTTATTTGAATTTTAGCATCATGTGAATTTTTATTGTGGGAAAAATGCAGCCAGAGCCTAGCACGAGAATGGCAATAGGGCATCAATGCGGTAGTAAATCTGTCGAAACTCACAGTTATAACTCAGAGTTAACTCTGAACTATCTCTATGAAAACGCGCACTTTTTTGACCTCCTTAACATGCGCTTGAATAGAGCAGTTCTGTAAAACGATAATATGGCGGGATACTCCGTGACCGGTAGTATATTCCTAGTAGCGCAACATGTCCAAATCGTTCTGCACATGAAACAGCGCCACAAAACTTGCAGCTGAGCTCTGCAATAACTCTGAGTTTGGTGCGTTCGAGTCTATCGTGGCACTCAGAGATAACCTGAGTTTGTTCAGAGAAGGGAAATAGTGCACAAAAGAAGAGTGGCAGCTAAAAAGTCCTTCGAGTACATTTTGCTCGTAGATTCAGCAGGTATGATGGGGGTATTATGGTGCGCAATAGTTACAAAATTTTGAAATTTTGTAAAGTCTTGGGCCAGGAGGTTATTCGGCGAGCTGATTACGAATACGGTACGCATTATCCACCATGGGGTCATAAAAACGGCTTACGGTAGGTTTTAAACGGTAGACAAGAGAAAATCACAAAATTGGCCAAAACTATTGCCGGTGGGGTTATTCTGGACGCTACTCACGAATTTGGCATGCAATACTGGGATGACATCTGGCAAGGTTACGGTAGGTTCACGGTAGATAGGATAAAATCACGAAACTGATTGAAACTTGAAACACTGGGGTTGCTCGTAGCGCTGGTCACGAATATGGTATGCATTTCTGGCTGCGGATCCATATAGCGGAGTTACGGTAGCTTTGCGGCAAATTGAGAAAATACAGAGCAAATCGAAACATGAGCGTTGGGTCATTCGGGGCGCTGAACAAGGACAGTCTATATGCTCCGTACAATGGTGTCATTTTGAGCGATTGCGGTACGCATACTATACTGTAAGTGGGTCAAATCGTAGAATAAGGGTAAGTTGTGCGCGGAGGGTATAATCTGTGTGCAGACCCTAACAGTCCATGCTACCATTGCGTATGCCATCCGCTCTCCTTATTGTTTGTCTCAGCTGCGCAAAAGATCATTCCCTGCGGTAAACCAACACTTCTCGACAGGACTGAAAATGAGTGGGGCTTTGATGTAACATGTTTGGACTAGCTTTGTGTTAACGCAATGAGTTGCATTATAAGAAAACAACTTTGAGATTGAACAACGTAACAGCTCCTCAAACAACACAACTCCGAGCTGGTAAGTTGGAACTTTATAAGCGGAACTCAAAGTTTCGAAAAGCATAACTCTGAGTTTCAATAACGGAACTCCGAGTTATTTCTGAATCAACGCGGAGCTTTAAACTCGAAGTTTCAGCGAGGTTACTACCGACCTGTGAAACGGCTTCGCCTTTGCCACTATCAATTTGTACGATCTCCGACTTGATCGAGACAGCTGCGTAGGTTGTTCGATTGGAGCGCGCTCTTCCTCAAAAGAAAAGGTGTTGTTGTTATTCCGGATCCTAACGAGGAGAGAGGAAGAGTTTTGAAACCAAAACGTTATATTAGGTCGGTGCAAAAGTTTTGTCAGTTTTTTGAGATAATCCTCAAATTCCGTGCAATAAGGATAAACATTTCAAGCTGTATCCGATGCGAAATCTCTTCCCCTTTCCAGCTGCTATATACACAATGTAATGCGATGAAAGAGTGTTGAAATAATAACTGAATATTACAACCCTTCGTTTTCTCCATGTCCAATTTTCCCTAATTTATCAAATTTCCGGATAAGAATTTTGAAGCTTAAGTAACTAGCAGGTAAAGCAAACCTTTTGCCAACTGAAGCAGTTTTCTTTAGCTCTGTGGCTCGTATTTCAGAATCTTTGAGATATATTTTTTTGACGTGACCATTTGTTTTTTGCCTGTCCTCACCTCATAGAACATGAAATGGAAAACAGATTAAGTTCCGTTCAATGCACCTTTTTGTCTTCTTTTTAACAGTTGTCTCTTCTTTCTTGGCGAGAGATGCGTATTTGCAGAGATGCGTATTTGCGCGGAACATCGCAGTATTTCTCTATTAAACGAGTGCGCACTGACAAACCACAAGTTTCAAAAACTTCTTATATTGAAATGAGAATCGCTCATCTACTCTGTAAGGTCAGTAATCATAATCGTGTTTTAAAACCCCATAAAGGAAGAAATTTGCGTCGGAGACAGCTTGAGGTGTTGGTTTACCTTTACTGTACGGGATTTGCGGGGGTCATTTTAAGAAAGTGACAAAACTTTTGCATCGACCTAACATATACTACTTGTGTAGAACAGATTTATGTGAAGTTTTGAAGAACTTATGTGAAATGGAAGTTTCGCCTACCTCATAAGCTCGCTCGCTGTCAAAGACTCTCGAAGAACACGAACGTGCAGCAAATTCACAGATACATCCATAACCGGCGAAGCTGTGCTGCCGTGAGCGTATGTTTTTACTGCGACTGCAGCGTGCGCCGCTGCAGTCGCAGTAAAAAGCCACGCCGCCAACACGCCGCAGCACGCCGCGTCCTGCGGCGTAGTATGAAGGTGCACATAAGTCGTAATTTTTCATACTCACAAGTAAGATAGTCTCACTGCGCGTATACCGGTCAAATTTTATGCCATATCCCCATCTGTGTGTTGCAAACGAGCCATTTCCCCATCTTTTTGGAGCGGCAAATTCTCAGAAAAAACTTGCCGCTATTTTCAGTCACATAATTTTTCTGAGAAACTTCTCAATTAACTTTATAGGGTCTGTCCCTGTAGGTAGTACCGAATTTTTTATAGCTTATCGTTGTGCTTTGAAAACGAGCCACTGTAATTGTAATTCACATCTCCACTCGCTATGAGGAAATTGGGAACAAAAGTTTGATACACCATCCAATCACATAAGTTTCTCATAATTTTTCATGCCTAAGCTCCATAGCCTATGTTCGTTCATTACGCAATGTGGTGCCATATCGTTACGCGTACATTGAGAAGTAGTCATGTATGATGTCCAGTTTGAACCGATCGAGCGAGCTCTTGTGCAATCAGCGACGGCGCGATTTGACGCGTTCGAAATCCCAATCTATAGGAAAGAGCCCAGATTTGTTTTCTAATTCAACTATCAAGTTTTTCCGAGGATCAGACCCGGAATGTATGTCAGAAAGCCTCGCAGTGCAATATTTCGAGACTCAATTTTCGGACACCGCACCATCGTCGTTTGAATTCACTTACTTCACAGAAATGGCGAATATCCCTGTAATCCCCTAAGCCTTATCTTTCATCCACTCCAATTTTGTACTTGTTTGAGCCCATGGTCCGGCACGAGTCGTTCTCTAGGGTTTCTGAAAACGAAGTCTCCCATGACTTTCGGAAGTTTTACGAAGTTCCCTTTGTCTGAGAGAAAAAATGTGAGATAGGAGTGAAAATACAAATTGGAGCTGAATACAACGCATGCACAAGAGTTTGGCTTTGGAGCTTGGTAATTAAAAAAGGTTATGAGGAAATTAAGGCAAAAAACAAGGCAAAGGCAATGACTGATATGAAAATGTCCATGCTTTGGGATAGATTTTTGACCAGGGAATCCGTACATGCTAAAAAGATCCGAAAATGTGAAGTGACGAAAATATATGCTCCAGACGATCTCAGATCGTCTGGTGGCCGTCTGGAGACGGACTAATTTTGGAAAAGGTGATACTTCACATAAGTTTTTGAATCTTTTTGCGTAAATCTTTTGCAAAAAATTTTCTAAGTGGTGTCTTAGTGGTTTCTTAGTGGTTTGAGTAAGTGCTAGCTTTTATGCTAAGTTTCGCCCTGCTCTGTTGATACAATATGTTGAATATCAACATTACCTAATTCTGCAGAACATCGCCTTGTCCCCGTACCATTATTACATTCCAGTTCCTTGTCTCCACTATGTTTTGGTAAGTACAGGGAAGTAGTAAGTTTTCACTTACCACTTCCCTGTATATCTCACACTCGTTTCAGCGTTCTCATTCCTCCCTTTTCAACTTAGCTGTTTGCAAGACGGTACTTGATATTTGTGAACAATGAGTATTTTGAATCAGCATGCCCACCTTCCACATGTACAACCTTCCACCACCGCAGCTAGAAGTTCTTAAAAATCGACAAAATCGATTCAGACTGATAACGAAAAGCTATGACACCCGTCCACCTCGATTTGTTTTTATGAAGTTTGATTCGGATTGGTAAAAATGGATTTTTTTATTCCACACATACTTGACTACAAACAGATATTCAGTCTTGTATATAAGATAACAGAGAAATTCTTGTAGAACTCGAAGCATAACTGTTTATCCAAATGTATTACAAGTGTAGCGAGTAGTTTGTACAAAAAAATAGAGAAGTAATATTCGACACATTCGAACAGATCAATTCCAGTAATGCATAACGTATCGCTTTATGTTTTCACATTTGAACCTGAGAGCTTTCTTGAACCCTGACTTCAGTGACTCCGGAGAAGGTAGCGAATGCACGGCAACGACTTCAGATGTATTTGCAATGCTGCATTCATCACGAGCCCGCCAGTAATACTGCAAATATACTCAGATAACTACTTCACTGTTACTACTAGTAGCGACAAAAGTTGCATGATGTATGAAAAAAGAAGAGATCGCCTTCAGATACAGCATTTGCTAAGTAAATGTTTCGTCTATTTTATATAATGTCTGTTGGCATGGTTACATTTTGTCAGTTTAGAACAGTCACCCCTACTTTGTGACTTCAATTAAAAACTATTGTATGTGTTTTACTTTCAGCATGCATTTAGTAGTTATGTGTAAGATGTCCTCATTGTAGTTTTTTTATAAGCAACTGAGGTAGAGAACTTAGATTCGTGATGCTGTACAATTGCATTCATCTGCGGAAAGAGAGTCGAACGTGCTTGACGTGATTTACTGATTATCATCTGACTTAGCAGGGAAGGATACTTGGTGACCCCGGCCATTCATAACGGTTCGTAAATCAAAAAATGCGCCTTTTAATACTGCTTCGAATATTGTTTTCTACACCTGCGAAACGAGAACCTAGATGGAGTTATAATAGAGTTATAATAATGTTTTCAGGAATGAATTGTTATACCTGCTAAACTTGTAGTGTGCAATCTAGTCCTACTCATTTCTTACAAAGCTCATTACAACATTTGTAACAGCGGCAATCCCGTAACTGATGAAATCTTGCTACGCCGTGCATAAAGCTCGAGAGTCAATAAGATTTTTCCATAATTATCCTCCATCAACCTTTGAACCATAATTATCCTTTCAATGCTTCGATAATGTACAGCGTAAAGCAAAAATTACTGCTTGCGCTTCAGTTTCTTGATCGGAACATTACAGTCCACTCCTCTTACTAACATGCCTCTAAAGACTGCAGAAATAATCGAGCAGACAGGACTGTCGCAGTTGCAGACTAATAAACTTGTATGTTCAACTCGTAAAAGCTTGTTTTACACTTTTTGCAACAATACCGCTTCAAAACAATCTTGCTTTAGCCCAACTATACCAATAAATGGCAGTAAGTAAAGTATGTGTTTAAAAGCGATGGGTCCATTGGCGGTTTTTAAAGTGCTGTATAACTGCTTCGATTGTGATATTAGAAATAAGTTAGTGATGTAAGGTACAAGTTGTGTCTGCAAACTTGCAAGTACTGCACTGTCTTTTCGTTTCCGTACCCAATATAGTGAGCTAGCTGGCATACCAGACACCGCTCGCTTCCTGTGTACTTGCTCATTATCGCGTCTCACTTCTAATTCTTTTCCTTCTCAATTCTATACGGCAGTTTCCTGCCCCATTGTGTTTTCCTAAACACGCACTTATTCCTTCCCCAAAGTCTCCCTAGTAAAGCTTGCAAAAAATGTTGATTAAATCGACAGAGGTTGTCATGGACATGCATACTGCATTCATAATTGGTATGTTACCCTGTATCAATCCATAGCGTCTCACTTGAGAATTTTTCAAAAACTGAATCGATAAAAGGTTGCTGAAAAAAGTAAGCCGATATCAATTGATATACTAATAAGAGTAGGCTATGACATTTGCTTTGCTCTGGTGTGTGTGTGTTTGGTGTGTGTGTGTTTGGTGTGTGTGTGTGTTTGGTGTGTGTGTGTGTGTGTGTTTGGTGTGTTTGGTGTGTGTGTGTTTGGTGTGTGTATGTGTTTGGTGTGTGTGTGTGTGTGTTTGGTGTGTGTGTGTGTGTGTGTTTGGTGTGTGTGTGTGTTTGGTGTGTGTGTGTGTGTGTGTGTGTGTTTGGTGTGTGTGTGTGTGTTTGGTGTGTGTGTGTGTTTGGTGTGTGTGTGTGTGTGTTTGGTGTGTGTGTGTGTGTGTTTGGTGTGTGTGTGTGTGCGTGTTTGGTGTGTGTGTGTGTGTGTGTGTGTGTGTGTGTGTGTGTGTGTGTGTGTGTGTGTGTGTGTGTGTGTGTGTGTGTGTGTGTGTGTGTGTGTGTGTGTGTGTGTGTGTGTGTGTGTGTGTGTGTGTGTGTGTGTGTGTGTGTGTGTGTGTGTGTGTGTGTGTGTGTGTGTGTGTGTGTGTGTGTGTGTGTGTGTGTGTGTGTGTGTGTGTGTGTGTGTGTGTGTGTGTGTGTGTGTGTGTGTGTGTGTGTGTGTGTGTGTGTGTGTGTGTGTGTGTGACACAACACTGGCAATCAGATCTTTTTCGGAAAGTAGAAAAGGGTTAAATTTTTCTTTGAATGAAGACCATCCCGTCAGTCACGCCTTTCCCTTGAAAAAAATTTTTGGGCTGTTTTCTAAAAATTTTGGGGCTCTTGAGAAGGTTTTTCAAGGCTCATTTTCAATCGAATACTCAAAAATACTCGGAGAAGCTTAAAATTACCATTTATAAATTGTATGCCTCATAAAAGGCTTTCAAAAAAACCCCACTCTAAGTCTAAGGGTGGCTAGTCAAAACATATGTATCCAAAGCCTTTTTTGAGATAGGCAAGTAGAGTGAGAAGATAGTTTTCAGAAGTTTGCTTAACACATTCACACCACCCACTCGTCCGTGTACATGCCCTGCCATTTCGAATCATACGACCAACCGTGGCTCGCATGGTTATTCAAAGCTCTCTTTTGCTAGTTTATGAGAATTAAACCTTTGGCAGACGTCGGTTTATATCTATTATAATATTACACTTCTCAGATTAACATTACCATTTCAGACCAAAGAGGCCATCATGGATCGTAACTGGCGTTGTAAAATATACTCTAGTTCAAAAGGGCAGTTATCGGAAAAAATAGCTTGGTCGTGAGTGTGTTGAGTATAGTGAACTCTTTCAGTGGAGTTATCTGACAAAATCTGTAACACCTCATTTGAAAAACGGCAACAAACAACGCCAAATTTTGCGCACCATTTAAAAACTTGCTCCTTGTTTCTCTTTCTTTTTCCACCTCATTATCATCTATCACTGCTACAGACAGGCCATACAATGCTGACGTTGTGTTCTCATGTTTTTGAGGCTACACCTATTTCTGCTGCACACCAGGACTTGTACTGTTCATTTCCCATCCAAACTTGTCATTGAGTCCAGAACTTGAGCTCTGTTTTGAAAGCGACATTCGGCTGTATTGATGGGACATCTTCAGAGAGTCACTATTTTCTACATCAGATGAAAGACTAAAATTTTATATACCAAACGGTTCTTGAAGGAGATTTGTACTGCATTCGATTAAAACTGGAGCACTTACCCGATCAGTGAATATCATCACGTCGGACCAATTTCGTCTCGCTACTCCGGCAAAGTCAGCAGCAATACCAGTAAAGAACACATCCTTAACGGTAATGTAAGAATAGAAATAGTAAACATGTAAAATGCAGCAAAGCTTCGCTGCAGCAAATTTTCCAATAGTTTTGAACCCGTGAAAACTTTCGAAGGTATCAGTCTGCCTTTTTAAGGCGCCATCTAACCAGAATAAAATTGTTGTAATGTTGATGTAAGTGAGCACGGCCTCTGACTGAAGCAATAGTTCAGATCTCGAAAAAGGTGCACTCTAAAGTGGGAGAATCGCTTCGGACGAGCAGAAACGGGGGTGGGGGGGGGGCAGTACTTGTCCAAGCGGTAGACGTTCCTTTGATCCCGCCTACCCGTACTTGCCCGTGGCGATTCTTCGGAATTGGGATTGCCGAAATTTTCGCGGATTTTCGATTTCATATTCAAAATTAGGAACATGAGAGGAATTTGTAACGATTGAATGAAAGTCGAGAATTTAGGTGTACGATGCCTTCACGCACAAAAGCAATCACATCATCAGAAATTATGTGCACTTGCGCTCCATCAAGGAAGTCAAGCAGAGAAGGAATTACATGCGCGTTTCACATCGTATAGTATAAATATTAGGTTGTCTCATAATTTTTTACCGTTTTCACTGCAACCCCGTCTTTTCGTATGTACCTTTTCTTCATCTGGTGTGGCCTGAATAATCATTCGACAGAGCAAAGCAAGCTCTACAAGATGGCTATCAAGAGTCTGCGCAAATCGTGTTCCACGTGAAGTTCTGAGCTCAAATCCGATAGCAGTCAAAACGAATTTTTTGGAAAAAAATCGTATCTCCTTTCCAAAGTATCTAAAAAATTCCCCATTTATTCTGGCATATGCTTGACACATCACACATTCGACTGCACGCTTTCCGAATTTTTTTCCATGGCTAGGAATAAAGAAAAAAAATGAATGAGGCAAAACGGCAAACTCCATGTGATCATATAGAGCTCGTACATATAGAAGTACGACCATGCGTTTGGATTTTTTGTAGGTTCCCCAGTTCTCGAGAAATGCTGATGTTTAGGGTAAAAAGGTAAAAAATTATGAGGCAGCCTAATAGAACTTTCGAAAGAAGCTGGTGACAATGCGAGTGATACAATTACAGTCTCAGAGCGAAGTGGATGCAGTCATGGGCTCTGCTCATACGTCTCAGTGAATGCTTACAGGCAAAGTTCAGAAGTCCATTTAGCCAACCAAACAAGTTGCATACCATTGGATACAGCTTAAGACGCCAACTCCAAATCTACCTTTAGCATCTGAACGCCGTTGTAAACGAAGTTATGAATATTTTTATTGCAGGTAAATCACACAAAAAATTTGCGAAGCGTATTATTGTCTTTTCAGCTCACCTTTGGATGGGATGTATGAAGCAAGTTAGCTGCAATGTTTGACGTCATCAAGCCAAACATGGCTCATAGGTTGAAATGCAAAAAAAATTTGCATTGTGCGTACACGATTTCTTCAATATAACCTCATAACTTTGTCTACAGCGTTCTCCGTATACGGAACAGATTGAAAAATGTCTGCATGTCGTGCTATCTCAGTACTCGTTGGCTATGTTAGCAAATGTCACTAGAAGGAACAGTACAAACGATTGTAAGGTGGTTACGATTCCGTTAACTTTCGCAGCATTGTCTCTCCCCACCACGGGCCAGTTGGAATTATCATCGCTGCACTGCAGCGATGATAATTTTAACTGGCTCTAACTCCAAAAAATCGAACACCAAAGCATTTGGAGTTTCACTAGCACTCAAGTAACCAGCCTTGATTCTAACAGTAAAATATCTCATGCTGAAGACTTCATAGGCGTAACTAGTTTAACATTCTGTGAAAGATGGTCGTGATCTAGCTGGAAAGGAGTTACCTCGAAGTAAAATCGGCGAAGTTTAGGAGTTGCATCAAGAAGCTTTTTTGCTGCTTTTCTTCCTATTATGTACGCCGGACCATCGCAGTAGTCAGGATACACATCCTGCGGCCACGAGCTTCTTGGGACATACCTTGAACATTCTTTTTGAAATCTTAAACTTAGTGAATAGCATTGCTTTCGCTGCTGATTTGTCAACGGTTATTATCGTGAAAATTTGTAAAAAATAAATTATACAGGGTGTCCGTAAAGTATGTATACACTGTTTGATCGTTAATATCTTTCTTCCCAACAATCTTTTGCCTTGCTTCAATTACCGTTTTGTAGAGCTGGCTTCAACTTAGATTTACAGTATGGAGCAAATCATCGATCGCTCTTCGTTGCTGTAAGATTACGGTAAAAACTTAAAACATACGGTCTCAATGTGGAAAAAACTGCCGTCTCAAAATTTTTCAAAAAAGGTGAAAACTTGTGTAATAGAGTTTTTATGGACGCTGAGTTCAATACTCAACTTTTCACAAGATTGCGAAGCTTTCTAAACGGTCCGCACTTTTTAGGAACACTGAAAAAATGGCCGCTACCTCTTACCCGGCGCAACTCTTCAATGAAGCATCATAATTAGATGGGAACTCTACAATTACAATTGGTAGGCATCTTGTTTAACAATGGACAGATAGAGAACTTTTCGTAGATTATTTTGCAACATGAAAGAGCCCATAGGGTCTGCGCTGCCGAAAGATTTTTTTGACCTAACAAAAAATTAGCCACTTTTTGACCTCGCTTCAGCACATGTGAGCATGCCTATTTACGAGTTGCGAAAATTTTACAGTTGACGTGAGAGCCGAAAAGGAATTGGTGGATTGCCCTGCTAGCTCTTTCTTTACCCTAGCACCTCCAATTTTGAAGTCATCGATTACTTCTATTCGCAGAAAGTTATAGCACATGTAAAACATCTATACAGAAAATTAATGTTTGACAATAAATTTTACTAGCAAGACGTTTTCTTCATGAAACCGAACTTATGCGTATGCTAGCCTATTACATCCTTATTCCGCAACCAGTTAAAAAACTTGACCTGAAGGGCGCATTGTGGAGATTTTCTCGCAAGAACATATTTTTAGGGTGAGAACATACCTCGGCCACTTGGAGATTTTAGGCCTAAAATCTCCTTACACTAGGAAATTTATTGAAATTTGATATGCTTTGGAAAGCGCAAGAAAAGCACTTTCTAATGATACTAACAATACCGCATTAGATATGAAATCTCTTACAACAGTTGCTTCAAACATGAGGCAAAAAATCGGACAGAACTTATGCAACAATCTAATACTACTGACTTGCCGCTACAAAATAGCTGATTAACAGCTATAGGAGCAAAACTTGAAAGGAATTGTAGTCTCTCGAAGATGGGGACACAAGAAAACTTTGATTTTACGACGCCTGGTTTTCTTGCCATTTGCTATCCGTATGAGCAGGTGCGCGTCAAGGTTACAAAAGTTCACTGCCTCTGGTCTAAGCCACATTCAAAAATATGCAGATTGACAAAGTTATAGCTTTTCAAAGTTAATCTTTGCAAAACTGACATCATTTCTGCACCAGCCTAATACTACACATAAAAAATACCATTTGCTTATAGGATTACGGCTTGGTGCGTGGTTATTCCATAGTTGGCAGTAAATAACGTTTTCGTCTACATTCTTTCTTATGCTGAGTATTTTGTCCAGAAGAAGAACAACGTCATCGTCCACTTTTATCAGATGCGCGACTTGCTCGCAATGTTGCCTGTAGAACATGAGCGTCGCGTAGACCTGAAAAAAAAAATACATAATTGCATGTAAGTTGATGTCCCTGTGCGTAACCAAACATCGTATCCTGCACAATTCCTGATATCCCTGCTCTGCACCTCTGACAAAAGCACGCATGTCTAACATGTGCGTACCTTTGATTCAACGGGATCAGCGGCTGAAAGGCAACCGCTCGCGCCCACGGCGCAGTCTGCGTCTCTCGCAAGCGTGCGCTTTGATCATTCCTTAGCATTAATTCCTCGAAGCCCTGCCTTACAGCAGCTAGTGTTGAATTAGAGGGTAACTCCTTTTAGCCTTGATGTCAACAAGTGCTGCATGTTGCCAGAATGTTAGCAATGTGTGCCGCAGGACTTATAAAAATTGTTTTTAGTCGAAAGGACCTTCCCAGATACCATTTTATAGCATTCTGTGCAACCACACCATTGTGTAGAGCATTAAACGCTGATTGCAAAACCTCTTTTAATATCTGCCGAACATCCTTGCCACCGAGCTATGAGCGTTTTCGGGTTGAAAATGCGCCCAACTGAGACAAAATGGTCCAGTGTTTAATGTAAAGGCTTTAGGCAATAAATCTGATATGAGTATATTACACATTTGTGTAATATACTCATATCAGACGCTGCTCTTGTGTATGCGTGAGTTTTTCGCTCTAAACAGCACTCATAACTTAGCATACAGAGGCATTCGACAAATAATAAAAGCAGATTTGGAATCAGCGTTCAAAGCTTTTCGTAATGGTATAGAATGCATTTTAAAGAGCTTCTTTGACTGAAACACTTTAGAAACTGTGACCTGACATTCGTAATTACTTGGGGATTTGGCACTTGTTGACACTGCGACACGTGCCTTGCTCATTCACTTCTTCTACTTCATCCGCCTCAGAACCACAGACAGATCAGTGATGCCGCGTTTCGTTTTCAAGCGGATGAACTAAACATGTAATATCATCGGCTTCCAGTTCGTGTGGAGGTGGAGCCTTGCCAACTCACCGCGTGGCGGATTTTGCTGGCGAGAGAGTATGAAAAAGCAATGCTATGACGTGGAGGTTTAACAAGTTTACCTGTGTTATCAGGCAAAGTCTGCAATACACCTCTACACGAATCTGGAAACCGATCATATCTATTAATTAACACGCGATTAATCACAACTATATCTGCATCAGAACAACTATTATATGCGCGAATCGACGGCATACAACATATTTGCATGTTTGCGTTATTTTCCTACCAGTGCTTCACCTCTGCTTCGCAGAGGCTCGCACTGGCTCTACTATCTAGGCGCTACTCATTCTCGCATAATGTTGGCATTGGTATTCACCGAGCGATGCCGACTATCACGAACAAAATGTAAACAACTACTCATTCCGAAAGCTTTTTTATGCGAAATCGGTAATTTCGTGTAGATGAGACTTTTTGCAGGGAAAAACGCAAATTTTTATAGTGTTTTGATTTTCCCATGGTCTCGACACTTGCAATAAGAACAGCAGTCACTGTGAGCTACAGCTTTGTGCAAAGATCTCGTCAAATGCTCTGGTAAAACCTTGGCAAATTAACCATTTACGCAACCAATACTTTTTGGCGCCGTTTTTGTAAAGTAATGGACTTTTGATCACTTTTTTGGGCCTAAGTTCATGTTGCATATTTACTTGGCATAAACATCCACGACTCTCCAAAAAGTGGAATTACGGACCCAATCTTGCGGCCCAAATGCAAAGTGAATCCGTATGACGCGCAGTTTCTGAGGGATCCACTCAACGAATCTGCTCGTGCTTTTACGTATTGCACTTTCATGCGGGTAGCATGCGCTGTGCAAAATTTGAGCGCAGGAGGTTGGCTGGAACTCGCGCTATGAATTTCGTGACAGACAGACATTCACACAGACAGACACACAAAAAAACGTAAACACTCTTAGCGCGTTGTTATAGTAGGATGTTGGTTCAGTAAATTATTATCTTCTCAATCTTTTATCTCCTCAAGCATACCTTGAGTATCAAATTTCCATAGGATTCAGTAATATCTAGTGCAATGATATCGTTGTATAATCTCTTCTCTGCAGCCAGGCTATCCAGCTCAAAATTATATTTTGGAGAGGAAACTATGAAATATACGATGGTTGTACCGTTCTGAAATAGGCTGTGATTCAATCACGTGCATGTGTGAACGAAAGCGTAGAATATCTTGAAGATTGTTCTTTCAAGGCTCAGTATTTGAACAGTGCAGAGGCAATATACCAAAAAAGGAAAAAAAAAGGATTCAACCCTTTTTGCTTGCTGAGGGCCAAAAACTAATGAGGCGGCTCAGAATTGCTTCACATTTTCAAATTTCTGCTTCCTATTCCCGATAAGCAGGCAGCAACCAAGATGTCATTCTTGAGAGCGAGCTTCACTTTTTATTTTGAAATCTATGCTACTGTTCCTTCACAATCTTTAAGTGCACTACGAGACATATTCTCCAAAAGAATACGGAACTTTAGTGAACTTGTAAAATAATTTTCATACGCACAAGGCTCACGCTGGTAGGTAAAACGTCAAAACTATCGGATGCCAATAAAGGTGTATGAGCTTGAAAATATGAACAAAGTATCGGCTTTACAACTCAGAAAATCCTGATCAAAACTACGAGTTCTCGAGTGAGAACGATTGCATTTTAGCAGTCATAAACTTACAAATGTATAGGGCTTTATAAGGTTTCGGTTGGGGTAAAAAAATTTTTTTCTAGCATGAATTGCAAGCAATGAAATGCTTCGTTTAAAAGCTGTAGTCGTTTTTTGGTACTCCGACATTTTCCGATTAAATTTAGACCTTTCTAAGGAAGGGGCCGCTCTGCATTGTCGTCAATTAAAAGTTTAATCTTTACGCTCTTCGTCTTCGGGAACATCTATTGTTCAGAAAAGGTCGCAAACATTTGTACTTATTTTTTTATACACCTGTCCTATAGCAAGAAGCAACTCTACATCGATAAAATCTGATGGAACAACAGCGAAGAAAGGATGAGCTGTAGAGTAGTAGCATAGCTCACACCTAATACAAGTTCTTAGGCGCTCACTTCACGGCTTTTACGGTAAACGCTGAATTAGAATTGGGCCTTTTGCAGCAATCTGCGATGTTAGCAGCGGCGCCCAAACTTTTGTCGTGCATTTAGCTTATAACATTATCACTCGAACTACTCTCTTCTACTATCATAAACAGCAAAAAATTTTATTCCCAAAATAGTGAGCATTAGATTATTCTTTAGTGATCAAAGAAATGTTAGAGTGGGAAAGCTAAAAATAGGAAAATGGAAGAGCTTGGTTTTTATTACATTTTGAGATTCTTGATTCGATCAACAGCAAGCACGCTGCAACTTAAAATTGCTTATATGAGCGACCATCGCCTATTATTCTGGTAACGCCTTAATGCTCCTTTCCCCCCAACCCTACGCCTGGCCCGTAAAGAACTCGAACAAGGTTTTTTGAATATCTCTCAATCTTGCACTGCTATACCGTAAAGTCATAAAGCAATTGACATACCATTCCGAAGAGCTCTTCAAGCTCTTTCTATTGTTCTAATGAATATATAGGATTTGATTTGATTTCCAGATTCAAAAGCAAAAAAATTCATAATTGCGATTTTTTGGCGCCATAAAAACCAACAAATTATGTTTCAATCTACAACCTCCGAAGATTAAAAAAAGTGGAGGGAGAGTGCCCATGGATAAATAGAGCGTAAAGAGCTCTACCGCATGGTAGTCAGAGAACCGTATTCGATACTTTTCCGTTATCCGGACCCATTTTTTCAAAGAAGGATATTGCTTCTTTCCTTGTACCATATCTAATACTAACTTCACAGAAGGAATTGTCAACGTTCCTGCCACATGTCAAAAAAATTTGACATGTCGTTTACATGACTAACAGGTTGAGCCAAGAATTTGAGTTGCCCTACCTATCGATGTAAGTTCATTCAGTTTTTTTATCAATAGCGGCCCCTTTTCGATTGAACAGTATCAAGAATGAAAATTGTTATCATAATATCGCTATTTTATTAACTAACGGATTAGACAGAGAAGTGAGCTAGGTAGGGCAACTCAAATTCTACCTATTAACATGTAAACGACATGTCAAATTTTGTCTAAGTCCCATTGTCTAAGTGACGAAACAAGCAGCAGCAAGGAACTTCGAGTCAACATTTATAGTCTTGTGTGGCTAAATTTGCATGGCGAAAAGTTTGTAGAGAACGACAAAGCTGAATCGTGCTGGAAACAATTCAGATGCTTTAATATAAGTTACAGATTGTTTTGCTCTTATAGAAAAAGATTAAACAGCTTTTAGGTGATCGCAAATCGTCTTTTACTCACCGGAAATGATTTCGAAAAAACATGTCAAAATGGACCAAAACGTGTCAATATTTTCCTGACACGTGGCAGGGAGGCAATCCTCCTGGAATCTACGAAAAATTGTTCTCAGACAAGAGATCATAATTTGTTACCTCTTGAAAATGGGTCCGGATAACGGAAGAGTACCCCTTACTCGCTTGCAAAGCAGTAAATAACACCCATTTTCGTTCTCGAAACTGCTAACGACCATATCTCCTGACTTTGAGCGCTGAGCCGAGCCAGCCATCGTGAGTTTGGTAACTGTCCCATCACCCATTGCAGCAGTGGAACTTTGGATGGTCTCACATGTTTCACTGTGCAGATACTGCTCCAATGTTGAAGACTAACTTGCAGTCTAGCAAGCATAAAAATCAAATGGTGCGTAAATGACCTTTTATAGCTGTTGTTTGAGAGGGAGTATAATATGTTCTAGCCTCCATCAATATTGGAAAGTTAAATCACTTTTCTCTTTTAAGAACCTGCAATTAATCTCCATTGTACCATTTCTTACCGTTCACCTTAATAGTATGACTGAAATGTTTCAGAGGTCATCAGCCTTCAGTTTCACCAGAAAAGAGGTTTTAGATATTTTTACGAAAAAACCGCAGCGGATACCACGAAAAATAAAAAAACACAGTGCTAATTTTTTAAACCAGAGATTTTCATGTAAACTATTAGGTTGATGCAAAATTAAAGGTAGTGTCCGGGCAAAAAGTCGACTTTGAAATTTTGTGCTTACCTGCCACTAATCGCCATGCTGAATCCGAAAATCCAGACGGAAGAGCGCGAAAATGGCGAAACAGAACTCTAAGGCAGGAGAGGAACTAGCAGGTGGGTGGGGCCTTCCCCACTGTGAATTCAAGTTCCCGGCTTCAGCGATCTTCTCGATTTCGCTGAGCGTGAATTTACAGTAAGAAAGAGCCCGCACAGGCTCCCGCCAGAGTGCCGAAGTTATGCCAGCGCTACGCCAGCATTTCGATCGATACACGTGTATTTCTTTGGGAACGTCAGCTAGCCCCGCCCCAACGAAACACACGTGTATCGATCGATATGCTGGCGTAGCGCTGGCATAACTTCGGCACTCTGGCGGGAGCCTCACCTCTGTCCCTCCTGCGTTAAAGTCTTTTTGGCCATTTCGCGTTCTCCAGTGTGGATGTTCGGAAAAGCGAATAGGTCCGGATAAGCACAAAAAATGTCGAAATCGAATTTTTGTCCGGACACTGTTTTTATTGTATATTCTCAGGCTATTTTTAGTGGTGTTCAAGCAATGGCTTGAAACAATGGCAAAAAAATTGATGCACGGGAAATTCAAAAAATTCCAAATTCAATACTTATTGACCGGAAATCTCTTCAAAAAAAGCCCTGCAAAGCCCAACTTGCTTACACATATGCTGTTCACACCACATTCATAGGTTTTGCCAATTTTTTTTCTTTGGAGGAAGTTGAAAAATAAATAGATTTAAAAGATGCGAAAACGTCACCATTTCGAGTTTAGTATAATTTTGATTCAGCTGTGAGGCAAAACAGAATTGTTACCCCTTTGAGCCAGATTTCATTTGAAATTAAATAGTAGTACCGGATAATAAAACATACTTATTCACTGAAAAATTTCAAGCGGAATTTAATCAATGGATAGGCCGCACAAAACCAAAAACCTTTCAGTACTGTGCTCTAAATGAAACCTATTTTATTCTAGTCTCTGAAATTTCGTTCACATAATGAAATTTAAAAAACTATCGGTTCGCTTTGCACGTAAAACATTTTGAAAGCAAATCGGAGGAACACTATTTTTTCGTCACCCTCTGCTTTGTCCCATGTTGAGTTGTGTCTTGCTGTTAATTAGATGTTCGACATTTTAAGTGCAGAGGCTTTAATCTTTTAGAGACGCGAAAAAAGTGCCTTTAACGAAAAAATACCCTTAACGTCTACCCTAATGTCAACAGGCCTTGATGCAAAGATGAACAAGAACGATGTAGTTAATGAATGATAATGCAGCTATGAGCGGCTTAATCTAAAGCATTGCTAAAAATTCTATTAAAAAAAAACAACCTTCCCTGTATAACTTGAGAATTTCTTTCTGATGCCCAGCTCTCTCTTATGGCACTCCTAATTTTGCCGTTTCCTGCTCGAGATAATACAACCACTACGGCCTTGACTGCCCTATAATCAATGATCTTCATTCTCGACAACAATTAGAATTGCTTCATTTATTTATGTTCCCTCTCTATTATGAGAGTTCATGCATCCCCAGCCGATACTTATCATTATCATCTTATCATTTTTGCTACAAACAATCAAATTTTCTGGGTCGGTAGTAATCTGGTCGAAACTCCGAGTTTAAAGCTCAGCGTTAACTCAGAGATAACTCTGAGTTCCGTTTTTTAAACTCAGAGTTATGCTTAATGAAACTCTTAGTTCCGCTTTCACATTTCCGAGTCCCAACTCTCAAGCTCGGAGTTTTGCAGTTTGAGGAGCTGTTACGCGCTTTGCTGCAAAATCGACGTTGAAGTTGAGACTCGAACCTGTATGGTTTAGCGCAAATATCCGAACACTAAACCGCTAGGCCATGACACACCCTTGAAGGTTAAACTTTCTTTGCCATTATGTAGTCATTGCATTAACACAAAACATGCCAAAACAAGTCATATCAAAGCCTCACTCATTTTCATCTCTGTTGAGAAGTAGTGGTTTATCGCACGGTTTGGTCTTAGGCGCAGCTGAAAGCTTCAAACACTAGAGAGAGCGGATGGCATACGCAATGGTAATAATGGACTATTATGGACCGCACAGTTAAACTCTCTGCGCAAAACTTGCCCTTATTCCATAATTTGGCCGATTTACAGTATGTCCACCGTAACCGCTCAAATGACACCAGTGCACGGAGCATGTGGACTGTCCGTGATCAGGCCCCGAATAACCCCGACGGTCGAAGTTTCGACCAGTTTTGTGGTTTTCTCAATTCTACCGTATAGCTACCGTAACTCCACCATACGGATGCGAAGCCAGAAATGCAAACCATATTCGTGATCAGCGCCCCGAATAACCCCTGTGTACCAAATTTCGATCAGATTCGTAGTTTTTTCCCATCTATCGTAAACCTACCGTAACCCTGACGGATGTCACTGTGGTTCGTGATCAGCGCCCAGAATAACCCCACCGGCCTTACGATCTTGGTAATCCTCTCCTGTCTACTGTAAACCTACCGTAATCCGGTTATATAACTCCATGGTGTAAAATGAGTACCATATTCTTGATCAGCGCACCGAATAACCCCCTGGGTGAAGTTTTTAGAAAATTTCAAAATTTTGTTAATTACTGCGCACCCCGATATTCCCATCATGCCTGCTTTAACTACGAGCAAAATGTACCCCGGAGGACTTTTTAGCTGCCCCTCTTCTTTTGCACACTATTTCTCTTTCTCTGGCCAAACTCGGAGTTATCTCTGAGTTCCACGATAGACTGGAACGCGCACAAAACTCAGAGTTATCGCAAACACTAGTTGCGCGTTTGGTGGCGCTGTTTCTTGTGCAGGACGATTTCGACAATGTTGCGCTACTGGGAATAAACTACCGCTTACGGAGTATCGTGCCATATCATCGCTTTCCGGATTTGGTCTGTTCAAGCACCTCTTAAGGGCGCCAAAAAGTCCCGCGTTAGCTCAGAGATAACTCAGAGTTAACTCTGAGTTTCGATAGGTTTACTACTACCGACCCTGGATTATACGATTGTCTGATTGAATCAAAGTTTCACTCGAGATATGGATTAAATAAGCAAGAAGTGTACTTACGAGCTTCTGCATTTGGTGATGTTGGGGAGGATCACATATCTGAAACTTAGTGCTTCCGAAGAAAATGCCAAGCGTTCTGAGGATACAGCTTTATCTTTATCAAAGATAGTCTTCCGTACGTTCAACTCAAGTATGAGTAGTATATCTGGAAACTGCCCGACTTTGATGACTCATCAATCGTCTTTGCTTCTCATTAGTGATATTGTTTGATAACAAAGATATGTTTAGGTAGTTTTTTTCAGTTGACTAACATGAAAATCGCCTCTTCGCTTCTGACCATATCTAGTGAAAGGACATTGCTACAATCCTCACAATAAAGATTTTCACTCTACAACATTAAAAACATAAGACCAACCAGGCAAGCATAGCAGATGAGAAGATATTAACTGCTTGATAAATGTTACGGATTCCATGTTTCTATAAATTTGTCGCGTCTTGCAGAACGTACGGGCGTGCGAAAAAACGTCAAGTAAAGGCATTAAGCACATGGCAATCATCTCGGATCCAACGGACAAGTCAATTTCACACAATTAGAAGCACTAATCATAAGGAATCTTTGAGCGGGGATTAAATAGTGACGGCGATTTTAACTGTGGCTGAAGCCCACCGTAAGTTTCTGAAAGTGGTTTGACAAAAGCATCAACTCACATAATGTGGAACATAAGAACGCAGTGCAAATTTGAAGAGGAGCTGACATCAACAGCGAGTTCATTTCCCTAAAGCACAAATTGTCATGTAACTCTGAGAATGCTGCTCCTCCTACCTCTGCAAGAAGCTAAATCATTTCAGTCTGGTGAATGTAATGATGGTAGGTAGACAATCTGCAAGAGATTCACCATTTATTGACAAGAAAGAAATTGCATGTAGACTGGCTGGCTGGTTTCACGAAATAAAGAAGAATGGATTGCCACCTCGATTTCATACCAATTTGGAGATTTGCGGCAAGATAAAGTTTGTCCTTTCGTTTTTTTTTATAATAGATCAAAAACTCAAGATCTATAATAACTGAGGAGAAAGGAAAGAGAAAAAGTCAGTTATAGATCTGGCTGTGCCAATAAAGCCGTAGAAAAGCTCACAATTTCATTTTTTATTCATTTGCTCATCTCCTATAGCCAGGAAATCTACGTCTATTATTGCTCGATAGGTTAATCAAGCCTGTTTTTGTATCGATTTGTACGAGAAAAACTAACAGCAAAGCGAACTAGAACATTTGCTACAAATCAAAACATATTAGGTTGTCCCAGAAGTCTTTCATATTCGAACCTTCAATTTGATATCTCTCAAAAACCAGAGCACTGACAAGGCTGCAAATTTGTGGCAGTATTTATGGTGAATAAGCTATATAACCACATAAATGCTAGAAACATAGAACGGCAAAGTTTGAGAATTCAGCTCATTATTTTGTTCTTAATTTTTAGCCATCAAAAAATGCAATAAGTGCATTTGTAGATGTCTGACGGGAAAAGTATATGCGTGAGCGAGTGGGAAATTCGCAGATTTGTTTTGAACAGAGATACGAATATTTTCGTCCTTAGAATTCGGAAGTTTTGTGTTGGCTTGAGACTTGATGCGGATTAAGCTTGGTAAGAATTCTTGAACAACCACATTCTAGAGCTTGCTTTGATCTGTAGGATGCTACTTCGCAATCTATCAGAAATACAAGGAGAAGTGAATCATGGCGGTGGAAATTTAGTTATGAAAATATGAGACGACCTAGTATATGCTATAAATGAACATTTCGATGAATTTTAAACAAGTCTTTTACGCACAACACCTATTTTACTTCGATGCAAAAGCATAAGTTTAACTAAAAATCCGATGCAGTGGAGCTAAATAAATACTTCAAGCAGTATCCCATACAGAACTTCTTCCTCTTCCCAGCTTCCAACTTCTGAAAATGGTTCAATAGCTGACAGGTTAAACAATCTTAAACAGGTGCAGTTTTTTGTAATTCTGCTGCTTGTACTTCAGTACTTCTGAAATATATTTTTAAAGTATACAATTTTTATTCACGGCCCTAACCATTGCCTGTAAACCTTGAAGGGCTAAACAGTCCAGGTAATATTCGATGCATCTTTTCCTTCTCTTTCTTGTATTAAGTACAGTATGTTTTTTGGAGCGGCGAACCTTATGAACGGTAGCGCTCGCTTAGGCAAATATGTGCGACTAAGGGGAAGGGACGCAGGAGTTCCTAGCACCTCATTCGCACCAGCATTCACACTCCAGAGGGCTCCTCGCACCTTTGCGCAGCAGAGGTCAAACCCCGCCCCCACTCCATTTCTTCACTGGTTCATTCGAAGGCTGCGGGCTGAGGGAATAGCACAGACATGCGACGAAAATTCAAGAAAAATCTTCATCTTGCGAGGCAAAACTCCTAATTATTGCAGTTTATGAGCAAAGACACTTTGAAACACAAAAAAACACACTTATTTTTCTGAAGAAGCCATGAACTTAGGTTCAAATCTTAGTGAGTGATTGAATTTTCTTTGATTTAGGCGAGAGCTTTTGCATCGACCTATATAGTAGGTACGAATCGTTTTGGCATGCTAACAGAAAATTTACAAAATTTCAGCAGACATTTAGCTACAATTAATTGCAAAAATATCAACTCTCTCCAGAAAAGGGTCTTTCTTATCATTCATTATCATGAAAAGCACCAGAGCATGAATCCAAAAAAAGGAAATTACAGTTTGAAAACGCATTCAAACTCTATTGAAAGTTGTTAAAAATGATGAGAAGCTCAAATTATTCGGTTAATATGTCAAGATCTAGCTTCAAAACTGTTCTAAACCGCAATAAGTCAAATTTCGCTTATTCCGGATACATTCTGTGGTTTTGATTCGATAGAGCAGCAAGCTCTACAGGGTAGTGTTTTAAAAAGTTGCATCGAATTTGATCTACGCGAATTTGTAGCCAACAAACTAGAAAAATCCAACTGTCCAAAAACCCGAAAAAATTAGAAACTTCATCAAAAATTGCACTTGTGCAACTTGCTCAATGGATATGTCTTCGCATCAGAGGCACCTGTACATACGTTCTTTGGCTGAAAATCGAGAAAAAGGAAGCATCTTTGCTTCCAACAAAGCGATGCCCACAAATAGACTTCATAACTTCTCATATGTCGCCTTCCATCCGTCATTATTCATCCATTTAACAAAACACTTGGGACTATTCTCCAAGCCTGCACAACTCGGAATAAGATTAGCTAGCGGGCGGAGCAAGTGGGCGGAGCCGTCTAAAAGGTGCGAAGGCCCATTGAAAATGCTAACTACCCCTGCAAGGAAAGGCGGCGAGGCTTTGGGAACTCCTGGGCCGCCGCCCGACTAAGGCGCGCACCGTTAGCTCCGGCCATCGCTGTATGGACGATTTTTTGCATTACAGCGTCAGCACTGTTTCATGCCCATATTTGCGGGTAGGGGACTATATGTCGCCGAAAGTGGGAGGTCCCGCCGGACATCTAGAACAAATACACCATCCTACTTGCACAGCTGAGTATAAGCTCCTGCAAGACGAAGGCGGTCGGTTCGACGTGCAACGCGGCTGCGACATGGCTGCGTCACAGCAGCGTCACAGCAGCGTCACAGCCATGTCGCACCTCGAACCAACCGCCTTCGTCTTGCAGGAGCTTATATTTGCTGCATTGTCCGCGCGGGACCCTCTCACTTTCGGCGACATATAGTCCTCTAACCCATATTTGCTACTCCACTGAAGTTAGCTATCAACGGTAAGCTATAAGCTTATTTTAAGCTAGAAGAAGCTTTACAATCTAATGATTCTAGTTTTCTTTTCTTTTATTTTCTTCGCCGGTGGGTGAGTTAGTGCTGACCGTGAAATTTTAAAAATTTTAATTACCTTCGTTAATGACCAGTATAGTTTGGAATACAGAAGCCAATCCAGAACCCTCAGGCATGATTGCCGGGTGACCTTATATCTTGCACAGTTCACGCGAGTTATCGCGTGACTATTGATCTATTTGAATTGAACGTAACAGTCCTCAAAGGTTAAGGATTTATTTGTCAAAGCAGATTACCCAAAAAAGACTTCAAGTAGCATAATTCTTTCAAAACGTTGTCAAAAATTATATATTCTTCGATCAAGGAATTCATTCTTAGGTTAAGAAATCCAGCGCTCAAATCTTAGCTGTAAATTTGGTTGCTAAAAATGCAAGAAATTAGGTTGATGCAAAAATAATGAGCGTTTTCCTAGGGCTTTCTTCAAGACAACTTTTCTCCATCAAACTTCTTTCTTTTTAATGGTCAGCATACTTTTAGAAAGCCCTTTTCATGCTCTATCTAACGGTTTTCGAAAAAGACTTCTAGCCCACTCTGTTAAGAACTTATAGAGCTTCAAATCGCACTCAAAACCAGATTTTCGTTCCATTCATTTTTCTGGCCAGAATTTGAGCGCGAATGAAGATGGTTTATAGGAAATTTAGCTGCTATATGTAATGGGAATTGTCTACATTATGCATATTTAACCATATTTTTTAAAGTTATCTAAAGTGAGAGATCGGCGGCTTAACATGGGTAATGGTTGTGGTCATTTCAAAGCCCATAACTTTCTTTTGTAGAATGCAGTCGCTCAAACTTTTCTCATCTCTGTAAGCGTGAGGGTAGGAGTCCTGATAGCAGTTTTTGCAAAAACATCCAGCTGTTCAGTACGCAGAAAATTAGAAAATTCTATACTTCGGGGTTTTAAGGCCTACTAAAAAAATGCTGAAAAAGTTGATATTTTTGAACTTCGATTTTTCCCTCTTCGCTAATCTTTTTTCTCCAAACTGTTTCCATGTATATTTGTACTACTAGCTTGCGGCTACAAAATAGGTGGTTTATAAATCATAATAACAAAGTGTGAAAGGAGTTATGTTTTGTCAAAAACAAGACTTCAGAAAAAAAACTTTTTTTGTTTGTCAATTTATATTTTTTTTATCTTTATCACATTTCAAAATAGATTTTGTAGAAAGCTGTAGCAAGTCAAAGAGGAAAATGGGAAAACGCTCATTATTTTTGCACCAACCTATTATAATAAAAATTTGCTTGGCTATAGATATGTATTTTTCAAAACTACGAAGCATTCTCAAAGCAGATTTTATTTAGAGTTTCAACGCAGTAAATATCTGGATATACTAGAAGAGTAATAAAAACTACTAAACTGACTACTTAGAAAAGGTGAAGTAGATCAAAAAAAGGACGCGCAAACTAGTTTAAAGTGAAAAATTATTCTGAAAATCATTTTTGAGTTTCAATAAAATTTACTGCATCCTAAAAGGAACAACGAAAGAAATATAGGTAACACATAAGTGAAACGCATTTCTATACTGATAGTGTGAACGGTAAAAAATGAGGCCAATAACTGTAGATATCTTAAGAAAGAGTAGTGATTGAATTTCTAATTTTGATGCATTATCTTATATATAAAGCTGAATGTCTGTTTGTCTGTCTGTATGTCTGTCTGTATGTCTGTCTGTATGTCTGTCTGTGTGTACGTATGTTCCGAATAGAAAATTCCATTTCTGAACCGATCCGGACCAAACTTGGCACGCATACGCTACGGGCCCCGGCGGGTGTCATAGGCTACTTTTCGTCATCGATCGATATCGATTTTATCGATTTTTATCGATTTCTTTGCTGAGTTCACCTACGGGGCTGGGAGTTGGCACAGGGGGGTAATCGAGCATGGGGATTCCGAATACAATATTGGTTTTCAGGATTATCGATTACTTTTATCGATTTTATCGATTTTTTTGCAAAGTTTGAGCTACGGGGCTGGGAGTTGGCACAGGGGGGTAATCGAGCATGGGGATTCCGAATACAATATTGGTTTTCAGGATTATCGATTACTTTTATCGATTTTATCGATTTTTTTGCAAAGTTTGAGCTACGGGGCTGGGAGTTCGCACAGGGGGGTAATCGAGCATGGGGATTCCGAATACAATATTGGTTTTCGGGATTATCGATTACTTTTATCGATTTTATCGATTTTTTTTTGCAAAGTTTGAGCTAGGGGGCTGGGAGTTGGCACAGGGGGGTAATCGAGCATGCTGATCATCCCCAAGGGGGGTGATCAGCATGCTCGATTACACCCCTGTGCCAAATTCCAGCCCCCTAGCTCAAATTTTCAAAAAATCGATAAAATCGATAAAAGTAATGGACGATCTTGAAAACTAATATTGTATTCGTAATCTGCATGCTCGATTACACCCCTGTGCAAACTCCCAGCCCCGCAGGTCAAACTTTACAAAAAAAATCGATAAAATCGATAAAAGTAATGGACGATCCTGAAAACTAATATTGTGTTCGTAATCAGCATGCTCGATTACCCCCCTGTGCAAAATCCCAGCCTCGCATGTCAAACTTTACAAAAAAAATCGATAAAATCGATAAAAGTAATCGATAATCCTGAAAACCAATATTGTATTCGGAATCCCCATGCTCGATTACCCCCCTGTGCCAACTCCCAGCCCCGTAGGTGAACTCAGCAAAAAAATCGATAAAAATCGGTAAAATCGACATCGATCGATAACGAAAAGTGGACTGTGACACCCGCCGGGGCCCGAAGTGTATGTGTGCCAAGTTTGGTCCGGATACGGCGGAGCCGGGTAAGCCAGCTAGTTAGAATATATTGTTCTCTTTCAGACAGTACCTAGATCGTTTGCTTACATGGCTAATAACTTTTTTACTTGCTGGAATGCAAGTTAATCAATTCGACAAACTATGAAGTTCTAGCAGTATTGCGCAGTGAAACATGCAGAACCATCCAAAGTACCACTGCTGCAATGGGTGAAGGTACAGTCACCGAACCCACTATGGCTTGCTGGCCGAAACGCTTGAAGTCAGGAGATATGGTCATTTGCAGTTTCGAAAACAAAGATACGTGTTCTTTACTTCTTTTAAAGTAATCGCACGTCTTCCGGATATCATCTAATGGAGTTCTTTACGTTCCATATATCCGTATGCTGTTTACCTCAAACTTCTCCTATATTCAAAAATGATTTTTTGGTTTTTATTATGCCAACAATTCGCAATTCGCAGTTTTTGACTTTTTATCTGGAATTAAAAAGAAGATATATATACAGGGTGTCCCAAAAAGATGTGCACACTGTTTGATTGTTAATAACTCTCTTGCTTTCATGTCTTTTTCCGAGCTTTAGGTACCATTCTTTAGAGCGAGGTTCAACTTAGATTTACAGTATGGAGCGACTTATTAGCAGCTCTTCATTACTGTAGGATTACGGTAGGAACTTCGAGGAGGATTTTGAGCCATTAAAAGCGGTATTTTGCTTCAGAAAGAAAGCCAAACAAGCCAGAAACTCTTGAACTGGGTTAATTAAAGTTGCTGATTTTAAGTATGAAAATTGCACGTCAATACACTGTTTCTTTCATGATTTATTTCAGATTCAGGGTAACAACTGATTTTCCAACGATTGTCGGAAATGTGAATACGCCATCAAGAAAGCTCGAAGAACTGGTGGAAAGTTATGTAGTGAGGTCAGCACGCCTGAAAACCTTGCTACACAAATTTTTAGATTTTTTCGGAATTATTTCATCAAATGGCTTATTTCACAGTGACGCTATATGCTGAAAGTTCATACCGCGATCCTACAGTAACTAAGAGCGATTGGTGGTTCGCTCCATACCGTAAATCTAAGTTTATCCTCGCTCTACAAAATGGTACCTCAAGCTCGGCAAAAGACATGAAAGCAAGATAGTTATTAATGATCAAACAGTGTGCACATCTTTTTGGGACACTCTGTATTTATTAAATTACTTGGAAGGGCATGAAGAGCTTTTTCGAATGGTATGTGAGGCGCTTTATAACTTTACGGTATAGCAGTGCAAGATTGAGAGATGTTCATAAAACCTTGCTCGAGTTCTTCACGGGCGAAGCGTAGGGTTGTGGGAAAGGAGCGTTAACGCGCTACCAGAACAATAGGCGAAGGTCGCTTGTGTAAGCGACGTTTAAGTTGCGACCTGCTTCTTGTTGCTCGAGACAAAATATCCCAAAATGTAACAAAAATTAAGCTCTCCCATTTTTCACCGTTCACCCTAATAGTGCCTTTCTACAGCTAAGCAACGGATTTTCAGGAGTGGTAGTAATTTGGTCGAAACCATCATGTTAACTGGGTTTTCAAGACACTAGCTAACCAGCAGCTTCACATCATTTTCCCAACGAAACCACGAACTAACCAATAGGAAACCCCGAAATGCTATCTTGCAAAGCAATGTCATTGGAGGAGATCGAAACTCCAACCATTCTCATGCTTGCCCGCAATCATTGCACTTTACCAAACTTGCAGTTGAGTTTGCAGCCTTGCACCTTCCTATAACCTTATCTAAGCTGTAAACAGGTAAGCTTTCTCATAGTAAGTTGCAGAATGATATCCCTCACTCTTCTTAACTTGCAAAAGCAACACATCATTGTTTTAAACGAAAAAGTGGTCGGGGGTACTTTTTCATTTTAAACTATGATATGATGGTTTCACGTCTGCGTCTCATGAAATGAAGTGCTGTTTTCATTACTCTACCTGATAAGGAAACAATGGTGTTTATCTGCTGATCAATTCGTAGTTTGGTTTAGAATGAAACAAGCATGAAACAACTATGGTTTTCCGATAGTTACTTGCTTGTTTCATGATTTTGTATGACCGATTGAACTGAGTGGCCGTGAAAAAATGATCATGCTTACCACGATGTAACCATGATTGAACTATCACATCATTTGTTGGTTTCGACGAAATTACTACCACTCCTGATTTTTAAAGCAACAAAATATGAGATATTTTGTACCACTCCATATCCTCCGGTGTGGGGTTAGGAATAAAAAAGCACCAAGTTTTGATGTGACGAAAAGGGGACGCAGAAAGGCCAACAGGACTGCGCGTTGACTACAGGTATAACAACGTATGTGCCAGAAGCTTTTCCTGCTGGAAAGTAAACAATGTTAAAAAACTAAAGACTAAAGCGGATTATATTTAACACGAGACAACAACACAATTGTCTTGAAGCAATGGATCTCGAATATGGATGAGAATAAGTGCACTGCATCTAAAAATCGCACTTTCAAGACAAGAGTCGGCCACATATAGATTGTAAAACATTAATGGCACAATTTATGAGCACTACTTGATTGCCACCTTTTCTGCCTCAGTCGGCGTAAGCCTTCGGTACTAAAAAATAAATTGAGCACGTAACGTCCAATTTCCACTTCGTCACACAAAGTACCTGGCATTCAGTACTTCCTTCTTTTTCCGCAAAGTGATGGCACTTTGTGATGGTGCAGAGCACCGAGTCACTGTTTTGCACGAGGAGTTTTCTTCTGCGAAGCTTATGCAAATGTGCGATTTTCACACTGGAAAACATGAATTGGCGAGATAATAATCATCAAATACGCTTCACGATTTGTAGCAAATTGCGCAGTCGTCAACTTCCCAATTGAAACAAAATGCTAAAATACAGCAAAATGCTAATCACGAAAGTAATGTTGTTGCTATGATGAACAGTGTGGGGAGATCATAGGATTGCACACAAAGTTTTGACCCTTGCGTTTGTAGAGCGAGCATTAAGCGATAACAATTTTCTTGTCCAAAACGTACGAAGAGCTTAAATTCTGTTTGCCGTTCCGCAGTAGAGATTTTCAGTTTGTTGTTGCTCACTCGTCAACTGCGTATGTGTGCGTACACTCTCGATAAGACATTATTTGTGAAAGAAAAATGAATCGGAACATTCCCACTTTGCCTCGAGGTCTAGCGACTACGCGTCAGATCAAATTGCCTGTGGGTACTTTGATAGCACCAACTTATGGATCTCTATCTCTCGTTTTCTAGCCATCATTCAAAAGCTCTATCTGAAAGCTTTTCGAGAAAATGGTCAAAAGCCAAACTGGCCATTTCTAAATTTGGTTTCTTTTTAAAATGAAAATGGAGCACAGAACGCTGATTCCGCCTGTCTTTTATACCTGCTAAACGCCATTCTGGATAAAGTCAAGAACAAACTTACTCTTAGATCGACATGCAAGTGGCAAAGTAAGATTGAATATCTATTCAGTTCGCCTTTAGCCATGGATTCTATAAAGCAACCTACCTGCTGGTTTTGGCTCAGCATTACGCTAACATAGGTCTTCTGTATGCTCAAATTTGCGCTTGCATACACGATTTTTTACAACATAACGACTTTTAACTTAGCATACAAAGGCGTACAGCTGATAAGAATAAGGCATTTGGATTCACTGATGTCGCATTCAATAGTATACGGCTTGCTGAAAATGGCCACTTCGATCACTAACCATCTCCCCGTGAGCAGAAGAAATTGCCAGCTTTTTGAGAAACTCCTTTCTTTTTTCAAACTCATCTATTGATATTCTCTTAGAATTCCTTGTAAAATTGCTAACAAGGGAATGGTCAGAAGTCGAAGTGGCCAATCCAAACAAGCTGCATACCATTAGATGCAGCATAAAACGCTGACTCAAAATCTGTCTTCCTTATCTGCAGAGCGTTTTTGTGGACGAAGTTATAAGCCGTTGAAGGCCATTATTTTGCTAAGAAATTGTGCGTATAAAGTGCAAACTTGGCCGCACAAAGCCATTCTCGGCTCAGTATTGGACCAAAACATATAACTAGGTCCCTTCATATGACCCGTACCTGTAGTTGAGCTGAAAGAGCAGTAATGTGTTTGATTTTGCAATTTTTGTATACGGTTTTTTCGCAGTAAAGCTCATCATAACTTCGCTTACAAAAGCGCTCTGCAGATATGGAAGACAGATTTGAAATCAGCGTTTTATGCTGCATTGTATGGTATGCAGCTTGTATGGATTGGTCACTTCGACTTCTGACCATTTCCTCGTAAGCAGGTCTTTGATAGAACGAAATGGACTGTGGAAGTTATGATCTCGATAAATCTCAACTGGCAAACAGTCGGTGTACGGCATTAGCTGGAACCAGGCGAATTTTGAAACGAACTCCCTTTGATTTTAAAAATTTCGCATGAAGTTTTCTTCAAACTCTTCCAAGTTTCGTCACTTTTTTCCGCTTGCCTTTTCTTGCTTGTCGCTCACATCCAGAATAGATGGTATAAGGGTTAGAGTCACCTTCTTTACTATTATACCATTTCAATCCTCCTTTACCAGGCTTAAGGTGAGCTTCGCGATCACAGCAAATTGCGCGTTCAGTGAAGATTCTCTGAGGGCTATAAATTAGCCTAGAAAACAATTATGAACTCGTTTTGATTGTATGAAAAATAATCAAAATGAGGATGCCATTTGAATCAGAAAAATCGAGTTATTGAAAAGATTAAGTTAGTAAAAGGAATAGGCATAGTTTTCTTTTACATACGCTTTCACACATCAAATCATAGCTCGCGCTCCCTCACCACGTGTTGAATTCATCGCCTTCGAGACATTTACAAGAGTTTCGCAGAGGGTAACAAAAATACAACCATTTTTTGTTTATTGCAAATCGATAAGAAATGATTCTCAGTGAAGCAAAATTCGTTTTGTTGTCGTTCACTCTGAAAAGAGAAGATGACATTGCTTTTAACAAGCACAAAAGAGAGTGACTGAAACAAAGACTTTGCACACGTATGTGTTCGATCTCGGCGGTGGTCTTGGACCACTTTTTACAGCGACTCGTTGGGTCCTTCAACTGCTTTATCGATTTTTGGCAGCTTGAAACTGAATTTCATTTGCTGCGAAACGCTTTAGGGAGAACACTGGCAGGAGAGCTCATTTTCATTTCGATAAGGGATGCGGTGACTAAAGGCTCAGGTTAGCCTGCTCTGAGTTTGCACGCAGTATGCTTTATTAGAAACAATGCCCAGCGGATGCCAGCTAGTAGGCGACTAAAGGCAGACGGTGCTTTGCCGTTATCTGGACTCTTTTTTTTTTCAAAGAAGGCATTGCTTCTTCTCTTGTATCATATCCGGGCCTAACTTCACAGGAAAAAGTGTCAACTGCCACGTGTCAAAAAATTGACATGTCATCTACATGTTTAACAAGTTTAACCAGGAGTTTAAGTTGCCCAATCTAGCGTTGTTCCATCATAAGTTCAATCTGTTTTTTAGTCAATAGTGGCCCCATTTTCGATGAACAGTGTCAAAAATGAACATTGTCATCACGATAACGTCATTATTCTATTAATTAACAGATTAGACGTGCCTAGAATAGAGAAGTGAGCTAAGGGTCTCATTATCTAAGTGACGAAGCAAGCAGCAGCGAGGAACTCCAAGCTATCATTTACAGTCTTGTCTGGCTAAATTCGCTGGCAAAAATTTTGAAGGGAAAACATTGCTGAAAACAACCAAGATGTTCTAATATAAGTTCTAGTTTGTTTTACTCTCACAGAAATAATTAATTAGCTTTTAGGTGATCACAAATGCTCTTTTGCCTCACCGGAAATAATTTCGAAAAAAAAAGATGTTAAAATGGACCAAAACGTGTCAATATTTTTCTGACGTCGCAGGAAAGCAGTCCTCCAGTCCTCAATCTATGAAAAGTTGTTCTTAGGCTAAAAACGTGCATCATGAGAGCTTTTTGAAGAAATGGGTCCGGATAATGGAAAAGTACGGTCAAAACTGCTTTAGTGATGAAAAAGGGTTTTGGTGCCAAAAGGATGCCAAGTCGTTTTGTGGAAAACACATTTATTTGCCCACAGAAAGATTTTTTGTGCAGGATGCCTTCTAAATCATCAGAAGAATTTTTATAATTAATCTTCGTATACATGCATGCATCTCCTACAGTGCTGGACATGATTATAAAGCCACTCTTGGTGCAAAAGTTTTGTCAGTGTTTTCAATCCATTGGCAAGCACGCTAGAATGAAGATAAACAAACACTTCAAGAAGTATTCAATGCAGAATTTCTTCTTCTTTTCAACTCCCGTTGTGTTTCGCTGAAAAAATGAGATATTTGCCGGAAATTACAATCACTCGTTTTACTGTCCAACTTTCAATAATCTTCAAAATTTTTGTATGAGATTTTCGGAGGAGCTCTAATAACCTCCAGATAGGGCAAACCTTTTGACAACAGAAGCAATTTTTTGTAGCCCTACGCCTTGTCTTTTAGAATTTCTACGGAATATGTGGGGGAAAATCGCAGTATTTCTCAATTTCATGAGTGCGCACTGACGTAACCTATGTTTCAAAATTTTCATAATTCAAAGCGAAAATCGCTCATTTACTTTGTAATAACAGCGGTAGTAATAATCATGTGTTGAAACCTCAGTATTCTGTAGGTTTTGCAGTGTTTGATACAGTGAAAGGCTATGCGATTTTTCCAAAACACAAGACTTTCAGAAAATTACAAAGCAGCTAAAAAAAGAAAAAATTGCTTCTGTTGGCAAAAGGTTTGCCCCATCTGGAGGTTATTAGGGCTCCTACGAAAATCTCATACAAAAATTTTGAAAATTAGTGAAAGTTGGGCTGGTAAAAACGAGTGATTGTAATTTCCGGCAAATATCTCATTTTTTCAGCAAAACACAACGGGAGTTTAGCAGCTGGAAAAAAGAAGAAATTCTGCATCGGATACTTCTTGAAGTGTTTATTTATCTTCATTCTAGCGTGCTTGCCAATGGATTGAAAAAACTGACAAAACTTTTTGCACCAAGAGTGGCTTTATGATTATGTCCAGCACTGTACATTTCGAAAAAGAAGATTTCGTTTTTTTTCAAGAAAATTACATGCGTATAGTCCACAGCTTCCAACGCAGAATTGCTACTTTAAAAATTTTCATGTACAGCAGAACCAATGTCGTTTCGGAAAATTTCGTATGGGAGGGAGAGTTAATCGCTTTTAACGGAGGGGGCGTTAGCCATGCCATACGATTTGGTATTACGAGCACCACAGAAAAGAATTTGGCAAAGCAAAGAATGTATGGGTTTTCACGCTGTAGATCGAAAGAACAAGGGACATTTTTAACGAAAGCTTGTAGATTTTTAGTTCAGAGTTTGCAGATCCAACCAGGGTCAAGCAAGAAGTATGGCACACGATCGCTGTTTACGACCCATTCCCCTCCTACTGCTGTCTCAATAAGACCCCATGAACTATATACCTAAGATAGCATTACTTGAAGGCACTGTCAAACATAACGGGCAACATATCCATAATTACCATGTCAAATAACCCTTGTAGACTATGTTTGAGCGAATTCTGAAGTTTCAAGATACTGGGTCACTTAAGTGAAATGGCCATTTTCCAGCACGATTAACTTTGTTTCAAAGATAAAGTAGCTAGCTTTTTTTGCACTCAAGATAAAGCACTACTCCTTCTTTGGCCACTTCAGAAATCTCGCTTCAAAAGATATCCTAACTTTGGAATTAGAAGCTAACCAAAATCTTGTTTTTACTTTTTTCGCTTTTAATGGCTGTGCTTTCACCAAATACTACTCAGAGCTAAAAAGACGAATCAGGCTCAAATCACTCCTATGAAATCTACGAGGCCTAAACTATCGATTCATGTAGAAGGTTGGCGGGTAATTTCTGTTACAGATTTTTGTAAAATTCTGAAAAGTTGCAGAAGTTATCTAAGATCTTCAAATTTGCTCCATATGTAGGCCATGGCAGGGCCTACACAACAGTATGACTGATTCCGCAAGTGCACTACCAGCCAGCAACTTTACGACAACCTTATAAGCATTCTTTGATTTTTTTCTCTGCGTCTAATTTTGTTTTTTCTCTCCCATAATTTTTTAGCACATATTTTCGCATCGTCTCTTTTATGGTAGCACTTTGGTGCCGCTAGCACGCCAAAAACAAGAGGTGAAACAGCTCAAAAAACCAAAAATCCGTCGAAAATTTTTCTTTTTGTGTGCATCGTGTAGGATTTGATACGGAAAGGTTGGGAATAGTTTTTGTAAATTTTAAAAAATTGTTTTTTATGTCAAAATGCCAATGTGCGCTGACATTTCACAACATGTAGCTCATGTGATCGTGTGCGGACATGATTGTGCCATTCCCTATGTCTCTAAAAACTAATGACCATATTCTACCCAAATACCACATCGCCCGGTCTCTTCCCAATCACCTGGAAGAATACCAGCCCGCTGACAAAAATGTCCATAAAATGTACTCCCACCGATAAAGTGGTGTTATGCGCACGGAACGCGGATCTGACAGTACCGGCGGGTAGACCTTTGCACTCCGCCAACACTCCTTAAACAAAAGAATGTTCAGAAGTTTCTTAGAGTTTTAAGAAATAAAAATAAAAGTGTAACAAAAATTATCCGCCAACCTAATAGATAACGTTCGTTAAAAATGCTTTTTTGATATAGTTAATGGGGTGTGGCACCACCCCCCTAAAAAACTGTGGCAGCCACAGCTTTTAGGGGTAGTGCTACACCCCATTAACTTACCTTCAAACAGATCAAATAGCCCCGTTTTTTACGTCGTTGTTACTGCTTAACCTTCTTCTTTACATGACAGAAATTCCATGCGAACGTTTTATCAAGAGCAAGATATAATCGTTTTCCTTACCTATGCAAATGTAAAATACTGGTAAAATACAGCGAAAATATTGGGATACGGTAACATGCTAAGTCGCGCTGCTACTTGAATCGCAAGGGAAGGCGACAAGAATGTATATATTCGATAGCCTAAGCCTCGTAATCTACATTAAAATGTTTTGAGCCTGATTGGTCTTCTCTAACCCGAGTTATTGAAAAAGAAAAATGGAACAAACAAGATTTTGGCGTGCTCTTAATTCTTTGATTTGGAGGTCATTTCAAGTAGGATTCCTAATGTGAGCAAAAAAGTAGTATCTTTGTACTAAGCGCAAAAAGAAGCAGGTAACTTACCTCTGAAACAAAGTAACATGTTTGAAAATGACCATCTCACTTAGGTGGTCCTGTACATGGAAACCTCAGAATTCGTTGAAATTTGGACCATCGGGGTTATTTTACTTGCTAATTACAAAATGATGCTCTTATGCTTTATAGATCTTTAAATTTTGCTTACTCTACGTATACGACTATGGGTCAAACATCAATGTGTTAGTATGCATGACTTGCCTATTTGACATTGTTAACGAATATCATGTTATGCGAACAGCGGACGCCTTGATAACACCCCCCCCCTCCTCCCTGATTACTCAATACGATCTCCCAGGTGTAGCATTCCACACCCCACGCTTGACCCTGAATCCAACTTTATTCGCCGTCTAAAAGGTGAAATAACCAGCTACAGCGTCTCTGAGAGCGTCTTTCTGTCGTAGGCGGCGACAAAGATCTGAAGGGGTGTGAATATGTATTCCTTGATTGTGTGTACTGTTAGCGCAGATTAATATAAGGCTGATGCAAAAGTTTTTTTTCGTTTTCTGGACTTACACGCAAATTCATAGAGTAGAGATAAGCGTACATGCTAAATCAGATGCAGAATTTCTTCCTATTTAGGGCAGTTATATTTCCCAATATGACTCTTCTGCTAATGCTGAGCGTCGCCAAAGCTTACCAACCTAACACGTCCACTTTCTTCAGCTTCGATTCCAGAATTTCGAGAAGAATCTTCCACAAGTAGTTTGGGAATCGGAAAGTAATAACTGCATCAAACACTGAAAAATCATCGACATTTGAGCATGCAAAAGCTGAGCACTTCAATAACCTCAAAAGCGCCGTCCACTCAAAGTGGGGCTGACAAAATTATGACATACTAGTGTGATCCCCTACTTAAACCCATATTGCGCCGCAAAAAACAGCTTTCGGAGCGAGAAATCCGCTCCGGAAGGGACGTATCCGTAAGTGGTTACTTCACACAAGTGGTCGCTCCGTTTACTTTGCAGGCTATCTCTCGCCCTCGCTTGTTGCAGCGGGCTTGCCAGAACGGGATTTTTGGGAGTTTCGCGGATTCTCGACTCCATATTCGAAATCAAGGCCTTCAGAGGGCCTGAAAGCGACAAAAAATAGAAGCCAAGGATTTGAGTAGAAGGTGCCGTGCAAATTTCGCATCTGTTCCAAGCAACATCTATCAAAAGAGGAGAAAAAGTTGCATCAATACCAACAGTATCTGGGATGTACCATTTCTTGCTTTACGAAACTAGATCAGACCAATCTATGAGTCGCCTCTAATTTATATTTAAATCTTAAAGTAAACCGGGGAATATCAAAAGCTGCTCTGAATAGAAAAAAATTCGGGGAATCGGTCTTTTCGCACGGCTGTCTCCACCGTCGATCTGGTTTTGACTTGGTCTAACATGTCCTACACGCCGCAAACTTTCCCTCCTCCTGCTTTGCTTCTGCAAAAGCCGCTGCAGGGTGTTCGCGCGCCGCGTGTTCCTGTGTGGAAGCTTTACAATTGTGCAAATTGTCCTACACTCGGTTTGCTCTAGTTGGATATAAGCACCTTAAGGAGGTTTCGAATAAATCTGAAACTCATTGTCAGCAAAATTTGGACATGGTATAAAAGAAGGAACACGCGGAATCATTTTAGCGCTTGTCAAAAAAGTCGCATTGTGAGCATCATTGCTGGAAGGAGGAAGAAATTCTGCATCGGACACAGTTTTAATCATTTGCTTATCTTTAATCTACGAATTTACGAGTAGGTCTATGAAATGGAATGAAATTTCACATCGACCCAGCAGATATGATCAAGGGTAGGGGTTTCAATAACCTCTGCATCTATAGCGATACTGAAAGCTTTTCAAGTTCCGGTAATGGAAGTAAACCAGAGGTGATACATGAGCAGACGCAAGATCTAGCAGAGCGTTTTTGTTTAAGATTCGCGTATTCGCTACTTTTTCCATGTCCACTTTGTTGCTAGGTGTTTAGAACCTTATTTGATGTTATCGGCAGTAAACTTGGTTTTAGAGGACAATGTAGCTTCATACACAACACAGACCTTATACTTTATGCACGTATATTTTCTAGCTAAGCGGTTTCCCTGATTATTAAAGAAGTATATAATTTTGTTCTGTCTGACATCAACCACGCGATTTTACATCTGGACAAATCGGAACAACGCGATACAATCTTCTCAGTTGCACTATGGTGTGTAATGTCATTCCCAAGGCGCTGGTTCTCCTTCTTCTCCGATATTAGTCTCAATCGGCTTAATAGGCTTGCTTTATACGCAGTGGAAGCAAGATTTTTCACACGTTGGAGCATGCTTAAATTCACAGTGTCTGACGAACTTATCTAGTTGCCCCTGGCTCTTTCCTCTGAACCTGCATTAACCTCCTTCAGCTACAATATGATCAATATCGCCTGCGAAAAAAGCAAATCTTTGTTAGGCGTGACAGCAAGTAACAAACCTATTTTAATCATTCCTTGAAATATACGATTTGATACAGATGTTTTGCTCTATTGCAGAATCCCATTTCTGCTAAGAACCAATCCTTGTACGTGCCTTTGCAGTCAGTCCATTCCATTACAATTCGTTTTTATATATTGAGAAATCTAATATCAAACTTTTAACTTCCACACCACTTATTCCATTTTCATTGTTGCAGAGAAGTGACAAAAACTGATGGCAGGTCTAGAACAACTAAATGTTAGGCCTTTTTCGCTTAATTTATCGTAGCAAAGAGAGAGTAGAAAACAGCCATTAAGCTTTAACATTTGAGACCCTCTCAATGCTTTGTAAGTGATTGTCGATGACTGTTCAAAGTCTGAGAGTCAATCACATTAACAGTTGCACGGCATTCAATGCCGTCCGGGGTTTGCCCATATACGGTAAGCAAAGTGCTTAGAAGTAGCGTCCGGGCAGACTCTCAACTTCCATTTTTTGTCTCACTCAGGCCTTTTCATGGCGCTGATTCAAAGACAGTGTCCGGGCAAAAACTCGATTTTTAGAAAATCCACTTACGGAAGTTATTCGCAGCGCTGAATCCAAAAATCCACATTAGAAGGAGCGAAAACGGCGAGAACATGTGTTTTCTAAAGCGTTACAATTTGAAATCCGAAGGTCCCCGCCAAGGCTGAGAAGCAGAGTCACCGCGGGACCCTACGATTTAACTGTGGCGGCATGCGTACTCTGCCGCATAGCGAGAAGTCGAACACTCGGAGGACCCCGCCTCAAAGCGTAAGTTTCCCCCTTCCCGATCGTTTTTCTTGCTTTACACCGAACGTTATAACCTCGTACTTGCGCGGTGCTGTGTCTGAAAGGGACCACCTTCGCATGGCAGTAAAAGCCCAAAACTCCATCTTGTCCGGACACTGCCTTTAATATGGCACTTATTATGATTTGTTTGCCATGAGAAAACGTGTCAAAGGCTGAGGATATTCGTTCGAGAGGTTGGTCTTAGCGGGATTGGCGGGGTCTTCGAGGCTTGCACGTCCGCCCAAGATTATGCTAAGCACACTGTATAACAAACTCTAATACTAGGCTGTTCCAAAAAGTTTGTCGCTTTTTTTGGAAGGACCAGCAAAAGCAGGGAATAACCAACGACGAACAAACTTGTTCGCATTAGAAGCGTCTTTGCCCATCTTTTTATTAGCTACTTTTCTGAGGTGAGGTGTACAATACTGACATATTCACCAAAATAGACAACACCCCATATTTACCTTGCAATTCGACTGTGGCGGCCGTACTCGAAACTTAAAAGTTGCATCTGCTAAAATCTTCTGAGGATGGGATGCAAAGTTTATCTGAGGGGTGGAACAAAGTGTAAGTAATAATGATCATTTGTTTTGTTGATTGAGCCATTTTATTGATGAATTTGATGAATTAAGTGCGAAACACCGCATAACCAAGGCTAGTAATAATAACAATCAATTGCAAGCAAAGAGTAAGTTCGAAACTTGTTCTTCTGGCACTTATCTTATTAAGTAACGATGCTGTCTGTTTTGAAGGTTGCCAGTTTGGATTACGCGAGGTGAATGATGCATTGGGGATTTAGTGAATCTTTCAATATTTACGCGCTATACCACCCCAAAAACAAAGATGTTAGAGAGGGGAGGAAAAGCCGCTCTAAACGGGACTAACAAGGGACCTTTCCAAATGAGCCTTATATCACTTTGAAGAGCATCGAACGATGATTTCCAATTTGATTTTATTATCTGCCGAGCTCTTCGGCATGCCGAGTTATGAATATCTTCTTGGTGAGAAAATTGAAGCATATAAGTAAAATCAAATACAGTCTTTTCAAGGCTCAAATAGAACATTGTTAAGTATGAGTGTTTTGGACAGAAGGAATTGTTCAAATGGAGTGCTCTGATAAGCAACATTGGACCATTTGAGCAATTCTCGAATTTTTTTCTAATGCCTTTAGCTTTTCAATCCAAAAAACGCTCCTTAGCATCCAAAAGCGCTTGACACATAACGAGGACAGATTTGGAATCAGCTTTTGATGCTCTTTGTAGTCGTATCAATTTCATATAAAAAGGCCACTTTGACCAAACGGATTCCTCTTGTAAGCATGTCCATGGCATATTATGTCTTATGATTTACCTTATTGAAAAGCCACAAAATTTCGGGACAATCAAATAGCTATTCTGCGCAAAGCAAAAATCAACTTTCGAAGGTTTAGCTAAGCCGTTTCATCATCCTTCAAGTCCTACTGTTTTCAGTAAAAAAAGCATATGCGAATCTGAGCCAGTACTAATGCACAATTAGCCTTGCTGCTCCGAAATATGTAGCTTCAGAAAAAATTTTCATCTCATTATCCAGTATTTGGCTGCAATAAAAGTTACTGTTTTGGTGTGTCAAATAATACAAGGCAACAACAAACCTATCAAGCTAGAAATTCAGGCGCACATTCTTCTTCGTATTCTTGCACTCCGAGCATGATTACCTGCCTTATCAATGCTCAACTAAAACTGTTTTCAGATACTATCTCCATCAGATGTTGAGATTTCACTGCCTTGGCCCGCGTTTGTATTCTCTAAGAGGATTTATTCTGACGTCAGCATTGCTATGTACGTTTTTGAATTTCTGAAGACTCGCATAAATGCACCGCTATTCCAGATATAGCTTTCTTGCTGAAAATGGGTCGATACACTATGATATTAGATTTTCTAAGACCACAACCGCATGTCATCGAGTTCCGCAATCTTTCTATAAGCTACAGATATTTATTGTTACCAAACCTCACAAAGTGCAATGAACCGTGCGTAAGTATTACTAGACTCTCTGCGCTTACAGTTTGTTATGTTCTCATTTGTGTAGAACGCGTGTTAGTAAAAATTAAATATGCTATGTCTTTAAAAGCCTAGTATCCAGTGCTTCATTTATTCTACGTTACACATCTACATAAACTGAACTTTTGCTCGAAATACTTTCGTATATTCCAACCGGTGAGAAATTTTACTGACACAAAAACAGTGTAATCATGGTAGACTGAGCCCGACAGTTCGAAGTATTAGGTTGTTGTAAAAATAATGTCCGTTCTGCAAATTTTCACTTTGAAAAGCTATAACTTCGTTCAGTCTCCATATTTTTGAATGTAGTCAAGACCATCAGAAACACCAAACCTTTCTTAATTTAGCGCGCCCCTGCCCATACTGATATCACAAACGGAGAAAACCATGCGTCAGAAAACTGAAAGTTTTTCTTTTGAAAATCTCGTCTTCAAGAGTTTACAACTCCCTTCAAGCTTTGTCCCTATGTCTGCTAATTAGCTTATTTTGTAGCCGCAGGCCAATAGCATAGGTGTGTATAGAAAAAACTCCAACGAAGGAATTCTGCGAAAAGAAAAGATAAAAATTCAAAAATGTTCACTCTTTTGAGCCTATTGGTTGTAGGCTTGTAAGTGCCTAATTATGAAAATTTGGAATTCTTCGCGCACTGAATAGCTAAGTTTCTCTTCAAATAATGTAGTTAAGGTGTGCTTATTTCAAGCTTATAGAAATGGGCGAAGCTTTGGCGACTGCCTTAATTATGAGAAATTTCTGACCCATAGAATGCCAGCAGCGAGTGTCTATTTTGACGCGTCAATTTCTAAGTCCACATTTCTCCAAAAATCTACATAAGCACGCAGTAGGTAAACAATCTTCATTCAATACACTTGCTATGTTTTCAGAAGAATTCGTTTATTTGCTCCTGAATTGTGGTCAAGAAAGTGGAAGCTATGAGATTCTGATTTTGAGTGCGGATGTGGAAAATGCTGGTGAAATTACTACATGTGAGATAGCAGCTTAATTTCAACGCCATGAGAAAGCACATGAAGAGAGCTTTCCAATGATATGCAGATGCTATATCGAAAAAGAAAGTCTGATGGGAAAAAAATTGTTTGGAAATAGGTCTAGAAAAACGGACATTATTTTTGCAACAACCTAATATTTTACACGAAACTTCCCATGAAGTAACACAATCGCCTATGAGACACGTTTCCTACGTGGAGTGCAAAAAACCTCAATGCACATTTTCCGACACCCGCCTATCCCTCGCAACTGTCTGGGAATTGCTCAGATTGCTGAGAAGGCATTTATTACCACTGTAACATTTTGTTTTATTTCACTGTTGCACATAAGCGCTGGGCTCTTGACTACTGCCATCCCGTTTAAAATGGATATTCTTTCTTACAAGGAAACGATACTTGGTGTCCGTGGCCTTTTGAGATGATACGTACACCATTACACTCAACTTGGAGCGCTGATTCCGAATCTGACCTTCGTTTCTGCTAATCGTTTCTCTAAAAAAACAAAGTTATAAAGGATTTTTGCGTCAAAGGAGAATGTGTCCGGAACGCCAATACCGCCGCTAAGATTGGGTGTAGTGGCTAGTGCGATAGCTTCGCAATCAATGTAGGCTTAGGCTCGAGTCCTTTTGTATTTTACAGTTCTTGCCTCAGTCAAGCTTCTTTTTGAAAGTTAGGCATCCTCGGCCGCATTTCTCGTAGGCGACCATTGACACGAAAAACCTTCAAAACTTCTTTCAGAAAAACGATTAGCAGAAAAGGAAGTCAGATTTGGAACCAGCGTTCCAAAACGAGTGTGATGGTTTACGTTTCATCTCAAAAGGCCACGTACACCAAGTATCGTTCCCTTGTTAGACAACGTTTGGCTCGCGGTGCCAGTTTCTCTAGATCATTTCAGAACAGTAGTCGCTGTCGCAGTTGTTTTAACAACCAGAGAAAACTACGAAGCTAGAGAAGTGATTAGGAAGACGTGGGCGTCTCCAAATCAGTTACACTCCGTAAAGGCATGATTTTACCTGCAAGAGATTTGTTCATATCTCAATCTCTTCAGAACGGATACGTTGTAGTTTACTTTATTATTGGTGCACCAAAACACGAGTATGATCTATCAGTACTGGTGGCGGAGCAAAATCGTTACGACGATTTGATTGTCACGGATGTGTTCGAGTCCTACGAAAACTTAGTGCTGAAGGTGATTCCAGTTACTCACACAAAGAATTTTGTATGTTATTTTATTTTAAATTTTTCATTTGATTGTATGTATTTAGAATTTTAATTTCATACTCATAATTTCACAGTCATATGCTGAAGTCACAAAACAATTGCTAGAATGATTAAAGGCAGTGTGGATCTTGAGATTTTGTGCTTACCCGGGCCTATTCGCTACGCTGAATCCGAAAATGCACATTGGAGAACGCGAAAACGGCAAAAAACGGCTCTAACACAGGAGGGAAACCAGCAGGTGGGCGGGGCCCTCCCCACCGTTAACTCACGATCCCAGCTTCCGGAGCCATCTTTTCGCTCCCGGCTTCAAGTCAGTCACTCACACCTGCCCGGTAGCGATGTTAAGACGGCTAGCGGAATCGAGAAGACCGCTCCGGAAGCGGGGAGCGTAAACTCACAGTGGGGAGGGCCCCGCCCACTTGCTGTTTCCCTCCTGCGCTAGAGCCCTTTTTTGCCGTTTTCGCGCTTTCCAGTGTGGATTTTCGGATTCAGCATTGCGAATAGGACCGTATAAGCACAAAATCTCAAAATCGAGTTTTTGCCCGGACACTGCCTTTAAGGTCTACACTGCCATGATGTTCTTCAAACACTATTGCTCCAAAGCTAACTTTCTTATAAAAGTGGATGACGATGCTATGATTCATCTGGATCGTATGTTCAATCGGTGGAATGAAACAGGCAATGACGAAGGCTCTATGTTTGGTTTGGTTTGGCCAGAGCACGCTCCAATTCGAGATAGAACGAACAAGTGGTAATAGTTAGGATTCCCTTTCCTTAGCAAATGACATGTTACAAATCAAAACAAGCTGAGCGTATAAAGATAGATTCGGAGCATTTCTTTAGCGCATCTACTTATCTGATTATACAAATAAACACAACGGTCTAGGAGATTAGAACATCTTGATTTTAACAGTAACTCAAAAAACTAAGCCCTTCAAACTGTGTCTGTTTTCAAAGATAAGAATTAAATGAAGACCTGATTCACCTTGTAACTGCTTGTTCCTCGCTTATTGATAGACCTTAGCGCTCTTCTCTAGTTTGGGCGACATTATTTATTTTTCAAGGTTTTCTCTTGAAATTGTCATAAATATGGGTCAATTTTGATTACAAAACAGAACGAACTCATAACCAGGGTCAAGCAAGGGGTGTGGCACACGATCGTTGGTTACGACCCCCCCCCCCCCCATAATTGCTGTCTTAATAAGACCCCCCTGAACTATACACTTAAGATAGCATTACTTGAAGGCCCTGTCAAACTAATGGGCAACATATCCATAATTAGCATGTCAAATAACCCTATAGACAAAGTGTGAGCGAATTCTGAAGATTCAAGATACTAGGCTACCTAAGTGGAATGGTCAAATTCCAACATGGTTAACTTTGTTTCAAAGGTGAATTAGCCATCCGTTTTTGCACTCAAGACAAAGCACTACTCCTTTTTTGTCCACCTCAGAAATCCCGCTTCAAAAGACCTCCAAACTGTGGAATAAGAAGCCAACCAAAATCTTATTTTTCCCATTTTTCGCTTTTAATGGCTGTGCTTTCACCAAATATTATTCAGAGCAAAGAAAACGAATCAGGCTCAAGTCACTCCTGTGAAAACTAGGAGATTTAGGCTATCGATCCATATAAATACGGTTTGCTAAAAATGTTTTTTTGATATAGTTAATGGGGTGCGGCACACCCCCTTAAAAGCTGCGGCGGCCGCAGCTTTTAAGGGGGTGTGCCGCACCCCATTAACTATATCAAAAAAACATTTTTAGCGGACGTATTTATATGAATCGACAGCCTAAACCTTGTAGATTTCATAGGACTGTTTTGAGCCTGATTCATCTTCTTAGCTCTAAATACTATTTGGTGAAAGCACAGCGATTAAAAACGAAAAATGGGAAAAATAAGATTTTGGTTGGCTTCTTATTCCACAGTTTGGAGGTCTTTTGAAGCGGGATTTCCGAGGTGGACAAAAAAGGAGTAGTGCTTAGTCTTGAGTGCAAAAACGGATGGCTAATTCACCTTCGAAACAAAGTTAACCATGTTGGAATTTGACCATTTCACTTAGGTAGCCTAGTATCTTGAATCTTCAGAATTCGCTCACACTTTGTCTACCGGGGTAATTTGACATGCTAATTATGGATAGGATACGAATATCATGTTATCACTATTATCAGATTACCCAACTACGACCCCCTCCCCTTTTGACTCCTCAATACGACCCCCCAGGTGTGGTGTGCCGCACCCCACGCTTGACCCTGCTCATAACAGTAGATGGGCAACTCGAAAGTTTCCGTAAAACCTGTCAAACATGTAGAAGACGTGTCAGTTTTTTTTTTTGACGTGTGGTAGGAGGTTGTCACCACTTTTTGTGAAGTAGGGGTTAAACATGGCACAAGAGAAAAAGTGAGATCTTGTCTTGAAATAAAGTGGGTACGGATATGGAATAGCTGCCCAACTTTTCTTAGGCACCTCGCGCAAGGCAAGTCACTTCTTGATCGAAATCACTCTATCTTTGAGGTATATATCGTACGATCAATGGCCAGAAAAGTATTATCCCGATTACTGCGATGGACCTGCCTATGTAGTGGGAAGAGTCGCCGTGGATAAAATTCTGGAGCATGCTAAGAACATCTCTCTTTTTCCGTTTGAGGTTTGTTCCGCCAACACATCTTTCGTATTTCTGACTGCAGTGACCATAACGTAAATAGGCACGGGCCTTTGCAGTGCTGCGGATCAGCAGCTCAGGACTTATGCTTAGATCCTCAAAATCACTCCACTGCGCTAAGATAAAGAGTTCCGTTGGCTTCAAAGAGAATCGTTGGTCTTGCGCCGCAGCGACGCCTCACACTTCTCGCCGCTGCTTCAATGCCGAGAATTGCACTTTATCGAACCAAAGTAGTTCTTTTTTGCTCATTCACTACATGCTTCAAAAAAATGCTCATACAATTTTCCCACATTTCTAACTAAATAAAAAACCGCAAATTAGTTTTCCGTTGTGGAACCCAGGATTTTGAAAAAGAATAAATAGCAAACACTGCCGGGTGCTCTTTATGGTTGATCATCTTTATTTGCAACTGAGTCGTGTAGACAAGTTTGATTTTATGAGTTTAGTTTTCTGCCTAAATTGGTTAGTACTAATACGAAATCCCAATCCTGGATGTATCATCAACATTGTGCGTTTGAGGCATAGCACGAAACTATTATTTAGGATGTGCTCTACACAGGGATACTTGCATCCGTGGCCGGCATACCCAGAGTAAACTGGACGAATGGAGTGTTAGTTATAGATCAAGTGGGTTAGAGGCACTTATGTTCTCCTTAAAAAAATGGAAGTTTGCTTGCTGGACATTCTAACGAACGAAGTATCGAATTTAATGCAGAGCATAAAATCAATAAGCAATTCAGTTATTAGGTGGAAACTACATTTGCAACTTAATTATAACTCGACTTTTTTCGAGTATTGCGCAGTCATTTGGGATTATGAACGTGAATGTGCTAGAACTGTCCTCAAATTTTCGATTTTTTAAAGCGAATTAAAAAGTTCTAGGCATTTTTCGAAAATAGTAATTCCGAGGAATTAGAGGATTCTGTACAAAAAGTGAAGCCACTTGCAACTTAGACCATGCACAATGATTCGAAATCGTGTCTGAATTGTTGCTAGAGGTTGAATCATTTAGAGCAATGGAAAAAGTAGTCAAATTATGACGAGATCTGGCGCCTTTCCAGTGTTGAACGTGTCGCTTTACGCAAGTGTGCCGGGAACAAGAGTCAATGGCTAAGGAGTAGGAACCTCAAAATTCGTCGACATTTCGCATAGTGGGGTTATATGATCTGTCGAACACTAACCTTTTCTTCTTGAATCAGAGTCTCTTTTCTTGTTTAAGGAAAAACCCATACCGTAAACCTACAATAGTATTACAAAAAGCCTCTACCAAGCAACTTCAGTATTGTTTCCGTGAACAGTATGTCGAATAACCCCCTATGCCAAGTTCGGGCCAAAGCCGTAATAATTTACAATTTTCCTTTTGTATATTCCTACCGTAACCCTCTGCGACATCAGAACTTGGCAGAACAGCAGCTGCGCTAGTAGCTTGATCATGACATATATAGTGAAGGGAAAGTTGTTGAAAAAGTTGCAGAATTTGGTTTTCAATTGGTAGACCAGTTGCTCTAAGGGTAGACGAGGAAATCATACGCTGCGCCCGCAGGTGGATCACTTCCTTGCACGAATCACGTCACGATAAAATTGATGTGAATGAAAGGCATGGTCAACTTTTCTCCAAAAAATTCTGTTGCAGCGCATAGGTAAGGATATATCAGCAAATTCGGTGTGCAAACAGACCACAGCTCGCAGAACAGTGCGCGTGACGCAAATTAGGATTTACAACTTTGTAGCAAAACCTGTGTTTTCAACAAGGAATTTGAACTCTTGCTAGGGCAGAGGAGGACAGCAACGCAAATATTATCGAATACTTGAAAGTTTGAGGAATCTGGAAGGTTGAGGGAGAGATCCTACCCTTGAAAGCATGATCAGGCTGATCTTTCAGGTCTATAGATAAAAACTAATAATTATAGATAACTAGCTGGCTTACCCGGCTCCGCCGTATCCGGACCAAACTTGGCACACATACACTTCGGGCCCCGGCGGGTGTCACAGTCCACTTTTCGTTATCGATCGATGTCGATTTTACCGATTTTTATCGATTTTTTGGCAGAGTTCACCTTCAGGGCTAGGAGTTGGCACAGGGGGGAAGTGAGCATGGGGATTCCGAATACAATATTAGTTTTCAGAATTATCGATTGCTTTTATTGATTTTATCGATTTTTTGGCAGAGTTCACCTACAGGGCTAGGAGTTGGCACAGGGGGGAAGTGAGCATGGGGATTCCGAATACAATATTAGTTTTCAGGATCGTCCATTACTTTTATCGATTTTATCGATCTTTTTGCAAAGTTTGACCTGCGGGGCTGGGAGTTTGCACAGAGGGTAATCGAGCATGCAGATTACGAATACAATATTAGTTTTCAAGATCGTCCATTACTTTTATCGATTTTATCGATTTTTTGAAAATTTGAGCTAGGGGGCTGGAATTTGGCACAGGGGTGTTCGAGCATGCTGATCACCCCCCTTGGGGATGATCAGCATGCTCGATTACCCCCCTGTGCCAACTCCCAGCCCCCTAGCTCAAACTTTGCAAAAAAATCGATAAAATCGATAAAAGTAATCGATAATCCTGAAAACCAATATTGTATTCGGAATCCCCATGCTCGATTACCCCCCTGTGCCAACTCCCAGCCCCGTAGCTCAAACTTTGCAAAAAAATCGATAAAATCGATAAAAGTAATCGATAATCCTGAAAACCAATATTGTATTCGGAATCCCCATGCTCGATTACCCCCCTGTGCCAACTCCCAGCCCCGTAGGTGAACTCAGCAAAAAAATCGATAAAAATCGATAAAATCGATATCGATCGATGACGAAAAGTAGCCTATGACACCCGCCGGGGCCCGTAGTGTATGTGTGCCAAGTTTGGTCCGGATCGGTTCAGAAATGGAATTTTCTATTCGGAACATACGTATACACAGACAGACAGACAGACATACAGACAGACATACAGACAGACAAACAGACATTCAGCTTTATATATAAGATTAAAGCGTTTTTATCTCAGGAAGGACCCATTGATAAGCTTTCCGTCATCCATTATCGCAACCGCTAAAAGGTAGTTGCGCTTATCTCGCTTTCTTTTCTTGATGCACTGAAGGTAAAACCGCGGTGGTTGAAAACTATACAGCAATTTCAAGTTCAATGTAGCAGGAAATAACTCACAGTGTGCACACAAAAAAAATTTTTTGACTAAAAAAGTTACAGTGACTTCGCTTGGTAGGTTCTTCTTCAAAAGCAAACTAGCTGCCAAACCCGGATCTGCCCTGTTCCGTCAATAATGTATTCGTAATCAGCATGCTACTACCTCCCTCCCCCCTTGTATCAGCCATGCCCGTTGCTCAAGCCTTCCAAAAATTCGATATCGATCGATAACGGAAAGACCTTAAGACCTTACGACAACCACCTTGCCCTGGAGTGTATGTGTGCAAAGTTCGGTCTGGGTCGGTTTAGAAACGGCATTTTCTATTCGAAGCATCAGGCACACACAAAAACATACAGACAAACAAACAGACATTCAGGTTAATATGTAAGGTACCTTAAGCCATGCAACAGTAATGTCAAGCATTATTGTATCATTGCAACGGACTGGACACTACGGCGCACGCGGAGGTAAAACGCTTGCCCCCAGTACAAATCGCCGTTGAATAAGTCGTACTTTCGCAAGTCAGTTTCGCCACGCGATCCGCAACCTATGAGCAGTCCGAGTGGTCGACAAGTCGACGATACGTAGTCTCAATCATCAGTCATTCTTCGCTCCATAACAAATCGCGACATATACAGCGCATACATTGAAAGATCAGAATTTAAAGTTGCAAAGTCGATCACCACTAAAAGTCTACGTTTTCGCTTACCAATCTACAAGCTGGCTTACCCTCCGCCCTGCTCTGCCAAAACACTATGATAAAGGCCATCCCTATCCCCGTACAATCTTTCCTTGTGCCCATTTCTACATGCCAATTCCCTGCCCGTAGCACGAACTTTGCAAGGGAGTCGATATCGGTAAAACTAACGGATGATTTAAAAAATTGATATTATATTTGTAATTGGCATGCCCGATTCCCCCCCCCCCCTACTCTAATTCCCAGCCCGTAGCTCAAACTTTACAAAAAATCGATAAAAATTGATGAAATCGATATTGATCGATAACGAATAGTAGCCTACATCACGCGACCCTCTCCGAAGTGTATGTATGCAAGGTTTGGTCGGTTGAGAAATAAAATTCTCTATTCGGAACACACATGCACACACAATACACACAACACACACATAACACATACAACACACACTACACACACAGCACACACAACACACACAACACACACAACACACACATAACACATACAACACACACTACACACACAGCACACACAACACACACAACACACACAACACTCAAAACACACACAACACACACAACACACACAACACACACAACACACGCACAACACACACAACACACACAACACACGCACAACACACACAACACACACAACCACACAACACTCAAAACACACACAGCACACACAACACACACAACACACACAACACACACGTAACACATACAACACACACTACACACAGCACACACAGCACACACAACACTCAAAACACACACAACACACACAACACTCAAAACACACACAACACACACAACACACACAACACACACAACACACACAACACACACAACACACGCACAACACACACAACACACACAACACACGCACAACACACACAACACACACAACACACACAACACACACAACACACACAACACACGCACAACACACACAACACACACAACCACACAACACTCAAAACACACACAGCACACACAACACACACAACACACACAACACACACATAACACACATAACACATACAACACACACTACACACAGCACACACAGCACACACAACACTCAAAACACACACAAACTCACACAACACACACAACACATGCACGACACACACAACACTCAAAACACACACAACACTCTAAACACACACAACACACGCACGACACACACAACACACACAACACTTAAAACACACACAACACACAACACACAACACTCAAAACACACACAACACACACATAACACACATAACACATACAACACACAACACACGCACAACACACACAACACACACAACCACACAACACTCAAAACACACACAGCACACACAGCACACACAACACACACAACACACACAACACACACAACACACACATAACACATACAACACACACTACACACACAGCACACACAACACACACAACACACACAACACACACATAACACATACAACACACACTACACACACAGCACACACAACACACACAACACACACAACACTCAAAACACACACAACACACACAACACTCAAAACACACACAACACACACAACCTCACACAACACACACAACACTCAAAACACACACAACACACACAACACACACAACACACACAACACACGCACAACACACACAACACACACAACACACGCACAACACACACAACACACACAACCACACAACACTCAAAACACACACAGCACACACAACACACACAACACACACAACACACACGTAACACATACAACACACACTACACACAGCACACACAGCACACACAACACTCAAAACACACACAACACACACAACACTCAAAACACACACAACACACACAACACACACAACACACACAACACACACAACACACACAACACACGCACAACACACACAACACACACAACACACGCACAACACACACAACACACACAACACACACAACACACGCACAACACACACAACACACACAACCACACAACACTCAAAACACACACAGCACACACAACACACACAACACACACAACACACACATAACACACATAACACATACAACACACACTACACACAGCACACACAGCACACACAACACTCAAAACACACACAAACTCACACAACACACACAACACATGCACGACACACACAACACACACAACACTCAAAACACACACAACACTCTAAACACACACAACACACGCACGACACACACAACACACACAACACTCAAAACACACACAACACACAACACACAACACTCAAAACACACACAACACACACAACACTCACACAGCACACACAACACACACAACACACACAACACACACAACACACGCACAACACACACAACACACACAACCACACAACACTCAAAACACCCACAACACACACGCAACACACACAACACACACAACACACGCACGACACACACAACACACACAACCACACAACACTCAAAACACCCACAACACACACGCAACACACACAACACACACAACACACGCACGACACACACAACACACACAACACTCAAAACACACACAACACACACAACAATCACACAACACACACAACACACACAACACACACAACACTCACACAACACACACAACACACACAACACACGCACAACACACACAACACACACAACACACACGCAACACAACGCACACAGCAGACACATTCAGCTTTATATATAATTATGTATAAGAGGCACGTTTTCAAGTCTGGGATTTGCGATCTATTGTGCAAAGCCTGTATACAGTCGCTTCATTTCATATGATCATGTGTGCCATTGCACACCAGTCCACTTTGGCGTCCTCATCCTGGATTTGCAACCGCAAAAACGCAAGAAACTTACCGATTATTATCGACTACATCAATTTGAGGTGATTAGTAACTAAAAAGGAAAGAAAATGCTAAGAATACCTTAGAAACACTTACCTAAAGGCTTGTTTTTCTCACGAACCCAGGATGGGGACGCCAAAGGTGAACTGTGTGTGCAATGACACACATGATCATATGAAATGAAGCGACTGTAGTTGACAAAGATAAAATTGGATGGCGCATAAAGTGATTCGCAGATGTTGGGTGAGTCATTAGTATGATCGAACTTTCGACCAAGTCGCTTTCGATACATTCGTTGGCGCGCAAAAAGTATGTGCAGAAGGGTTTTGCTTGATTGTGCGCGCAACGCTCGTCTCAGGAGGCGCTGGAAACGTTTGGAAATTAACTAAATTGAAACAAGATGTAAACAGTACTCAAGGTTGTTATTTATGCTGTTATGAACAATCCAAAGGCAGCGTTCATTCACGTTCCGCGATGCTTGCAAGGGAGGTCCGACTAGTCGGAATGGCCTTTCCAAATGAATAGTAAGCCACTTTGAAGAGCATTAAACGCTAATTCCGAACCTGATTTCATTAACTTCCAAGCGCCTTTGCATGCCAAATTATGGATGTTTTTTGGTTCGCAGAGTAAACGAATAAGGTAAAATCAAATGCTAGGATTTTTTAGCGCCCAAATAGAGCAATGTTTAGTATGAGTATTTGAAACAGAAGGTAACTTTTGAATGGAGTGCGCTGATAATCAGCATTGGACTATTCGAGCAGTTCTCGAATTTTGTATAATTACGCATTCAGTTTTTCAACCCAAAGAACGCTCATAACTTAGCGTGCAGAGGCGCTTGGCAGATAACGAAGACAGATTTGGAATCAACGTTGGATGCTTTTTAGAGATGTATCAGTCTCATTTGAAATTGCCACTTCGACCAAACAGACCTCCTTTGTCAGATAAAGTATAGGACCAGCGATATAGTATATGATTTTTGACCGATCTATCTGATACAGTATATGTGTCGGCCCTAGAAGAGACACCAGCTATGTTGGTCCGGTCTTTTGATGTTATCTCCAAGGGGAGAAAAGGGGGTTAGGTAGCTGGATCCCGGGACTTCGCTTCTTTTCCGGTGCTTTACTCAACTACGGATTGCCCGTGACGCGTTGTGAAATGAGACAACATCGAGGAGCATACTGTGTAATGTGGCAGTGTATGGCTTCAAGAAACGACGAACCTCTGAACTTTAACCTGAGGAGTTCAGCCTTAGCACCTTTGCTCTCATTCAGGAAGTACTGCGATCTTCGATACTGTGCACAAATCTAGACGTGTGTTAATGAGATACAAAGCCTCGAAGCCAGCATCGAACCATTGTTGGACCCACTTCTATTATAAAGAAAACGTATTTCATGCTCTTCAAATCGCATCCAACCACTGCGTTTTCTATCATTTACCCTCAAATTTTTTCTCCCTCAAAGTTTTTCTTTGCAGGTTTATTGGCAAGGAACGATAGCTTGTGAGGATGCAACTAAACCATTGACTTTCATGATGTCGTCCTTCCAAACAAGGCTTAGCTACATGGAAGCGTTCCGCAAACTGAAGATATACACTTGTAAATATATACATATTGGTCCCATGGATATGGGAGGTTTCTAACTCAGTTTTGACATCGACAGTGGTGTTTCATTATGTCCTGTATAAATATAACGTACTTGTGGTTGTGCCAGTTTTTGTGTTGGTCTATTGTCTTATGTCTATATAATATTAATCTCTATTCAAGGCAACGTTTTTCATTTCAATAACTTTGTTTTCTATCTACGAAACATTCAATTCACATGAAAAATCATTCCTTCTTTGACTCGCTTATTCAAAGTAATTATGATCAACATGGGTTGATGACTGTTGCTACTTTGTATGAAAAAGAGATCAGGTGACTTCGCCAATCAGGTGACTTCGCCAGTTATTGGTATACTGTAAGGTCCCAAACGACTACTGATCTTAAAGGGAAGCTACCTAACTTAGCTGGCCTTTTGCAAAGGGGTATATATATATTCAGAATTAGCTTCAAACGCTAACCGAATATGCTATCTCTAGCTGTCGCGCACCATTCCGAAGCAAGTTGGGCTTTTTCCTACGCAAAATTGGCATACTCATCGGCTCACTGGCATATGGCATCATCATCTAAGTGCTAACACACTTGCGTTAAGCTTCTTTTTAGTGAAAATGATCGGATTAGTTTATTTCGACATCTCAGCACCTTACACTTGCAGCCTTTTATTTACAGTCAGTCTTCCCATGTTCAGCAGTACAGTACCCACACTAATTATTCGACAGAAAACGCAAAAACTGACGATCCGCGTTTTTTTCGTTTTTTCTTCATGACTTCTTTCAAATTGCATAAAATACAAATCCGAAGAAAGCATGATGCTCAGCTCGTCGTGATGAATCTTCTGATATATTGCACTCTCGTACTATTCTGTTTTCAATCTGCTCGATTTTTGTGTGAGGACGGGTATTCGTAGTGGTGTAACTCAGCGAAGAACACACATGGACGAATCAAGTAAACATGGGTCAGTAGTGCTGTCCCCGTAGATTATCATGTATTAGTGAGTAGCGAAGGATTCCCTTTCCATAGGGAAAGATAGGCCGTTTAATTTTGAAAAAAACGATGTCTCTCAAATTTCCGTTACCGTAACCCCACAGTAAGACGCTAATTTGCAAAGCAGGTGTGTTTCTCGTGATCAGCAGGTTAGATAACCTCTATGCGCAAGTTTTCCAAGGAATTCAGAACCTTTCATTTTTTCTCGTTCTAGGCTGTGAAGCTCGCCGACCGGTTTTGGCTAAAATGTTGATGATCTTGGATTGACCGGAAACTTCGCCCATAGAGGTTTTCGGACTCGCTGATTACATAAATAGTGCCCTCTGTGCAGCATAAGTTCTTTTGGCAGAGTTATGCTGAGAGGAATGCTGCGATACTACGCAAGTTCCTAAGTTTGTCTGCCCTTTGCGCGTGTCTGTTGGACAACTTACCTGCTCCTTTTTGTAATTTGAAATCACTAGAGGCAGTGCTCTTAGAGCATGCTTAAACTAGGCCTTTACCTATATTGGTCGCCGAATTGTGAGCTGACGAACTCACGTCCGCATGAAAATCGTTCGAAATTTTAAGATCGCACATTTTGGCCAGATATCGCCGTGAATGGTTGCAGATGACTCTGATTGCAGATATTATGTTTATATACACATGTTAATTGCTGATTTATGCCGCATACTGCTGCTTACCCCTTGTGCCAACTCTTACACCTGTAACTCAAAGTCTACAAAAAATTGATAAGCCGATATCGACCGATGACGAAATGTAATCTATCAAACCAGTTCGGCTCCTAAGGCTAGGTTCATACTAATTCCCATGTTCCGGAACTGTTCCCGCACAGTCCCGCAATGTTCCCGCACTGTGCTGGGAACTGTGCGGGAACTGCAACTGTGCTGCATGCGCTGCAGCCGCCCCGCACGCGTTTTGAACGGCGCGAGTTGGAGAATTTTGACCGTTTTCAACGGTTTTTCTTCCAAATTTCTTTCATTTTGGCCTTATTCCTCTACCCCGCTTCTTTTTCTTGATCAGCAGAACTTCGAGCTCAAAGCGGGGTTGAAGAATGAGCGCTTTCCGCCGTGAATTAGGGAGGAAGAGCAATTCTGAAGTTGCATAAATTGGGACTTTTCTCTTGTTTTCTGATGAGTTCCCTTTTTGGCCATTCTCAGCCCCTTTCCTTGTGATGAGAAAAGGTGTGAAATTAAAGCGAGTTAAATTCCATATCCGGGCAGATTGCTCTTTTTGTGCTTGTCCATTTTCTTCCATTTTTGTCCAGGCCTGCTTCATGTGTTCTAGAAGGAGCTGCATAGTCTCGCATCTGTATTGAAAGGGACATGGACAGGTCTCTAGAACACTTGAAGTAGGCCTGAACAAAAATGGCAGAGAAGGACGAGCGCAAGAAAGTTCATCTTCCCGGATACATGATGAGAACCGCGTTGCATCCTCAACTCCGCATCAACACAGCTTTTCTCATCACAAGGAGAAGCGGGATAGAAGAAAGAAAGGAGAAACAACGATATGGAAAAAGGAAAGGGGCGGAGAGTGCCCAAAAACGAAACTGATCAAAACAGAGACAATCAATTCATGCAATTTCGGAATTGCTCCTACTCCCCAATGCATAGCAGATGGCTATGGAAACTACGCAGGGGCTTCCTGGAACAAATGGAGTGAGTCTATGTAAAAATAAAGCGAAGAGAAAACGGACGAGCGCAAGAACACACATTTTGTCGCATACGCAGAGCAGAAAAGCGCTCATTCTTCAACCCCGCTTTGAGCTCGAAATTCAGCTGATCAAGAAAAGAAGCGGGGTAGAGGAATAAGGCCAAAATGAGAGAAATCTGGAAGGAAAACCGTTGAAAACGGTCAAAATTCTCCAACTCGCGCCGTTCAAAACGCGTGCGGGACGGCTGCAGCGCATGCAGCACAGTTGCAGTTCCCGCACAGTTCCCAGCACAGTGCGGGAACATTGCGGGACTGTGCGGGAACAGTTTCGGAACATGGGAATTAGTATGAACCTAGCCTTAGGAGCCGAACTGGTTTGATAGATTACATTTCGTCATCGGTCGATACTGGCTTATCGATTTTTTGTAGACTTTGAGTTACAGGTGTAAGAGTTGGCACAAGGGGTAAGCAGCAGTATGCGGCATAAATCAGCAATTAACATGTGTATATAAACATAATATCTGCAATCAGAGTCATCTGCAACCATTCACGGCGATATTTGGCCAAAATGTGCGATCTTGAAATTTCGAACGATTTTCATGCGGACGTGAGTTCGTCAGCTCACAGTTCGGCGACCAATATAGGTAAAGGCCTAGTTTAAGCATGCTCTAAGAGCACTGCCTCTAGTGATTTCAAATTACAAAAAGGAGCAGGTAAGTTGTCCAACAGACACGCGCAAAGGGCAGACAAACTTAGGAACTTGCGTAGTATCGCAGCATTCCTCTCAGCATAACTCTGCCAAAAGAACTTATGCTGCATAGAGGGCACTATTTATGTAATCAGCGAGTCCGAAAACCTCTATGGGCGAAGTTTCCGGTCAATCCAAGATCATCAACATTTTAGCCAAAACCGGTCGGCGAGCTTCACAGCTTAGAACGAGAAAAAATGAAAGGTTCTGAATTCCTTGGAAAACTTGCGCATAGAGGTTATCTAACCTGCTGATCACGAAAAACACACCTGCTTTGCAAATTAGCGTCTTACTGTGGGGTTACGGTAACGGAAATTTGAGAGACATCGTTTTTTTCAAAATTAAACGGCCTATCTTTCCCCATGGAAAGGGAATCCTTCGCTACTCACTAATACATGATAATCTACGGGGACAGCACTACTGACCCATGTTTACTTGATTCGTCCATGTGTGTTCTTCGCTGAGTTACACCACTACGAATACCCGTCCTCACACAAAAATCGAGCAGATTGAAAACAGAATAGTACGAGAGTGCAATACATCAGAAGATTCATCATGACGAGCTGAGCATCATGCTTTCTTCGGATTTGTATTTTATGCAATTTGAAGGAAGTTATGAAGAAAAAACGAAAAAAACGCGGATCGTCAGTTTTTGCGTTTTCTGTCGAATAATTAGTGTGGGTACTGTATGTCAATATTGCGTAGGAGAAAGCCCATTACTAGCTTTGGAATGATTGCGCCTGCTAGAAAATAGCATTATTGAAATCAGCGTTTGAAGCTGATTAAGAACATATTCTGTTGCGAAAGGCCGAGCTAAGTATTATAGATAGCTTTCCCAGATATTCCCTTCGAATGTGTTTGCATCGTCCTTGCCGGCTAGACTGATAGCATGGAAGTGAGAAACTTGTTACGTCTATAGGGCCGTACATTAAGTGATTTCATCGCCTCGCGATTCTCTAAAAGGACAATTATTACGAGTACATTGCATGCCAATCATCTTGCAATTCGTTTGTGACAGCTATTCGCAATTAGTCGGGTGGGGAAACTATCACAATCCAGTTGCAAGATGATCAACACTAATGAACTCATAATAGTTGTCTTACTGGGAAAATCGCAAGGCGATGAAATCGTGTGATGTATGTTCTGTCCTTGTGAATAATTGCAAAAGATTTGTAAACTCCATTCGCAAATGATGACCAATGCGGCCTATGTGGGTGATTTCAAAAAAATTTTATCGAGATTTACATCCACTACATGTCGCCGCTTTCATTGACATCTCTTTTTCCGGAAATGTCGCGGCTTTCTATGAAATTCCGGGAAATCCACGAGATCTTAATGTCGCCAAATTCTGGGAATTTCGTAACATTCACGGAAATATGCATATTATGTGGCCGGTATTGTAGCTCTCGCTTTCTCGAAGATCCTTCAATGTCCATCATAACTAGCACCATTTCCACATTGGTCAGTGGAAAACGGTTCAACTATCCCAAAACGATTAAAGAACTTTTGGTGGCAGTTCGCCTCTGCAAAGCCGTGTGAACAAATCTGCAAAGAGTTGTTTTCCTCGCCAAAATTTCGGTGGTAACTGACAGCAAAATAGCACTGTAATTGATGATTTCAACAAAAAAATACATCAAAGCCCAGTCTAAAGAAGATCGTACTCTTGCATGTTGATACGGCACATAATCACCTAAGCACCAATGAAGCTATTACTATTACCAAAACAAGAATTCTTGGATCGTGCATAGAAAACACACGTGCTCAAGAAGTAATCAGAGATGTTTAGAAAGATGTGGAAGGCTCACATAGCAATACACATCAACTTCACTTATGTTGCCAGTATTTTTTCAAATACCCGCCAAAATGAAATAAACTTCACCAATTACACTGCATGTAAATGGACTAGGACTCAACGGAACATTTGAAAAGAAAAGGTCCAATTTCCTCTTTTACGCCCCTCATAACTTTCTATCCGAAGGTTTTCACGGAAAGCCTCAGTTGCAACAGTAGCATGGTTTATTCAATTGCATTCACCATGATTATACTCACGCGCACTATATGGATTTGAAAAGTTCTCCACAGATACGGAAGTTGGAAACTAAAACGTCACTTCGCAGATACTGTCGCTAAGCACTTTCACTCTTCCAGATGATACGCGATTGTGGAGACCATCATCAGTGGCGACCCCACGAGAGACCCGCCAAGCAATATATTATCGCGTCTTTCAGAGATAGATAGAGGAACGTTGAGCGATCGGAGGAATTCTCTCCACTCCGGTTTCCTAATCCATCTACCTCACTCGTAGATCTTTTTCTCCATTTTTTTGTTTAGTTGCTCATTTCCTTTTATTCTAAAAAAATAGTTTTGTAATTATTTTTTGTGTCTTGGTGGGTAAGAAGGCTATTGAGCCAATATTTCTGTCGCGCTGAGCCAAAAAGGGATTACAACGCATGTATCTCCAAATCGGCCATATGCGCAGTATGCACAGCTTTCAAGGATCCTATTATTTACTTACGGAATCAGAAATTTCAGATGCATATGAAAGCGCATAAATACAGCTGTGAAATCGGTAACGCCCACCCAGAAACTCCATGAAGTCCGATATCCGTGATGCTGTTGATGAGCTCGAGAGCAATGCAATAGGTCTTCAAAGTACTTTCACACCCCCGCCTCGACACCATCGACAGGTTTCTACGTCGTCTCCCTCCCGTCTAACTTTTCCGGTATTCAAAGCTTCTGCAAAAAGTACAGCATGCTTCCTTTCAATAAAAAACAATCCACAGTCCGTAAACGTCACTCAAGAGTGAGAAAAATGTATATTCCTTGCATAGAATGTACAGCTAATTACATACAGGCAAACTTTGATCAAAAATCGATTTGACCATCATTCTTTTTGCAGTGACGGGGTGCGCAGTAGGTGAGTGGTATGTGCGTCGCTTTGTGAGGCCTTCTGAAAAAAAAATACGGTCAGGAAAGTTGCGTCTCTAACTGCAAAAAGCATAGCTACACTACAGTGGCGGTCCCAGATTTCTATTCGAGAGCAGGTGGGAGCGACAAAAAACTTTTGAAGGTGAGTGACTAAATTCGGAATTTTTCCGGAGATGCTTCCCAAAATCTTTGCGGGCGCATAATTCATCTCTCGAAATTTTTATAACAAATCTAGTTCGGATTTTTGGCAAAGTTCGTAAAACAACTCAGTTTTTTACAAGTACAAACAAATCGCTTGCACATTTTTATGACTCATGCGTCTTTTGAAAATTTTTGACCCATTCTTGGGGGGAGGACTCCCTTTCAGGCCCTTCGGTTCACCACTGCTACATTAAGAACAATCTTAAAATCTTGAACTAAGTAGAATTTTTATCCTAATTGAAAATAAGATGTGGGCAATGCGAGATTACCAGGGTCGAGCAAGAGGTGTGGCACTGATATGACCCCCCCCTCCTCTTCCTCTTTTATTTGGTCTCATTAAGACCCCTTTGTGCCATTGAATTTACTAAGCATGAGGAAGAGACTCTATCAAGCACTGAGTATCATTTTCGTAACCTTTTCAAATAATCTGCTAATCCAAATTCTGCACTAATGGCAGAACTCGTCACTTTTAAACACGATTATCTTTGTTTCAAAGATCAGTTGGCTACATTTTGCAGTCATTACAAAGAATCAGTTCTTAATAAGGTACGTCACAATTCACACCTCAAATAATCTCCAAACAGTGGATTTGAAAGTTAACCAAAATTCTCAGCGCATTTCGTTTCAATGGTTCTGCTTTCAGTAGCTATTTGAGCTGAAGAGGGACAGGCTCAAACCATTCCTGTGGAAACTACGAGATTTAAGTTACCGAATAATATTAGGTGGGTCCGAAAGTTCTGTCGTTTCATTTTCAAAAATTTGTAACTTTGCGCTATTTCAACAGATTTGCTTGCTTTTAATTTTGTTAGAAAGAAAAAGCCTTTCACTTTCAAATGCTGTTTTGGATAGCCTCGGGGTCGCACTGACAAGTGAGAGAGAGTGCAGAGATAAAATTGGAAAAGTAAGACCATTTAACCTTTGATCATTTTAAGTTAGGTCGCCAAAAATCTGGAACGCTGCGAAAAAATCTGAAATCTCAATACATATGTTTTTTTGCCTATCCTTCGCAACTGTGGAAAGTTTGTGCTGTTTGTACATTTCTGTGAGAAGTTATGATCTTCGCGAAAATTTACAAATTAATCAATTTTGGCGTTTTCCATAGTAAACTCGATATTCATAACTTTTTGCAGAGACGTCCAAACAGCACAAACTTTTCACTGTTGCGAAGGGTAAGCCAAAAAATATAGGTATTAACGATTTCAGATTTTTTCGCAGCGTTCCATTTGGTGACCTAACTTAAAATGGCTTTTCCATTTTTATCTCTGCATTCAGTGCGAAACCGAGGCCTCCAAAGCAGCATTTGAAAGTGAAAGACTTTTTCTTTCTGACAAAATCAAAAGCAAGCAAATCCGTTGAAATACGCAAAGTTACATATTTTTGAAAATGAAATGACAGAACTTTCGGACCCATCTAATAGATATGTTATTCAGTGGAAGTTCTTTTTTCTCGAAGGCAAGTTATTGGGGTGTGGCACAACTCTAAAAAAGCTATGGCTACCATGCCTTTTGGGGAGTTGTGCCACTCCATTAACTTACCTTCAAAGCACTCATACATCTAGGATTTTTATATAGTTCAGGCCGCCAAACCTTCTTCTTTTCTCCATAGATTTTTCATTTGGGGATAGTCTCTCCCAGAAGAAGATATAGTCGTTCTTCCTAATTTGTGTTCATTGCGAATAATGTTACGGTAGTATGTTGGATCTGCGGTACTATATATATGGCAATTGAAGGTGGCAAAATATATATATATATATATATATATATATATATATATATATATATATATATATATTAGGTTGTGTAATAAGTTCGTTCGCATTTTTTGTTTCAATTTCTTCTTAGTATTTTTCAAGACATTTGGCATAGTGTTAGTATGCATTCGGAAGCTCTAAGTCTACCCTACCAAAATACTATCATTATATTCCCAGTTTGTAAAAAGTTGAATAAAAAAGTCGACTACAATTCGAAAAATCTGAATTGGCAAAAATCCCATTTTCGACAACTATGTTATGCCGCACCTTGAATGGGTTTGAGCGCTTAAGAAACAGCCCAAAAATTTTGCGACATGTATAAATAGAATACTATAGCTCCCGCAGATTACCTGTAGTGCTAAAACCTTTCAAAAACAATTTATATTGTAAGCTCAAAAATAGGTATGTCTTTATGTCTTTTTGGTGTCAACGTTAAGCATCTGAAGGCACCTCTGAAGAAAGGTGGTAGCCGAATAATCCAGAAATTGGCAGACATGTGGTCTATGATAGCTAAATCATCGAATGAATGGCTTATATAGTCAAAAATTCAGAATTCGAGGGACACATAGCCCACGGACGCGAGACAACGAACACCGCTGCGGCAAAGCCTTGCTAGGCCGACTTTTGCAAAAATTGCATTAAACGGTCGGTGAAAGGAAATGGGCAATCGTAAATAGTATCAGTAAATGCATAAATTGTTAGTCAGTTTTTTTTCTTCGTAGTCAAGCTTTTTGAATAAATTTCGACAAAGAATAACGGGAAAACTAAGGAAGAAAAAAGATGTCGAAAATGGGATTTTTGCCACTTCAGATTTTTTGGTTTGTAGTGGAATGTTTTATCCAAATTTTCAAAAACTGAGAATATAATGATAGTAATTTGGTAGAGCAAACTTAGAGCTTCCGAACGCATACTAACACTATGCCAAATGCTTTGTAAAATATTGAGAAAAAATCGAAACAAAAAATGCGAACGAACTTATTACACAACCTAATATATAATTTGATGAATCTGGTCACTTAGTTTTCAAAGGAAGACTTCAGTCCAGCTCGTCTTCTTTAATCTAACTAATAGTTAGGGAAGCACAATCACTGTAAGCGAAAAATGGAACAAACACGATTTTGGCTGGCTCCTAATTCTATAGTCCAGCTTACTCGAAATGGGATTCCTGATGGGAGCAAAGAAGAAGTGCTTTGCATTGAGTACAAAAATACCTAGCTTATTGGAATTCCTTCGAAACAAAGGTGATCATGTTGCAAATGATCACTTCACTTGATAGTCCAATAATAGAACGAAAATCGCTAAAACTGGGATTATTTGACGTGAATTGCGGAAATAATACTCGTTATACTTTGTAAGGTTTTATCCTGCCGATACGCATACGATAATAAGTGAATATCTCAGTGTGCTCCTATCTTGCCTAATGTGCTCAGCTGACATTGTTGACTAATCTTAATATCGCTAATCACCACAATCACAGCCCCCTTTCCAATCTAACCCCTCAATGCGACTCCCTAAGTGTGGCCCCAGTATCAGGCAGTGACATACCCCGTCTGGCAATTACGCGTACCTGCGATGTTCATGATGATACGAATGGTGTGGATGCTTTTCTATCCAAATCTCATCCACAATCTCATCCTACAATCAGAAAATTTTAGCAAAAAAAGAAAAAACAAATCATCTCACTGACCTTAGCGGCTGCAACTTGACGGAAATGAACATGCGTGTCGTTATGAACTCTAAGGATGCCAAAACCATAATCGCTAGATCGCAAAGCGCTCCAAGGTTCCGGATCCGAACGGAACATGTCGGTATTCTCACGGCAGCCCTTAAGTCATTCATTAACATTCACTGAAATAAAACTCACCTGACAATGAAATAAGCATGAATGGTGGTGGCGATGCTTGTGTTTTTCGTGTATTCAAAAGACGCTTCTGTTTCTATATTCAAAAGAAGTTTGAGGGGAATCTTTTTACGAGAGAGACACTCTGCATCAGATTTATCCACGAAGCACGTATAACCAATCTCAAGAGGTGTTTTTTTATACTAAACGATAACAGCGATTTGAAAGCGTCTTCTTTCCAATGCAAAAAGAAATTTTGCATGCGCTTACTAAAGTTAAATACATTTTGCAACAAAGATCATTGTTTTATGTCCATGCGTTTTAGCAAACTACGCCTCAAGCAAAGTCTGAAGCTTTTTCTTCCAGAAGCTTCATTCAAATGCAGCGTCCCAATTTACCACCCTCGAGTAGCCTACAGCTTTACGGGAAGCCCAGCCAAGGATTACTTCTTGGTGAAACCTGACATGGGCATAGACAAAAGAGATTTGACTGGAAACTTCTGCCCAAAACCGTAATTGAGGATGCTGATTGGCCCTCTTCTTGAGACCGCAATACTGGGCCAGCTGTTACTTCTATTCAAGTTTATATAAATTAGGTTGATTCGTAAGTCCCGCACTAAAAATATGAAAAAAATTTCTTTTCAAATGTGTGAGATAGTCGGAACAAATTTGATGACTAGCTTGACATATAAGAATTGTACTCGTTACTGTACATCTCAGAGACATACAAACAAAGAGATGATTGAAAACTTTCCTTTCATTTACTTTCTGATGCAAAATATATAGGCTGTCAAGAAAACAAATATATAGGCTGTCAAGAAAACAATGTCGCTCCTTATTTGTTTGCCATAGCATCGCAAGCAGGCACAGTCCAAAAATGCTGAAGGCTACTGTATGATATGCAAAGGAAGCTCTACAAGGTGCATCCATGTTTCCATTCCAAGTTTGTTTTACGATAAGTCTGAAGCCAAAATAAAGAAAGTTCAAAAGCCGATAAAAACGAAAAAATTAGATCTCCCTCCAAAAATTTATACAAATCTCTCATTCTCACCATACTTTGAACGTCAGACATTCAGATAGACATTGTTTTATATTGTACTAGCTAATTTTCCCGGTCTAGCCCGGGTCACGGCTTCGGCTGATCCTTGCTCCAGCTCCTTTTCCTCTTGAATTTTTGTACTGCAATCGATACTTCACTAGCGCTCGGAATATTGAAGCTTTACAGTTATACTTACAGTGGCTTGTATTATAACAGTATAGAATTACTTACATAAGAATGGACCAGCATTGCTTTGGGTAAAGCGAAAAAATTTTCGTTTTCTCAGTTTCTAGTCATAGAAAAAATATAACAGATGTATATATGAATCGATTTCGAAATCATGTATGCGAATGGGAGGTTTGTAGAAATTTTTTGGACGGAGATCTGATTTTTTCCATTTCTGAAAACTCGGTAATTTTTATATTTTGGTTTTGAACTCCCCGTAAAACAAACTTAGAGGGGAAACATGGACACCATCTTGTAGAGCTTGCTTTGCTCTATCAGCAACCCCAGTCATTTTACTGGACCTGCTCGCAATGCCATTTCAAGCAAATAAAAACGACATTATTTTCTTAACCACCTGATAGAGCAGCAGAGTTCCACTCAGTGAAAAGAATAAGTCGTAAACCACAGTCAAGCAATAATATATTGTTGGCCTTTTATCACTTTTAGAGTTTAGGTTTGATAAGAAAGCACGATTTGGTTGTTTACAGATCGCTCCATGTGCCGAAAGCTTTTAGCTCAAAGTACACTTGGAAAGTGCATTTTTCCTTCCTAAGCTATACTGAAATACACGAATTCGTTGAAACTAGAAGAAATCACAATTCTCAGAAATCTTTTTCAAGGCGTGAAGGCAGCGTCCACCCAGATTCTCGACTTTTAGGCTTTTGTCGTTTCAGGGCCTTCTCATGTCCCTGAATCCGAATATGAAGTCGAGAATCCGCGAAAACCCTGACAATCCTCATTCCGGAGAACCCACAGGCCGGCTTTCCAAAACGGTGATTAGATGAGTGCGCACAAATGGGCGGGCATGGATGCGAAGGAGCGGGCATGGATGGGGAGGGGCGGGCATGGATGGAGGAGGGTGGCATGGATGGGGGTCCTCGTGCATCTTCGCTACTCCGAAGCGATTTTCTCGCTTCCGAAGCGTCACATTGCGCCGCGACTTGGGCATTGGCTTGATAGGAGGCCCTACTGTTATATGCTGCCAAAAGCTTAACTGCCTTTGAGGAGCGATTTAATCATGAGCAGCAGCGTCCTTTTCACTCAAAGCTCCCTCATTTTCCATTTCGAATAATAGGGAAAAACCTAATTGCTGCTATAAACTCACGGCTGATCCCGAAATGATGTGCACCGGTGCCAAAGGATTTTTGTAAGGCATCGAGGTTCCATTGTACACCTAAAATCAAATCTTCTGGCAAGTTCACTTTGCCAAATCTCATACCGTCCTGTTGTAGACTGGCCACAATCTCTCGTAAGTATGTTCATGAGCCCATATCTCTACATCAACACCATATTCGTAGAACAGTTTTTCCAGCCCATAGGCGTGTGTTCTTGGAAGGCCAGTGCGAATCTAAGCGCACAGAAGGTGGAATAATAAAATTTCAGAACATAGAAAACAAGGCATCAATAGGCTTTCAAAAGTGATTAGTGTTAGTTTGACAGAAAAAAATTTGTGTATTGAGATCATTAACTAATTTCATGACCAACTAATTTTTATTTTTGACTTGCTTAAGCAGCTTCTCTCTTCAGAAGATTCAGAATGGTACTTGCCAGGAATTTTAAGTTGTGTACTCAACAACAGAGAGATTGTCTAACTGTCCTTCCAACAATAATTATACAAAAACCTTTAAATGATAAAAATGAATTTGATGATACGAAAAAACTTCTACCACAATTGTAAAGTAGCAACTCGGCATTTTTGTCACATTAAATCATACCCAGAAATAGCAAAGCGAAGAAAAAGAGTGCGAGGAGCTGGCTTAGCCCGTAAGGTAATAATAGTGCGAGTAAACTCACAATGGACTCGTACTTCGTGCAGTCATCGCCATCAAGATCGGAGCAGTACATCGGTCGATGCGCGAATGTGAAGATCCATGGAACGTTGTGTCGGTTTTCATTGGCTTTCTGAAAATTTCAGAATGTCTAACATATTTGGTGCTATAACTCAGTAGTCTAACGGTAAATTGAAACTTACTATGAGTTTCCTTGCATTTAAGGTTGAATTACATAGATGACTGGAATTCAAAGTTAAAAACTGACCGTAAGGTCGTTGACCAACCAGTTCCATTGATTCTGTATTTGCTTCCATCCATAGTTAGTGTAAAAGTAGAATTCGGAGGAGAAGAATATGAAGTGAGCGCTTCCAAGGTCGAAGCTAAATATTTCTTACTGTCAAAGTGTCGTCAAGCAAAGATGAAAAGACAAGAAGTAAAAGTTATGCACGATATTAGATTCGCAGTTTTGCTTGGAGCAGAATGCAGATGAGTTCTAGACTATAAAACAAATATTATGAGTGAACTTCGATTGCAATTTCTAGTCTTTGGTTGCAACACAAGAAAACGCAATACTATGTCCTTCTCAAAGCAGTTTCGTGCTATTATAAGCAGTTGCTTTCCCCAAAAGCTGTTGTTTGTGAATATCAGGGTTAGCATAAAAATTGATAGCCGGGTACTTCAGTATCTTTCGTCTGTTTTCGTTTTTGAGTCTGGGCATGGAAGTAATACAGCAACTGTGTATGTAAATGTTCGCCGTGATGTTTATATGGGTGGTCAAGTTGGAGGTCCGTAGGCTTTTTATAGACAGATTCCGATAGTTTAGGCAAAAGTTAGATTTTGACCTCAAACTTAGTGTAGGTCAGGCTTTTTTCCGATCTTTATGGGTCATCTTGTATTGCTCTATCATTCTTCACTTACTTTTGCTGCTCATCCTGGCGCGATAGCATACGATGTGACGGAACTTTAGGTTCAAAATAACATATACGAATTTTTATCGTTTTAGAATGTTATGCTAATCTCTTTCTCAGAAAAGAAGAGTAAACTGGTAGTCCATTTATTCTGCACGACTTCTGCTTACCTATACATCATGTTGTCTTCTGTTCGAGGCATTGTGAAACGATTTGCATAGTGTGAGAAGTTGTTCGCAGCCTAAACAATTATATCTAACAACTTAAAATTGCAGGCAAGATATCATAGCTTTTACAAACTGATAAGGAAAATAATATGCAGTGCTCCCATAGTCACGCAAAAGTATACTTAATTTTTCTACAACATCAACATAAAATTACTAACTATACCTCATGGTTGCCAACCGCCACCATGTAAGGTACATAAGCAGCTATGGGTTCGAGTTGGCGCATGAACTCATCTCCAACTTGGCCCTCGTCGGTATCCAAATTGTATGCAAAGTCGCCTAAAACATCATCTGCAGGATTACAACCCACAATTTTCCATGAAATTCGTAATTTTTGTTTTTTTCCTGAAAATCAAGAATCTCTTATCTCATGTCATGTGAGCAAAATACATTTGCTTCTGGAAAAAAGATGCATAGCTGGTTAGAGAAAATTCTTAGAAAATTCGGGATATATCAAGCAGTTAACGAGCTACGAGTGAGAGGGCAAACTCAAATTCTTGGGATCAGCAATTAGCCTGGTTATCAACTTACCTATGTGGAATACCATATCGATGTCTCCATCCTGTGCCAGTCGCTGCAGCTTGCCAAGTGAGCGAGCATTCTGATTTCCCAAATCGCCAAACACCGCTATTTCGTAACCACCATCTTCTCTGGGAGACAATGCCGTAAACTGGTAGAGCGAACTCCATCCGTATTCACTGCCAACGCGATACCCTAAATGATAATCTGGTGGTCAAATACCCTAAATGATAATATACAATACCGCTCACATTTTTTTGAAAAATAGACGCGAATGTATGGACATGTATGGAAATGTATGGACATGTATGGACATGTCGCTACATGTATGGACATGTCGCTACATGTATGGAGATCACCGTCGCGTGGCCATATCTCGCTTCAGAATGGACGAATTCTGAATCCAAAGCCATATTGGAAGTGGGGATACGATGTCTTCGATATTCCGTTTCCAGTTTTTTTCAAATTGTTCTGCGGAGGTCCTTTTGCGAATATGTGAAGCAACGCCTACCCAACATGGAAGACTTTACTAAGTACTATTCGATAATACTGTTCTTGTAAGATTATTGCGCGCTAAAAAATAGGCTCAGACTTCTTTTCAAGGGATATAGAAGCGTTGGTGAATTTTGGAAAAAATCACGCGTTTTCAAATTCTACTCGCCATAACTTCCTTCGGAATAAGTAGATTTTGAATCCGAAAGCAGCGCCTTGCTTAGCTCATCAAGGCGAATCTTCTTATATACAGCATGTCCTTAATATTTCGATTTCAGTATTCCTGAATCTTTCTGAGGACGTCTTTTCGCGAAGGTGTAAAGCAGCGAGCTTTGTCCCGAGTACATTCCAGCAAGAATCATTCGATAGTATTTTTTCTATAGATTATGATGTACTAAATAGTAGCCGCAGATTTCTTTTCAAAGGAAATCGGCTGGTGAATTGTGGAAAAATCTTGTCGTCCCAAATTCTACTCGCCATAGCCCCAGGATACGAAGCTATCTTGCTAAGCAGATGTGAGTTTCGAAAACAGCAGGTCGCATAACCTCTACGAGCAAGTTTTCCGATATGTTCGGGTTATTTCATTTTTTCTCGTTTTACGCTCCGGAAGCTCGCCGGTGGATTTTGGTCAAAATGTTGATGCTTTTGAATTGTAAGGAAACCTCGCTTATAGAGGTTTTCGAACACGCTTTTTACGAAAATCGTGGTCTTTGAGGATTACAGGGTCTTTTTGGAGAAATACGGTGAGGTGACTGTAACTGCTCACGAAAGTGCGTAAATTTGCCCGCATTTCTCGCCTATCAGAAACCTTGCCTGCTTGCTTTTCTCATTCAAAGTTACTAGGAATTGTGCTATCGAATGGTGCATGACTCAGGCTCCAGTCTGTGAAATTCGCCGAGTTGCGAGCCTACGAAAACACGTCCTCATGAATTTTGCCCAAAATGTAAAGATCGCAAATCTCGTCGAAATTCCTCCGTGAGCGCTTGTCGACGCTCTTTGCAGATATTATGTTCGCTTCGTCCAACGACTCCCACTGTATTAAATATGGTGCTCAATTGTATATCAAAGCTATTTCGTGGCTAGACCTCAAAGCACCAAATCTAACACAATAAGATCCATTAAAAATGTGGAAGGATTTGATCAGCGTGTTGTACAAGCGCTCACGGAGAAATTTTTACGAAATATGCGATCTTTACATTTTGGGCAAAATTCACGAGGACGTGTTTTCGTAGGCTCGTAACTCGGCGAATATCGCTAGGTTTCTGACAGATACGCGAGAAATGCGGGCAAATCTACGCACTTTCGTGATGCATTTACAGTCACATCACCGTATCTCTCCAAAAAGACCCTGTAATCCTCAAAAACCACGATTTTCGTAAAAAGCGTGTTCGAAAACCTCTATAAGTCTCCCTACAATTCGAGAGCATCAACATTTTGACCAAAATCCACCGGCGAGCTTCTGGAGCGTAAAACGAGAAAAAATGAAATAACCCGAACATATCGGAAAACTTGCTCGTAGAGGTTATGCGACCTGCTGTTTTCGAAACTCACATCTGCTTAGCAAGATAGCTTCGTATCCTGGGGCTATGGCGAGTAGAATTTGGGACGACAAGATTTTTCCACAATTCACCAGCCGATTTCCTTTGAAAAGAAATCTGCGGCTACTATTTAGCACATCATAATCTATAGAAAAAGTACTATCGAATAATTCTTGCTGGAGTGTACTCGGGACAAAGCTCGCTGCTTTAGACCTTCGCGAAAAGACGTCCTCAGAAAGATTCAAGAATACTGAAATCGAAATATTAAGGACATGCTGTATATAAGAAGATTCGCCTTGATGAGCTGAGCAAGGCGCTGCTTTCGGATTCAAAATCTACTTATGCCGAAGAAAGTTATGACGAGTAGAATTTGAAAACGCGTGATTTTTCCAAAATTCACCAACGCTTCTATGTCCCTTAGAAAGAAGTCTGAGCCTATTTTTTAGCGCGCAATAATCTACAAGAACAGTATTATCGAATAGTACTTAGTAAAGTCTTCCATGTTGGGTAGGCGTTGCTTCACATATTCGCAAAAGGACCTCCGCAGAACAATTTGAAAAAAACTGGAAACGGAATATCGAAGATCGTATCCATCAGACATCGTATCCACTTCCAGTATATCAGAAGATTCTCCACGCCGAGCTGGATCGAATGGTTGATTTGGATTCAGAATTCTTCCAATCTGTAGCGAGATATGGCCACGCGACCGTGATGTCCATACATGTAGCGACATGTATGGGCATGTATGGACATGTCCATACATGTAGCGACATGTCCATACATGTCCATACATTCGCATCTATTTTTCAAAAAATGTGAGCGGTATTGTAGAAACATAGGAAAAGTTGACTAAGAATATTTCTTGCATAAATTATAAAAAGATTGTGTCGGTTGATACCACCAGTGACTGGAAGTTATATATCTAGGAAGACGCAGTATGGGTCTCTTCCTTTTGCACTTTATTATATGTGTTGAGACAATTTCGAACTATCGTACAAGCAAAAGCGCCATATGAGCTTTGCTTTGAAACGTCAGTATCGCAAATTTTGATTTTAGATTTTTCTACCTTAACACTCCGCGGACTGATCAAAAATTTTAGATTCTGCTCTAGCAGAAACTGCTTGTTTTTGTTTAGCAGAACAGATATAATAGGAACTGATAGCCCTTCTAGCACCTTTGATAACAGTGTGTCGTTTATATAGCTGTTTGCAAATTTTTCTGCTTATTATCATTTTAGTAGCCTTCACCTGGGGTATAAATAGTTTGGCTATGACTTACTGTAGGTGGTTCCTGAGGTAAGATTGGACATCTTTGCTCGGTGGATGTAACGCTTCGTGATTTGTTTCTGTTTGTCCACAAATTCGGTACATTGTCCTTCGATGACCTGGAATCACAAATTCAGTGTTCAGTCAAAATTGACCAAAGACCTGTGCTTTGGATATTTATTGATAGTAGATATGGACTTCATCGAGAGCTGCTTTTATTGGATCACTTGGAGACAACATTATTTGAGAAATTGACGCCCGCTATGTAAATTATGCGCTTTTGTACCATGTGAAGTAAAATACCTCCGTGAGCTTCTTGTTCGCCGAAGTACCATACTCAACCAGTGATTTGCCAATATCATCGAAGGTCAACCAAGTCACAACCATCTCATTGGGATTCTCTGCATAAATTTCTTGTCTTACCTATCGAATCAAAGATCTTTGTGCTAAAATTCGCCTTCTCCGGAAGCTAACCGGAAAGCTTTTGTTATAGAAGTTTTACATAGAGCAAAGGTTATGGTCCTCTTTGGTCACGTATATCGTATAAAAAACTGTACCTCCCAACGACAAATGGACTTGTTCTGGTTGCCCATAATCTGGACCATAGTTCGGATCGTCTGTCTTCCATTTGGGAACACGGTTCGAAGCTAGAAATTCACGAGCAGCAGCAAGTGTAATGACCGCAAATAAGAGGAGCATCATTGTCCTGAATGAGATGATTATAATCATTCAATAATAGCGAATACGCTACTCACATCTGCATAGATCTGGGAGCTGAGAAAAAGGGAATAGCTCTGTTTGCAAGAAATGAACAGTTTTTAGGAATGAGTGATAATAAAGAAGAGAGCAAATATCTTTTAAAAATCTTTGCGTCGGAATTAACAATCATGTTCAACTGCTGCGTCTGCACGCCTTTTTGATGTTACTCATCGTTTTAGGTTTTGTCATATACAAAAGGCAATCTTTCTAACTTCATTATTCATCCTTGCATTTCTATTCAGCTCAATCTTCCACGACTGTTGGAAATTATTGATATAACAAATGGCATCTAAGTTGACCACAGTGTATTGAAAGCATGTAATGAACCTTCGACGTAAAATTCTTCAGCTCAACCTCTCTTTAAAATTCTTGAGAAAAGAATAGGGAAATAACGGACATTCTACGGAAGACGGCCTTGCGAGAGGAACTTCATGAACGAAAACATGCTACAGATTAGAGCTTGTCGCTACGTAATTACTTCTAAACACTAAGAGCTTTGGAACAACACTAAAGCTTTGGCTTACGCAAAGCGCACAGCTTTGATGCGGTGAATTCTCTTCCTTGTTGAAGTTAAAAGCCATTTTATGTCAAATCAACGCATTCTTTATGGAATTATAATAGAACATTGTAGCCACTTCCTTTGCCCTCAAGGAATATCGCTGGATAGAACAAAACATTGATGAAAAAGAAGAAGTAGGACTGGCGAAGGTCAGAGCTGTTTGGCTACTGAGCACGTGCTCGCGAAGAGCACTGATAACAATGTTTGCTTTAGATATCGTCAAGCGTGTTCGTTATGTGCCCAAGAAAACATAGGATAAAAGATACCGAAGAGGTAGATTGAATTGAAAAGATTCTCTACCCACAATTATCTGAATGGACTGGCACTGCAGCAATTCCACAGTGTCACCCATGAGCCATCTTATAAACTGTAACGATGAGAAATCGAACCATCCAAAAGCTATAGGAGCTGCGAACATAATATGGAGAATATCAACTTACACATTCATAAAAAGTCGAATTGTAAACGAGCTATTCTGTGCGAATCAGAAGTATTAGGTTGCTGCATAAGTTCTGTCCGAATTTTTTTGCCTTATGTTTGAAGCAGCTGTTCTAAGAGAATTTTATCTCTTTTGAGGCACTGTTAGTATCATTAGAAAGTGCTTTTCTTGCGCTTTCTAAAGCATATCAAATTCCAATAAAGTTTTTGGCGTAAGGAGATTTCTGATCTAAAATCTCCAAGAGGCCGAGGTACGCATTCACCCTAGAAATATATTCTTGCCAGGAAATCTCCACAATGCGCCCTTTAGGTCAAGTTTTTCAGTTGGTTGCGGAATAACGGTGTAACAGGCTAGCATACCCATAAGTTCAGTTTTTTGAAGGAAACGTCTTGATAGTGAAATTTATTGTCAAACATCAATTTTCTGTATAGATGTTTTACAAGCTATAACTTTCTGCGAATAGAGTAATCGACGACTTTAAAATTGAAGATGCTAAAGCAGTGGTATCAACGCAGAGTACTATCCACCAATTTCTTTTCGGCGCTCACGTCAACTGTAAAATTTTCATAATCCGTTAATAGGCATGCACACATGCTTTGAAGCGAGGTCAAAAAAGGCTTCTTTTTTGTTCGGTCAAAAAAATCTCTCGGCAACGCAGACCCTATGGGCTCTTTCATGATAGAAAATAATCTGCGAAAAATTCTCTATCTATCCATCGTTAAACAAGATGCCTACCAATTCTCATAAGTGAGCATTGCCATGTCAAAAAAGACAGGTTTGAAGAAAAACGCTGTGAAGTTCTTGAGTTCTTCTTTCTTCCTTAACAAGAATTCTTGCAGGTTTCAATATGTGTCTGATAGCCAAGGAATTGCTCAACAAAATGAAATCAAGATCTTGGAAAAAAGTTGATTTTGAAAGAAGTTATGACATTTTGAACTCAAAAAATTTAAATCGGACAGAACTTATGCAGCAACCAATACTTCAAAGTCGGTCAAAAGTGATTTTTCTTCAAATCCTCATTACGCCTCGCCATCAACTACTGACAAATGACAGGAAAGAAGAGAGATTTCAAACGAAGTTTGCTGTGGTCATGAATCCTATTGGCGCAATTGTAATTAGTACTACCCTTCACCAGTAGACACACCTTTTTTTTCTTTTTTTAAACAAGTAGCTTGGACGTACCAGTGTGCTTCACGAAATGCTCTCTCTCCCGCTCAATTAGTTTAGACAAGTAGCAGCACGTAGGGGGTCCTATATTCGCGAAATTTTTTGGTGTTTTTAAGGTGGTCGGGTTTCGAGAAAATTGGTGTACTGGAGTTAGGGTGTAAAGGGTGTCCACTTTGGCTCTGAGAAGAGACTTACAAGGAAGAGATAACAACTTCAGTAGGCGGGTGAAGATGAGATGTATATCATCATTAGGCCCCTCTTCTAACGCTGATTCCCTGCTTTCCTTTTTTGCGGAATTCTCTTAAAGAAGCAATGAACTTGAAAGCCTAAGTTTCTCAAGCTTTAAGTGGCATAAAGTTGACGAAAAGCTGTACAAAAACACCCAGATATGGATAATCAATTCCGTACCAAGTGAATCCACTACAAGGAAGGAACAAAGCTAGCAAAATCCAAAGCGTTTTTGATGTTTTCGGCGAAAAGATTTACAGAACGGTGTTTTTGTAGAGCTTTTCGCCGGTTTTATGCCACTTAAAGCTTCACAGATTTGGATTTCTAAATGCTCATAAATTCTTTCAAATAGTTATTCAGTAAAAAAGACAGCAGACTTGGAATCAGCGTCTGAAGACCTGAATTTGTCTTCAACCGTCACCTTATGTTGGTACTCCTCCTTATTACATTAACCAAGTCGCTCTTCACTTCTGTAGGCTTACAGTAGGGACTGCCAAAATTATGGAATAGGCGTTTCAAAAAACTTCACAAAAGTTCGTAAAAGTAGGAATTTTGCGCGCGCTGGTATACTGTCAAATGGTGTCATCCAATTTTGAGAAACATGGAAGGAGCATGATGATGCACGTTGCATAACTCATAAACAAAGCATGGCCATAAGGCCCTGGGCATCCCTCTAGCGATTTCAGTCGCCACGCGATTTGGCCATTTGCCAGATCTCTTCAAACCCAACACTCGCACACCGCAAATGCTTGATGTATTCAACTTTTGCGAGTGATAAAATGTGCTATTTTCCGTATGCACAAATTGGTTTGCGACGAGTTATAAGCAACTGGAGTATTGCCAAGACGCGTCGCGAGTGAAATCGCGGGAGGTATGCCCGGAGCCTAAAGTACAGGTTCCATATACAAAGTTAGCGATCCCTTAGCAAATTTTTCGCTTGTTTGGTTTCTTTTCTGAAGCGAGATATAACCAATATTAGCACTCTCGCTGTTAACATGAAAATTTGTCGATGCAAATTTATACTTTCAGGTCCTGCGCATGAGGGCCTTCTTTCAGGCACTAGTCGTCAAATTAAAGACGATATCGAAGTGTATGCTTTTTTTTACGCGCCTCTCACTATCCTATTTTAGGCACATAACTAGTTAATCAAATTCGATTTTGCACAAGGGCGAAATCCAAAACCACTTTTTAGAATGATTGGACTTTTGGCTTGTTTACATCGCCAAGAGAACAGTGTGTTAGCGCGACTCTACACCTGAAAAAGAAAACTTTGTATGGAAACTATAAACTTGCGCGAAAAAAGGGCGTTAAAGACTTTCTATGCAATAGCGTTCACTATGTGCAACTGGAGAGGCAAGCTCATATAGGGTTTTTGTACCTTAAGTATAAGAAAATTCTACAGATTACCAATTTAGTTGAGTAGGCAAGACTTTGGAGATCATACTCAGCCAAGTTTGATTCGGAACAGTCCCCTTTTCTCTGTTTACACGAATGATAACAAAGAGAAGTGTTATTATTTGATGAGCCGCACACTTGAGCATTTGGGCCGCAAGTTTGCCATCATCAGTAATATCAATTTCAAATTAAGGGGTGTGTCGCTAATCTCATCTCCACAATCTTTACTTATAATAGATCAGGCTTTGTTCAAACGAGTAAAAATACTTCTCAAATGGATCTCAAGTACAAAAGAAGAAATGTCAATGTTCTGTCTTTGTTTGTTAGCTAATCCGAACGACATTTCAAAACTTCAAAACTCAACAATAAGAGATCACAACATCGGGCTTCGCCTAAAAGTGCACTCGAATATAATTAATTTCAAACTACTTCGTAGTCGGTGTTACAATCCTCAAGTAGAAATTTTTTCTTGAATTTTCATTTGAAATGCAAAAAAAATTTCAGTCGTGGAGAGAGTGGCAAGAGGCATGAGATGAGCTGCAGATAGAGGTCCTTTGCAGAAGAGGTTGCAAAGTTTTAGAGCCAGTTTCGCAATGCTAGAATGTAACTTGATTCTGAGATTCTTCCAATTCCCCAGAGAAATCTGTGAATCACGCCCATTTTTCAGCTTAATCTCAAGAGTTAGCACTTTTTTCGCAGTTAGGTGGGGAAAGAGTATCCATTGAAGGTGTTGCGAAGTTTAGGGCTTTCGAATGCAGAAGATGCGCTTAAGGGAAGAAAGAGCGCTGCAACGGGTCAAAATAAAAATGTTAAAACGAAAAGAGCTGCTACTTGTTGATTTGGTAATCTCGAAGCTAACGAGCACGAGAAAAACAAAAGTGCACCAAAATCTGCATACTACTTGCATACTACTTTGCATAGTACTTGTAGCTACAATCTTTTGAGACAGCTTTCAGGTAGGATCCATGGACACTGTGCCATAAGTCTAAATGCACATAGCTCAGCAACGACTCTGTTACGCAAAATTGTTGATGATAGAAAAGTTGAAAGAAAAATCTGAATACTAGCTGGCAAACATGGCTCCGCCCGGCTTGTAATCTGAATACTAGCTGGCAAACATGGCTCCGCCCGACCCTGGCAATATATTAGGCTGGAGACTAATTTTTGCACCTTCTTTCATAACTTTACCCTCTTGAGATGTAGCGCACTCAAACTTCGGCAATATGTAGAGCTTAATGCATGCTACAAATACGCACAATCTGCTTAAATTTTGAACACGATTCAGAAAATCTTGCCTTTTTTCGAGAACTAGTAAATTTCGAGAATTTTCGGGATATGTCAAAATGAAGCTTTTAGCAGCCTTGCAAATAATCTGGAATTGGTTATGAATTGTTACCAAAGGTTGACTCACTCGGCTCAGTAAGAAAGAATTGAAATCTCGGGACAAATCGAGACTGCGTGCCCTCACAAGGTCACACGAGTATATGTATGCAAGGCTCTGAGGGCAAGCTTCGATGGCTAACGAGCAAAACCTCAAAATTTTCCGAGACTTTACATAGTGAGGATTTTTGGCCCCCCAAACACGAATATCATATTCGTTTGTCAAATCAAAGCCTCTTTTTTGTTTAGGATAAGACATTGTACCGCAAACCTACAGTAATCTTACAAGAACCCTTATCACGCAACCGCAATATCGCTTTCGTGATCAGCATGTCGGATAACCCCTATGCCAAGTTTCAGCCAGATCTGTAAAATTTTGTAATTTTTTCCCTTGTGCCATATACCTACCGTAACTCTCAGTGAGACGTCGGAATTTGGCAGATTACGGCTGTGCTTGTAGCTTTCGTCATAGCCTACATAATGGCAAGATTTGAGTGCTCCATGTTGAATAAGAGGAAGTTACTGAGAGAATTGCAAAACTCATTTTCCAACCTAATACTTTCGTGATTAGCATGCTGACTTAGGCTCCCGCCAGAGTGCCGAAGCCATGCCAGCGCTACGCCAGCGCCGCGCTAGCGCCTAGTCAGCGCTGTGCCGACACAGCGCTGCCACGGGTCCCGCCGCGAGACAGGACCTTACGTTTTCGTCCGTTTTCTCTCAATTTCGTGTCTCCTCTTCTCTCTGCGCTCCTCTTTGTCCTTTTTCGATCCCTCTGTTGTTTCTTAATACTTTTTTTGTTGCAGGAAGCGCTTCCTCGCCGGTGTTTCTTCAAAGGCAAGTGAAATCGAAACGGTTGGGCGCATTTTTTGCAGCTTACAGGTGGGATCTCCTCTTTCATTCTTTAATTCGTTTGCATCTTTCTCATATTCACTGTGGTTGCTCTGAAGCATTTCTTTTGATGGTTATCTTTTGATCAGCATACACTTATTCCTGCGATTTGATTCCGAAGTCACTGATTGAGATTGTTATTATGCCACTACGTGGCTGGCGGCTGGCCATAGGTTGGTACCAACGGGTTGGCTTACTTGGAAGCGAGTGCTTTCGCCGATTTTCCTGTCAACAACGTCAGATGTTGGAAACTGATTTTAAAGCCGAAAGTATACTAGACTTCTAGGATGCGAATGATCGTGCTGACGTTTTGCACGGTTAGAAAGCTCCTAATCACTTCAGTTGGCGGATTTTGTTCCAGTTGCATATTCGCTGTGGTTGCTCTGAAGCATTTTTTTTGATAGTTACTTTTTGATCAGCATACACTTATTCCTGCGATTTGATTCCGAAGTCACTGATTGAGATTGTTATTATGCCAGTACGTGGCCGGCAGCTGGCCATAGGTTGGTACCAACGGGTTGGCTTACTCGAAAGCGAGTGCTTTCGCCAATTTTCCTGTCAACAACGTCAGATGTTGGAAACTGATTATAAAACCGAAAGTATACTAGACTTCTAGGATGCGAATGATCGTGCTGACGTTTTGCACGGTTAGAAAGCTCCTAATCACTTCAGTTGGCTGATTTTGTTCCAGTTGCATATTCGCTGTGGTTGCTCTGAAGCATTTTTTGATAGTTCAAGCAAAAAGTGATTTGATCTTTTCATATAACATCGCTGTTGATGTAAATTCTTGAAATTTTCCCTTTTTCCTTTCTCTCTCCGTCTATTGTTTACGAGTGTTTCTCTTCAGGGGCTCTCTTACCAGTGCTTTTTTTCCCGAAGGAAGTTGTGTCACACGCTTTTGCGCGGCGCTTCCGGCTGTACAGAAGGGGACTTTTCTACAAGCAAGGAAGGGTACGAGATTATGGATCGATTTCGCGCATTTCCAGCTATTCTATTTTCAGCCCTGCTCGTCTACATAATTCCTGCCGGCCACGTGGTGGCATCACAACAATCTCAATCATTTTTCTGGAATCAAATCGCAGGAATAAGTGTATGCTGATCAAGCAGTGGTATCAACGCAGAGTACTTCAGAGAAACCACAGCGAATATGCAGTTGGAACAAAATCAAAGCCAACTGAAGTGATTAGGAGCTCTCTAACTGTGCAAAACGTCAGCGCGATCATTCGCATTCTAGAAGTCTAGTATACTTTCGGTTTTATAATCAGTTTCCAACATCTGACGTTGTTGACAGGAAAATTGGCGAAAGCACTCGCTTTCGAGTAAGGCAACCCGTTGGTACCAAGCCATGGCCGGCTGCCGGCCACGTAGTGGCATAATAACAATCTCAATCAGTGACTTCGGAATCAAATCGCAGGAATAAGTGTATGCTGATCAAAAGGTAACCATCAAAAGAAATGCTTCAGAGCAACCACAGCGGATATGCAATTGGAACAAAATCAAAGCCAACTGAAGTGATTAGGAGCTCTCTAACCGTGCAAAATGTCACCACGATCATTCGCATCCTAGAAGTCTAGTAAACTTTCGGTTTTATGATCAGTCTTCATCATCTGACGTTCTCGCTTCCAAGTAAGCCAACCCGTTGGTACCAACCTATGGCCAGCTGCCGGCCACGTAGTGGCATAATAACAATCTCAATCAGTGACTTCGGAATCAAATCGCAGGAATAAATGTATGCTGATCAAAAGATAACCATCAAAAGAAATGCTTCAGAGCAACCACAGTAAATATGAGAAAGATGAAAACGAATTAAAGAATGAAAGAGGAGATCCCACCTGTAAGCTGCAAAAAGTGCGCCCAACCGTTTCGATTTCACTTGCCTTCGAAGAAACACCGGCGAGGAAGCGCTTCCTGCAACAAAAAAGTATTAAGAAACAACAGAGGGATCGAAAATAGACAAAGAGGAGCGCAGAGAGAAGAGGAGACACGAAATTGAGAGAAAACGGACGAAAACGCAAGGTCCTGTCTTTCCTGGCAGGTGTGCTCACCCTGCAATTGACCGTAAATCGCGGCGGGACTCGTGGCAGCGCTGTGTCGGCACAGCGCTGACTAGGCGCTAGCGCGGCGCTGGCGTAGCGCTGGCATGGCTTCGGCACTCTGGCGGGAGCCTTACACTCCCCCCCCCCCCCCCGCGTGCCAGCCCCAGCCCCGTAGCTTAGCTTTGCAAAGAAAAATCATAAAATCGGAAACGAAGAAAAGCCTGTGATCCGTCCCGTTCTGAAGTGCATGTGTGTCAAGTTTGGTCCCTATCGGTTTAGAAAATAAGAACTATCCGGAACATGCGTACACTCAGACGGAGACACAGACAGACAAACAGACATTCAACTCTTTTACAAGATTCGTAACAACCTTTTCGGGACTTCGAAGGCACAGGGCAGGGAAATCAAACTACTTCGTTCAATTTCGGAGAATCAAAACACTATGCAGTATTCGCCCAAGGAACATACTGGTAAAAGTTTGAAAAGGAATAAAGAGTTCAAAGAAAGGGTTCAAAACACCTAACACTTACCTGCTTAAATGCAGAGCTGAAACACAAATGCAACTTTTTGTTGTTCTCTTACTTCGCTTACCAGGATAAGATAAATGACATCCAACATCAAAGATTTTTTCCGCAATTATTGTATTTGGTTCGTGACCTTCAGTGTCAACTTATTGGGATTAAAAGGTATTTCGAAAGACTCGATCTCAAACAAAGCTAATGAAGGCCATATCAAACCTAGACTGTGGCAAAGGCTCCATCCATAAAACATAGAGAATCCTACTTTGTCAAGTTGTCAACTTATGTAGAAAGATTATCGTCTATACAGTTCACTGGATCCAGACAGCTACTGGTCCCTTGCGATAAATTAATGACGTGGCTGCAATGAAAGTTTCAGAGTTGCTCATCTCACGTCAGGCAACTTGTGAACAAGCTCGTTCGCCTTCCATTTTCATAAGCGTAAAGAGCGTAAATAAACTAACTGAGTCAGTTCTCCACTTTATTGAAGAGCTCATACTCGCTGCAAAGTCAGTATTTCAAGATAGAGTTAGAATTTTCAGTAAAATCTGTTATATTTTTTTGAGACAAATTGGTTTCAAGTCCTTCAGATTTTGAAACTTAGCAGTGGAAACATATATTGAAATTCTATGTATTTTCGATCTTGCCCCTTCGAGTTTACCAAACTCAAAAATCGCTTCAAGCGCAAGAAATGGGGATGACGACAAACTATTACAGGCATACATAAATTACTACAGTGAGGATTTCGAAAACCTTGTTGCTTGTTTGCAAGTGCTTATCAACAGTCTGTCTGCTTCTCAAACATGATTACTTACAGGGCTCGGCAAGGGGTGACTAGGTTTAGGAAAATGCAAAAAACCAAGTCTCCCTTGACCTTCCCCGAAATTTACGAAGTCCCCTCTCCCCAAACCATAAACGTAAAAAACCCTCAAAAATCGAAACCGACTACAAAAACTCAAGTTATGTTTTTTCGGCCGCAAAAACGAAATCCCCTTTGCTTTTTGTCTCAAAAAGATATCCAGGTTGCTTTATAAGCCCCTACCAAGCCCTGATTGCTCAAAAAAATTGGTCGAAGCTAGTAAATTCAGAAATAGTTTCAATCATTGGCTTGAGCTTTCACATTTGAGAATTCAAACTGAGACCGTCAAACAACAAATTTTACAAAGCCGGACTGAGCGTATCATTTTTCAGTTGAAAAAACACAATTTTTTCAAGCACGATGCGCCTTGGCTAACTTATTGTTGCTTCAAAATTATGCTAGTAACCACGGAGAGGCATCTTCAGTTTGATTCGCAAAATTATCGAAAGTACCTAAATACCAAAGTATCACACGGTAGAATAGAATTGTGAGCGGCAATATGCTTTCGCTTGTTGTACTGTCACATGAAAAAGCTCTTTTCTTCTCAAAAGACTGATAAGCTTTTTAAAAATTCGGAAAGGCAAGAACGAAATACTAAGTGTTTACCCGAAAATTTCCAAGGAGCATAACTGCTTTACGTACGCAGACCAACACCAGCTTTATTTCGTCCATTCCAACTCCTGAAGCTGAAGGGAACCGAAATCTCAAAACCTGTCAGTTTCGTCCAATTGTTACCGCTATCATGATATCACAACATTTCGATGTTGTGGCCCACCAATAAAATCTACGGAGAATGTGTGTTTCAAAGAAGCTGCACATATTAGGTTGGTGCAAAAGTTCTGTCGTTTGATTTTCAAAAATTTTTAACTTCGCGAGATTTTAACGGATTTGCTTGCTTGTATATTTATTAGAAAGATTAGGTCTTCCGCTTTCAATCGCTGTTTTGCGGAGCTTCTGTTTCACACTCAGAGTCAGACATAAAAATGAAAAACTAAGACCATGTAAACTTCGACCATTTAAGTTAGGTCACCGAAAATCTGGAATGTGCATAAAAATCTGAAATCGTCAGTACATATTAGGTTGTCCCGAAAGTTTTGTCGGTTTTTGTCATCGCTCACCAAACCTCACAGAACATCAATCCATGGACGCAGACCTTAGGTGTCATTCTATTCATTTTTGTATCTTCTTTCTTATAGCTATATTTGTTCCCTAATCTACCCCGTCTTTACGATGTTATTGCCATGGCTTTTTGAGCACCTCAGCAGTAGCAAGCTTTCCTGAATTTTCAAAATTTTTATCTTGATATTTTCGATGAGCGCTGGTGACTGTTATGTAGGGCAAACCTTTGGCTACGTTGTACTTATATTAGATTACGTGGGCCACGTTTATAATGTCCGTAATAATTATTTATTTGAGAAAAACCGCGGCTTTTTGAACACTTTTATCACGTAAAATTACCGAAAATTCCAAAAAGCTGATTTTTGAAGCAAAAAACTTGGTTATGTTACATAAATGATGTTAAATAACAAACAAGTTTGAATTCGCAAAAACTCAAAAGCTTAGGTAGCCTAGCTTAGCTCAGGTTAGGAGAATCTAAGAATATGAGCTTATAGCCCGAGAGTTGCTCTATTTGACCCATATTTAGTCTTTTTTGAAACCTTGTAATGAAATTTTTGAAAATTAGCTCAACTTTGAGCAGGTAAAATTGACAGGTGGAGAATTTTGGCAATTATCAAAAAAAGCATACAAGATTATGGTATGAAAGTGTATCCATAAAAAAGAGAAGGAGAAGCTTCATCGAGTGCACGTTGAAACTCACTCAAATCTTCATTGTGCATGGTTTTACAGTGGTTTGAAAAAACCGACAAAACTTTCGGGACAACCTAATATGTTTTTTGACCTACCCTTTGCATCTGTGAAAAAAATTGTGCTGTTTGGACGTCTCTGTGAGAAGGTATGAATATTGAGTTTAGTATGGAAAAGCCAAAACTAATTAATTTGTCAATTTTCGAGAAAATGTAACTTCTCACAGAAACCTCCAAACAGAACATTTTTTTCACAGATGCAAAGGGTAGGTCAAAAAACATATACAGGGTGTCCCAAAATAATGTGCACACCGTTTGATTTTGAATAACTTTCTTATTACGAGGTCTTTCGAGAAGCGGTAAGCGCCATTTTGTAGAGCTGGCTTTAACTTAGATTTACAGTACGGAGCGAATCACCGACCGCTCTTCATTACTGTAGGATTACGGTAGAAACTTGGAACATATGGTGTCACTGTGGAAATAGCTGCCGTTTCAAAAATTTTCGAAAGATGTGAAAACTTGTGTAATAGGGTTTTTAAAGACGCTGAGTTCAATACTCAACTATTCTCAAGATTGCGAAGCTTTCTAACCGTTTAGGAACATTGAGAAAATGGCCGCTACTGCTTACCTGGCATAACTCTTCAATGAAGCATCATAATAAGTTGGGAACTTTACAATTAGAATCAGCAACTCTTGTTAGCCTGGTGTAAAAGTTTCAGGCTGTTTTATTTCCTTTCTGAGGCAAAATATGGCCTTTCATGGCTCAAAACCCTCTTTGAAGTATTTACCGTAATCTTACTGTAATGAAGAGAGATGGGTGAATCGTTAAATACTGCAAATCTAAGTTGAAGCCAGCTCTACAAAATGGTGCTTACCGCTTTTCGAAAGACCTCATAATAAGAGAGTTATTAACAACCAAACAGTGTGCACATTAATTTGGGACACCCCGTATACTGACGATTTCAGATTTTTCTGCAGATTCCAGATTTTTGATGACCTAACTTAAAATGGTCAAAGTTTACATGGTCTCTTAGTTTTTCATTTTTATCTCTGACTCAGTATGAAACAGAAGCTCCACAAAACAAAGGTTGAAAGCGGAAGACCTAATCTTTCTGATAAAAATACAAGCAAGCAAATCCGTTGAAAATCTCGCGAAGTTAAAAATTTTTGAAAATCAAACGACAGAGCTTTTGCACCAACCTAATATAAAACCGGCCTTTTCCAGAGAGAGTAACGCCGCAGCCAAGCTTGAAACACTCAGAAGTTGGCGCTACCTGCATTTATCCTCTTCGTAGAACAAAAGCTCTTCAAATAACATTGATTATTTGCGAAACTTCCATTTCAATAGTTGAAAGCGTTGATATGTTGTGACCCCACTACAGACCCTCGTATATCAGTAAATGTATCAGGTTGTCCCGAAAGTTTTGTCGGTTTTCTTAGACGATTATGTGCAATCCATTTTCATATATGTACGTTTGATGCAGCTTTTTCGTCCATATCTAATGCTCACAATTTCTGGTCATAATCTCCTGAAATCCTTTGGATATTTGCCAATATTTGTCACTCTTCATTTCTATCTGCCCAGAGTTTGGCTAATTGTCAAATATTTCATTTTATACTCTCGATAAGAATATATCGTTGTATTCGTTCTCTCAGCGACATTATACTACTACTAATACTATCAACAGCCTATCATACTCCGTTTCATAAACACTGAGATGTTGCCTACGGACTCTTGGTTCACGCAAATTGTTACATATGTTTAAGTCTTCCATAGCCACTGCAATCCATCTTCTCCCAATTTAAGCACCCGTTTTGCAGTGGTATTTTCTCATACCTCGGGAAAGCAAGTAACACCTATAAAATCAGCTAACGATTTCAAAGATCTCTTAAACTGTATTCAGAAAATTAAAATTATGCGAGGTATGCAGAGATTGTCGCCTCACCGATTCGATCTGCATACGCTTTACCTACTCCTACATATTTTCAACCTACAATGATCTCTGTATCTTTTGGGCCAACAGTGTTTCATGCATACAAATCAACCATGGGTCTTTCTAACAAGGGAAGGATACTTGGTCGAAGTGGCGTTTCCATATGAAATGCATACTATTTTATAGAGCATGCAACGCTGATTCCGAATCTGTCTTCGTTATCTGCCGAGCGCCTCTGGACGCCGAGTTATGAGCGTTCCTTTGGTTGAAAAATTTAATGCGTAATTAGAGCAAAATTCGTCAGAATTGCTCAAATGGTCCGAAGTTGGTTATCAGAGCACTCCATTACAAAGGATACCTTCTGTCCAAAACACTCATACTACATGTTGCTCTATTTAGGCGCTGAAAAGTCCGTAATAGTTGATTTTACATGAATTCTGAGTTCATTTTTCGCTCCAAAAAAATTTTATAACTCGACGTCCAGAAGCGCTCGGCAGATAATGAAGGCAGATTCGGAATCAGCGTTCAACGCTCTTCAAAATGGTGTATGACCCATTTGGAAAGACCACTTCGACTGATTCGACCTCCCTTGTAAGATACTTTTGAAAAATGATGCGAAACATAGCAAGGCTTTTTACATTGTCAAAACTTTCTTGGCACTTAGAATACATTTGCAGTACTGTGAAGCACTTATGATAGATTCAGGAGGTGATAGTACATTATTCCACAATTTTAGACGAAAGTTTCTCAAGTCAATAAAGGTGTCAGTCATGCTCAATTAAGGAAAACGCAAAAAGTTATCTCTGAAGAGACGACAATTACAGCAAAAAATTTATGAGATTCGTACCACCTTGGATTCAAATTGTATCACTGATGTAACGTGGGATCTTTGCATGGGTGGTTTCCAGAGAGACGAAGCAGAAGCTGTTGTTGGCATTCCTATGCTGTCCGTATAATGGGTGTAATCCTTTGTCATTCTGAATACGATAGTTGCTGCATTCAAGTTAGATCTTTGTCGTTAGCATGCACTGGTAAAAATCTCATATGGGACTAGAATAAGTACAGTGGTTGAATTGTAGCTACGATGTGCATTTGCGCTATGCTCCGAATCCACAGCTTCTACGCTTAAATTTTTTTTAGAATAAGTAGTTTACTGTATGCTATTAGGTTGACCGATAAATAAGTTCGCTTTTTTCAGCTGTTATAAATGCTGTAGACAAGTTTTTGTCCAATGGTTGATTGGTATTGGGGCATATATATTGTTTGAGTAAAATTTATCTTCCGAGGAAAAAATCCGCAAAGCAGTGAGAAAGCGAATTTTCTCATAATGCACAAATATAAGGAAATTTGGTTTTCTTGGTGAGACATTTTCAAGTGACAAATCACAATTTTTTATTATGCTCTAAATTGGGAGAGCTCCTCTGATCCAAATACCAAAATGTTGTTCTTCACATCCATTACAGCATGAAGACGAAGCTTAGGAAGTCTAAGAATTGAGCTTTTGGAAATTTCGCCATGTTGCACAACTGTCTTTACTAATGATAGAAAATCCTGAGTATTTGGACTGTGATAGAGGAAGCTCTGAACTATTTTTTCCACAAAGAATCATAGATAGAAAACAACCAGAAAATTATTTTATGATGATTTGTATCCAAAAAGAACTTATTTTTAGCCAACCTAAACTGATGGTTACAGAATTTTTTGAGGAGCATGGTGATCACGCTCTCGAGTTTTCCTTGCTTGTATTTTTCCCCAATCTTGTAAGACGAAATTTCGTAAAAAATGCTTCTGGCGTGTTGAAGGAAAGTTTTACGAAGCAAATATTTACATGTCAAAAAGGTTTCTCAAACAATTTTTATATTTTGCAAACCCCTTTTGGAAATTTCGAAGGAGAGGGAAGTGATTTGGCATTTTTCTTTTGCGCCAAGTTTTATGGACGTGGTTCACTGACAGTTCATTGTTTCATATTGTTTTCTCCAATGGTTTGCTTAATTGCTTAATCCACATGTTAAGCATCTCTGTTGCAGGTGAGCAAACTCTTTTTCAATTTTGCTTGAACTAGTAGCAATGATTGCCAAAAGCCTATTCGCTCAAAGTTTTAAAGCGAAAAATGCTTGCCTCTCGATATAGATATCCATTGATGCCCTTGTCTAATAATTATGAAAAAATTCTGTGAATTTTCTGGGATGTTTTGTGGAAAGTGATAGGGGGTATATCGCAAGCCATGTGCGCAGCGCTTAAGTTGCAAGAAGTACGACTTCATCATAGTCTGGTAAATTTCTAATATGACCATTTTTTCCCAGCAGGTGCCGTATGCACTGCAGAACCATGTTAGCGCCCATTAGAAAAGGTCAAAATGAAATTTTGCACCTTTTTTCCGAGAACCGTTTCTTTTTACTTTTGTCAGCCAGGATAACCTGTTGTGCTCCCCTTATAGCTACCTATACTTTCTTCCCTAGCGAACGTCGAGGTGCTCGTGTCCCTACGAGGAATTTGCGCACGTGTATCCGATTGCGTCACAATGGTCATCGCAGCCGCAGAGCAGCGACAGCCGGCGAAACAGTGCGCGATGGCGAGACGGCGGCGGCAGCGCGTCGAGAGTGTGTCCGGTGCCGGACGCCGAGCCGCACAGCGACGCGCCGAGGCGAGCTGGCTGCCAGCAGAGAGCGTGCGTCGAGCCGAGCGCCCAGACGCCGCCGCTGACCAGCAGTGCCAGGCGCGAGGACGCGGTGTACTGGTCAGTGCACCAACACCAAAACAATCCCGACCCCCGTTCGGTTCCACCATCAACCGCCGAAACCCCCAGCGTTGACCGCAGATCAACCGCCAACACGCTGTCGCTAAGTCACATTCTCTCTAGTAGAGTGTTTCTGCGTTACCATTGTTCTACATACTGAATCCGCTCAAAAGTTTCTCGGCCTCCACCTTCTTCACCCTTACCACAATTATTTTCTAGTAAAACTCGATCCATTCAACTTAGCTAATATTTACGCCCTTCAGCTCACCCTGTTTAGTCCGAAAGGATTCATGAAAATATATCTCAAATTGTATTCTACAACCAAAAAATTGAAATAATTGTTCATATTTGAACTGCTTCACATCCACTTGGAGCTAAAATCTTTTTGTATGTGCTTTTTTGATCACGATCTTTTCCTGATATTATCAAGCGACCATAACTGTTCTCATCAATAATGATGATTATATGACTCTCCGACATCTGGCGGGGATGGTGGAAATTCTGAGCTTGAAACTCATTGTTCGCATTGTTCCAGTAATCTCGACGAAGCTGAGTTATGAATTTTCACATTTTCTTGGACCAAATGGGATTCAAATATGCCATCCATTTCTCTGAGAAGAAAAACGGCGATACTGAGCACCCTATTTGAAACTTTTTGTCCTTTCCATATTTAAATTTATCACGAAAGCAGCAGAATAGATAACGATTGCCTTCTCATGAGTGAAATCAACAGCTGGCTTTTCATGCGTACAATTTAAGTTACTTCGATTTAATCAATCTTACCTAGGATGAGGGTATATCTGAGCGCTGAATCAGTCATTAGGATTTGCCATACACATCTTAATCCTTCGCATGCATTATGAATATTACTTCTGATCCTTCTAATCCAGTGAATACGACACCTTTGCACCTGTGCGACGGATGTTGTGTACATATCTTTTTCTGTGGTATGATCTCAACCCAGAAGACTTCATGGTTCACTTTTCTGAGGGATGTTTCTTGGTACATCTACATAAGAATTGACAGCAAGATATGTTCATTGGATTTCCGAAGATTTTTCTTTTTTTCACATAGACCAGATTGGAGACTGCAGTACTTGGTCGAAAGTCTCTCCTTTTCATAGTAAGAAGCCATTGGAGCGGGGTGCTACTCATGAGAAAGCATTTTAAAGAAAGGCGTCCATATTAAACCACAGTTTTCAATAGATTGTAACATAGTGTTTTCACACTTTCTTCGTCTTCCTCTTTGAACATTTGGAAACTTCAATAAAGTCTCTCAAACATGTGCATATCAGGAAGGAGTAATAGGGCTACCATTGGCACCATTTCAAATTTCATACATATGAGTCACAGAAAGTATAAAGGTAACTATGTAATTCCACTTTGACCTTTATTTTTTTTCTTGTTCTCTCAACAATCATGTCATTGTTCTTTGTCATTTCTTTAGATTTATGCTTTCTGGTAGCATCAACACTAACCCGAGGGCATTTCGGACTTTAAGTTCTTCAATATTGTAGGAAAAGCGGAAAAAATTCGAAAAGTTAAAAAATTGGTTCTTTGATTAGTTTGATGCATAGTTCTTGTGCCAAATAATTTTTTTCTGTTACTTTCTCCAGTCTTAATTAAATCTTCTCATTTGATACAGAATAGAGGTAAAAAATCTTGCGCTTTCAAAACGTGCTGATTTTTAATTGAGGGCATATGACAACGATATAAGCTGATCAAGAGAAGTATCCAGAAGTGGTTTTCCGTTTTCTAGCTAAATTTGCTCAAACGTCTACTGGAAATTTATTTTTGGTCTTCGTTTCATGACCTACTCTTTTTGGCTGAGAGAAGTTGGTAGTGATTGGATGTCTCTAGGAATACTATAAAGTGCGATTTTTGAAAATCGACTCATTGATTTTGTTGCATATTGATTTTTTGAAGCAAAATATAAAACACTACTTTTGATATACATAACAAAGGGACATTGCGTGAACTGAGTTTGTTTGAGTAGTTTTAAAATGATTTTTTGCGTTGCAAGATGTGCATCAATCTAATACATGGGTGACACATGTATATATCAAATACTAGCCCATCCTCTCCCCCCCCCCCCACCCCCCCCCCCCTCACCTAAAAAATAATCAAGGAAAATGTTTCAAGATAGCGATGTTTCCTTTTCAGGGGTAACAACTCAAGTTACGGGCTATTCTATAGCAGTTTAGCTCAACTTTAGCTATTTACCTCATTTCAAATATCTGAGAAAATTAACTACAGCACTTTCTGGGAGATTTTCACTTTCTTCTTGCAACTCTTCTTCATTCAATGAGATACGGAAACATTCTGGACCATTTCTGTGTCTTGCCCTTGCTTCTCCCTTGAAAACTTCACTACAATTCGCAAGTGAAAGTAGCGAATTGGAGGAAGAGTAAAAAGCTCTTGTACGATTTCCACCGCCATTAGGTGAATTCGACACTCGTACCAGTTCCCTTGTCGATTTAGAACTTCTCAAAAAGGGAGGAGATTATGTTACAACGTCCCCATCAACTATAGCAAGCAAGTTGTTTTGGAATTTACTGACGAGATGCCGGCTGGTTTTTGATTGTGTCCTCGAAAACAACATGTGATGGCAACGACGATTTCTTTCGTAACGTCGCCATCTACGGTTTTGTAAAAATGCCACACGTCTCGGTTGTCACTTTCGAAAACGACTTGACGGCAACCTGCTGATAGTATTGCCATATTATTTCCTAATCCCGGTGATTTTTAATCTCTTTTACGATTGTGTCTCGAATCTCATGTATGGAAAGTATAATTTACGGAGGCCTCCATGTAGTTTGTTATACAGTTTAACAAAGCTAATCTACTATAAAAGCAGAGCACGTTCGTTACCAAAATTCATATAATTGTGAAATATTTCTGCCGTTCAAATTCATTTTATGTATAAAGCTGAATGTCTGTTTGCCTGTTTGATGTCTGTATGTCTGTACGTTTGGAATAGAAATTTTTATATTCTAAGCATCCGGACCAACTCGACACATATACACTTCGGGCGGTGTATATTCGTTATAGATCGATATCGATTTTATCGAGTTTCGCAAAGTTTCACCTACGAGGTGAATTGGCAAGGGAGCGTAGTGAGCATCCTGACTACAAAATTATTATTGACAGGGTCGGGCAGAGCCGGGTTAGCCAGCTATTTTCACTAAAAAATCTTTATAAGTGGGTACATTTGCAGCATGTCGGGAACAGAGACTACCGTAATAAACGGTTTTTTCGCTCATCCCAATGCCCCTAGTTCCCTATTTCTGTGGTCCATGCGCCCAGTTTCTTTGGTGGATTCCAACTTAATTCTTTGATAGTGTAGTTCCGCACGGTAATCATCGTGTTTTTTTATCAGTTTAGGTTTTTCAAAAAAACCCGAAACATTCGTGAATAGTGCTCTAATGCACTAAAGCAGTATTGACGTGCGAGCTACAAAAACTGCGTAGAATCCGCCAATGCATCCAAAGCAACTTTCTACGCCTGTTTTGCATTGATCGGCATTCGAACATGTCATAATATCCTCATTAGTCTTTTCGTAGCACTTCTTTAGAGTCTAAGAAAAGTTCCAGTTTTGTTTTCTGGTGCGCCAGTGAGCCTGCAGCAGCATCATTGAAAATCGCAATTCTTGCACTTACTATTCACTCTTTTGTAACTCAGATGGTAACTCAACCTTGATTCCTTTATTTGCAAAAAATTTTACTGCATAGATGAGTGACTCTCATATTCTAGAGTCTAGCCAGCGAAGAGCGAATATGAACAGTGCGCCCAACTCATCTCTTTTGTCCAAATTGCAATCGCGCTTTGCTAAGTGCTGGCATAAACAAAATCTAAAAATCGTATACTAAAAGGGCTTCAGAATTGAGAGTTCTAAAATCTAAGTCGGAGCGATGGGACTAGACTAATTATTCAAACCAAGTCATTTTTTGAGATTCACAGAAGTCCTAAAGAGGCTAGTGAACCTGGTGAGAATCTCTGGTTCACCTGATAAAATGAGTTGTCCTATTCATATGGAAGATTTTGGGTTAGCACCAAATAAGGGTTTTTCTGATTGCGTATTACCCTCCTACCACTCAAACTTCGAAGAAGTAGTTCAGCACTTGACTTACTGCACTTCTCGTCTATGGTCAGGATAGGAACTCTATGTCGGACTTTGAAGAAATTTGACCAACTTATACCAAATGCAGTTTGGCTAAGAATTTACTGTAAATCTTTCTGTGGCGGTACAGTTCTTCATCACTGGAGGCTGTACACCAGGGGATTCAACAGTATGAAGCTACTTTTTTTCCTTTCACTGTACTCTTTCCTATCTCTCAGAGCATTGACAAATTCTTTCACAAATTTATTGCAATCACCGTATACAGTACATACGTCAAGAGCAATTCATAATACGCAGGACAAATGCACTATATTGTAATGTGAAGTGGACAGTGTATAAACTGCCAGGTAGAGCTTCCTCTTATCGCGAAGATTATATGAGGTCTTTGGTAAACATTGTCAATCGGAAATACACCATGTGATACGCCACCACACCACCATGTTGTGCTGGGAGCCATGATTTTAGAATAGTATTGCTTCTAATTTTATTTTGTGGAAAATAAGGCACCGCATCCTTTTAGAGAACCTAGCTTTTCAGAATAACTACAAATAATCTGTAGACCGTCGTTGTAACGAAGCGCATGCGCAGGGCTCGACACAGCTGGCATTAGGGAAATTTCAAAAAAGTCCTTTTTGATCAAAATTTCGTACGAGGTCCTCTTTGACCCTAAACCCTGAAAAAACGAAACGTCGACAAAAAACGTCGCAAGTGAATTTCGGCCACAAAATCTCTGCTTTTTAAAGATAACGATATCCAGCTTCACCCGGTCTTAAAAACGATATCCAGCTTCACCCGGTCCTAGCCGCACCGAGCCCTGTACATGCGCCTTATTTGATAACTTTTTTAGTCCTGTTTGCCATGCGCTGATTTTAAGTCCAAGCTTCGAAGCACACAGAATGTCGCTTCTTGGAGCTTAGTTTAGGAATCTGGATTTAGTTGGCATGTTGTGATCAATTAGTCAATCACCGCCTTGGTCAAGAGTGGGGTTTTCACGCATGCTCCGCCCATCTGCGGTGCGATTGGCTGATCGGCTAGCTGACTAGTCGTGATTGCCTGATTACGCTTTTTTGCGCTTAACCATAGCGCTATCCTGATGTAGCATTCTTTCCGTCATTTGCTGCGTTTGTATCAAACAAGTCAAATACACCCCTTAAGAAGAATATTGGTTCTGAGTTTATGGCCGATGTGCAGGTTCTAGACTTGTACAGCACTTATGCAACACTTAAAGGCACCGTCCAACCAAATTGGGGTTGATGAGACTATGATACCTAGCAGCTGCGGGGCCCCCAACTGTATGATTGCCCAACTCGCGCTGCCTAAAGTTGCTTCCGAAATGAGAAAATTGCTTCGGAAATCGCTTCAGGTGACGGTTCGTGACGTTGGCTCCTCCCTTTTCGGGTGGGCGTGACGTTCGTCCCGCCCATTCGTGCGCAACCAACCAATCACCGTATCGAAGAATTAGCTCTGCAGGTTCTGAAAACGGGGGTTTTTGTGATTTTCGCGAATTTTCGACTTGATATTCGGAATCAGGGGTATGAGAAAGTCCTGAAACGACAAAAACATGGAAGTCGAGATTTTAAGTGGGTGCCTTTAATGGCAGTGGCAGTGGAGAGTTGCGACTGCGAGCTTCCCACACCTACATGGCTTTCTCGATGGGCTGAGTCCAGTGCTGTGGTTCCCGCCTGAACAGAGACTGGCTGAAGGAGATCGGCTTAGGCAGCCAATTGCGATATTGGCGGAGTCACTCGCCCATCCCCTTCAGCTATCTCCAGGGTAGGAAAAGATCATGAAGAGCACTGTTTTGATTTTTCAAGTGCAGCACTGGACTCAGCGCCATGTAGGTGTGGAAATCTCGCAGCTCGCAAGTTTCTCGAGCCACGTCCTCTAATGAAGCGCTGAGTTCACAGTTTTGCACAGAGGTACTGCTGACCCTTACCTATTTCACATGTCTTATCCCTACACAATTCATTTTGGAGGTAGCGCATACAGTTCTTGCAGCTGTCTAACTTGCTATAGAGGGCAGTTAAAGTGAAGTAGTTGCGCCTCAGTCGCACTGGAGGCATATCCAAATCCATCCTCGATTTTGGTTGCCCTTGCTAATGATTTTCCTGGATGCTGAATCCAGAAAAGCCTTATTTGCGAAAATTTTCAGCTTTTGGTGTGTAACGCGTTGATCAGGGGATGATCGTTAAAAAAGACATTTGAGAAAAAAACTATTTGTTTCATGTTGCAGCTTATGGCACAATTACAAACGAGACTATAAAAAATATGCGGCGTTGTTTTTGAGCACTAATAGTCTGACCATTATATCGGATTACCTATGGGTTATTTGGAAAATTCTGCCAATTTTTCCCAAACAAGGCTTCCTCAGCAAAGTGATCAAAATCCAAGTGCGCTCCCCTGAAGTTTCAGCAAGAAAGGTGTGGCCAAATGGGGTAGAAGACATTGGGTCGCCAAGGCTTCGCCTTCGCGTACAACTATTACAGGCTAATAATTTGTAAAAGTGCGCGACTTGCTGCAAAAGTCCAGACCTCCCCTTTCGGTGACCTAATGTCCTCTACCCGCCATATGCATCGCGTACACAGCATTTACAGGAGCTTTCGATTTGAGTGTCACGCCGTCGGGCGCTCCCAAGCTGTAGCCAGGGTCTCCCGCCGCCTCTGTTCTTAGGTTACGGTATTCACCTAGGCCTGAAGGGTGGGGATTACCGTAACCTTGGGTATGAATGGCTGAAGAGCTTGGGAAAGATAAAATATTGAAAGTCAAAGCTGAGATTTTGCTTGCACGTTACTTTTAAATGGTATTACACAATTCTCGACCTCTTGAAAGTATAAAACAAGAAAGTTACCGGCTTGGGTTAGATGAAGTTAAATTAAAGCAGATCGTATGAACAGAGGACTTCGATTTTGAGGAGCAGCTTATGTCCTAACAAAGTGCTGAATTTATTTTTTGTTGTCGGGGAAAGAAGCAGGTGCGAGGCGCATGCAAACACCATCTAAAGATACATAGGTATACATTGTTATTGACTCATTTTTGACTAGGTAGCTTCATTTTTAGCTGTAATGGTTTGGCGCATATCGCTGCTAGATACCAATTTTGTAACCCTCATAGGTAGGACACAAAGACTGAGTAGTCGATGTAAGGAGGGGAAGAGAGTGCAGCCATATTCAGATCATCATCCTCACTCAAACAATCGCAAGTGACTTCCGGGGAAAACTGAAGTTCTAAAACATTCGAGGAACACTCCTATTGGAGCTGCCAAGTAGGGCGGGGCCAGGTAGGCGGGGCCCACCCTCAAGCCCAATAGGGGCGTACGCTTCGGAAGTTTTAGAAGTTTAGTTTGCCCGGGAAATCATTTGCGATTGCCTAAGTAGTGGAGACAATTTTTTCATCACTTTTTATCTCCAGCTGCAGAGTGATTGCGGAATGAGAGGGGGGGGGTAGGGACTAGATGAATATTTCGGAGAAGATTCATCCTGTATGGCCGGCGCAGAAGATCTGCATGGAGACAGCTGAAATGTAATGATGAGAGTTGTTTTATTATTCTTTGACTATCACAATTCTACCCCTCAGTTTCGGAAGGGGCATTCACTACTATAAGTTCAACGAAATCGCGTCGCTAGTATTGAAGAGGACTCCATAGTACATCCTGCGATGACTCACTGCCTAATTCAAGCTCCGGACATTTATTAGCTCACAGCGAGTGATGGACTTCAGAATGGCTAAGTGCTTCATAGTACAAAACTAGGTCAAAACGTCTGCATTGTCATAAGTTCACATGGACTTGGAATCTTATTCTCCTGTTCATTCAGATTAAGCATACAAATGGATTTTCTTTTCATGAGAAACTTTATAAAGGTCCTTTGTTATACGACAGTGCTGCAAGAGTCCGCCAATTCCATCCAATAATCTAGCGAAACTACCTAATGCTCACCTCTCTTCGTACTAGTTACAGTACTCCCCATTACCGTAACATTGGCTCACTGCAGCTGCCCAGCTCGATGGCGGCTTGCCAAAGGCTGCACTTAGCGATGACTCACTGCAGATCGTTGGTCATTGCGCCTCCTGAGGATTTCTTCAAGATGACTCATATACAACTTAAACACAAGAAAAATTGCTGACAAGTGTGGGTGTGGAAATAGTTAGCGTCATGGATTTTGATCCCAAAAGTTTGGACGTTCACTGATGTTGTCATCAGGGACTCAGGTTACATAAAGTCAACTTTTTTTTAGCGGAAGGCTTCTAAGGAATGAGTAATCCTCGTATTTTTTTAGCGGAAGGCTTCTTAGGACTGAGTAATCCATAGGAAGTGTTCGGGAAGAGCTAGGTTTTTGGAAACCATAAGTCAGTAAATGAGTTAGATCTGAATTTTTCATAAATATGCACTACTTCCCAAGAAAGCAAAGAGACATGTTGTTGATCTTCGAAATTCCAAACCTGATTCCCTCGTTTCATCAAGCGATATAATTCGTTGTTTTTTCGGAGAATAGGTGCTGCAAATTTATCGAATTATGATTTCTCCTAGTAGAAACGCGGTTTGGAAATGGACAACTCTCGTAATCATGATCTTAGACATAAAAATCATGATCATGTAAGCCTTGACAAGCTTCATGCCAAGTAAAAGAAGTTGTTAGAAAACGTACAACAGATAAATCTAACCGATTATAAGTAATGTAATGTGACTCAATCGAATTCTTATATCTTTCTTATTCATCACAATTTTTAGTGTTGAAAATTCATAGACACGACCAAAAGTATTGAAAATTAATTATTATTAATAATTATTTATTGTTATTATTATTACTGATATTTCAGAATGTGATGTGTCTGCCTCCAAAAGCTCGTCCATTGTGTTTTCTTCCTTTCCCGCACTTTTCCCTTATACCATAAAAGTTTCCACATGTGATTCAACTGATTCTCAGTACACGTCTCAAATTTTGGAAGACTGATGAAATCTTCTAGGTCCGTGAACGGATTTGCTTTGTTTTAATTTTGAAGTCCAACAAAAACCAATACTCTCCAAACTATAATCTAGACACTTAAAGACGTCTTATTTTGATTCTAAAAATATTGGCAGGGTTAAATGTAGGAAATTTGAAGAAAAATCAAAAATCGTCAGAAAGTATGCCGTGAATAGACAGAGCATAGATAAGTTTGGAGACTTGTAACCAATTGGCGTAACTAATTATGACATTCAAGTATGTTGTCCGTGTTTCACAAATCTGACAATATTTTTAGAAAGCCGAACCCCTCCCCCCCCCTCACTATAGCAACAACACTAGGCTGGTTGTATATCGTAGTGGTGTCTGCGGTTTTAATCGCATCACACTCCGGTCTAATCATCAGAGCAGCGAGTGGCGTAGTTGTGTGCGTTTGTGTCTCTGGTGGCTCGCATTTCACAAGCGATGTTTGGCCGCTTATCGCACCCCCTCGCGCCTCTCCCCGGCATCCACACACAATCGCGGCGATTTGCCCGTCGACGCTCTTCGACTACTCCAAGCCGCGTGTCGCGCGTGTATTTGCACATTTGCATGCCTGACTAATGTAAGATTTATGCGACCGTAGAGAATTCTCGAACAAAATGAGTTCAGATTCATTTAAAAAGCAAATTATGTAAAACAGCGATATATACCATAAAATAGCTGCGATTGACATTTCAGAGTTGTTTTTTTCTTTGAAAAAAAACCTGCGAATACCATTTTTTCTGCCTCCACATTTGATCTTGTTGCACTTTCAGAATCTCACGTTTTACAGTATACTGAATTAGCTAGTTTTTCCGAAGCTTGCACTTTTCGCTCTGCAATTAGTTATCGCATTCCCGACTATTCGAGCATCTGGCACGCAGCCACAAAGTGCAAGCCGATAACATTATGGAAATATTGAAAGAAATAATCGTATGTATCAAATATATTGAACTTTACAGCTCTATAATATGTTCGCTATGATTTTGTAACCATTAACAATTAACAAGATTTGCCAAGCTAAAAACCCGAAAAAAAGAAATAGTAATGTTCCTCTTATCAATTAAATATAGAAAAAAACGAGATAGTACACGTTCTCCTTATCAATAAAATTTTTCTTTGGTCGGGGAAAGTAGACTAATAATCTGAATCTTCTCAAATTAAATACGTCAAAAATGTCGGAAATGCTTTTCTTTCTTCGCTCATTCTAATCACTGAATTCTTCCTATCAAAGGGTATTCAATCAAACTACAACTCAAACCTGTTCCGCTATTCGTTGTTTAAAGTGTAAGAATTTCACAATGAATCAAACTTGTTGACTCTTTCAACATATACGTTTGGCAACGTTCCTGCACATTCATTTTCTTTAGAAGCAATTATTCCGCGTAGATTTCAACACATTCGGTCTCGTATGTGATGACGAATTAGATTTACGAAACTTTGTATACAGCGGGTCGTGATGAAATGTAGATATTTTCGGAGGAAATACATTTTTTGCTGGTTCACAAAAGGCTTGATATATTAGAATTTACTTTTTTTTGTGCAGCGCTGTCATATTTTTTATTTATAAGTTGAAGGACTTATGTATTGTAAAAAATCTATTTTGTAATCTTGTTGAGCTTCTTGCAAAAGTTCAGTCATTCAGTTAGTTTTCAGCACAAATTCATCGTATGTGATGACGATCAAGGTTTTTGAAACTCGTAAACCTAGCCGCGATGTAATATAATTTTTCTCTTATAGCTTTATTGGCTTTTTTACAAACTAACGAAAAAATGCCCTAGTCACATAGAACTTTTTAATGTCCACCAGACACGAACTATTTTTTTCTGCAGTGAAAAAACACAAACAACGTGAGAAACGAAAAGTTCAATAATCCGCTGAACTCTTTCATTGTCACGCAAATTCAGTCAAATAATTGTAATTTCAACAATATTCGAAGAATGTGTTGAATCTTGTCTAATCTAGCATAGGTGCAATTGAAATGTATTTTTTTACAAAATATTTTTGTGTGGGTTGAATGAGATTCCACTGATAAATAAATTTGCAGTACAGTAATTTGCATACAGCTATTGAATTTTTCCATACTGTGTCCAATATTGAAATTTTTTCATATGAAAAATGGATTGGGACGTTATAAAAAGATATCATTCTAAAAATCTAGGTTATAATATAACATCCATTCATTTATCAAACGACTCAATTTACCAAATAATTATTGCACTTTTCGTTCCTTCCAGTAATATATGGAACTAATTCTAATTTTTTTTGGAAAAAGGAGTGAATATTTGCGTCAATTGTGAGGCTCATTAAACATTTTATGCTTTTAATTTCTGAAATAATTAAAATAATTGGGCAATAATCATCTGACTGCACTTAATCAGATGATATAACGATTATTTTACCTCAATAATTATCTTGTAAAAGTTGAATGAATAGAATTTGAAGTGGAAAATTTAATGAAACCCCTATTCTTTTAATCTCAAATTGAACTAAATTAATCATTTCATTGCTCACTTTACAAAACAAGTATTGCTCATAGTTACATATCATATAAAATAACTGTTTCAAGTCATCCATGTGTGGGGGTGGTGGCGATGACTCAGTGGAGGCGGACACACGGAAGTTATCCAGAGGGTTTTTAAGAGTGTGTTTGTTCTATTACCACATAGTTTAGATTTGCGTCCGGTGGCTCTTGGCAACCACGGACTACACATATCATTCAATAAGATGTTTGGTGTACAAAAGGGCTCTTACGGCACTTTGTTTTCTGTCTGTTTCGTCGAAAAGTTCGTGTCTGCTTCGTCGTTTTTGTTCTCATTTCGGTTTCCTAGCTTTCCTGCCAAATTTCTATCCTTACATGGGTCTTGCAGCAAATCTGAAAAATTTATTTCAAAAACTCTACATCTCATACTTTTTGCAACAAATATCAATGTCGTTTTCTTTTATAAATTAGAGATCTTTTGTATCAAAATTAGAAAGCTGGATTAATGTGAAAATAATAAGTATGTTTTCCTATTTTTTTCTGAGCTTCTAGAAGGAATCTGGATTTTAGTAGACGTTCTAGAAATTTTGTTTAGTATAGATCAGTAAACTATTTTTACAGCATTTTTCTTTAGCTTTTATCGTGGCATTGCGGTAATTAATTTTCTTCAATCCCTTCTGAGACAAGTAAGATTTAATTTATCTGTTCTGTATGAAAGCATACAGTTTGATTCAAGCTAAGTAAAATTATCATTTTCAAATTTTTTGGGTGCTGACTACAACAAATAATTTGCAAACACTCCTGGAAAAAGCAATAATGTACGAAAGTATGCAATTCAATCGAGGAAGACTATGATTTTCGAATTTTTTGGTGCAAGGCGTGTAATTTGATATGCTTAATCTCTCCGCCCTCCCCTCCCCCTCAGATTCTCCCTTTTGCAACTCTCGGATGTTTTCGCACAAATCTCTTCGCCTGATTCCTTAGAAACGTCGAAATCCGTTCGCATCCGCGCACGATTCGTGTCAAGGTCTTGTCCTCGCTTTCATTCCGCGATGTTCCCTTTCAGCTGCGCGCGATTTGTCGTCGGGGTCGCCGTGCCCTGGATTCCAACCCCGATTTCTCTTTCGATACGATCTATGAATTCAGGTCATTCAGTAACAACACAGGAACGCCTTGACTTTCACTCCTCACTGAATGTTTCCATTCTCATTGCAAGTGTGTGGCCGTTTAGTTGGGTGGCCTTCACTTTTGGTCCGTTCGGGTTACCTTGAAGTCATCTTGGTTCTCAAGGTGGTTTGAAATATAAATGCTTTGTGGACCACCCAATCAGCCGCTCTATAGAATCACAGTCTGTTTCTATATCCCAGTGTATATATGCGATTGCACACTCTGCGCATATCAGGCGTCATATCCTGGATAATCGCACACTTGCCGGGCTCCTTTAGCTATCTATTTACATATTTTGTTATTCTATACTAAATGTGTTCTTGATCTCTGTAGAGGAAAACAAAAAAGTTTTTGAACATGAAGCAAGATTAAACTTATTCTCAAATCTCACACCCTTAATACCAAGATCATGTGTTTCGTTTATAACCATATATGTAAAGTGGCGTACGCATCCGTAAATAAATAAATAATTTAATTAGATCAAAAAGTTTGAAAAGCAGCCACCCTGTATAGGTGAGGATTATTGAGATCCAGGATCTCACGAGCAGTTGTATAGCTTGTGTAGTTGCACACATTTAGTCATGTGGCTTGACTCTCTGTAAAGTCTCATGAAATTAAAACTTCACTCTCTCCTCATATTTTTCCTCTTCCCTTTGCCTTTTTGAGTCAGAAATTCCGATTTCTACTTACACTTTTTCTGAATTATCAGTCATTTCTTGTCATTTTTGAGACAAAGTTGAATTTCCTTCAGTTTTTGACTCTCAAACTTCTTAGAACCTCAAGCTATCGCTTTTCTTGTTGATAAAGGAAAGCAAAATTTCTTCGTTTAACCTTTCTTGTCATTTCCAGAAAAACTAAAATTCCTCTAGTTTTCACTTCTAATTTTCCCGAACCTATCGCTTTTGTTTGTTTGATGTAAAGTGAACGAATTCTTTTGTATCGTTCGTTGGTTGCGTAGTGCAGTGAGCAGTTGAGTCAAGAAAAGCAAGTTTTTTCTCTCGTCTTTGAAGTGCACTACTATCATTCATCTCCCATAAAACATGATATTTGCTCAGCTCACCACTCTTGCACTCTTCGAATCGCTTCTCGTCGCTTCGTACTAGTGCCAACAAAACCAAAAATTTTCCGCAAGACTACTTGCACTTTCGCTATACGCGAACACTTTGCTTTTTCATCTATGTATAGGTTGTAAGAATTCTTGTGGAAAAGCTGCTAGTTCCGGTCTAATTGAAAGCACACAGCACATGTAGCGAAGCGAAATCTCTTGCACGTATTAGCTGTTGATCCATTGCTATGGAATTGCTGGCACAGAAAACTACTAAATGCACTCTCAGAACCGGGTCTATAGTTCCTGCGCTTGCGAGCAGCAGCGGATAATGTAAATTTCATGAAAAGTCCTTGCGTACCCGGTTTAATATTTGATGAATGCACTTTTGATACCCTTTCCATAATGGCGGCAATGCATAGCAGAACAGAAAGACTATGGAAATCAAGGCGAGGCCTAACCCGTACTGGTAAATTTGGGAGGGGGGGGGGGAAGGAGAGAAGGGAACAAACGTAGTGATGATACTCTCCGCTTCTGCATTTAGCCCCTCTCGTCTGGTCCTCTCTATAATTTTATCATTTGGACGTAGTTACGGTGGGAAATGAGGTTGAGGAGCGAATGAGTGTGTTCTTTCAATCAAAGCTCAAATGTGCTCAGCTGGCACAAGTACAGTATACCGTCCATACCGTACCGTGGTCCCGTAAGTGAGCTACTGTACCACGGCCCTTGATTTTATGGGGTTTCTCGGTGCATGGCCTCTTACTGCTTAAGGAAAGGAGATAGAGGTGCTTTGGAGAAGAGGTAATGCCGCAATCACCTGACACTTTGCTACAAGTACAGATACCGTACCTAAGTCGTACCATGAAGTACGGTATAGCCCGTCGCCTTCGACCTTACTAACGCCTTTTTTGTCGGTATATAGGCCCTTGATACCTAGGTAAGGGGAAGAAAAAATTTAGAGAAACTTTATTCACGAATTTTTGTTTGAGGAAAGGTGTTAAAGTATAAATCTTGTTTTCTCTTTTCTTAGAAGGTGAATCAGCTTTCCCACAACCTATCCGCCCACTTCTCCCCACTCTCACCGCGGTTTTCACTTGCGAACACCTTCACTGAACCGCGCGCTTCGTGCGAGCAATTGCCCATCAAATCTGTTTGTATTTCGTCCGAACCTCACGACGACGACGACGGAACGACCGGCGGATCGGGCCCGAACTAGCACAGTAACACTTGAGTGTGAGTCAACAGCCCATGTACGCACCCACGTCGACCCCGTCGCGCTGCACGCACTTTTGCACACATCACAATCACACAAATGCGTAGCAATCTCGGAATGCACACAATTTTTGCGGCGACCGGGCGATCTTACAAAGTGCAAGTGGGGTGGTGCCTATCTGCAGGGTCGTTGTGCACTCTTCATGATTCCTGGAAAACTCTTCTTCTTTCAAAGCCGAGCGCTTCGGCCGCGGCGGCGGTGGTGGGGGCGCAGACAAACGGAGGCACCGGGACGACCGCACTATCAGCACAGAACGCGAACTCTAAAACACGATTAGTGTCGCTATTGTGGTGTGTTCTATGAAAAACCCGCGTACGCGTCCTCGTCCTGCGGAGCGTAAGGGGTTTTTGTGGGGACTTTAAACAGACATTCTGAGGACCCAGTCCACTCATCGTCAAAGAGGGCTTGAGCGCTTAGTCTTCTTAAACAGCTCAGACCACCCAAGCCGACTCGACACCCAACCGCTAACGAATTCAACGAACCACCCTCCCCCTGCCACCCGTTTTGCCCCTTCAGTGCGTGATCACCACACTCACCCCACACACACACACTCGCATTCTACTACGCCCTCCCCTCCGGGCCCCGTCGCACCCCTTCCTCAGTTCGTCGTCGCCGCCGTCGCCCCGCCGCTCCGCCACCACCACCCGCTCTACCCCCGGCGTGCCGGCGAAAGAAGATGAAGGAGTGCACGAAAGTGCATCGCACTTTGCTATGCACTGCTTCGTACCTTCACGTTCACTGAACATTCCTCTCTCGTCGTTTTCTGATCGACCAACCAGCCTTCACCCTTCACGCCGGTGTCGGCGAAATGCTGAAAAGTTCATGAGATTTTCTTCTTAACTCCTTTTTCGACTGCGGTATCTCTTGATCTTTGTTATTGCCGTAAATTATCTTGAGGGTTCTGCTTTGGGATTTGTTTTGTTGCGTTCTTGGGAAGTTGTACTTATAGACCAAAGTACTAGCATTATTCCGTGAAGAATAAAAACTAATTTAGTGCAGCTTTTTGAAAAAAAATTAGTCATCTCTCACGAGCAAAATGAACGGTAATTATGGATCCATCGGTAACGAAAATAGCATGTGAATCGAAATTTTAAAGGGTTCATCGACGCAGAAACATCAAAGATCCGTTTTGATGTTCTGTAGTCATTGCGGAGCTTTTTTTATTTTTCGGGTATTCATGTGATTTCAGTGGACATTAGCGTTTCTCTAAGAGTTTTTTTCATTCCTTCTTGTTCACCTTGGAAATCAGCTGATTACGAGGTCAGAACGTTCTCCTCTGCCAAACCAAATCTCTGTTCGTCCCCTTATCGCACTCAAATCTCGTACTCTCAGCTGCGCCACCCCCACTAAGCCCACATCGTCCCTGTCTCGCCCTCTTCGGGTCGTCTAGTTCAATGTCCCTGGATCTCGGCCAAGAGTTCTGGCTCATTCCGCTGCCTCGAATTATTCATGTCTTCGCGCAGCAGCTTGCGCTCTCGTTCTACTACGTCTCGCACTACTGACATGCACCCTCGCGGCTCCGTCGCGCTTCCCGTCACCTCCACGCCATTTCGCCGGCTGTCAATATTCGTACAGCAGCAAGACGTAGCTGGTCAGTGTGTCCTGCCGGGATCGATACTTGAAGCCGGGCCAAACGGCCCGCCCCGTGTGTGGCGTGGACGTCGTGGAGAGCTAAATGCGGACACACGGGCACGAAGCAAAACAAAACGCGAATATACTCACACACGGGGCGACGTCATCACTGCGCGCTACCGTAATCGTTGCAGCTTCTTCAGCAGCCAGCTGGCTGCGGCGCACTCGTTGCATTCCACTCAGCATCGCGTTTTAGCTGCTGTTACGTTAGTGCGATGGTGCTCGTTTCGGACCGGTTCGTCTGGTAGAGCGATTAGCCGCGCAGCCGCACACACTCGAACTCGACCGGGCGCGCACGCTCTGGATCCACTCCTATGTGTTGCGAGGAGAGCTGGAGAGACGAGTTCTCGGGCCCCTTCTATTTTTATCCCCTTCAAGGCAAGTTCAGGAAAGATGAGTCAGAGACGAGGAATGCGTTCCTGAAACTGCGCACACACACTCACACACACACAGACCACTCCCCCTCCCCCCGTTTTCGAATCAATTTACGCCCGGCCGCTGTTGCGGATTCGCACTCTATCGGTCCAAAGTGCAAGCGGTACGTCCTACATCAATTCGCGTACTCCAAGGACGACGACGTCTCGGCGGTTTAGTCTCGAGGCTCGAGTCCAGCAGGTACAGTCGGACTTTCGTCGCGAAACCGCGTGCTAGCTGTCCCTCCCCGTTCTCAGGCAGTCGTTTTCCATTTTCTCCCTCCAGACCAAATCATTGTAAAGCGATTCCGTTGCTCGAACTTTTGTCTATGAAAACGCGTGGGAACAGTTGTTCCACCACCGGCCAAGGATTCCACTCGCTTCGGTCACTTCGATGTTCAGTCCGTCCACGGGGGCCAATCACCCCTCTCCCCCCACCCTCCCCGCAGCAGCAAACAGCAACAGCAGCAGCGCCGTAGGGTTGACGGAATCCGGCTATGTTCGGAACCAGTTTGCTGAACGCTGGCGCTGGTCCTCCGCCGCCACTCGCACTGGCGATGCGCTCATGTTTTTCGGAGAGAAGCTGTGTGTGGCGATGCTCTGTGCTTGTTTTGTTGTCTCTCTGCTGCTGTTTCCTAGTTGTTTTGGACGTGTGGCCAACGAACGAACGCTCTTTACTGCATTCCGTCATCGTACACATTCAACTAGCTATTTTGAGCTGTATACACAATTTTTCTACCCGTTTTTGCCCTTTTCAAATCGTCTGAATACCGATAGAATTGATAAGATCACTATTCATCCACTATTCACTAACGCTCACTGATCTATCCTCCTGTATTTCTCACTGAATATGTGTCTGCACACTACGCGCGGCAACCGACGGCACCCTTACTAAACTTGTCAATAAAATTCTTTTCTTGCGTAACAAAGTGTGAAAATGTGTAGTGTTATTTGATATATATCCGCTCAAATCAAAGAGACAAGGAAACAAGGAGAAATCATCGCAAATGAGCAGGTTCTAATCCTCGTAGTCGTCAAGTAGAGCGCATGGTGTGCAGTATACGCATATTAAGTTACAAATGGCAAGACGATATAAACTCTAATGTTTCTGATATCTCCGACCTATGAAATATAATTCTCGCGTTACTTTCGGCATAAATTCGCGGTTTATCCGTCCCAAATTACTTCTGTTTATTCCAGGAATGAGCTGACGCTCAGCTTCATCTGGGTCCCGCCGCGCCCCATCTTAGACTTCGGCGAAATCTGGTCTCTAATCAGTTCAACTGATTGAGATCAACTCACCGCGCATGTCTAGGTGCTGAACATCACGAAGAACAACAGGTAATTTTTCCTCGCCCTTTGATAATAAATTGTAGATAGTTAAATTACTTCATTTTGAAGCCCTAGATTCGATACTTCTTTTATCATTCCTCCCCTCTCTCCCGCAAAACTTTTCCCTCCTGAATATAGCCGCTACTGTATGCGTTGTATAATCCTGATTTTTCCCTACTTTTTACCGTCATACCAAAGTATCACCCCCGATTTTTTTTTCAACATCTTTTCCCTTTCCTTTTTCCGGCGGCTACTGTACGCATTTTCAATAAAATCACGTTTTGATACATGTGTGGCTATTATTATCTATCCATAATCTGAATGCAATCGTTTTTGCACGCATTTGTGTTCAAACAGATCTCTAAAAGAGGAATGTTTTTCTCATCAAAGCCCAGCTGCAGCTGCGTGTATGCACGAACCAAGTGCTTGTCTGATGGTTGTTAGCGAATTTTGGTCATACCATCGGAAACATCCAGCTAACAGCGTTTCGTGGATTTTCGGCATGATTTATTGGTTTCATTGATAGGGATTAGACAAAAGTGATAGCTTTCTGGTCAAGTATTTTTGTTGCAAAGGCAGTCATGTCACCACCTCAAAATCATATGCTTTGAATTGAGAAAGAAACCTTCAAATCTCGAAAGTAAATCCTTTCTGGGAACCCGGTTCATATCTTCATATTATTGTAGATTTAGCCAGAAGAATGTACGAAGTGTAGGTTTCACACATTGAAATGAAACTTGTTTTAAATACAATACATACAAACTATTGAGAATAGATTTTCTGAAAATAATACAATTTGACAACTCTCAAGTTCTTTTTAACCGCTTTACGAAACTATTTAATACGCTAAAATCTCAAAGATAAAACTATAGAGTCTTGAATTGTTGGCAGACCATCTTTTCTTGAAGTTTTGTTCAATTTACTATTTCAAGTTAAAAATCGAGCTTAGTGGATTTATTTATAAATATTAGGACATTTTTGCAAATCTTTTTCATTATATGGTGTCTAATGTATTTGGAAAATTCTTCAAAAATCGAAACCTTTTCAAATTTCAGCTGTATCGCTGAATCGTTTTTAGATTTCCTTTATTTACAGTCTAAGACAGAATTTTTATTTTATCGAGCTATATATGAACTTGCTCCCAGTTTTGGATTATCAACTTAAAAAGTTAAAATTGCCGGAAAAACGGCTTGTACTCTCCACCCTTTAGTCTAGAACGAGACACGAAAGTCCTCGTGTCGTACTTGGTTTGTACCATTTGATTTCCGTTCAAGTGCATTACGGTTGAAACAATAGAAGCTTTTAGTCTGGAGGTGTAAAAATAGCCCCCATAGCGTAAGGATACTGTCCCCACGGCGCGAACACGCTAATGCTCAACTGTTTCAGAGATTCGCCGGCGCTGGCCAACAACCTGCTACTAGCCAACGGTCTTTCGTGTCCACCCAGTATGATTGGAGAACCACCACCACCACCAGCACAATCAGCACCTGGTCCTGATTGGATCGTGTGTGTGAAGAACTGACGGCGATGGTCCGCAGTACGCAATGTGTGTCGGCGCCAACTCGCTACCGTGCTTTCGTCGTCTCGGCAGAACCGCTTGGCAGTGGCTGCGTAGATGACTACCGTGCTTTCGCCGTTCAGAACGGACACCTCGACTGCTTTCCTCATTTATTCCCCATGTGTGTCTGTTTGTTGTTTTGTATGTGTTATATATGTATGCCTCGTCGATATCCACTTATATGCTCCCCCAGAAATGCTCCAAAAAACGCCCCCATTGAACTCCTCTCCCTCGTCAGATTGTGGCCCCGCCCATTGGTAGTCCTCCTGGGTATCATCAGAAACTTCTACCAATACGGTTCCACGATTATCTAATAATCACTAATGTACACCGAATGTCTTTCATATGGCTGAGTGCTTCTAGTTTTGATGGATGTAACCCCCCGATGTGCTGTATAGGGCGGCCGCGAAGGGGGCGGCGCGCGCGCCGCCTGCGGAGCGACCGCCGTCCAGACCCTGGTAAATTTGTAACCCTGCTCTCGGGCTGACAGATGACGCTGCCTTCCGCTGTTCCGCGAAGACGGGTACCGCATACGACCAACGACCGCGCGCAATTGCGCGCTGTTTGCCGGCTACCAAAACATGGCAATTACCGTGCGCGCAGCTTCTCGCAGAGATGGCTGTCCACTCCCGCGTCTTCTTAAACTCTCTTGCTCTTCCCCGTTCTTCATTTTTGTTCGTGCCGGCAAATCGTGCGCATCCGCACGCGTCCAGGTCAGGATTAGCGGGAGGCACTGTATTCGAACACCCTATCATTCTCTCACTCACCCACCCCCCTCATATGCGCGCTACCCTATTGTGATTATTCACTCTAAGAGTTAGTTTAAACGTTTAGCTGGCCTGTTCGTCACTGACCGTCTTTCTCTAGGTAATATGATTAGGTCATTTGGCAGCGGCCGTTTGTGCTTAGCGCACGCTCGGTTACGGTATCCCATACCACCGGCAACCGAGCGTGTACTGTATGACATCCAGCACTGCACTGCCATGTGTATTTATCCTCAATTATATCCAATTTACCAACCTCATCATTTTGCAGAATAAATTTTTTTTCGACATTTGCTCACTATTACACTAGACACAAAAAAATGGGTAGAAAAGTTTTTTCACATCTGCTCGTAAAACCACAAGGAACACACAGCAACACGTGCATTTTCAAAGTAACCTAGGCTTTGAACGCCGAATGTTTAGTTTTTACAGTATCATATGGACTTTTACGGTCTGATGAATTGCACTTACTGCCTTTCAAAAAAGGAGCTCTGTTAGCGCTCTGTTTCGAACAGAAAAAGCTTGTGAAGTAGATAAATGTAGTAGCGGTTTTAATTATAAGCTCTTGTTGACAAAACTCATCTTTTTGAGGATTTTTTAATTTCCACAAAGGTAGATCGTGATGAAATAGCTCTTGATAAAGATTATAACAAAAACTACATTAGAGTTCCATTCTCCTGTAAACATCTGCGCATAAGTAGATGGTGATGAAATAGCTGCTAATAAAGATTACAGCAATCAGACTTGGCACGAGTAGCAGTGCACGGTGGGCAGATAGAACGTTAGGCCATCCATCAATCTCTTATTAGATTCATATTCCCAAGCTTTGATTGAGGGAACCGGCTACTGTGGAAGCGCAACGCAAACTAATTTATTGCCCCGCTCCGTTGCGAGATTTGCTTCTCAAATTGGAATGTGTTGAACGAAGGGTTTGTACTTGCCGCGCTGATGATATCATTATCACACTGCGTGATATTACGACAGCGGACACATACGACATGATTTACATAGGGACAAATTCATTCTGATCGCATTGTGGTGAAAACGAGAAACTTCGCAATAATCTGCAACATACAGGGTGTCCCAAAAGTATGTATACATGTATACACTATTTGACCGTTAATATCTGTCTCCCCCAGAAGTCCTTTCCCTACTTTCGGGTAACATTTTTTAAAGCTGACTCCAATTTTATAGTATGGAGCGAATCACGGATCATTCCTCACTACAGTATTACGGTAGGAACTTCAAGAAGAGTTTTGAGCCATTGAGGGCCCTCTTTCGCCTCACAAAGCAAACCAAGCAACTTAGAAACTCTTACACTAGGCTGCTTGAAGTCGCAAAAAAGAAATATAAACTTTGCATTGCTACCGCAATGCATCCTTCATAACTTATGACAGTAAACCGCAATAGCTGCCTTTGCAATACTTCCTAAAATTGTAACTACACCATGTGAAAAGTTTCACAAATTCTTGAAAAGTTGAGTAATGAAATCGCGCGCGTAGATTCTCTGATACCCAGCATTTCAAAAATTTTGGAAACTTTTTTCGAATCTACAATGACGCTGTAGGCCAAAGGTTCCTACCTATCTTACAGTAATGAAGAGCGATTGGGTTGTTCGCTCTATGAACTTAAGTTGAAGTCAGCTCTACAAAATGGTACCTGAAGTTAGGCGAAAGACTTTTTGGGAAGAGAGATATTAACGATTGAACAGGGCCATACTTTTGGGGCACTCTGTATAACAAGAAGATCAGATACTTCACGAGAGACATGTCACTCCATGAGATCGACGAGCATTGAAACGATTCTTGTAGTTTAACAATTTTTTTTAGCTGGAAAGAATATTCAGGTAAGGTTGTTCAACAATTCTGCTCGTCACTGTGGCAAAAGAAGAAGAACCCATATTGAAGCGATTCTTCCTTCAGAGAGTACAGATCTACGAATTTTTAAGGCGTTGGCGATAGATATTGGAAGTATTCTGTCGAAATAGCATATAGAGAATATCATGTGCAGTAACTGATTTCATAAAAAATGTTTTATTGGAATTTCTGAGAATGTTGTGTAATAAATGGATGGGAATTCTCCGGTGTCTACATACATATATTAGGTTGAACACTAAGTTTTGCAACTTGTTTCATAACTTCACTCTCATTCAACATGGCGCACTAACTTTGACATCATGTAGAATGCAATGTGAGCTACAAGTGAGCACAAATTGTCTGAATTTTGAACACGAAATAGAAAAGTTTCAGGCATTTTTCGAAAACTAGTAAAATTTGAGAATTTTTGAGGTTTCAAGCTAAAATGAAGCCTTTGGCAGCTTAGACCATGAGCAGTAATCCGAATTCGTCTGCAAATTATTGCAAGAGGTTGACTCCTTTGGCCTAGCAAGAAAGAAACAAAATTTATGGGCATGTCGAGATTTGGCGTCCTCATAAAGTCGAACGAGTCGATGTACGCAAGAGCTGCTGGGGACGACCGTCAATGACTAAAGAGTCCGAAGCTCAAATTCCGCCGAGACCTCACATAGTAAGGTTATTTGACCTGCCGAATGCGAATATCATATTCATTTGTTGAATCAACGCCTTTTTCCTTGTTTAGGGTGAGACCCCATATCGTACACCTACAGTAATCCTACAAAAAAGCCCTTATCACGCAATTTCACTATCGCTTTCGTGATCAGCATGTCGGATAACATCCCTATGCCAAGTTTCAGCCAAATCCGTCAAACTTTGAATTTTTCCCCTTCATACCATACACCTACCGTAACCCTCACTGCGACGTCAGAATTTGGTAGGACAGCAGCTGCGCTTGTAGTATACATAATAACCAACACAGTGGCAAAATTTGAGTGCACCATGTTGAGTGAGAGGGAAGTTATGAGAAAAGTTGCAAAACTTAGTGTTCAACCTAATATTCTAGGATGGAACAGACCAAAAAACTGGAGGTAAAGAGCGAGTGTGAGCCAAGATGAACGGTTAGCATACGGTAGTCCTACGGTTGCCATTATGCCGCGCATATAGTCGTCCTTTGCGGAGCAATACGTTGTCCGCCGGATCGAGAATGCCAAAGGTAATGACTAGGGGCCATTATACTCTCAGCGTTTTTTTCAGCTTTTTCTCATCATGCTAATATAGAGTTTGTGAAAGATTTGGCCTACGCAACGCATATGGCCGGTACAAGCTATCATTTATGTTGGCGGCCCCCTTAGGAGCTCTGAAAATGGTAAGGAGGATATCGTAGGATTTGGTAAATCAAAGGATGGCTTCCAAAAATCTGCTTCTTGGTTGTGCCGAGCCTCGCTTCTAACGATGTCACGTTTACAATTTGCATTGCGAAGCTCCTAAGTGATGAAATAACCTATGATTACTGTAAGACCTTGTTCTGTGCCGAAAACTAGTAGCGATCACGGTAATCCCAGCGCAGCCCTAAACACAGTGCCTTGAAACATTGTGGTATAGAGTTTTTAAGCAAAGCGCTATCGCTTATCTTTGATTTGCTCCAGTTTCTCAAGCTGTATCATTAAGATCTTAGCCGTAACTCAAAGAGATATAAGTCAACAAGTAGCTGAATTTTGTTGTACCAAATAAATACAAGTCAAGGTACACTTCATATGATGTAGATTCTGATTGTGAGAGTTTTGCGGTTGAGGTGAATGCTTACGGCCCACAGTACTGCTCTTAAATTTTTGGACCAAGGAGATTATGTCATTATTGCCAAACTGTCATCCTTCTAACCCTTGGTGCACATACTAGGTGTACCCAGCAGCGGACCGAGGGGGAGGGGCTCCTCGTTCCCCCTCCCTCACCCTCCTGCCAAGAATGGGCCGCGAAAATTTTGAAAAAAGTCCACAAGAGTTACAAAATGCAAGTGACTTGCTATTTGTGAATAGACACAATATTTGAAGAATCAAATATTCAACAGCCTTTGAAAAAAAATTTTCGGTGACGTGTGACAGCCACGCCCCTTTTTTCTAACATTTCGGGGTTATGGGCCCGCAAACATTTTGGAAAGCATCCAAAAAAATTTTTCTGAGTCCGTCAACACCACGCCATACATTTTCATCCAAAAAAATTTTTGTCCCCCCTCCCCCGGAAAAAGAACCGCCACTGAGCTGTACTGTGGACTGAGCTGTGGAACCGCCACTGAGCTGTACCACAAAATTTTAGCACAAGCTGGCTCCTTTCTTTTTGTACCTAAGGATTTCATACTGAAAATCACTGCATGCTTTTTCTTCAAAAAATTTTTTTGAACAATCTGTGCAATGTCAATTTTTGAAACCCTTTTGTGCTGTGACATATAAGTGATCTCTTACTTGGGGGGGGGGGGGGGGAGGGTATCACCACAGTAGCTCATATAATACGTCTACAGTGAAATCAATTTTGCGAAAGCTATCTTGCACCCTTCCATTGCTTGCCACAAGTCTAGTTCTTCCTATCAGGCTGCACTCTTTTTTATCACAGTTTTTTGTTGGCGCCCCTCGCATACTCGCAATTGATTGGGGGATTTGGCTCTAGTCAGAATGTAAGAAAGAGTACGTGCTTTAAGATACATGTTGAAAGAAATATATCTACATGTGAATCTTCTCTTGTATTTTTTAGAGATAAATTTTGATGAGCTAACGAAAATGAGGTGTGTGAAGCTGAAACAAAGAAGTAAAAGAAGAGGTAGGGGTCAGAAAGTAGTTTTAGGTTATCCTAGCAAAAACAGCCAACAATCGCCCGACGATGCAGAACATGAAGCCTCTAGAAGCAAATTTCTCGCCTTTGGAAACCTCCACAACTTAGCGTCGGACCTCGGATCTGTGAATGATCTTGCTGTTTCTTTTTTCATTTTGCTGGGGTTCACATAATTTTGTGTGCACATTTTGACTAAGCAAGGAAGAATTTTAGGGCTAAACTAGCAGAATAATGATTATCACAGTGAAACGAGTACTAACCGATTTTCCTTAGCAGCAAATTTGTAAAAGAAAAGCTTTCAAAAGATGAGGTAGGTATGAACTGTGATCATCCGTGATAAAGGTATTATGAGAAGGAGCATATGCAGTAAACTTCATAACAGAAAGTCCTCTAGCACTATAAGATTTTTTCGAGCAGAGCTAACAGTATGCAAACAGAAAAAAGGTCTGAGTCTAAACCAGCCATGCAGAATAATGACAAAGCACACAGCGTTGGAGAGTTGACATAATTCAATTCAAGTCTCTAATGCCTGTTAGAAAGATATTTTGTAATTTAAAAAAATATTTTCTGCTTTTGATGTAAAATTTCAGACTTTAACTTATTCATGCACTCTTCGCGTATGTATTTGTTTTCTATCAACACATTGTGAAGTAATTTCTTTCGGCGCACTGTAACAGAAGGTATTTGGTCCATATTTATCGTCTTATACCCATTGTTCGAAGCGCGTTAACTTGGAGATCTCAACAGATTCACCAACGATGAAGGAAAGGAAATAAAACCAAGTTTTGTTTGAGCCTTCCGAAAGCACATTATGAAGCTCATAATAACAAATTAAATGCGAAGAATTTCTCAATAAAAGACGTAAAGTAAACAGTTGACTAATCGTCCAGTGCAGTTGACGCATGTCTTGGAGTGATGCCAGCATATAAGTACCCTTTCCTTTTTGGGAAAAGTTGTTCAAAGAGGTGTTTTTGTGATTTTTTGCTAACTTAATGGTTTGACTTTGTGTGCACAGGGCCAGTGGCTGAGCCCTTCATTAGATAATTCCTCAAGAGTCGTTGCCGACTACATCAAAGTAATCGTTCATCTGTGAATCATGAACAAGCTTCGGTACCGCCTGTGATCAACAAATCGCTCTAAGACTTGTAAAGTTACTCTGAATGCTTTCAGGTTACAATCCTGTAATTTTTCTATTGCGCTTATTCATTTTTATTATTATTTCAAAAAAAATCTAAGTGTATTTCGTTTTAGCAGGGATTAAGCAAGGAAAACAATGCGAGATAAGCGAATGAGAGAGCGGGAAGAGAATTGTCGGTTCTCGACTTTGGGAAGCTATGTATAAATCGTGTAATCTCATTAGATCGGGCTCATTTCAAAATGCGTCTGATCAAGAATAGGTGTATCTTCAGTAATCTGCATGGCTTTCGTAGGGAAATCCCTTCACGCTAAAAGTTTCGCAAATTTATTTATTTATTTATTTTGTGCACGTGAAGTGCGCTATAACAAATGAATGAAGGTTAGAGCGTCTAATTCAACGAACTCAATAATGAGGGTTAGTTACACCGCAACACCGAAAAAGAGACACCGGGTCTACCAATATAGTTTTTTCTGAAAAGAAAGACAGCTGAAACTGAGTAATGGTACTCCATGAGTTAAACTTAGATGATAGTTGCACACCAGTCGGCTAAGTGTGCGCTGGTGCGCCCTAACACCAGATGGCATGCCTGGAACCTTCGGAATGACAGGTATGCCGACTGACCCCCTGTCGAACCAGGCTTACCAGTAGATTGAGAATCGGGGCAAAAGCTTAGGAACTGGAAATGGAGTACCTGCACAACAGTAAGAGCTGGATGATGACGTATAAATTGAAGACAGAGAACAACCAAAAGAAACAAAGTCATTATAAGTAGGTAGACAATGTGTTCCAAGTCGATTATCTTGTACTACAACAATCACGAAATATCCTCCAAATTCAACATTCGCAGAAGGTCATTTTTGAGCAAAAGCTTTTTGAGTTTGGTAGAATCGTTTTGGCATAAAGTCTCGATGGGTAGGCAATTCAGTAGACGACAAGCACGACCAGCAAAGGAATACTTTAGCAGTTGTTTACGCCATCCCTTGGTCCTAGGAATGCAGATGTTCAATATGGATCTTCGAGTTTGAGAAGGACGGAAAAACCAAAAATTAGAGAAATTCAAACGTACCTCTTGTCGAAATATTTTGTGAGCAAACAGAATATCAGCTAAAATTCGTCTGTAGTATAAACTCTTCAAACCAAAAATATTTAATCTAGTCCTGTAGTCGGGAAGAGCTTCTGGGTACTCTTTGCTTGGGAATAATCGATAATACAAAATTCTTGTGAATGTTCTTTGAACTTTTTCTAATTTGACAATATGTTTTTTCAAGTTGGGGTTCCATACAGGACTACAATACTCTAGAATGGGGAGGACATAGGCCTTATATAACCTCACCCAGATAGTTTTATTCGACGTATGTATATTCCTAAGCAAAGCGTACATAATTCTTAAAGCCTTCGCGACCACGCTATCAATTTGGGAAGAGAACTTGAAAGGGAATTCAAAGATAACACCTAAGTCACGCACAACTCTTTGAGTCTTAAAATTCACTCCATAGTCAAAGACTGTAGAAGTTTCGCCGAATTTTATAGTTTGACTCTTATTGAGGTTAACTTTCAATCCCCATTCCTCGCACCATTTCAGCACTAGATGAACAGATAATTTTAGTTTATCCGCTAATACTAATTCATCCTTTTTATCAAAAACAGCGTAAATTTTTAGGTCATCGGCGTAAGCTGCTACACTGATCCGAATATCAGTTTTCAGCAAACTCGGGAGCTCTCTGGTATAGATGTTAAACAACAGTGGAGAAAGTGCACTTCCTTGGGGCACACCCGAAGGGGAGAGACTTTCTAGTGAACTTTGTCCTTGGAAGAGGACTGTAAAACTCCTGTCGGTGAGGTATGACTCAAACCAAGCCAAAAGATTACTTCTAATGCCAATATTTTCAAGTTTGGCAAGGAGCATCCGGTGATTTACAGAATCGAATGCTTTAGATAGGTCGAAGTAAACTACTTCAACTGATTTACCATTACTCAAAGCGTCGACCCATTCTTGACAGCATTTTATTAGCTGCGTGGTTGTAGAAGAGCCAGGGATGAACCCATGTTGCTCCTCGGGAAGGTAGTTCTCTTTGAGGCACCAATTCAAGAGATGTTTGGCAAGAATTCTTTCCATTATTTTACAAGGTGTTGGCAAAATGCTAATGGGTCTAAATTCAGTAACTTTATTTGCCCCTGTGCGTTTTGGAATTGGAACAACCATGGCTTGTTTGTTTGAATGAGTGATATTCAAAAAGAAATATTATCGAACGTCGTCGGGCTATCCCTTCTTCACAGTTTTGGAGTTCTGCAATAACTCAAGAGAAGGACAATGAAACCTGAAAGCGACTCTTACCAGCTTTCTCTCAAAACCCTGTGAACAACATGCAAGTATATCGCAGCCATCGAGCAACTCTTTTATCCGCAAAACTTCTAGCGCGAGTGGGGTTCGAACCCACGAGGACTTACGTCCCTTGGAACTTAAGTCCAACGCCTTAACCACTCGGCCATCGCGCTACGTTAAGTCTCAGTGTATGTTAGTGTATGTGTGCAATCTGAGTTATATCATTGTTATAATCGTGTGTAAGGCACAAAACGCGGTTTCGTAGCAGTTACATTATCAAATGAGCAAAGCCGAGAAACAATAAACCTCGTCAATATCTGAAATATAAGCAGAACCAAGCGTGGGTATGGCATGCAACACCTGGAGAGTCAGCCAGGGGTCAATAAGGGGGGGGGGGGAAGGACGGTTATCGAGGTGGTACTGATGTTAGCGACAACATCATATCCGTTGACAATGTCAGGCCATTATGCAAAATGCTAGCACATTGATGTCTCGGCCTTATACTTACAGTAAGCATAATATATTATAGAATAGCCCCAAGAGCATAAGAGAATGTTTCGTAATCAGCATGTCAAATAATCTCTGTGGGCCAAGTTTCAGCAAATTTTGACGTTTCCGAATATTGGGCTACCCAAATAAGATGGTCATTTTCAAACATTCACTTTGCTTCGAAAGTAAATTAACTGTACTTTATGCACTTGAGTGCACTTGATAAAGCACTGTTCCTTTTTTGAGCACACTAGGAATCCCACTTCAGGTAACCGCCAAGTTATGGAATCAATAGCAACAAAATCTCGTTTGTTTCATTTTTGCTTTCAATATTTTAGACTAGAGAAGACAATGAAGCTCACTTACTTTTATGAAAATCACGAGGTTTAGGCTATCGAATGTATTTATTCTTGCTGCCTTCCCTCGCTATTCACGTGGTAGCGCAGAATTTAATTTATTAATTTGATTTTTGCGCTATTGAGAAATTTTAAAATTGAGAATTTTCTTTTATGAGAAAATTTCATAATGGTAAATTACATTTCTATTGTTATTCGCTAAATAGGGATAATTTGCCCGTACCTAAATACCAAATCACTCGTACATCCATCGCAGCATGAAAACGAAGGCTAAAAATTTAGAGAAAGCTTTGAAAATTAGTATATTTAAGCATAACTGTTTTGGGAGCAGATTCGAGTAAGTGATGGTGACAGAAAAGGCTTCGAACTATTTTCTTCAGAAACTCATAGATAAAAGGGCAAGAAAATTGCATGTGCAAACGAATTCATTTTCTAGAAACCTACTATTTATTTGGAATTTGAGGCAACGCCTATGCCCTGTTTGTACCGAATCTTATATTTCAGAGAGCTGCAAGAGAGAATGGGGAGAATGCAAATAGAATGGATGAAGCATGTTTCAGTCTGCACTTACCAAGACCTACTACCCGTAGGATCGCTAATTGCTATTATGCATTAAAACCATTAAAACACTGAGTGTAGATCAGTTACAAGAATTCTAACAATGAGAAGACCAAACTAAATTGGAGTAATTGCTTACTGCAAGTGGTATCATGCGCAAATGCCAACCTATTCTGGAAAAATGCCATCTCAATAAGGAAATTGTCCGGTTGTTCTTACATCTTGGCGTAATGAACACCTGTCGATATTGATTATGGCACTCAAAATCAATAACAGTTCTTTTTTGCTGACTTTGATGCTTCGGCGCTTAACGACTTGTTCAGAGTCTGGTATGTCGAAGTCGTACGAGACTATGCGCTTAGACCTCAAGCGTCAAGTTGAAGAAAATCGAGGAGAAGATTAGTAGAAAAAGCACAGTCAGAGCCAAAAGCATTTTATACTCGCCTTAGACATAAAAACCAAAAACTGCTCTCCAATGTAAGTGTCGCCATAGCATAAACATGTGATCAGGTGAATCACTCCCAACACCATACAATCACCATCATTGCTATATGGTCATAGTACACAGCTTAGGGTCAAACCAACACGATCATACATACGGGTTGCTACAGGTGAGATGAGGCAAAGACAATATACAGCGCGTTTGTGAGTTCCAGAGGGGACGCGGACAGCTGTTCTAAACGTGTTTGTAACTATGAGAATCTGATTTTGCGGGGAGCGCAGGCCAGTGCACCAGAGTATTTTTGCAGCAGAGTATTTTTGCATAAACTGTACTATCAGTTGTTCCGAAGGTTTTCTTCAACGACTAAGTCCCGTACAATAAAGGACTCGCGTTTTCACCAGCGTTCGATGCAGCTTTTCGTTCTCTTTCTGCAGGTGTAATTCTAATCATAATCATTTGAAACCTCCTGATAATTGCCAAATTTCTTCGCACTTTATTTTCATCTGCTAAAAATTCGGCTAATTTTTAAAAGTTTTATTCTACATGCGGTAGTGCTTCTAGAATCTCTGATGTGCTTTAGGAACTTTGAAAAATGATTTCTTTGCAAGTGTCGCTTTATAGTAGAGTCATGAAGCAGCATCTGCGAGTTAATGCTTGATTGTTATTGATAATCATTTCTGCAAAACAGTCAAGCTTGATTTTTTAAAGAATTACCTTTTTGGACCGGTACTCCTATGCGCTAAAGTGCGCAAAAGCTCGGTTTTTTTCCCAGCTCGATAATTACTACAGACTTTGGAAACCTGATTTATTCAATCTAAATCAAGTATGGTGTAGCCGAAGGTTTACTCCAATCAATCATTATCATAACATTCCAGAAATTTTACGGCAACTTCTTCAAAAATTGGGGATTTCGGGTCATGTTGAGGTGCCTGAAAAGCAATCGCGATAACATCGCACAGACTGCATAGACTAAGGGGAAAATGTAGATATTATGAAGAGCATAAAATTCTGAATCGAACGGTACCCAGGTCTTTCATTGATCAGTGGTCTTTGAGTTTCAAAATCGACAAACTTTACAACCTAATATAATACTACAATACTATTATAATGTTGTAATCAGTTCCGTTTCGACGCTGTCAAAGGCTTTTTCGTAGTTGACGAAGGCTAGGACGAGAGACAGTCGGTACTCCCGGCAGACTACTATGACCCTTGAAACCGTCTGGATGTGGTCTATGCAGCTGAATCCTTTGCGAAATCCAGCTTCTTGGCGTTGGGCTACATCATTTCCTAAATATGCGAGCGGGGATAATCTTTGTAAATAGCTTGCGCAGCATACTTAGCAGGCGTATTGGACGGTAGTTCCGAAGATCCTCCCGTTTACCATGGTATAGTCCTGGAGCCGTGAACGTGGCTTCGTGGTCTGAATTGCTGTGCGCTCTTCAATGGTAGAATTCGTGGTGGTACTTCTTCAGTGCAACAACCGACATCGGCACAGGTGCTGATGAGCGGAAGAGGTTGATTAGAAGTTCTTCGCGGTCTCTTCCACCTTATATGGGGAAGAAGTCGAGGTCCCATCTTCGTTCAATAGTGAAGCCAGCGGCACGTGACATTCACAGAGGTCCCTTCGGCACATTTAAAGAGTTCGTCTTTCTTCAGCTGCTTCCAGTATCTTGGCTTGCCTATCTTCCTGAGATCCTCCTGCAAAGCTGTCCAGCAACTGGCGTTGACTATCAATCGCTTGACATGGATTGCACTCGGATCTTGCCTCAGTGATTTTCTTCTTTCGAGTAGTTCCTTGGTGGTCTTTGAAATGCATTCTAGGTTTTTTTTTCGCAAGTAACTGAGGTGCAGTCTCCGCACCTCGCAATCCTCTCAGAAGCCGGTCGTAGTCGTTGTGTCCTCCTCGATGGGCCAGTCACAAAATGATCTAACAAGGAAACGATACTCGATGTCCGTGGCCTTTTGACACAAGATGTACGCCATTACACTCATCTTTGAACGCCGATTCCGAATCTGGCATCCTTTCCTGCTAATCGTTTTTCTGAAAGAAGTTATGAAGGATTTTCGCGCCAAGTTTAGCCTCCCAAGGGTAATATAAGTTAGGTATCCTTGTGGTAAATGCATGCTCTTACCCTTCGAAATTATGGGAAAATGGGAAAAATGATTATTATTGGCGATAAAATGTATCTATTGATCATACCGGCGGTATTGGCGCTCCGATCGTATTTCCGTTGCGGCTAAAGTTGGCGAGAAAATTTTCCATAACTTTTTTTAGAGAAGCGATTAGCAGAAACAAAGGTCAGATTCGGATTCAGCGTTCAAAGGCGAGTGTAAGGGTGTGCATCTCATGTCAGATGGCCACGGACACCTAGTATCGTTTCCTTGTAAGCTCTTCCGGCCTGTTACCGTCATATACGACATTCTTTCTTTTTGCGCTACTATGGCACACCTTCTTTTCCAGCTTTCGACTGAATCGTACCTTCGCTCAAAGGAGACGGTGAGCGGAGCCACTGCAGAAGGATGGAACTACTCAGACATCGATCAAGCTCCACCTTCGGTGAAAATGGTCGATCTCCGCGTCGTTCTGTTGGCGATTCCCATGTCATGTTATTTCTTCATGAAGGTGAATTTTCATGGAAAAGTCGTGCGGCGGAGAGAAGCCCTGTGAGACGGTTGCCGTTTTCGTTTCAAAGCTCATATGCAAACTTCCCGATCCTACATTCCTTTTCTAGTGGCATCCCGATTTCCGCGATGAAGTGCCCAAAAAAGTTGTAATTAACTTCTCGTTGTGGACGATTTCCTCCACATCTTCGTTGAGAGCATCTGGTACTAATTCATCAGCTGCTGATGTTGGAAAGTAGTGTCTGTCTGTCCTGACTGTCTTAGCGTTGCAAGTGCAGAGCATGAGGCAGTCTCCAGGGCGTGTCATCCGGGCCGGAGTGTTGTTTTTATCCGTTGCAAAAGGATCCACGAGGATCCCGACATCGTCCTTGCTACGCCGCAGGCGGGATCCGATGAACACTGTTTACTTCATTTCTTCTTGCTGACGGAGGAGTTGAAGTTTCCCCAAGAGCAGGCTTACTAGGCCCACTCTTGATTTCCAAGGGCGATCGCTGACACGGTTGTGGAGCAGAAAGAACTGCTTAGCATCCGGAAAATTAGACGGCGGAGGATCTGGCATGGCCGACTATTGACTAAATATCCGACCAAACTGGAAACGTCGAACTCCTTCAGAGCTTCGGAGGCCCTGCCAGAGAATACACTCGGCCGTGATCGCAGTTCCACACCCAGTGTCACCCCCACGCCACGTTGAGGCGGCTGACCATTTTGGGAGTCCTGACGCTATCCTGTCAGTGCTAGTCGATCAAGGAGTGGACCCAGCTCAGTGAGAACGTAGCCGACTGCTACGAGGACTGTACAATGGCGATGCAGTTGTCCCATCGCCCCCTGATAATCCCAGTCAAAGGTGGTCCGGCAAGGCGACACAATCTCGCCGAAGCTGTTCACCGCAGTGGGCCTTGCGGTGGGTGATGAAGTCATTGGATTGGAGCGAGAGAGGCATACAGTTGATGGTAGATTCCTGTCGACGTTTTGCTCACGACATGTTCTCTTCAGAAAGTAGAACATTGAAAGCCCTTGCAAAAGTGATTATTCTCTAGTTTTGTTCTTGAACAAAATTGAACAATGAAAAACGAGCATATTTTAGGAGGAAAAAGATGTCTAATGTGGATTTTGGCCTTTTTCGAATTTTCGTATTTAATTGGAAACTAGCTGGCATTCCCAGCCTTACCCGGGCTTTGTCTCAGTTAACGCATGCATTGCAAACTTGGAACAGGCTCACCTACTACAGCCTCGTGCCGCCGCATCCTTCAGTGCGAAGTGAGAATGAACCCTCCTACCAATGCCACCAGTGTTTACGCTAAAGTGTTTGGTAGCAAATAAAAAGAATTCGTTTTCATTGTAAAAAACTAAAAATCAATGAATCAATAGAATGGCGCAACAGATCGCCGCAAAAATAGCCTATCATCTGCGCAGGGTTGAAAACATATGTGTGCAGAGTTTCAGTTGAAACGGTTGAGCGGCGCGCGTTTCTGTAACGTATTCTCCAAACTGACAACTTTTGAGTTCTATTAATATAGAAATTCCCTCGATTTTTTAGTAAGCGGGAATGATGCAAATATTTCTTTAAAGCACATTGAATTTTGTACATAGACATTTTGTTATGCTTTATAGCATATTGAGAAAAAAACCAAAGCGAACAATACGACAGAACTTACTGTACAACCTGATTATGGTTGTATTCTCTATCCGATAGGTATTTGAACCAAAAATAATCTGTTGGTTTCACTCTCAAACTTCAAGAATCATGTACAGTCATGTACATAAGGGCAATTGGCTTAGCCTCAGAACGCTTTTGTGCATTTTGTCACAAATAATTCTTGTCTTTACTATGCACGCGCACAACATACAGGGCTTATCAATCGCGATGTCGGCTGTCACCAGCATCTCCACTTTCCCGCGGGACTCTGCAACTCTTCCACGAACTTGCTTTCATGTCCAATCGATTGAGGCCTCGTCTTTCCCACGCTCGCTGTGAGAAAGTGATCAGAGGGCATGTTCGCGAAAGAGGTGCAGAGTCCCGAAGCGACCGCGCGGGAGCGGAAATGCTGGTGCACCCGACAGTGCAGTTGATAAACCTTGTAGCTGAAGTTATTTTGTTGCTCGTGTGCTTGGAAGTGTCATTTCTTTACCATTCAGCTAAGGAAGGCATTCAAAAAGCCATGCCTTCATTCACATGAGGTTTTTATAATTTATCACGTTTCCTTTGTTTTGTTGTAACCTTCGTGCTGAGTTATACATAGCTGTCGAAGTAAGGGTGTCCCATAAGTATGTAAGCACTATTCGAGCATCAGTGACCCGCGCAACATATCCTTCAACGTATTTTTACAGTTTAGAGTAAGTTTTCACGAGTCGTTACTGTGGAATGCCGGTAGGCGCTCACAAACAGATTACACGCCAACAAGAAACCTTTTCGGACCACAAAACCACGGAAGATCCGAGATTTTCTACTAGTTCTATCACACTTCCAACTCGTGCACGTTTATAAAGCAGCGGTGAGGTACATTCAAAAACATTCCCAGTTTTTTTAAAATTCTTTTGAACCAGATGCTACGCTTATTTGAAACCAATGTGCTGCATGCACCGTAACTCCGGGTAACTGAGGAACTGTGGATGGTTTGCTTCATAATGTTGATTAATCAAGAAAAGAGTACTACTAGTTGAAGTCGAAGTTTAAAATGAAAAGTAAATAGCAAGCACAGTACCAAATGCTGACCTTAAACCTATCTGCAAAACCTTTATTTGAAGGAGCCGCGGAGTTGCCAAGAAAATGCGGAAATGCTGGCTGGTGAAAGGAATGCACTTGCAGTGAGCTATTCCCGTTATAGCTTAGCTGCATATGCTCCTTTAGATGGCCAAGGTAACTTTGCCAATAAAGCATGGCGCAGATGGAAATGATGACTTGACATCAGCTTCATTGATTCAGTAGTAGGCATATTAACTGAGCCACTACTTTCGAAGGGCTACAAGAAGCTATCAGTGACAGTAACAGGAAGTTTTGAGATGCCTTCATCAATGAAATAGCAAGTGATAGTCACATCTCCTACAAAATTATGTAAATGAAACAGCACGTGAAAGCTACGTCTCTCACAAAATTTCTGTAAGACTTTTAGATTTGCACCTGTAACTCAGAGTCCGAAGAAAGGGAAATTATGCAGAAATTTTCGTGTACATTACTCAGATCATCTCTACTACTTTACGAGTCAGTCAAATCACTCAATAATTTTTAGTTTATACAGGACCTTTGCGTCCGCCTATTGATGACAGTAGAGAGTGTAATTGAAATAGCAGGTATAGTAGTAATTACCGAGTTGCTGTAGAAGTAAGCGTGAGCATAGGGACATTTACAACAGGCATGTGCTTTTCTCTTGTGAACACTAAAGTAAATGGTTTTATCCGATGGAGCTGATGTCTGATGATAACTGATTAAAATAAACTTTTGATATTCCGGTTCTACATCCTACCGCATTTGAGTTTCCTGATTGTGTAGGCGCGGTATGTGTTGTTGCACAAAATCAGCGAAAAGGGGGATATAAGACAATGAAGTCCTGCGAGAGACAAAAGCAAATTTCCACTACCTGAAAAGGTTAAGCACTTGGTTTTACATTTTCAAATTTTACTGTATTCGCATTTGACGAGCTTCTTTTATACTTTCACTTTTTTCGGAGAGTACTTGCTCATTCGCCTCATCAACTGTGGAAATAAATAACATGAGTAAAACTCTTAACCTCTCACCTTGACCAATAGGATATGATATTGCGAACCATAATACCAGAAATATGCAGGCAGGTGTGAAAATTGTGACCAGTGGAATGGAGACCTGTTTACAAAAACTGATGCTATTCGCAGTCATTCAAAAATTTTAAAGGCAGTGGCTCGGCAAATCTCAATGTAGTCAAATTTGCACATACCTGGGGTTAATCAAATACGCTGACCCCGAAAAACCACTTTTGAAAGCTTGAGAAGGCGAAAATGAGCGTTTTTAATGCCTTTCCATTTGGAATTGGACGAGTGGAGCAAGGCTGATGACGCTAAACCGTTGCAGGACCCAATGGTTATAGCATTGCTACGGGCAGCCTTTAACGGTGAGAAGGAAACTGCCAACTTGTCCGGATGCGTGTAAGATTGGCCTGCGCGTGTAAGTCTGAGAGCAATTATCTCTGCGGGGAAAGCATGCTGTGCAAAAGGGATTGCACTGTTTTCATACTTGGGCGATAAGGAACCTACCGCGTTAAAATCCTGAGTTATTGGGTTTTGCCGATCCACTGCCTTCAAACCTCACCTGAATGCAGAGCGAAACTAAATATCGTCTTTGCATGAACCGTGTTTTTTGGGACAGACCTGTTTTACTCAGAAAATAAAATGAGGACGATACTGTGCAAATAATAACAAAAGCCCGAAAGCTAAAAGCAACGCTCCGATGACAGCGAGATGTTGAATACTATTCCATGTGCCGATTGCTACCCGAGGTTCATCTATGACTGTCTTTGCACAAGAGTACTCCTGAAATCTAAGAATCATATAGCTCGTCAATGGGTAAGGGACTATACGTCGCTGATAGGCTCCTCGCGCAACCAGGCACAAATTTATAACGTCTGTAATAAGTATGGCTGCGTAATCTGTTGCAGATGTCCGTGTGGGACTACCCCTTTCGACGACATATAGTCCTTTACCCACTCGCCAATTGTGTGCAGGATGAAAAGCAACTGCTATTTACCTCTAAGATCCATTCTCTGGCTTTTACTTAATCCGGCATAAAGTCTCTCAGCCCTATAGACATAGGAACGCAACAAACGAATAGCACGCCTAAGTATATCCATGGTCCTTAATTCGGACTAGTCAAAGAAACACGAACGGAAATGGAGGATTAAAGGCGCCGTCCACCCTAAGCTAGTGGTCTTGAGCTTTTGACAGCTTGCGATAGTAGGACCCCGTAGGACCCCCTATTAAGCCAATGCTCAAGTCGCGGCGCAACATGTTGCTTCGGAAGCGAGAAAACCGCTTCTGCGAAGAGGCATGAGGATCGCAAGTCAACGCCGCCCACCGTAATGCTCGCCCGTATCACCATTGCGAAGAACCGGCCTATGGGTTCTCCGGAACGAGGATCTGGGATTCTCAACTTCATACTCGGAACCAGGGACACGAGAACCCTGAACGACCAGAACATGGAAGTAGAGGATCTGGGTAAACTGTGCCGCTAAGCTTTCTGCTTGTAATGAAAGCTATACAGGTGTCCTGTATAGCTTTTATTATAAGAAAGCACCCCCAAAAAACGTGCACACTGTTTGATCGTTAGTAGCTCTCTTTCAAGGTCTTTGTACGAACACTACTTAATAATACGTACAGCTGGCTTTAACTTGAGATATATGGAGCGAATCTTTTTCTAACTCGGTTGCTTAGAATTAGAGCAGGAAGTTTAAAGAGGGTTTTAAGCCAGTAAGAGTCGCACTTTTCCTCAAAAAGGAAATCAGGCAAGCCAACAACTCTTATATTGGGATGAAGAAAAGGACGGATTCTGAATATGAAGTCTAAAGATTACAGTATGCCTCTTCCGTAAGTTATTCCAGTAAACCGTAACGACTGCGTTTTCAATGTCTTCATAAATACGGTTAAACCGCTAGAAAAACACGAAATTTATGAAAATTTGCAATATAATCAGCTGCGTAAAAGCCATGTTACACAATTTTCCAAGTTTTTTGGTATTTTTCTTAACAATCGTTCTATCTCGTGATGACGCTGTATGCTGAAAGTTCCGACCGTATTCTTACAGTAACGAAGAGCAATCTAACGAGGAAACCATATTTAGTCGAAATGGCTTTTTTGGATGGGATGAATACCATATTAGAGAGCATAGAGCGCTTTTAAATCTACCTTCCTTATCTGCGGAACGTTTATGGGCGAAGAGTTATGAGCTCTCATTAGATCAAAACTTACATGCGCAAATACGACAAAAAGTATCGTAATATTTTTTCCAGTGCTTTAATATTAGGTTGGTGCAAAAGTAATGCGCGCTTTGCGAGTTTTCAATTTGACGTGCTATAACTTTCTGAAGAATCCATATTTTTCAGTGCGGCAAAGTTCATCAGAGGCACCAAACCTTTCTCTATACAGCGCACATAAACTTATGCTAACATCGCAAATCGGTGGAAAAATATGGATTAATAAGCAAAAAAATTTTTTTTCTGAAACTTCGTTTTTAACTGATCATAACCTCCTTTAAGATTTGTCGGTATAAATGATAAGTTGACTGTCTTGTAGCCGCAAGCCAGTAGTACAAAAAAAGTACAGAAGGGCTCAAATAAAGATTATTTGCAAAAAGAAAAAAATAATATTCAAAATTGTCCGCTTTTTTCGACATATTTTCGTAGCCCTCAAAATCTCAAAATATGGAGATTCTTGAGTTTCTGTGTACTGAACAGCTCCCACATTTTTGCAAAAACTGTCAACAGGAGGCCCACCCTTGCGCTTACAGAAATGAGCAAAACTTTGGCTATTGCCCTCTTCAAAGGTAATCTATGGGCCACAGAATGGCCGAATCCATCACTCATAGGCGCCGAGATCTCAGTCTAAGTAATTTCTAGGAAAACAGTAAAGCGTGCATAACGTAGAAAATTTCTACTACATACAGTAGTCAAATTTTCAAAAGAATGTCTTTGCTCGCGCTTGAATTCTGTCCGAAAAAGTAAGTGCAATGAAATTCATTTTGAATGCGGTTGTACGAAGCTCTATAAATTTTTAACGAATGAGGCTAGAAGCTTCTTTCAACCAACATTGAATAGAGCATGAAAGAAGCTTCTTGACAATGTGCTGGGTAAGTTTCATAGGAGGAACTTCGATGGAGAAAAGCTATCTTGAAACAAGGGCTAGAAAAACGCGCATTACTTTTGCAAAACCTAATAGAACAGTGGTGATTATCAGAGTACCTTACCTAATGACTCAGATAAAAACATATCACACTTATCTGTTCTTATCTAAGCGTCAAGAAGACTGCAACTCACTTTTTTTTAATGCGCTTTTTCTTTTTTGCTTCAATGAAGGCTCATAAGTCCTCGTCCACAAACGCGTAGTTGAGAAAGGCAGATTTGGGATCAGCATCTTATGCTCTCTAAAATACATGTCAAAAGCCACTTCGAGTGAACATGGTTTCGTCGTAGGTTTAAGCCAGCTTACACAATGGTGCCCAAATACCGGCAGAGAATGTTGAAGCAAGAGAGTTTTTAACGATCAAAGAATGTGCACATTTTTGGGACACCCTGTATCTGAACAAATTACTTATCTTGTAAACACGTTTTCAGAACGTGATTCTGAGGAGTCAACAAATAGCATCGGTATATGAACAGATTCAAAATGGTGGCGAGTAAGAGCACGAGACAGGATGCGAATATGCGAATACCGGTCACCATGGAAAGCGAGAAACACCTCGCTAGGTATGAATCGGCGTAGGCCATGAGGAGAGGAAAGAAGATGACGGGCAAAGTAAGAGTCGTGAATACAAAGTCAGAAGCAGAGGAAACTAGCTGGTAACTAAGGAGCCACCATTTATATGAAGCCATTTGCTTTGTAGATTTTTTCATGATACAAAATACAGCGTACGCATTGACGAGTGGCGTTACGATGGACAGGAACATTACAAAGGTCCGATACACAATTGGATGTGGGTCTAAATCATCGCATATCATCCTTCTGTGTAAATTACTCCTAGTGGGGGAAATAGATTAGCGGTAATTACGTAATCTGATCGACTATAAAAACACCTGTCTCATGAGCGATCTTAGCACGCTGAACTTTCTGAAATTATTAACGCATTGACGATCGCTTGATACACATCGTGTGTCAAGCAATGACTATTACGTGGGACTGCTTAACATACATGGTGTATCAAGGTTCGAATTTAGTAAAATGACGACTCCTGGAATAAACTTACTTTAGGAGTTTTCTTTTACCCTGAAGCTAGAACTGACCTCTATCTATTCTGCCAGTCTCACAGGGCTAGTGTAGATATACTGTAGATGGCAGTATACATGTTTTTATCTGCACGATGCTGACTGATCCGTGACAGACCTTAGTCCCGGAAGGCGGACAACAAAATCTGCATGGTCGTTATTGTGTTTATTGGCTAGTTTCCAGACCGTGTCCGGTGGGTGTGTCACGAAAAGCGATCGTGGGGTTTCAGTCATATTTTGGAGTGACGTGATTGAGCCACTGTATGGATACGGAGTTAAAGCATCACCCAAATTAAACTGAAAAGTTTTGATGATGTACACGATGTGTCAAATGTAAATGAAATCTTTGATGGTTGATAGGTGTCTCCCCACAAAGTAATTTGAGTTTCGAGTACCATTTGGTAGAACAGGCTTCAACTAACATAAGATTAATGCTATGATGCTAATCACTCATTGCTCTTTTTTACTGCAAAACTGCATAAAAAACTTCAACCTACAGATTCATGCGGGGTAGTAGCTGTGTTGTATACAGGGTAAAGCGGGGGGTGCGGCACACGACCGCACACGTCGGATACGACCCCCCCCCCCCCTTGGGCCGGACCTCGGCACGACCCCACCCCCATTCCCTACCCCCTCCCCCCCCCTTCCCCCCTCGCTCTTGAGCTTCACAGCTTCAACTGACTTTCATTTTATATTTTTGTTCTAACAAAAAACAACATTTAACAACGGTGAGATCTTCAGAGATCGATGTAACGATATTAGGCTTGCTCCACACGGGGCGGGCGGGCTGCATCGGTCGGTGTCCCGCAAAGGATGATCTTCTTCTTCAGTAAGAAATAAATGAAAAGAAGCTGGAATAATGTTTTTAGGGTGTTTCAAATTGTGAAATGGGACCTACCACAATGATGAGGATGATTAATGCAAACAAGGCGTTCCTATCTGCGGAAATCAGTACGTCGTTATTGTTGTTAATGTTGTTAGAGTATTTGTTGGCGTCGATTACCATCTTTTCACTATAAGGGAATAAAATTGTATTGTGGGGGACAGAAATATAAATATTTAACAAAACAGTCATATATTTTGCAGGACTTCAACAGCGCTTTCGTCAAGTCAATTTAGTTACACAGACAGCGAAACTAAATTTCTTCTTTTCTGCATTGCATCTCTCATTCAAATAATCAGATTTTTCTTCAAAGACATCCCACTGTGTGAACGACAGCAGAGAAAAAACGCGAACATTGACAATAGCTAACACAATACACAACACATACACAATCAAATGTTAACCAATGTGTTAAAAAGTCCAGTCCATTCAAAGCTTCACGCCTTGACACCAGCACCAGCTAATAAGGACAGCTGCGATTTTGATCTGCCTCCACTCTGGAATGATTTGGAAGTTCCGGAATCGGGTGTAGATGATTCAGATTCTGATTATGAACCGGATTATAGGCTATATTTGCATCATGTGAGTAACTCATTTAAAGTGCGCTCACAATTACGACTGCCCAATTGCCCCCTACCAGTTCCAGGAAGCGGACAGTCCTACTCCCAACATGGTCGCGTATGCCCAACGGACACAAAGACCGCCGTCTCCACCGTGGCCGGAAGTGACTCCGTTCGATTTCAGCGTCCATGGCTGTAGCGAATGGGAGCGTGAAGAGGCCCTGTTGGTGTAAGTATGCTCTAACATCATTGCATGGTTTAGGGTGCAGCGTGATGGGCCTAGCATCCTAACAGTTGAACTTCAACAGTTAGCACTCCAATGGATGCATCCGGCACCGGGACTTGGGCTGGATCCGGGTATGCCATCAAATCTAGCTAAAGAAGGCAGATGAGAGCAGTAAAAGAAAACATTGCAAAAGGTTGAATTCACTTCACATTTTGGAGTTTAAAGCATTCTATGCATCTAGGAGATGCATATGAGTTGGCCAAACTCCATGTAAGGCGCTACGTGGTGGTTTACGGCCTAAATGCAGTAAGGACACAGAGGAAATTAAGAACCGGCTGTTGCAAGAAGAACTTGCTAAGATGAATATTTTTTCAATCGGATCTTCTAAGAAAACCGACTGAACATCTCCACATCTGTACGACAATTCACTTCATAAATCACATTTTCTCACACTAGCGTATGCAACAGAGAAATGTTTTTTTTAAGTACATTTTACACAGAAATCACAAACAATGTGCCTATGTTCCTTTTTTTAGACACAAGACATTCAAGTGTATTGTGCATTTGTAGTGACGAAATATCCACTTTCCCACACACCACTGGCCGGTCGTCATATCATCATCCACCCACTGCAAAAGCTGCTTTTCAAGAAATTGCATTGCAAATACAATTCTTACCTCAACCAAGAGTCCATTTCGTATTTCTCTCGATTACATTGGCTGGGTTGTCAGAGGTAGTTGGGAAGGAGCGTGGCACATCTAAAAACTTAGCTGCAGTGCTTTTCCCCTTAAAAACCGCTTTTGATTTTGGGTCGATACGAGCCCCCCCCCCTTACGACCCCCGGTGCGGCGTGCCGCACCCCCCGCTTTACCCTGGTTGTATACCAGGGTTATCAGGCATGCTGATTTCGATGCTCAACTTTTCACGAGTTTGTAAAATTTTCAGTTGGTGTATTCGCAATTTCAGCGAGCATTGAAATGCGGGTATTGCCGTTTACTTGGCATAACTTATAAACGAAACATTGCGGCAAAGTGCAAAGTCTGAATATGTTTAGTGTCAGCGGCTCTGACAAGCCTTGTTAAAGAATTTCAGGGTGTTTAGTCTGTTTTTTGAGGCGGAATGAGGCCTCCAGTGGCTCAAATTTCTTCTTGACTTCCTAGCATAATTCTACACTAACAAAGAATGTTAGCGATTCGCTCCATACTGTTGGTCCAAGTTGAAGCCCTTTCTATTGAACTGTACTTGAAGGTGACTGCCAATGTGACATTACAAGTGCGTATTGCTTCATGATGTTACGATGTCATGAATCAAATTATTATACAATAGAAGAAGAGAGTTGCATTTTGATTATGACTTCCTGCAAAAAGGTTTGATGCTTGTATTTCTAGCCATTTTTATGGAACTTTGCTTCCTTGCATTTTTCAAACTCATGCAAACAGGAGACTGGTCGAAGCTTGTCAGCTTTCTTCACTTTCTCCTCAAAGATGAGCACAGCGAAGTTGGCAAAATGTGACTGATTGTGAGTATGCTGCACGTTAGCATACCACACTACGATAGTATATATCTGTCCCTCAAATACCCCCACGTGATTAGTTTATTTTGTTACTCTAGTTCTATGCGAAGGTAGCTCCTCTACTCCACAGAAATTGCATCTAGGTACGAGAATGGCTTGCGGTGCTCCCCCTCCCTTTCCATCCTCATTCTCAGTTTCACTTTTCACTCTTTTTGTAGTGAAATTTGTCTGAGGTAAGCTAGCACATCTTACTGCGATACTTATTCTTAAATATACTATATCAGATTGGCGGCCTTATTATCATACTAGCTGGCGATTCCGGCTCCTCCCGGCACTGTCAATAATGATTTGTAACCAGTATGCTCGATTACCCCCGTGTGATAATTCCCAACCTCGTAGGTGAAACCTTGCAAAAATCGATATCGATACCGATCGGTAACGGAAAGTACCTAACCAGACACTCGTAAGACACCCGTACCGCCCTGAAATGAATGAGCGCCAAGTTTGGTCCAGATCGTCTCAAAAATGAAAGTTTCTATTTGTAACATAAAGAACGGCATAACATAAAGGTAGACGAAGGTACGAGATGACCTTTAAATCAACTGGCTTGGCGGCTGGAAAGCGTTGCTTTGTGTCCTGATTAAGGCTGCGTTCATACTGATCCCGAAGTCCAGGAACAGTTCCAGCACAACGCTCAGTTCGAGCGCTGTGCTGGAACTGTTCCCGAGCTTCGGGATCAGTATGAACGCAGCCTAAGGCCGCTCGAGCCCGCGACGCAGTGTGCGTCTCTCCCGCGCGCATGCTTTCTGATCATTACCTAGCCTAAGTTTGGTCAAGAAGCCCCCCTTCTACCCACCAAGCCAGTTGCAAATGGTACATTTAAAACACAGCTTAATCATACAAAATGTCGATGTTTTTCCAAGTTATAATGCACTGCTAATTAATTTCTCTTCGATTTCGAAAGTTAGTTGGATGTCTTGCGGTTCGAATAGCATCGTAAAGTTTACGAATACTTTCTTTTTGGAGCTTAATTCAGCATTAGGTCCAACGTTGTCTTCTTCCATGGCTTTTTCATTGCAGTCGGATGGCGCAGGTAGCTTGACGAGGCGCTGCGGTGGCAGTGCTTCTTATTCTCTTCCACTCCCACCTGCAAAATTCTCAATAATTTACTCTTATGCCTTACTAAATTACGTCAGTTTACTAGTTCATCCAAGTCGTGCAAGTAAAAAAAGACGCACGTTAGCTTGAGCACGGTTGAAAGGAAAAAAAACAAATGTAGAAAAACCCCTCATTAGGATTAGCATTTCTCGACTATTGCCCTTTCCATGGATTCTAGGAGACAACTGGGATAAGCTGCTCAGTGAATAGTGTTATGGTCGCATTTCAAGCTCTATAACAAGAGGAAGCAGAAAGTCTGGAAATTAGATATGGAAGTCTTCGCTCTTATAATCGGTGTGTCACTTCCTATTTTGAAGTACTGGAATTGGCTCCACTCATATCCATTCACATTCGTTTCGATTAATGTTGTGCGTTTTTAGCACTCCGCTTTACATTGCTTGCATGCTAACGAAGTGGCGATGCGAAACAAAATGTATGTGTTAGATGCTTCTTTGTCTGTATGTCTGTATGTATGGTTCATTCTTGAAATCGTGACGTCGAGTTTGACTGCGGTCTTTGCGCACACTGGGGCATAAGACACCCATACACACAGGCATTAACTCAACGCCCAGCTCATTTATTTCCAGTGTCTGATTACTATCATACGTAAACAGAAAAAAAACATACGTGTAGAGATAGAAACCATGGAATGAAAGTGCGTGCGTGTCGCGCGCGGTCGCGCCATCGTCAGATTTTTCGAATGCTCTGTATGTACGTATGTTCCGAATAGAAATTTTTACGTCTGAACCAATTCGGACCAAGCTTGGCACACATGCATTTCAGGGCGGTGCGGGTGTCGTAGTTTCTTTTCCGTTATCGAGCGATATCGATTTTTATCGGTTTTTTGTAAAGTTTGACCTGCGGGGCTGGAAGATAGCAAGCAATCAATAATTTGTAATCAAGCATGCTGATTACAAATGCAGTATTGGTTTTTAGAATCGTCTAAAACTTCTATTGATTTTATCGATTTCTTTGCAAAGTTTGGGCTACGGGGCTGGCTGTTGGCACAGGGGGGTAATCGAGCATGCTGATTATGAATACAATATTAGCTTTTGAAATCATCTGTTAGCTTTATCGATTTTATGAATTTTTGCGAAGTTTGAGCTACGGGGCTGGGAGTTGGCACAGAGTAATCTGTGATCAACACACCGAGAATAGGAAATTGCATGTAGAAGTGGGCACAGGGAAAGGTTGTACAGAGATGCGAATGGAACTTTATTATAGTGTTTTGACAGGGCCGGGCGGAGTCGGGTAAGCCAGCTAGTACACTGATAAGGAGTGATCTTCGTTACGAATACAAGAGAGCTGACTTCATTTATTTTCGCGACCAAATTAATCATGTTTGAAAACCACGTTCTTTAGAAGCTAGGAAACATCGGGAAATGTAATAGGTAATCGTTTGTAGAACTTGTGAGGTGATTTGGCCTGCTTATTACGGACATCATACACAATTCACACAAAAAGTCTCTTTGGTGACCCTACGGTATGTGTAAAGTAAGATGGAATGAAATTTGGCTGAGATATCGTTAGTCGAGTTAATCAGCATGTTGTTTACGACAGTCATTCCTCTGGTGGAGTTATGAGATTCACGGTTGAGCGCTTTTTTTCTTCACCTTACTCGATCGCAGTAGTTCCTCAATTTTCTGAACCAATATGCTTCTTGATTACGACCCTTCCTCGCTCTTACCCCCATACGACCCCTAGGTCGGGCGCGCCTGATCTCACGCTCAACCCTGGCTATAATGAAAAAGGCCTTATTAGGGCGGACTTACCGGAAAGCTTTATATTGCGGCCTTACGTGGGTCAGAAAAGAGGACTTATCTGTAGGAATTTTAGAGTAGTCCAAAAACATGTTACCGGTGATCGCTTGCATTCATTTTAATTACACTCAACACCATGCCAAATACACTTTTGCAAAGTATACTTACAAGCATATTCTGTACTAGCTGGCAAACCTGGCTCCATCCGGCCCTGTCAGTAACAATACTTTCGTAATCTATAGGGCGGATATATGGGAAGACTCTATAAGGCTAAACGGTACTTTTCCGTTATCCGGACCCACGTTTACTAAAGCCTCCCATATTATACGTTCTTTAGTCTGTCAAGTGTACGAGTTAATTACTCTCGTCACTTGATCCCTCTACCCTTAGTTTCATGCCTTGTACTAACATAACAATTCTTGATAGATTCTTTATCGTTATGACATTATAGATTCAAAGTGGGGGAACATAATTGGGGAGGGGACCACAGAGCACCCGGGGAGTGCCAGCTCAGCTGAAGTTGGTGGCACCGCCCAAGTCGGCGAGGGGACTGTCGGACTCTAATTAGTCTGCGTCTCGACATGTCCGTTCCATGGCAAAGCTCGTCCTCGAGCTTTTGAAGTTGGCCATGGTTATTTTGGAGTTGTCATCAGTGGATTCGCTTGGAAGTTGCCCATGTGCATGGTTGCGATGTCATCATTGAGTTGGACGTTGCCCATATGTACAGTTGACGTTGCCCATACGTGTAGTTGATGTTGCCCATTTACCATTTGCTGCTTTGGTTGAGGGCAGACTTGCTTCAGGCGTTAGTTGCTGGATTTTTCTTCACAAGGACAGGGGGAAAGGGATGAGAAGGCACGCTTTCGCACGCCCCGTCAGAAGAATGAGCTCGTCTCGAGCTGAAGAATGGAAGCAACGGACGAATGATGAGATGATTCAAATGATGAGCAAATCGGGGTACGGATGAGGCTTCCGTAATCTTTTGGGGAGGCGGATAGGGATTTCCGCATGGTGGTAAAATATGACATAGGGTATAGGAAGGCGGATAAAGACCGCGCTGGTGACGAAATATGACAGGGAATATGATGACATCCGTAAAGAAATGGAGCAGTGTTGTACAAAATGGGATTACGAGCATGGAATAACGCATGGAATAATACATAAATTGACAGCAAACAGCAAAATGAATTATGTTCGAAGACGACGAAGGAACGGAATGTATATTCCGAACATTCGCCGTTACAGAGCATGGTAAGCTATGATATGGACATGTAATTTCACAGGATATTGACATTTTTTTTAACCTGCAAGCAACTCAGGAGGGAACACTTCCCTAACGTTGATTACAAGGGCGTGGGTGAAAAGTGATTGACTGAAAGCCTTCTCCAAGCTGCCAATCAGAGAAGTCTTTCTTTTTATAGTGCGATGGCTTGCGGGCAAACTTACAAGTGTCACTAGCTGCTGCGTAAAGGGAAAAGATGTTAGTATTGCTAATGACACTTTATGTTCTCTAGCGAGAATCATTCCACACTTTGTCTCAAGCGCTCCGAACGTCTGAAATAAAGCTGGAACCTTTTCCTGAAAGTCTGTTGCAAACATTAACATGAATGATTTTTTTTAGTTGGAGTAGCACAACGATAGATGCAAAATTGCACAACGTTGTTATGACTACAGTATAATAATAGAACACGGAACACTAGAAAATGAATACCTCTATGACGAAGTTGGACAAAGATGATCAGTAAATATCCAACTTGCTTCGGTAGTCGAAAATCATCTGGTCCAGAGCTGCATATCTTTTACAAATGAATAATTAGGCGAAGCTGACCTGAGCGCAAACTAGGCAGTATTGTATTACTGCTTGAAACAAATTTCGCCGAGCTTAGGATAGCTCCTGGCACCTTATGCCACTCAAGATTAGATAATGACGCTCTGAATCGGCGTGACTGGGAAAAGAGCCTCTGGTAACCCCATGGGCTATCACGTAGCCTATGGAATCACCATAGGCAACATAGCCTACGGGCTATCCACAGGCGTCTAGATCGCCTGTGGAACTGGCGGCAATCAGAAACGGCTATGGTAATTAAACACAATTACAAAAATTTTGTACATATCTACAGTGCCGGCGTTGGCATAGAGTCCCTGAGTTTGTGTAAAAAAAATAACGATGGAAAGTGAGAAAGAAGAAAATAAATGACTGAAAATAATGTGTAAAGTTGTAGACGAAATATGGTGAAAAATGGTTGTGAAAATGAATTTTACATGTTTTGGAAAGATAATAGATTATGAAAGAGAGAATGTGGAATAGAAACAATAGAACAAGATAAGGATTAAAAATTGTTACAAAATTAAATTAGTGAAAAAACAAAAAAAACATAAAAAAAGGAGTTATCCGTTTCGTTCCTACCCTTAGACGGATAAATATGATTAGTAAGCCCTCCCCGGAACTCATCAGTAAGGAGGGAGGGCCTATGTTAGTAGAAAATACAAAAAAACTCACCTAATCCTTATCCTCGACAGCTTGGCAGCGAATTAGACGAATAAGGGGCGAAGATGACGAAATCGCTCGACCCTGCAGAATACACGTAAAATAAATGATACTCAGTCGTGTTGGCGCGTCATAATTTACGATTTTTACGCAATCAAATTCGCGTAGCAGTGTTCGATTGGAGCATATTATCGATCAAAGAGGAGAAAATTATTAGATCAAGAATATTAAGTGCCTGTTTGTGTCTTAAATGTTTGTTTACTAGTGTATCTGTATGTATATCCGATTTTGTATGTATATTAAGTATGTGTATACATATACAAGTGCGTGTAAGTTATACGTTGTATGTTTGTGCTATCTGTATAGCATTTTGTGGTGTGCTATTTGTTATATGTTTTAAGTTATGTATAGTGTGTTGTGTTGCATGACGTGGTTGTTGCATGTTGCTTGTTGTGTGGTGTTGTGTTGTGTGTTGCTGGTTGCTTGCTGCATATTGTATGTTGTGTGTTGTGTATTGTATGTTGCTTGTTGTGGTGTTGTGTTGTGTGTTGCTGGTTGCTTGTTACATGTTGCATCGTGTGTTGCATTGCACATTGCATGTTGCATGTAGCATGTGGCGTGTGGTGCGCTGCATAATGCGGGTTGGGTGTAGCTTATTGCATGTTATGTTGCATGTTATGTTGCATGTTGCATGTTGCATGTTGTGTTGCATGTAGCATGTGGAGTGTTGTGTGTAGCATATTGTGGTGTGGGTATTGTATGTTGCATGTTGTGTTGCATGTTGCATGTTGCATGTTGTATGTGCATGTTGCGTATGGTGTGTAGTGTGTTGCACATTGTGGGTTGTGTGTTGCATGTTGCATGTTGTGTGTTGCATGTTGCTTGTTGCATGTTACATGTGTAGTGTATAGCATATTGCGGTTTGGATGTTGCATGTTGCATGTTATGTTGCATGTTGCATGTTGCATGCTGCATGTTGCATCTTGTCTGTTACTTGTAGCGTGTGGTGTGTTGTGTTGCATATTGCAGGTTGAGTGTGGCGTATTGCGTGTAGTGTTGCGTGTTGCATGTTGCATGTTGCATTGCATGTGGTGTGCAGCATATTGTGGGTTGTGTTGCATGTTGCATGTTGCATGTTGTGCTGTGTGGAATGTGTGGTTGTGTGTGGTATGTTGTGTCATATGTTGTGTATGGAGTGTTGTGAATTGTGTGTAGTGTTAATTATGAGAATTGTATGGATTCTATAAGAACTTTTTTGATTTTATTCAAAATGTTATGTTCATGACCTATTAAATTATATTTGTAGAATATGAACCTATTTCTATTGATTAGTTTAACAGCACATGTAAGAATAGTTGAGTCACTGTAACCATTACACATTAGTAAACTTTTCATTTGTTTTAATCTATCGATGAAGTCTTCAAATTCTGAACATGTTCTTGCTATTCTTACATATTCTGTATAGATGGTTGCAAGTTTTATTTTATTAGATATACATGATGTGGCATTTATAAATCTTTTAACCTTGAAATTAAAATCATCTGTTTTATTATACATTTTAGTAGTGATTAGGTTGTCATGTATAGTTATTTGAAGATCTAAATAGTTACAATGTTTATCATCATAATTAGTAGATTCCAGTTGCAGTTGTTGTTCATAAATATTAGGTAAAATATCGTCTAGATTTATATTGGCATAATATATTATAAGTATATCGTCCATATATCTGAAAGGATGAATATTCAAATTATAATTTATGTGTTTTTTTGAATATATGTACTCGTACCAAGACAAAGTAAGGTCTGCTAGTAATGGACTACAACTTCCTCCCTGTGGGACTCCTAATTTTTGTTTAAATGTAATATTGCAGAACTTACAATAGCTATTATCTAACAAGTAGTCTATCAGATAAAGAACATCTGTAATGCGATAAAATCTAGTGCGAGGGTTATTACTCAGATCTGAATCTGTGTAATATAATCTATTGTAAGTATTATAAGCAATATATTTTTTATTCGCATTTTTATAACATAATACTAGTATTTCTTTCAGATTGTTTTTTATAACGTTATGAGGTAAATTAGTGAACATATTAGTAAAATCTGCGGAATATAGCTTAGTATTAGTACTGCATAAGTTAGCTAACTTGTTGCTGATGTTTATATTGTCTATAGCCCAGTAACCTATAAAGTTTCTATTACGAGATTTAATTGTTTGAACATAGTTTATAAAATGTTTTTTAACAAATGTAAGTATTTGTTTAAGTTCTAGTGCTAATGGTTTGATACTACTACAAGTGGCTCCTGTAATGAATCTGAACTTTATAGGATTCTTATGTAGTTTAGGGATACAATAAATATTTGGTATGTTACTAACTGATAAGAGTGTGAATTTATTTGTGTTACAAAAGTCTTGATGTCTTTTTATAATCATATCTGAAGTTTCTTTATCATATAATTCATAAGTATCTTTGATAGAAAAATTGATATTCTTGTTTGTATCATAGTTGATTCCCATTTCCTTTAATAATACAAGAAGGTAAAGTTTTAAACAGATTATACCGTAATTATTTTTAGCTTTATCTAAAGGACACACTATAAAATTGTCAAACAACTTTCTATTTTGTTTATTATGAATGTCGAAAATCTTTTCACCTTTTAAATTATCTTTATACAACAAAGGCTTAAATCTTTTATGGAAAGCTTCTTTTAGATAGTTCCTAATCATTTCTTTTACATTGTTATTTATTTTATAATGCTTAGAGTATTGTGTCAAAATTTTATTAATAATGTCAGTGACCCACTCATTTATATCGTTTTTATTTATGTAATTATTAACTCTATAGTTTGATCCTTTTTCCATTACTGATCTAAGTAGTGGATCCTTTATAATTTGTAAATTACCAGTTATTATATGTTTATGAGTTGTATCGACATATTCCACATAATCAGGATCAGAACATTTACAATTGCTATGTACAATATCTAGCATTTTATTGATATCGAGTGCTCTTAGTGTAGTATTGTAATTGAAAATCTTTTGTGATATGGGTGCTTTATAGCTGAAGATTATCCTAGTTTTTTTGTAATGGTTATTATCATTAATGACATTTTTAATATAAGGATTATTTATTATCCTATTGAAGTTGATTTTATCTAGTATATTGTGAATGTAATTAGCTTTTACATTTATATATTTATTGTTATCATATGATTTTTTAATTACATTATGGTTAAAATGGTATTTACATAAAATGCTAAGTAATGATATTCTTATGTCATAAACAAAGCACTCTAAAAATTTTGGATCATAAGTAAGTCTGATTATATGTTGTATGAAATTCTTTTTTAGAGAGTTAATGTAAGTATACAAGGATGAAATTGTATTTATACTATTAACTTTTTGTACGAACTCCTGAATGGTTTCTCTGTTTCTATTTTTACGTCGTCTACTGCTTCTGTATCTATTTTTAGTCACGCTTAATGAAAAATATGGATGATTACTTTTATGTTGTAATGGATTATCAATATTGGATATGTTTCCATATCCTTTGATGTTATCATTTAGACCGAAAGGATAGGCTGTGTTTAAAAGTTTGATCCAAAAAAGTTCTTTATCTGTCAGAACTGATTTATCTTCATTTCCTTCAAGATTATCCAAAATTGTGAACATAACTTCTTTATTAGTACATTTATCCTTAAAGTGATTATAAAGATAATTATTGATGTCATTTTTATTAATATGATAAATATGTTCTCTCATTCTACTTTTGAATTTTCGAGTAGTTAATCCTACATATTGCATTCGGCAATTCACACAAGTTATGCAGTAGATGAGGTTTTTACTTGTACATGTAGCATTGTTGGTTATTTGAGTGAAAATCTTAAGTTTAGTAGAGTTAGCAGTTATAAATGGGTCACGATTGATTAAGCCACATTGAGAACAGTTACTTGAACAGTATGTTGCCACATTATCATTACCAAAATTATCTAATATGTATGTGTTGTTCACCTTACTCTTATGAAAGGAACTACACCTGAAATAGGAACCATCGTAATTTATAGTTTTTGCAGACCACTAAAAGAGACTACAAAGGGCAGGCCTACACCGAAATGTAGCCAGGGGGATAATAATTAAGCAGGGCTGCTGCAGGGTTTATGGCGGACCCAGGTGGTGTTTCAAAGAATGAGTTAGCTAAATATATAAAGGATATAAACGGGGCAAATGGAGTCGTAGAAGTACACCCCCTTAGCCTACCCCTACTGGTATTACCCGTCAAATGCCCCCCTATTTTTTGGGAACAAGAGGTATGGCCCTCTTTTCAAGGAATGTTTAGGAATTAGTAAAGGACTATAATTACGATGAAAAACTAACCCCCCATAAAGTACCCTAACTAACTTTAAAGTTAGTGTAATGATTGAAAGAAACAAGTAAAGGAGTAGTAAGGTGAACAACTGTGGCAACAATACCTAAAGGACCATTAAGTGGTCCGTAATGTATGTCCTGTGGCGAATCATGTAGAAGAAAATACCATATACCTTTATATCTTTGCTAATCTTAGTCGTTTATAAGATGATAAACTATCATGATATCCATTAGTCTCATTTGCTCAGCAATTAATCGTCTACTTCTATCATTCTCCCCAACTACCCTTAGATATTTCATTCCATATTGTAAGATTAGAGTATTACGTATGTATCATTTTAGGAAAATGGGACCTGAAGAAGCCATGAAAAGGATCGCTCAGTTTCAAGAAAATGTCAATAAGAAAGCTCTTATTGACTGGGTCAGAGTAACTGGACTTCCCAATCCCCGTAAGCGAAAAATAGATCGCTTACTTGAAGATTTTGCAACTGATATATTGAAGTAAGTTATTTTTGAAAATCATTATGTGAGTAAGTAGATCTATTTTAGATACAACAAGCCCCAACCTTTTAGCTGGCCAGTACCTGCCGGTACTCATGGAGGACTTCTCGCTATCCGGGTAAGATTAACATAAACTATCAATTACTTCTACATAATTTCATATTTAGGCTCGTATTACATACGAGTTTTGGAAATTCTTCATGTCAGAGGGAAGGAAGACACTTTATGAATACAACAGCACCAATGGCACCGATATAAAAATCTCTAGGGAAAAGACCATCACATTGGAGGATCAGGACAGACTAGGGTATGAATCAAAGTAACTTAATTATCTATGTAAAGTTAAATATTATTTAGACTCTATATAAGAAAAATCATCAAGGATGAATATAAAAGAATCAACAAGAAGGGAGTAGAAGTAACCTTGAAGAAAAGCCTTCTTAAAATTGGAGACTATCAGGTATGTTGAATATGTATACATTGAAGTAAATATAATGGATATAATACTTACTTTCTAGCCTGTGAAGCCGGCAATTGCTGCAATCATGTTGGACATTGATATTGAGGCGTGGTCCGGACTTCCACTTGAACAATTGCTAACTGAAAAGGAAAAGGAATCATTGGAGGTAAAAAACAAGCAAATTTATTTAAAATATAACGAATATTCAGAAAGGTGAAATCAAAAGAGGATCGATGCAACTACCTGACATAACATTGAGCAAGCATACGCGAATGGTGGATGAACAAGGAGAAATTGCAAATGGAATAAATGTAGTGAATGAAGAGGAAGAGAAGGAAAATCAAGAAGACGAGGTACATTTTAAAATATAGAAATATTCATCATTAGTTCATGTATAATTAAGGACCGTCCAACTACTTCTAAGAAGAGATCAAGTGACCCCGTTGAAGACGAACCTTCCATTAAAAAGAGAATGTTGCAATAAGATCAATCATCACTACTTGGATGTTTTAGTTGTTTTAGTTGAATCAAATAATATGGCAAAATAAAGTTTTATGAATTAAACTATACGCGTCAATAAATGTTGAAGAGTTGTAAGTGTAAAAATTGAATTTGTAAACAAAGTAAACTGTCTATGCGACAGTGCGGCCCAATTGGCCGGAAACAAAAGAGCAGCCCCAATTGGGCTGAGAGGTAAGCAAGTTACCTCAGAATCAAGAATGAAATCAATAAAGGAGAAACCCAAAAAAGGTACTAGCAACTAGGAGAATCGGGAAACCCTCGAGTTACTCCTAGTAGCTAGCAAATACAAATAGAAACAATAGAACAAGATAAGGATTAAAAATTGTTACAAAATTAAATTAGTGAAAAAACAAAAAAAAAACATAAAAAAAGGAGTTATCCGTTTCGTTCCTACCCTTAGACGGATAAATATGATTAGTAAGCCCTCCCCGGAACTCATCAGTAAGGAGGGAGGGCCTATGTTAGTAGAAAATACAAAAAAACTCACCTAATCCTTATCCTCGACAGCTTGGCAGCGAATTAGACGAATAAGGGGCGAAGATGACGAAATCGCTCGACCCTGCAGAATACACGTAAAATAAATGATACTCAGTCGTGTTGGCGCGTCATAATTTACGATTTTTACGCAATCAAATTCGCGTAGCAGTGTTCGATTGGAGCATATTATCGATCAAAGAGGAGAAAATTATTAGATCAAGAATATTAAGTGCCTGTTTGTGTCTTAAATGAAGAAAAAGAGTCTAAAAAAGAAGTTACAAAATAAAATATGTTTTGGAAAAATGAAAAGTTTTAGATTTGTTTCTAAATAAATAGGGTGGGGAAAAGGGGCTAGAGGAAGAAAGAGTAAATATTTACGGTTCTTCACGTGGTATCACGGTAAAAACTGTAAGGAATCACAGCAGATAAAAAATACCATCTACCATATTCAATATAGTAATATATTCATTATCTGCTATGAAACAAAAAAAAGACTGTCAAACACATAGTAGGTAAAGAATACATGATTATATTCATTACCCACTATGACACGAAAAATATGACAAAATAAGAAAAAACACACTCAGACCCATCGCCTGGACTCAAGGGAAAAGAGAAAGGAAAGGGTAAATATGAAAAAGGGCTACGTAATTCACGTAGGAGATGAGGGCTGGTGCCGGTGGTGGGATTAGCAAAGATCTGCGCAAAATCAATGCTTATACTTTTTTTTGAAGAAAGGTTATGCGACAAATTCGTTCAGAAAAACCCGGGACCTCCATGTCAAGTCTGAAGAGTTAGCTATTCTCTTAACTTGATCCCTCTACCCTAAGTTTCTTCCCTTTGTACTAACATAACAGTTCTTGACTAGATTCTTTTATCGTCATAACATCAATATAAATATGGGGGACCATAATTGGGGAGGGGACCACCGAGCACCCGGGGAGTGCCAGCTCATCTGAAGTTGGTGGCACCGCCCAAGTCGGCGAGGGGACTGTCGGACTCTAATTAGTCTGCGTCTCGACAAGTCTAAGAATAATATTTCATAAATTCTACGGTGGCTGCCTTCTTGCCACGTGTCACGAAAAAATTGACTTGTTTTGGTTGATTTTGACATGTTTTTTTTTTCGAAATCATTTCCGGTGAGATAAAAGAGAATTTGTGATCATTTTGAAGCTGTTCGACTGTTTTGCATAAGAGCAAAACAATCATGAACTTATTTTAGAACATCTTGCTTGCTTTCAGCAATGATCAAAAATGTCTTTCTCTTCAATCCATTTTCACCATGCGAATTTAGCCAGAAAAGGCTATAAATGATAGCTTAAAACACTTTGCTGCTGCTTATTTCGCCTCTTAAATGACGGAATCCTAGCGAATTTCTCTATTCTGAGCAAGCTAGACTGTTCATCGATCATGACTTATAATAAAGCGCGTGTCTGTCTGTGTGTGTGTGTTTATGTCTGTCTGTCACGAAATTCATGGAGAGTTTTGTAGGCAAGGTCTTGAGCTGAAATTTTGGTCATAGCACCCTACCAGCATATAGGTAAAAAGTGCAAAAGCACAATCTGATCCGATATTTGGGACCTTCAATAACTGCGCGTCAAACGGGCCCACGCGGCTTTTGGCACGCAAAAGTAGGTCATTAGTCCGACTTTTTGCGAAGTCATGATTTGCCTGACAAGTACATCTGCGCCTCATGAATTCTAGCCCAAAAAGTGCTCAAAAAGTTTGCTTTTCTGCGACAATAGCGCCAAGAAATGGTGATCGCTTAGACAGCCGATTTGGCAAGGTTTTACCTTCAGACTTGGAAAGATTTTTGCACGGAAATTTAGCTCAAAGTGACTATTATCCTTATGACGACTACCAAGCCAAAACAATTTCAGTAATCTAATCAAATTCGCAAGAGTTCCTTTGCGACAAGTTTTTTTTCTCTCAAAATTACCGATCTTACTGGAGATGCTTCAAGAATGAACAGTTGTTTACTATTCATTTGTGATGTTCAGCATCGCATGGTGGGTTTCAAAGTCATCATTAAGCGAACATGAGAAAGGCAAACGGATAGGAGAGCCAATGCGAACCTCCGCGAAGCGGAGGTGACGCACTGGTAATAGTATATCGTCATTATTATGACGATGTTCATTTTGAAACTGTGTGATCGAAATGAGGTCAAAATTAACTAAAAAACAGATTGAAACTACATCGCTAGGTAGGATAACACAAACTCTTGGTAAAACCTGTTAAACATGTAGATGACATGTCAGTTTTTTTGACACGTAGCAGAAGGTTGACACTCCTTCCTGTGAAGCTGGGACAAAATATGGTACAAGGATAGAAGAAATATCTTCCTTTAAAAAAATGGGTCCGGATAATGGAAAAGTGCCGGCCAAACTTGGCACACATACACTTTTCGGGCGTCGTAGACTATCCTTCGTCATTGATCGATGTCGATTTCATAGGTTTTTGCAAAGCTTGAGCTACAGTGCTGGGAGTTGACACAGGAGGTAAGTGAGCTTGCTGACTAACCGATAAAATCGATATCGATCAATGACGAGGACTTCATATAGACTAGAACTCTAACGAGCTCACACTTTTGAACCGCAATCGCGTATAACTTCTTTTAGGGGACCACTCAGCAGATGTGAAAGGCCGCTTTGGAATCAGGCCATCAAAGGGAATCCAATGATATGCAACTCATTCTAGTTTGCCATTATGACTTGAGATCCTTCTCTTGTTAGCACTGCTTATCCAAATAAATTTTGATATATGCTCACTTTCTGCTTCTTTCACAATCTTGGAGTACCGCTCTCAAGCATCATCCACAACTATGCTTTGTGAAAAGCTAAAGGGTAGACTGTTGGCCACAATTCGTGCTGAACGCGGTTCAGGATGTGGTACCTTGCACTGAAATCAAAGTCAACTTCAGAATTGCAACTGACGAGAAGGCTGCTCCGCACCTACAGATCACTAGAAAGCCATTCACTAGTAAAAAAAAAGGGGGGAAGGGGAGGGAAACAGCATCTACCATTTGTATGCTGTCTTCTCGTTTTAAAGTAAACCATCTCATCACTGGTTTCGCGAGTTCTAATATGCTGGTTGTTTCGAAAGTTCTATCCGTTTTTCGAACCTTTTGAACTGCTGATTTTGAAGCAAAAAATCGTTTTTCATTAACGTTGCTTGCATCGTTCAAAAGCCCCTTTTCCTGTACTTTTTGCGCATGCTTTCTTTTTCAAAGAAATCTGTTCAATAGGTGACTCCGTACCTTGAAAGTACAACAAAACAAATGTAGTAATTTTCATCTTTGCTCTGTTGCCGTGAAATTTACTGACACAAGAGAGATTTTTTTTTAAATTTGTAATTTTTGCTAATGACTTGTGCTAGAAAATGCTTAAGACATGATCAAATAATTTTGAACCAATGTATAGCATAAACATGACATGTCGTGGTCCAGATAAGTTTCAGACAGGATAATATATACTTCAAACTTTTCGGCAAAATAAAAACTATGTGAAATTCAGGCTTGTCGGTACTGTACACAGTAAGATGTATTGAATACGCGACGAGATGTTTGTGTGATTCTACATTCCAAATTATGTTATGGTTTTTTAAAATAGAGGTCTAAGAAGAAGATGTTTCGCGTGTTTTGGCTTAGAAGAACTTTTTCTGTTGCTGCGATTTTTGATTATAGAAATGCCAGAGATTTGTGGACTGTAACGCACTTTATTGCAATCGTAAAAATCAATGAAGGAATTACGGTGAATCAAATTTGAAATTCGAAAAGGGTGAAATCCCATCTTCCCTTTAAAATTGTCCTATTCAGTTTGTGAAAACTTGTTCTACAGTCGTGCTATGTGGAATATCCAAGATTGTGATTTGTGCTCGCAGCAAGGAAAACGATTAGAACCAGCGCAATAGAAATCCTCTTTGTTTGTTTTGATTCATTCAATGGAACAGACATAAAGGAGATCTTCGACAAGAAAAACAGAGAATGCTGATGTTCCAAGTCTTTAATCATAAAGGCTATGTTAAAACAGTTTAATTACATGTGAAACTTACACTTCTAAGATCCTGTGGTTGCAATGATATGATGAAAGATACATAGTGACAATACAATTTATGGTCAGTCGGAATGCTGTACATGCAGCTTCTACCATTGGGTCACCAAAAAAACAACTAGAGAGAAAAACGATATTAGTCTGTTGGCAGAATTACAATAATCCCCTGAGTAACAAACACAGATTTGACGATCACCAACTCGTCGACATCCGGACTCTTCGAGATGCGCTCTTCCAAACGTCCTGAAAACAGATGAATATACTGAATCTCTACAATTTTTGTAGACAAGTTAGATAAGTTTGTCAATGCCGTAGGAGAAGGCCTTTACCATACAAGCGGACTTCTTCTATTCAAAACAGCCGCGTTTCTATTGTCACTCAATATCATATATGAATTATAACGCGCTTTTTCTCAGTGAGTTGACGAGTGATATTTGATAAATTGATACCCTTTTTTCTCTATATAATTTGCACCTTGTAGAAATTTAGTGAACGAAAATATCAGCAAGTTTCATCATTACAAAAAAGGTACGGTCAAGAGGCGCAATTCCATAGAGGTCACCACCAATTTAACAACTCAATTTGGAGATATGCGAGTCTTTTAATGATATCATACAAAGTGCTCAAACCCACTAACTTTCCGAAGCTACCACTTGTGAGTTTGACTGCTCTTGGTGAAAACTTGGCTGCAATATTCACGAAAACGCTAAGTGCTTTTTCACGGGTTTTTGACCTCCAACAGTTATGTTTTGAATCTTTTCCAAGAATATAAAATCGAGCAGCCCATGGGACAATCAAACATATCCTGTTAGAAAATTTGAGTTGCTATTAGAACATCTTAAAACATTGAAAATTCGCTATATCCATTTGGCAATAAAAATCGCGCCTCTTGAACATACACACCCAAACAATAGAGTGATGCCAAAAACTCTTCCGAAAAGCTCTCTCATTTTTCCAAAAATCAATACATATGCAATATGAATGGATCTAGGGATAAAAAAGCACTTGAAGCTACAGTGCTTTCTGGCAAAATTTTGTGTTCAGTTGCAGATAATTTCAACAACATCTCAAAAAAATACTTTCCCTTTCTTGCATTCAAGAAGAACAGGTGAGATGATTGAAATTTGGCATCTAGTCTACTATTCGAAATAAAGCAGAATAGTGGCTTAATAAAAAGGTAAAAATACAGCTGCCCATCCATCTCAGGATCCATTTTTGTACAAAAACAGAAGTTTCCAACAAAGCTTGTTACATATACTAGGCAGGATTGCACCTCCTAAAAAAGCGAAAGCCCTCTATTATGCAAATCTGTCTAGGTTCTCACCTCGTATCGTATGGAATGCAAGTAAGCGCTACTTCCCGATTGTCCTCGAGGTTGAAAGATGTGATTCTAGTGCAAGCCACGCCGGAGCATTCATCGCAGCTCGCATCCCTTTCACAGTCCGAGCCTTCGAGACACATCAGACACACTGAAATTAGGAAGAAATATTGAGCAAATTACTCTACTACTTGTCAGTAGCAGGTTGAATGCACTTCTGTTTACGTGAAGTGCTGAATGATTGAATCTAAATTGAATGCAGAGGTTGACATGGACTTTTTTGACACTCACATTTCAAACAACCCACTCCCTGTTATTAATGTGAACCTGACATTTGAGACAGGCTATTTCGACATTTCGGCGAATAATCTTCAGTTACGTTCATAGGTGAATGCATTACCTTTGCGACAAAAAGGCACCCGAGCACCTATAATCATTACTTCGCGGCACGGAGACGCGCGCGCTATGCTTGCGGCGCATGGATTATACAGCATCCGCTTTTGTCAAGTGCCTGACTATAACTTTTTAGTTGGTGTATGTTTTTCTGCACAAACAAGCTTACCTAACGTTGCTTCAAATTAATTTTCAGGTAAGTCTAAATACTAAAATCGCTTGAGGCACGACTTTGCCTCAAAACTCTTATCTGAATGTTTAACATATGGTTCTTGGATATTGAACAATTCGGTGACAAAAGTAAAAAAAAACCAATCTGCTGTCTTGGCCCTGCGCAAGTAGTCAAAGATATTGAAAGCTGAGCCAGAACAATGCCTGTAACTTCGTTTGATAAACCGTTCACCAGACGTGCAAATTAATTTTTTCTCAGGTAACCCGCTAAGTTAGTTTTGGTCCCTAGCTAAGAACTTTCTGTCTTCCACCATTCGTTTACTTGCCCTCACCTAAGGCAAGGACCGGCAGGGGGTGGCATTTGAGAATTTCGAAACTGAAGTTCCTTTTGACATTGCAGGAGATTGCGAAATACCCTTTAGCATAAGATTACGGAAAATAATCTAAAGCGGACGATCAGTTAATGGAAGATAAGAATGGGCAAGAAAACTCGGAGATAAAACAGCTATACGTAAAAATAGCCGGTTTTTATATCATTCATGGGCCGTAGCAAAGCAGAAAAAACGAAATCTGGGTTAGGGTAAGTATACATAGGTAAAGTTCGAGCAGAAGAATAGAATTATGTAAAAAATTCTGGAAAATTTTGTCAAGAAAGGAGAACAGTATGACTTTGTTTGGTTCCGCGCAACCTCGGGGTGCCAGCAGGTTGCGCGTGAGCAACCTAAACTAGAAAAACGCCTGCAGCTCTTTTCATTCACATAATTTTTTCATGATTTTTCATACTTTCCTTTTGATCGTTGTCACGGAGGTACACACCAAATTTGGTGGCTCAATATTGCTTAGCGGTAATAAACGGATTGATTATTTATTTTTTTGTGCATAAAGCTGCGTTTTAACACGTTGAAAACGTGTGCAAATAGGTCTAAGTGGTTATCATGTTTATAACGTGTTAATTTACCTGTTACTGTTGAAACGACGTCATAGTTGAATTAAGGGCCTGCTAAAGGTTTGTGCTTGCTAACATTGCATCAGATTTTCGGGAGCCTTACGAATTCCCTTTTGTTTTCTCTGCGAAAAACGACATCCAGCCTGTGAAAGCGCCATCTCTTCTGAGCCCTGACCTAAGAGCATCGCATCAACATTGTAGAGGATAAACAGCGGAATGGGCAAAGGATTAAAGTGTGCGACCCAAGAAATCTGCGAAGTGATCATGTACACACAGAAGAAATCACCAAGGGAAAAGAAGTGGGAGTAAAGTAAGAAAAAGCGAAATCTGGCTAGTTGCAGAACTGTCAAAAACTTGCTGGAGCTGTGTATCGGTTACTTGCAGTATGGATATGAATGGATGGACACCACAATCCCCTGTTAAGTACCAAGCTGTATTGCCCTTAAATCTTACAAATAAGGCCGCTTGCTTGGACCAGATAGTCCGCCTACAAATAACTTCTTTTTTCCATAACTGCCCTAAAATCTTTTCAAGTGAGTCCCAAACCTGTCAGATATGTCAGAAATAAACTGCAGACGGTCTTATTCAAGGCGCCATCTGTGAGATTTTAAGATAATTTTTCTTCCCAAAAAAAGACAAACATTAACAGAAGTTTCTCCCGACACCCACCACACTATGGCACTTACCCCCTATTCGTTATAACTTGATTACTTTTTCCTAGTCATGCCACGGTACAACACTAGAATGCAGTCCAAATTATCCGACAAAAAAGACTTGTCATCATGGCTTCACGATAACAAAAGACTGTCAACTTCGTGTTTCATATTAGTAAGCAACCACCCCCGATAGCTTGTGTCCCGAGGACACTTGCCGTTGATGGTTTCATCTGTCGACGAGCCGATGGACACATCTCCCCGGGGAGAGAGGTAGCTGCTGACTAATTGGCAGCATTGCAACATCATGTCTTTTTATTGTTCGCTAAGACCTTGGAAGCTGGACGATTTGATTGCTACGGCGCTGGCATAAACGGTCATCTCAAGGCATTTTCCCTGCAGAGGTTGGGTGTAGTGCATTACAAGAGGCTCATGCAGGTAACGTTTCCCATTCAAAAGCCGAAATGGGCTCTTGCCCTTTTTATGACAAAAACTGAAGCTCTAGCAGGCGCAGCAATTCTAAACGACTCAATCCTTGCACAAATATGTAATATGCGATGCCAAATTTTATCTGGTTCTTAGCTATAGTAAATTTTGATTTTGATTCTGCATAGCAAGACATGTATTAGTAAAAACTTCGCAGCCTTGTGGATGTAATGTGACATTTTGAGCGACAAACTTTTACTTCCCGTTTAACAAACTGAGACTCCCTCAAGTTAATCTTGTGATGCTGCAGCACTTGAATCTAGCTCAAATGGCAATTATACCAAGTACACTCACAAGTGCTTGCGAACTCAAGAGCTTGTTTTTAGAAGTTCAAATTTCGGCATGTTTCCCTCGTCACCCAGTCGATTTGTGAACGAAATCCAATGCAATGTCTTTTTCTGCGTCTAAAATCTGTACTCACGGTATGGCCGTTTGATGAAGATAAAAAATTTGCTTAAAGGATGTCAGCTCAGTAGAAAATTAGAAAGCTACAAGAAGGCAGTACGGTATTACTCAGACACTCGGTGCGTGCAGCGCGCGCGCCTTTATGCTCAAGCCGGCAAAGCGCGTGCCATATTTTGGGGGCGTGTTCGGCAGGACGCCAAACGCGCGCCATACTTGACGCGAATGCAGAATTATCTGCGACACGCGTGCCTTTTTATACGAAAATACGCGGCGCGCGTGCTTTTCCGTTGTTATGCAGCAGCGCGAGCGCGATTTAGCTTTTAGCGCAGCGGTGCGCGTGCCCAAAAGGACGCCGAGTTGCTTTTTTGAAAATAACCTCGTCCCCTGCCCCTGTTTTTTGAAGTTTTACTGTTATTTTTTACGAGTATTTGTCTTTCTTTGTATCTTAGACTTTCATTTTGATTTTCTTTCTTGATTCGATGTATTTTTTGTGACCTTACTTTAGTTGATTGTCGTTATTATTAACTTTTCTTCCTTACTGACGAGTTCCGGGAAAGGCTTATTCTTTTTTGCATTCGTTTTTTTCGAATTTAAGAATATTCGCTGAGGCTGAACGGAAGAAGCGGCAGAGACGCCAAACTCAAAACCTCCCCATGAGATTGAAACCACCTTGATCGGTATGCGGTTTTTCGGATAAGGAAGTCTTCTACTTTTTTCGTTCAGATTTTGCTGACGATATGATGGGATACGGGTACGACGAACTGCTACCAGGCGCGGTTGCGGATTTTGAAAACTCGGAGTAACTAGCGTATCATTTCGTCCATGTTGTCTTTCCATCAAGTTTTATTCATTGCAGATTTTACGCTAGTCTTGGCACAGACGAAGCCGAAAAAAAGCAAAATTTTGATCAGGCTTCGCGTGAGAAAATGCGGTGGCGTCCACAGCTCTTCAAGGCCCTGCAATTCGCATTGTGCGTAGTCAATTCTTACAGGTTATAACGCAGCCTTAGTTGCTGATATATCAGTTTCAGACGAGCTATTAGGTCCTATACGTACAAGGAAAGCGAGTCGAAATGGATATCGCATAAGGTAAAATTGTTTGCTGTTTGATTAGTATTTCATAGATTCATTGCAGCGTCAGTCGAAGAAAGTCGCGGACGAAATTATCGACGATGGGGCAGTAATAGGAGACGACGACGACCTATCCACTGCTGATGAGTGAAGTTCCGTGATAGCAATATTTTTGACTTATATATGTTTATTGCATGTACATGATGCCATTCCGTTACATATGTATTTGATTGTACACATTTGATCCACATTCTCATCATAAAGTGTTTTAAAGCTTTAATTGCTTAATTAATAAAGGTTTGTTGAAGTTGCCCAGTCATTTTTCTGCAGAAATAAAGTTTTAAAAGGTTTAGTCCGCTGGAAGTTTAGCCGTTCAAATTTGGCGCGCGGGTCAATGATTAAAACGAAGCTGCGAAATTGCTGACCATTCGCGTGCCAAAATAGCAGCCATCCGCGTGCAAGAAATCGCAGCCGCTCGCGCGCTTAAAATCGCAGCCATCCGCGGACGATCATGCCGGCGCGGGAGTCAATAGCGCGCCATCCGCAGACTGGGTGTCGCGCCACCCTGCAATTGCGCGCGCGCTGCACGCACTGAGTGTCTGAGTATCCTCTAGTATGGAAACTTTTCAGACAGGAGAATGATGTGGAAAAAAGCTTGGGAAGTTATGGCATTACTGCAGGATACATTCTCTTCAAGAAACTCCATTACTCTCCTATTTCTGCATACTGTTACGTTAGCAAATATGTTGTATGAATAAAAATTTCATGTACGTTTCTGAAGATCAACTCAAAAACTCCACATTTTCTCCTTAGTCCTTTGCTTTGACCAAACAAACTACAGAGATCCTGAGGCATTTGGTACGCATGTCAAAATGATTATCAAAAATTCGAGGTACAGCGCAAAAGTAAGCGTCTGATTTAAGCAATCAATTTTTTGCACATATCCATCGTACTGAAAGAATGTTTGCACAAAGTTCAATAATTTTGTCATATTCGTGGGCCAAGTTTCATATATTTTGAACAAAATTACTCAGAATTTCGCTTATGCATAATTTTATCTGGATAAATCCACTGAGATTGAACTGAATAGAAGAAGACCATAATGCGCACTAGAATGGCGAAAAAACATAGAACCAGTAAATTCAGTGGCATAAAAATCGAGTGTTTTATGTCATAGTCCCTGCTATTCGAGATTGTTGTTAGCTATGACCATCCAGTCCATAAACCCCATTTGCTTTGAATGCGATGGTGGCCATCTAAGCTCGACTATTGGTTCTAATATTCCCTTTATTGGCTTTTCAAAACAATTGTAGATGGGAAACTATCGCTATTTACCTGTAATTTTCGAGAAATTACGATGTTCGCCGTCTACAGTACCGCTATGGCGTCGAAATTATGATAACGTGACCCTCACATAATAAGCAGTGCCCCATGTTCTACTCGCGAACATATGGAGAATCCGATAATGTTAATAGATTTTTATGTGCAGGTTCCTTTATTTATTGAAGTTGCAGTACTGAAAATTTGATGAAGTAAAAAAGAAATAATTCATAACATTTTTACACTTCTTTAATATACGTATTCATGTACATCAGAACTATTCCATTCGCCCCTTTTACTCCCCCTCTCACCACACCTAAGCCTACGCCAAATATTTACGTGAATATGCATTGAGCCTAGCGTTATATGATACGCTTGCCACTAGGTTTGCGAGCCAAAATCGGCTGGCTTTAGCCGAGGTTTCGTTGTATGGCGGTGTTAATTCGGTTACGTACACCGACGAGATCACATTTCAATCCATGAATCGCGACTAAAGCCGGAGAGCTCGTTTTGCTTGCTGACAGGTTACGGTAGATGAACAGAGTTCTTAGGCGATTAGCCATGGAAGAAGAAGAGGGTTATAAGATCACGGTTGCATTTCTAAGGCTGAAGTAAATTTCAGGCTCACCTCAGTACGAGGTGAATTCAAAAATTGAGAATCCAAAAACTGGAATGCATAAGGCAACTAACAGGATGGCCTCACAGCCCGGCACAAGCTAACATCTCTTTATTTTGGTAGTGGATTACTTTTCAGAGTTTAGATATAGTTTGATTTTCTATCACTTCCCATAAAAAGTGCTTCATCGCTAATTATAAACAGTCGTATGACTCCTTTCGGAAAAAGGGCTCATGAAGGTTCATACTTGCGCTTCCACAGTTATTGTATAAGGCACCTCCCTCCCAAATACGAGTCGCTAAATCTTTGAAAGTTACATGAGTTATACAGCTGTGCAAGCGACTTATTTAAACTTGCGAATAATCAATAGAATTTCTAAAAATTCTTAAAAATTCAATTTAGCCTTATAAAAAATTTTCGGGGGCATGGCTGCCGCCACGCCCTTTTTCTGAAATTCAAGGTAATGGGCCCTCAATATCAGAAAGCATCAAAAAATTTTTGGAGTGCGTAGTTGAAGCCACACATTTTCATCAGAAAAATTTTTTTGTCGCCCCCCATCCCCCCCCCCCCCCGATCGGAAATCCTGGATACGCCATTGCTCTATATGGATACAGAACTCACAAGTCTTATCCTGAAAAGGCTGTAGCAAATTTTTTTTCATTCGACATGGTTTTACGAGCAATTTTTTCATGGTTCACTCCGGTACGATGGCCCCTTGGTATTTTGCCTGATATAGAAGCCTGTCTCAAAGCAACTGTGCTAAGCCTTAAGGGTCATTATTCTGAACAACGTATCCTATCTCAATTATTTGCCTGCCCCTCACTGCAAGCACTAGCGCTTCTCAAATTCGCATTCCCACTTTTCTACAGCACGAAGCTCATGTGGGTAACAGGTGCAATGCGTGTGTAGGTTGAAACCCAGGTGCAAATGGACTATCTCGGTATAATAGCTTTTTACTGAGTAGTTGTAATCTGCAGTCATCGACTCCTGCATTTTTGTAGCATAGAAAATTTCTCGGGAAATAATGAGTTATGAGGATGTTGCAATCAAGGATTGATAATTTGATTTACTTTTCGCTTTGTTACTATTTTCTGAGACGTTTGATCTACGTCGGAATTCCAAAGATCAAGGGAGTCACCCAGATGATTGAACTATGGCTTTTTTATAATCTACTTCATTCAAACAGGGGTGAATGAATTTGAAGTGCTAATTTCATCGCTGACGTGTTTGCAGGTGTAAGTTCTGGCACAATCCTAAACTTAGACAACTTGAGGTTTTCTATTACTTGCTACCTATTCTGAGAGCCTTGAATATGAGGAGCATAGTCATTCAAAATGCTGTCGTAGCTTATGTGTTCGTGACAGCACAATATTAGAGTTGACCACATCGACCAAAATATGATCGCTGGAATGCCAAGCGTTGAGTCATTTGCGGAAACTTGATCTTAGGCGAAACATCGAGCAAGAAAAGAAAACAGTAATTTGACATTTAGCAAAAACATTGTCTGAATGGGCTATAGGGTGCTTCGCAGACCACAAATTACACTTTCAAAAAAGTTGTGTTAAATTTCGTACAAAAAATTTACAAAAAAAATATTTTTTTTCGAAGACCTAGCTGCGTACTTTCCATCCCATCATGGTTTAAGGTTCAATGTTAAGGAAAACCGGTCCATAACTGTTATTCTCTGTAGCTTAGAGGTAGCATATTTGCCCCATTATCTTCCTCCTCCCGGAATATTGCCCGTAAACGACCCTTTGGAGACTTGCCTATGTTCCATTTTCATACACCCACACTTGGCATCGAACATCGTCAGAGCTGCAGTTTTGCTAGAGTCGTAGGTGGTGGTACTGGAAGCCAAGAGTCTTGTCGTAATTGCCCGAAAGAGCTAACGACAAAGCTAGCGGAAATAATCGAATTTCTTCTTTGTTGATATGACTCGCCAACCGGACGGACACTGCTGACGACACCGCCAGTAATTGCGAGTTGTTACTCGTCGAAAGCCTTTCAATAAGCGGGCTCCTAACTGAAGTGACTATGGTTGAGAGATGAAAACTATTTTGGCAGAAACGTTGATGCAGATGAAATTTGTTTTTTTTCTATAATGCTGAAAGAGCCTGGTAAGCAAAAGGAAGCTCTTGGCTCAAATCAGAAAGCAAAACATATTCGCTTGCGACAGATAGCAGAATTACCAGTCCTCCTGTTCTTTGAATATGAGGTTCTTTTGTATCGAGCCGAACATTGTCTTATTTACTCAGGATATTTCCGACTGCTTGGAAAATTGTAAGCGCCTCAAAAATTATTTTAAACTTTTTCATTCGAAAAACTTTTTCATTTCGATGCGAAAAGACTTATTGACTGATTTTGCAAAATTTTTAAACTAAAGTAATCCCCTCATAAGCGTTCGTGCTACAGAAAGTGAAACATAGGAACATCATGACATTAATTAGAGAGCGCTGAAATCTCATTCTCTGCTCCTAAAAAGGAAGTTTCAATTTCACTGCTTGGAGCGCACATAACTCTCAGACAGCAATGGAAATGGCGGTGCGTTAATGCGTCAATACTTTAATTTTGAACCAATATTGCGAAATAAATCAGGCAATGGAAGAAGTAGCTCTGTAATGCGTAGTAGGTACTTATAAGGTATTTGTGCGAAAATACCAATAAACTTGCTCCAAGGATTTGGAAATTTGACAGCGAAAAATGGTCACAAAATGAAAAAGTCAACTTGAGTAACTGAGAAGCGGCAGTGAAGGTGCACTGATGTATATTATTGCCTCAATATCATTCAATGTTTGAAACCACAGATTTTGATTCGGCGTTCTTTACGACATAATTTGATTTTCTCCAATCGGACTAGTTGATGAATCTTGCTATTGCACAATTTGCGATCAGAATTCTCACTGAATTCCGAAACCACAATCATCCTATAGAACCATCTATCCAGACCATGATATTAGCCATTCTAATAACCACATAATAGCTTTGATGACCACATAAACTGAACTACCCAAACCACAAAAGGTACTTGGCTGTTCAGAAAAAAACTGCACCTCCAAACCTTTCATCTTTCTAAATAGCTCTACTAGCTGTGCTATAGTATCCGATCCTGCCATTCGACCGTTAAAAGCTCTAATGGAAATAAAAGTGCATGCAAATACATACATTGAGCGGATTAGAATTTCCCTGCTCTTGAGTCCTGCTAGGCCGGAATTTCGTTTGAAAGTTTTGCTAAAGTTTATCGCCTAGAAATTTTTGGAGGGGATAATGGCAAGGACGATTTCAGTCCTTGTGGACATGTCGCAAGTAAAGTGTGAAGCATTCACCCATCCACGCGTTAAGTGCTACCTGCTCAACACTAGAATTATAGGTAATTGCGCGCCGACTAGGCGATGTCAGCTAGAGGTGATTGAAACCCTTTGGGCAACGTGCCAGATGCATAAAATATAAAGATAATATCAGAGACATGTGATGCACATAGAAATAAAAATGTTTTTTGATGTTTTAATTTAGAAATACAGACCTCAAATTCTGTCGCGTACTGTTTTTTTTTTCAAAATTTAAGTTTCAGGAATGTGAGCAGAAATAATATGCAAAAACCTCGCTAATTAAGCATTCGAAACCTATATAATTTGTTTGAGAAGGCATTTTAAAATAAAGAAAGTAGCAAATCAACTGTTTTTTGATAGTCTATGAAACAAGCTGATATTTGGGTGAAAATAAAGCTGTTCATGCTTCAGGCGATTTCAGTTGCGACGCGATTTGGCAATATTCCAAGTGTCCATACCTCATTGTAAGCACATTCTAAATGTACAGAAGATAGGGCATTTGATCATTCCACGTAAGTTATACATATTAGGCATGTGCACTTTGCTAGTGTTGGATCTAAAGACTTCTGGCAAATTGCCGAGTCGCGTCTCGAGTGGAATCGCTTGAAGTTTGCCCGGCATCTAACTAGACACTTCATGACCTATGAGGGTGGTTATGACTCCTAAAACCTGCATTTCAATGCCAATTCAAAAATGCATTTCATGTCACCCTTTTTCATTCACATCAAGTTGATACTTCGTCCCCAAAATGGAAAAATATCTGAGGCGTCCCTGCGGGCTTGTTTTTTGACGCAAGTTTAAGCACTCTAAAATTCCAAAAATAACGACTTTACTTCTTTAAGCAAGCAAAAAACTGTGCTAGATATGAATATGCACCACCACCCTACACATAACATATACGCATCTCATATACTCAGCATAGGCTCAGCCCTTTGAAATACGGAAACACCAGCATTTGAAACGCTCAGAAAAACTAACAAAAACTTTGTTTAGCTAGGCAAAGTCGAAGAACCATCAGAAAAGGTTCAAATTACCAATTTGGAAAACAAGCCTTGCAAATTTTTCACTGCCTAAAAGACGCTTCTCAATAATTCATGAAGCAGCGTGAGCAAAAGACGATGACAACAGAATACTTCGTAAGCTGCCAACTATATAACAACAACTAGTTGGACGACAAGTTGAGTAATATGAACTTCAAAATTTAAAAAAAAGTTGTTTGGATCAAAGTCTGCGACTTTTGGATGGGTCATTTGGAAAAACATTATTGTGTAATTGAACGCCATGGAAGTTTAGCACCCAAAAACCTGAGCAATAAAAAGAAATGATAATCGTAAAAATTGTGTGTTCGTCCTAATATACATCTAGTTTACCAACATTTTTCATGAACAGCAAAGTCTCCTTGAATTATAGAAGAAAGTGAAAAAGATATCTCGAGGCCGAGTTAAAAATTCCCAGTAGAACTTCAAAGGCATTTATATTCCGTATCTATAACTCCCTTCCCCCAGCGCATTAACATTATTGGCCTTCCTGCCTCTCGCTCTCAACTATTCAGAACAAAAAAACTAAGGCTACCTCTAATAGCCTGAATAGTTTCAAGTGACTTCTAAGCTACTTCCCTTGCGCAACCCCTAAATAATTCAATCGACTAACAGCCTAGCCTGCCTCATTTGCTAGTTTCCCTGAAGACAGGAGATAATTAAGTTTTTTGCCAGCATTCTGTGATAAAAGAAAATTTTGCAGCGTGCTTTAGTTGCAGGCATCTAGCTTTATGTTTTTAGCAGGTTGGGTCTGATTTCAAGATGTTCGAAAGCTGACAAATTTTTATTATCACTTAAGATAGAAATGAATTGTCATATTTTTCGTTCATCTCCTCTCCGCAATGAAAAAAAGTAGGAATGGTCTGAATACCGATATAAACCTAGCAAACCCTTGATGAACCATAGTCCGAAAGAAACGCAAGTTGCTAGCGCCACAAGAAATTCGGAGCAAAGAACAAATATTTTCGCTTGCATGAAATTTATATGGATATGGTATTATCAAGACAATTTTATCCACCGGAATGGTAGCATATTTGGGAAAAATGTGCTATTTGTAAATTGCTTATTTCTTCTATACAGTCTCATTTACAATCACAATCATACACATGATGTGATGGTCCCAGCACGAAAACTTTGTCCAGGAAGTATAGGGTTTATCAAACGCAGTGTCGCTTGCATCAGCATCTCCAATCCCGCGCTGGACTCTGCGTCTCTTCCGGAAACGTGCTCTCTAATCATTCCAATCGATTGAGGCTCCACCTTTCCCACGTTCGCCCTGGGAAAGTGATCAGAGAGCATGTTCGGGAGAGGGACGCAAAGTCCAGCGCGGGAGTGGAGATGCTGAAGCAAGCGACACCGCGTTTGATAAGCCCTATATGTTGAAATCAGGGAACCCGAAAACTTGCAAATTCCGCGATGCTTATGGGTAACTCGAACTAAATGCAGTTTTGTAAAGTGAGAAATTTACTTTATTTTGCATATGTTTGTTATTTATAGCTCTCTTTATAAATACTACCAGTGCGTCGCCTCTGCTTCGCAGAGGCTCGCACTGGCCCTACTATCTATGTGCCTTACTCATTCTCGTGGAATTGTGACACTGGAACTCACCGCGCTATGCCGACTACCACGAATAAAATGTAAACAGCTACTCATTTAAAAAGCTTTTTCACTTGAGATCGGTGATTCCGCGTGGATGAAACTTTTCACAGGAAGACGAACGCAAAATTCAATAGGTTTTTGAATTTGTCATGGCTTGGTAGTCGTCATAAAGGCAATAGTAATCCTGAGCTACATCTCTGCGCGAAAATCTTCTGAAATGCTTGGCTAGTCCCTTGGCAAATTGACCATTTACGCAACCAATTCTTTTTGGCGCCGTTTTCGTTATGTAGTTAACTTTTGACCGCTTTTTGGGCTAAAGTCCATCGTTTGCACATTTGCTAACCAAACAAACCCACGACTTTGCAAAAAGTGGTGATACGGACCCAGTTTTGCGGGACAGAAGCCAGGTGAATCCGTTTGGCGCGCAATTTCTGAGGGATCCACTCAGTGAATCTACTCGTGCTTTTGCGTGTTAGACTTTCATGGAGGGATCATGCGCTATGCAAAATTTGCGCTCAGAACGCTGGCTGGAACACGCTCTACGAATTTCGTAACAGACGGACACACACACACACACACACACACACACACAAAAAAACACGTAAACAACCCTTAGCCCGTTATTATAAGGTCTTGATTGCAGACCATGCCAAAAGGTCATACCTTTCCAATGCACTTTCGAATAGAGGACATAGCATAAAATCGTTCAACTATTTCCGCACACTATACCTACGTTTTCCCGTCGTTACCCAAAAGCATAGGTGGATAATGACGTAATTCATGTTTTGAAATGGCAAGTCAATATAAAAACTGGCCATTGCTATTATTGGTCCATTAAATTTTCAGCGCTCGGTGAATTTCAGAAAACATTTATCTGATTGGTCAATGAAGCGTTAACTCGCTATCAGCAAGTAGGAAAAAACGACGATGCCATGCTTTTGCATGGATATTCAGTCAAATTATAATATTTGAAAAGACGAAATAGCATAAGACTGTTGCCAAAATTAATTTAGCCAGAAGAAGCATGCGATGTCAAGCGGGTGTTGTTTTCAAGCAGCGTCAGGACTCACGTACTCAGTGTTACAAGATGACAGAAAAACAGATTACCAAATGAGCTGCACCTTTGAGTTGCCATAATTGGAATTGAAAGTGAAGCATCCAGGAAGCAAAGTGTGTATTCAGTATCAGAGAAAAATTGCAAAAAAAAACAGATACGAGACAAAACACATGAATGTAGCCTAAAGAGGTGATCGATTTTTAATTCACATATTTTTTCAGTGGATTTTTGTGAAAAAATAGATAGCAACAAATACTATATTCATCAGCTTCGAAGTAAATATGGAAGCAGCTGGAAATAAAATTTGACAATGAAAAGAAATTAGAACGAGCTAACTTCTGTTTGTATCTAGGGCTTGCTTATTGGAAGCCTCTTAATGATATTCATGCTATATTTGATCTCCCACCCAACAAGAAGGGATCCTTAATGTGGGGTCTGATATCGTACCCTACCTTACCCAAGCTGTTCGCGATCATATTTCTGAGTCAAAAATAACCAAAGAAGACGATTATTGTTTCTTCTGCAAAGCATCTCAGGCAGACCCGATTAGCGTCGCTGTGAAAAAAGCAGCCGTTTCAAATCTTTTCAGAAGAGATCTAAAAACTTGTGCGATAGGGTCTTCATGGGCGCTGAATTTGATACTCAACTCTGTACAAAAATTCAAAGCTTTCTAAACGGTGTGACCACATTTTTTAGGAACAACGAGATAACGAATGCCACTGCTCACCTGGCATAACTTTTTAAGAAATTATGATGAGATGCAAAATTCACTATTTGAATCAGCAACCTAAATAACCTGTGAGAGTTCTTAGCCGCTTTGTTTCTTTTCTGATAGCATGTGGCTTTTTACGGCTAAAACCTTCGTTGAATTACCTACCGTAATTTTACAGCAATAAGAAGCAATCGATGATTCGCTCCATACTGTAAATCTAAGTTTGACTCGCTCTACAAAATGGTACATAAACTTTTCAAAGGACTACATGACAAGAGAGTTATTAACTTTCAAGCAGTAGGCACATTTTTTGAACACCCTGTATATTACATTCAGGATCCCTTGATAGTGCTATTTCAAAATTATGAGTGCTCAGGCAGTATTTGGGGAAAGTTAATGCCACACTTTCTTGAGAAACTGGGATCTTAGTCAGCTTCAAACGATACTAAATCAGATAAGATCAAATTTTTTTGTCACATAATATTTTATCATAGTTGCGCTTCCCACCATCTTTCTACTCATCAAGTCACTGCACCCCACTCACCCTTTCACCAGTCCCAAAATGAATTAATTTCCGCTTCATTTATCTTTGCATTTCTTTCTTGGCTAATAAATTCTGTTTCTAATTAAATCTGCGACAAAGGTACTAGCCAGAAATCACTAGACTTATATACTGTTTTAGCATGTGCTAAGTGAAAAAGTGCGATTAGTTAGTGTATACGAAGGAAATTCGCTGCAAGACTAGAGTCAGACAACTAAAAAATACGATGACAATTTTACTGAACGTCCTTAATTAAGGCAGGCTTGGACGTGAGCGTACATGTGCTATACACTAGACGAAAATTTGATTCTGATACGATACAACTCATTTAGAGATTCCAATGAGAAACGCTCAGTGCTAAAATAAGAAGGAAAAGAGTAAAAACAGATTTCAAAAACATAAAACGATAATATCGATGCAGTTGTGTAGCCTTTTCATTCTATGCCCTGTCTAATAGTGTGTAAGATTCGAAAATATCTTTACTCAAAACCTTCTTGTGATGAAAGAAAGCTGCTCAACATAATGATTATAATAACTTTTGATACTGCCAAAACCAGTATTCAGTTCTGCCTAAATATGGTGAATTGTATATGATTATATTTCAAAAAATTTTGAGCATCTTATTATTGACGCACCTACACATTTTATCATAATTATTTTTGAATATGGGGTTTTCAAATAATGCAGAAGTTTGTCGTCAAATCACAGTAACGAAAAGATGTTTGAAAATAGAGAAAATTCCAATTCTGTAATTCCCTTCATTTTCAAAAAAACTTCTTTTTTTTTTGAAAATAAAAGGAATCACAGAGTTCCGTAAACGCGCTACATATTATATATATGACGTGAAGATTTGATGGTTTATATCGTATTCTGCGGTGACGACAACATTTGCGCGTGAACATATGTCATACTGTGAAAAGCCGTCAACATGCTTGTGAGCGTACAAAAACGTTGTAGTACATAATGCACATTACCACTGTTTACGAATATTCTCGGCATTGCAAAAAACACTCAATTATGCAATCCCTCCGGTATATTTTGGCACTTGTTCACTTTGTCCTGCCTATTGGCATACCCTTACCAAAGCGAAATTCGTAGTGACGAAGAGCGCAGGTTCATGCATCATTGACCATAGACTCCCTGTGTCGTAGTTTTCATACCCTTATATTGAGAGAGTGTCAATCCCAGACTTCGAAAAAATTATAGCTATGTAGGTATGAATGTCAAAATATGTCGATATCGCATGTTCTAATGAAATTTCCTCAAGCCTGAGCCAAAGAACTAGGATGATGTAGGAATGTGAAATAGTGCTGGTTGAATGATGGCATGCTTTGTTCGTTTACAAAGAGAGATGATTAGATGCAAAATGACATTGTCCATTGTTTGCTAGAAAAATGACTGAATAAATTCTAATCTACTCACCAGCGCTGGATAAAGTGCCGAACAGGAACAATGCGAGTGTTAGGAGTCCCATACAAGGTCATGCTTCGACCATCGGCAGCCAAAGCGGGGGTTTTATGGAAGGTCCTCTCACAATTTTTAGCCACTGTCAAGAAGACAAGAGAGCGGCTTGTAGAGCTGAGAGCAAAGAAGCCGAGAGAGGGCGGATTGTTGAAGGGGGACACCGAATAGGCGGAGCACGAATGCTGATTAGCTGCTCTCACCACTCTTCGAGCCGATTATTTACATCGCTGCTCTCTCGCTAAGCGTTAGTGCAATTACGGAAAAGAATCCTTAGAGCTTAAGGACAGAAAGAATGAACAGTTTCGATACTTGGCTCTTGCAGGAATTTGGGAGAGAAATGAGAGAGTGGTTTTTTCAGACCACCAAATTAGTCCGCATTCATAGCTGTGTGTGTGCAACAATGCGTTAAGCAGAACCGCCTACAACGCTTTTTCAACGTCTCCTTATAAGCTCCCTTCTACTTCATTTCCCTGATTATCCAGCCATCTCCGCGGCTTCGAAAAAGTTGAACGAAGAACTGCACGAAGTTTTATTAGGTACATGTTGGCTACATATTTCTATCTGGTATGAAGAAGAAAATGGACAAACAAAAAGCCTACGACAATACATAGACGTTCTTCCTCTTATTTACTGGAATAGTGCAATTAAGGTGGAAGCTGCTCAGCATTTACCAGGACTCCGCACGAGGTGGATTTTGGAAAATGCAAAAGTACGAAATCCCCCTTGATCTTCGCAATTTCGCGAAGTCCCCTCTGACTCTAAACCCTAAACGTAAAAAAACTCTCAAAAAAACGGACCGTCGACTAAAAAAACAAAAAACTTCACTATTTTTCCTTTTCGGCCTCAGAAAAGATACCCCATTGCTTTTTGTCCTGATCGTAAGAACGATGTGCAGCTTGCTTACAAGCCACCTGTGCCGAGCCCTGGTATCTATAGCACATGTGCAGAAGATTTTTTCTTATAGATCAGTTTTTTGGTGCACCTGTCAATTACTCTAAGCCTTCGACTGTTGTTAATAAGAATTCAGAGCTTCCGGTAGACTGAAGCACCCTACTTTACCAGATTTTCTCACAATCGGGTATTCAGATTAAGTGTGTAGGTAACATTTATTTTTGACGGTCTACCCCACTTCCCTAAAAAAGGCATTAGCCAAAAAAACTAGTCGAGAAATTATATGTAATGGCCTATGTTTTTAGGAACAGACCTCGCCACACATACAGCTTATTGAGGAATTTGAAGATCTACAGAAGTGAAAAAAAGGGAAATCAAAGTTGGGCCTCTTCAATTCAGCACGATATTTAGCCTCTCTGTCTGTAACTGACACTGATGGGTATATTTACTGAAAGAATGTTTGTGAAATAGTGCCAACAGATAAAAGGGAATGCTTTTGCTTGAACTTAGCGTGCAACGCAAGACAAGATGGCGATTACAGAAGGCGGATGGGTCCAAGAATTTTTGTTCGGCAAAGGAGAGAGGCATTTTCCTCGAATAAAGGGCAAGGCGTTAGCCATGCATTTCCCAAAAGACTGTGCTGCTCCCCAACTTTTTAGCAGGCATAGAACCCCAAAAAATTTTTTAAAAAAGGGGGAAGGCCTTGGCGACAACCTCGAAAAAGATGTTCGTGAAGCTTGTAACCTTAAAAAATGCTCAAAAAATTGTTCCAATCATTACTAGTCACTTGGAAATTTTATAAGTCATACAGATGACTTCCAAAAGTTTTGCGCTAATTTCTGGGAGGAGGCGGAGAAGCATGGGAGGTGGGAGAGGGTCTCGCTCCGCTATTTTTATAGACTATGGTATCGGATCATCTCCCCTTCGTCGGTCCTTTCCAAAAATCATGTCGCATTTGTTACCAGCTTCGCAGGATGTTTCGGACGATGTTGAATGGATTTCAAAAGTTATCAAAAGACAGATTTTCGGAGCGACCAATCTTCAGCTCACAGCACCGCTAGCCAATTTAGTGATAAAGCCCCAACCAAGGCCCAGCACGAGGCGGCATTTGGAAATCTTAAAAACGAAGTCCCATTTGATGCTGCAAAAAATTTAGAAATAACCTTTTGTGGATCTATGGAAGTAAGGCTTATAATGAGTGGATAAAGCTGAAAAAAAAACCAGAAAATTAAGGATGATCAACAGAAGGCGGAAAAGAGGAAGGTCTTTTATATCGTTAAGTGCCGTAGGAAAGCAGTGAGATTTAAACTTGGACTAAAGTGAATAATCGTAGATAGAACTTTAACTGAAGAATCTATTTATGTAAGAAATTCCGAAAAATTATGTGAGGAAGTGGGTAAATTATGACTCTGTTTGGTATCGCGCAACCTCAGGGTGCTCCCAGGTTGCGCAGGAGCAACCTAAAAAAGAAAAACTCTTATAACTTCTTTCATTCACATAATTTTTTCATAATTCTTCATACCTATCTTTTTCTCATCATCGCAGAGCTATATACCAAATTTGATGGCTCAATATTGCCTAGTCGTTGTAAACAAACTGTTTGTTTTGTTTATCTTTTGTGTATAAAGATCATGTTTTAACAAGTTGGGAATTGTAGGAACACAAGTTGGTGCACTGATCGTGTTTGTAACACATTAATTGACCTGTTAGTTCTTGAATGACGTTAGAGGCTAATGGTTTACTATGTGTAAGAATTGTGCTTGCTATCCTACCAGATCTGGAAATCTCCTTTAAAAACGTTACTTTCCCTTTTGCTTCTCCCCAGAAAACGATATCCAGCGTGTGAAAGCGTCACCTCTGCTGAGCCCTGGCCCCAACACTACGGCAAATAGCTATGTTCCTCTTGAAAATGAGTTGATGTAAAGAATTTTCTTTGTTGTACAATCTATCAAGAATTAATTCATGAGAATGTTTCTAACTTTAGCTAAGTATGAATGCGTTGCGAGTTTTGCCCATAAGTACTGTAACGATCATGTAGTCCTTGCGGGAACATGCAAATCGAAACATTGCCAAAAAAGGCGAACGCTAATAAGTTACAAAGCTCATATGACTGAGTCAGATTTCAGTATAAGATTGGCAAAGAGTAAATGAGTCTAATTAGATAAAATAATGGCACATATGTGAACCCGAATTCAAGCCAAGAGAGCGATTATGTAAGGATTAAAAGTTGCATTTGGAAGTGCAATTCGTGCGAACTTACAAGGAAAGGATACTCGATGGCCGTGACCATTTGGAATAAGATGCATACCGTAAGATGCATCACGAAACGCTGGTTCTAAATCTGTGCTCGATAACTGCGAAACAACCTTCTGAAGAAAGCTATGAACTTTTTTTGTTGAAAATTTGCGTATTTTTTGTAGCTAAAGCCACCAGATTTGTTCTAGGTTAAGTTTAAGCTACTGAAGAAAATCTCAAAAGGAATACTAATGTATTATTTTATGAATCAGTATGCCGAACCCAAGTTAGTACGGCATACTGACACAGTGTCGTCCGTGTCATTTGTGCGGACTGACTTCTCACTAACACCGCGGTGAATCAAAGACCTCCGAAGACGACGACTGTGTCGAAACGTAAGGTGAATAAACGATACCACCGTACTAACCTGGGTTCGGCATACTGACTCATAAAACTACATCAGAATGCCCAGGTTCAGAGAAGAGAGAACTTGGAACTTACTAATGTATTATGCCTATATTAATCATATTCAGCATCTAAAAAAGAAGAAAATTTCTTGGATGATTTTTACCCGCTGCAGTAGCGCAATTTATTCATCTTATATATAAAGCTGAATGTCTGTTTGTATGTATGTATGTATGTCTGTCTGTATGTATGTATGTGTGTACGTATGTTCCGAATAGAAAATTCCATTTCTGAACCGATCCGGACCAAACTTGGCACACATACACTACGGGCCCCGGCGGGTGTCATAGGCTACTTTTCGTCATCGATCGGTATCGATTTTATCGATTTTTATCGATTTTTTTGCTGAGTTCACCTACGGGGCTGGGAGTTGGCACAGGGGGGTAATCGAGCATGGGGATTCCGAATACAATATTGGTTTTCAGGATTATCGATTACTTTTATCGATTTTATCGATTTTTTTGCAAAGTTTGAGCTACGGGGCTGGGAGTTGGCACAGGGGGGTAATCGAGCATGGGGATTCCGAATACAATATTGGTTTTCAGGATTATCGATTACTTTTATCGATTTTATCGATTTTTTTGCAAAGTTTGAGCTACGGGGCTGGGAGTTCGCACAGGGGGGTAATCGAGCATGGAGATTCCGAATACAATATTGGTTTTCGGGATTATCGATTACTTTTATCGATTTTATCGATTTTTTGCAAAGTTGGAGCTAGGGGTCTGGGAGTTGGCACAGGGGGGTATTCGAGCATGCTGATCATCCCCAAGGGGGGTGATCAGCATGCTCGATTACACCCCTGTGCCAAATTCCAGCCCCCTAGCTCAAATTTTCAAAAAATCGATAAAATCGATAAAAGTAATGGACGATCTTGAAAACTAATATTGCATTCGTAATCTGCATGCTCGATTACCCCCCTGTGCAAACTCCCAGCCCCGCAGGTCAAACTTTACAAAAAAAATCGATAAAATCGATAAAAGTAATGGACGATCCTGAAAACTAATATTGTGTTCGTAATCAGCATGCTCGATTACCCCCCTGTGCAAAATCCCAGCCTCGCATGTCAAAATTTACAAAAAATCGATAAAATCAACAAAAGTAATCGATAATTCTGAAAACTAATATTATATTCGGAATCCCCATGCTCACTTCCCCCCTGTGCCAACTCCTAGCCCTGTAGGTGAACTCTGCAAAAAAATCGATAAAAATCGGTAAAATCGACATCGATCGATAACGAAAAGTGGACTGTGACACCCGCCGGGGCCCGAAGTGTATGTGTGCCTAGTTTGGTCCGGATACGGCGGAGCCGGGTAAGCCAGCTAGTGCAAAAATAATCATAACTCCATCCAGGTTATCGTCTCGCAGATATGGAAGACAGTATTCGACCAGCATTAAAAGGCGCATTTTTTGATATAAAGATCATTACGGATAGCCACGGTGACCAAGTATCCTTCTCTTGTTAGCAGTAACAGCTCTAGCCTTCATTTCGCAATAACTCTTCAAAAAGGTAATATTCTATACGTTCTCTGATCATGACGTTAGACCGAAATAAAGAACTTAACAAACCTGCGTGGCTTACAACATATCTTCAAAAAGGATTCTTCTTCATACAAAGTCAGTAGTGAGGCGCTCCGAATCTTCCAAGATATTGCCCAACAAATCTATTGTAACTTTACATATAATTTCCATTTTTTTTCATGTTTTCTCCCTTCTAGCTTTATAGAAGTTTTCCAAATTCATATTAGCTTAATCGGAGTAAAGACTAACAGTAAAAGATATCTTTGAGCATCTAGATGGTGAAAGAGTGAAATTCTTCTAACAGGAAAAAAATCAGTAGAACTTTAAGACACAGAGAGAATGGAAAAAGAATAAAAAGAAGTTCGAATTCAGACCAAAGTTTGGAAGATATGCTTGAAGACACATTGAAGTACTGAATAATGTTTGTGTGATTCGACAAACTGATTTCAAGAAATACATTTTTTGTAAAGCTATGCGGTTCGCATTTCAAGCAGAAGCGTTTTCATACTATTTGCTGAATAAAACTGGTGATAAGAAGTGTCTCATGAGATGGCGATGTCGCATTCTTTTTTGTAACACAAATTTGCACGAGTAAAATTACACTTTCTCAAAAAATTTGATTGAAGTGGCATTGCTAAGATCACTCACAAAGTTTTTGTGGCAGGTAAGGAAATCGCTGTTTGTCAAGCAGCAAAAAAGGTTTTTTCAAAGATGACACTGATATTTGATTGATAGTAAAAACAGATACAGATCAAACATCTTTCAATCTCGTATGCTTACATCAGGATTAGAGTGATAAAAAAGCTCAAGATAAAGTCACATCACATCATATCGACAGAAAAAACAGCAGAGAAAGCTGTTTGAGCCATTTCTCAGGCCCACCAATCTGAAGCATAGCAAATACAAACACAACAATTTTCAACAATTAAAAAGATGCATTCGAAATGACATTCTGTGGGAGCTAAAAAGTGATTCGACTTGCTTTTTATTGAAAGTGCAACAGATCAACGCCTATTCGCACTAGCCACGTCATGGTGCGATAAGCGTTTATATGTGAAAATTAATTCCAAAAGATACTGGTTTAATTTGCATTTTTCTACTAGAGAGAAAGAATTAGATGAATAAGGTATGCTGTCTTAAGTATTGCTACAGCTTAGTGTGTGAAGACTCGTAGATATTCCAGATTATCTCCAGTTAGCAAAAACTAGTGCAGCAAAACCCGCGTCCAGAGCAAATATAAAGAAACACATCTAGAATCATCTCTGCAATTGAACAGATGACCAAATATTATAATTTTGCGATTAATTTCATTGATGATCACCCACGAGCTTCATTGCGCTCTCATCCACGTTTTTTCCACTCAGAAAGTATATATCTTATAATATCTATATCTACTTATCTATCGACTTATATCTCCCGCCTTGTACGCACAATCCAACAATTCTCAGTCATATACAGAGAAGAACTTTTCACGTCCGAAACCTTTTGGATAGTGATTTATGACCTATAGGGAAGAAATTTTTCTTCTCAAAATTAACAAAAAATGCACAAAACAACATAGAGAGCAATGCAATAAAACAAGGGCAGTTATAGTGGTGCATATGAATGAACGGAACACTCCTTCCAGGAAGAGACCTCCACCATCGACACGAAGATGAAGTACGAGGCTGGTCAATCTATAATTTAAGCATTCACAAGCTTCCTTAGAGTACCTTGACAAGATGAGTAGATCAAATCTTTCAAATGCTTGAACCAGACCATCTTTTCTTACAGATCTTATCCGGCTCAAATTTTGGAGCCTGGGAATGAAAATCTTGGATTTCTTCTCACATGCTCTATGAAGCGAGTTTATTGATGAGTTGAGCACTTTATATGACCGTACCGAGATGTAGCAGCTCACGTTGACTAAACTTTGAAGTTAGATCGTTACCAATTACTTCTGCGCGCTAAGAATGGAATAAGCAGCTCTGCCTTAGGCCTCGGGCAAAGTTCACGCGGTTTTGTCGCCGCGATTCTCCTACAGGACAACGTTACGAGTTCATTGAATGCCAATCAACTTGCATTCCGATTGTGGTAGTTTCGGACGGAACCAATCATGAGTAAATATCACAAAAGAAATGCTCGACAACATGGAACGTAATAGTTGCCTTTTTGGAAGAATCGCGAGAACTCTGTCTGAGGCCTTGGGCAAATATGAATCATATCCAATACAGTTCCAAAATGCGCGGGTTCATTCGTAAGAGGGGGGGGGGGAGGGACAAAGAAACTTTTCGGAGCTTGTAGCTAGGGATTCCGAAGATAAGTCCATGCTTACAATTTGTTCGAGAATGTATACCGATGGGTCTTTACGAAGCTAAAAAATTCAAAAAAATATTTCTATTCGTAAGTGAAGTCGCTTGCACAATTTTATATCCCTTGTTGGCTACTTCCAAAATTTTCGTTTTCAGAAGGCATCATTTAGATCGCGGCGCCCGAAGAAGCGTTGTCATCAGGGTAAAGCGGGAGGTGCGGCACGCCGCAGGAGGGGGTCGTAAGGGGGGGGGGGGGTGGGTAGGGGGGGGGGGGTCGTGCCAGGGTCCGGCCCAAGGGGGGGGGGTCGTATCCGACGGTCGTGTGCCGCACCCCCCGCTTTACCCTGGTTGTCATTCCCCTCCCGCCCCTCCCCTCGGCTCACCACTGTCATAGCTATATTTTATTTTAATTTACATTCTAGTTCCATCAAAAAAACTCAATCAAGCAACTCCAACAAAAAAAACAACTAAATCCGAGTCAGAACACAACTAACGTGACAGAAGCCTTGCCACCTCTAAAACTGTAATTCCTCTTTCTAGTCATTTCATCTTAGGATAGTTGAATTAGCAAGTTTCTAGTGTTTCTCTAGCGCGGCCTCATTCGCAAAGGAAGTGAATGTCAAACCAAGCCAAGGAGAGCTGCTTGCCTTAGCAAAGTTCATGTGTTGAAAACGAAATTTTTGATCTCTACGACTTATGATTTTGCACAGATTTATAGACAGAAGGATGCTGCAGTTAAGATTTGAGCTATTACATGAGGTGAACTGATAGCATGTATGACTGAAAAGACTCTTATACTCTTATCACTCTTAATCCTCCAATGAAAACTATCGTTATCATCAGTGAATAATATACTGTAACTCCTTCGCAAAAAGCTCAAATTTGGAAATGCAACACAGAGACTAATCCAACTCTTCCACTTTTATTTATCTTAAAGCAAACAAAAAATGTGCACTAACGAGAAAGGCGATTATAAACGCTTGGTCGGACTTCCTCCACATATTCAACCTCTTCGTACTGGTCATCGCCATCATCCCACATTGCATCTTCGGTAGAATACTCTTCGTCATCCAACGACATCTCTTCATCATCAACATCAGCTTCATCTAAGTCTGCTCGCACAAAAGGTCTCTGCAAACAAACCGTATAGCTGAGATAATTGCACAGAAAAAATTCTTTGCTACGAACCTGTACAACGCGAGGTCTGTCTAAACGTCCTGCTGTTGCCACTTTACCCAGTCTCGCTTGCAATGGTTTCCGAGCCACCACGCGAGGACGTACAATCAGCTTCTCTCTTGGGGCTGCACCGCGCAACTTAACAGTTACGCGAGGGAGTTCGGACGAACGATTCTTCGAAATGCGGTTGACAATTGATGTAGAAACTCCAGTTCTTGGCTGAATGAAAGCCAATGTACGAACTTTAACGGTGATGTGAATACGTTAGGTCGTTTACATACCGCTAATAACAGGTTTTTATCATAAATTTAGAAAGCGAAAAATTTTCTGCTATGACGTTGTGATCGACCGCACTTTTTATCTGATCAGGGAAACATATGCGGTTTCCGGAAACCTTGATCAGAACCCACGACTGGCAATTTTCAATTCAAAACTTGTGAAAATTAGCGCAAGCTTGTTCAAATGAAGCCACCATAATTTTTTTAAATGCATACCAACATCACATATATGATAGCTGAGATGTTGAGCAAGAGAGTATAGAAAGGTACGTGCACGAAAGCAAAAAAAGACTACATAACAAACTTAATTGCTTCAAAAAGGATGCTATTTTTACAATGTGCATAGCTGACGAATTTACTTTGACTCCAGTTCCCGTATCCAGTAGAAAAGAGAGAATATATATAAAACTATTTATTACCGCCTTGGAAATCCTTCGCACCACTCCGCCACTCCTAGAGGGAAGCTGAACTCGCACAGCAACGTCATCACCTACTTCAGGCCAACGAGCATTGCGGATACTGAAATGCCAAAACCTCAGTAAGTTTGCATGCTAATATTGAGATAAGTAAAATTCTGCTGACCTTTGCTTGTGGGACTTTGTGATGGCAGGTTTCTCACCGATATCTGAATGCAGTCCTCGCACACCAAGACGAGATATTATAGGATCGTCCACCAGCATTTCTTCTGCAAGACGCGGATTTTTCTCCATAAGGCAGTGATCACTTATTTTTGAAGTAATGGTATCATTCAAAAGTCTCTCAAAATCCAATCAGAAGTTCATTTTTCCGCTTCAGTTACATATAAAAAGTTCTCAAAAGCCAACAGAAAACCATGCGATTCAGTTCGAGAGCATGAGATTGTATGGGCGGATACCGCATGCTTTTGAGGTGTGGAAACATAGCTTGCAGTTGATAATCAAAACATGCACTTCTCAAACACAGTCTTCTGTGGCCGTATTCATCAACGAAACCCGTGGGTTCCGGAACCCACTGGATTAGTGCTTATGATGAATATTGATTCTACTCCAGGGAAGAATCGATATTCATCAAAAGCACTAACCCAGTGGGTTCCGGAACCCACGGGTTTCGTTAATGGATACGGCCACTGGAGAAGAGGAACCAAGACAGCTCCCTTGAGAAAGATCTGGCACAGCACAACTATCGCTTATACATCAACTATAGCCTGACACTACAGAAGAAGAACCTATTAACAAACAACCCTGTGGTGGGCGAGACGAAATCTGGTTTTTGTATTGTCAACGTTGAAAAAATGAACTTCTGTCGGTGTGAGCAAACACTCGTGCAAAATCAGATATCTCTTGAGCGCAACCAAGCAAAGCCACAGTCAAGTTCAGGTGATAGGAAGCAGAAAACTTTTTGAGAGGTCATATAAAATCATATTCAGAAAGATAACGAGATTACTTATGATGAGGTATTTGCAAAACCTACCTCGCTCCTGGCGCATCCGGACTACAGCCGCACTCTTTTTATCAATCGGGCTCACCGATCTGCCACCTTGGCGGACACCACTAGTACCCCGCACAGCCAGCCCTGAAACACTACTGAAATAGCAGTGAGTGGGGGGAAAGAGTACAACAAAGAAAATGGCAAATCATAGTCAAAATTGCTTATTTGCGAGCTTCTCACAGAACAAATTTGGAATGACATGATCTCGAAAATCTTTAGCGTAAGTAGGATGTCCGAAAAAGAAAACCGATGTTTCAACAAAACTCTCGTCTTCACTGCAAAATCAGGACAGCACTTCGATGATTTTGCAGCGAACTACAGCTATCTTTCAAAGCCTTGAACTTTCAAAAATGTTAATTTAAAAGTTGTATTAATCAGCCTATTCGCATTCATTTCATTTGATGACCGATGTCACTTTACTTCGGCTAGTAAAGGTTCGCTTACTATACTTTTTAGAGCTAAAAAAGTCGTAACTCTCCCAATTTCATACTACAGTGCATACATACAGCATAACTTATTATCGTTACGATGATTGATATCATAAATGGGCTTGACTGAGCCGATAATTACCGGATTCACTTCCGGATATCCGATCTTTTTAAAATAGAAATTTGGATGTCATAAGGGGCAAGCTATGCCTTTGACGTACTGGGCATCTAATATTACCGGGAAAGAAAAATCCATCGGATGGATGACGAAAAGCAGAATGCAGAATGCACTATGATAATCAGAATATGTAACCTAACAAAACAAACAATTAAGATGCCCCCATACTGATTTCAAGAATAAGAAAAAACCCTCTTTTCAAAAACCGCACTGAGTCAGAGAAAAAAATTGTTACTTAGAATAAATGACTACAAGACAAACAAACCGTGTTTGCGCATCATAATTGCATTCTGCATGATCTGCTTAGTGCGATGGGTGTTACCCTCGGGCATTTTGATATGGTAAATCTCATGTCGATCGGGAGGAGGTTTACCTCTGCGAGCCTCTCCATTGCTCACTGCGGTAGAACTTGAGGACCCCTCAGAATCTGTAAAATAGAGAATAAAATGCCGCAAAGTTGTTGAATTCTTCGCGGGACATTATTACTGCAAGATGTAACAACAGAAGGAACTGGATAGGGGCAGATTTTTTGACAGCAAGACAAAACGACATCAAATATCCTTGAGAGCGCCGACACACGAGTCAAGCAAGAATATCATGAATTTGGGTGATGAGGCAGAAGAAGGATCAGCTAAATGAGGCGAAAGTAAAGTTTGCAGTAGATTTATGAAAAACATGACCAGATTGTCCGCTCACTAGCATATCTAAGAATGCTAAAGTTGTTGTTTTACTCGACGTTTAAAATGGAAACTTACTTGATCCAGGTCCACTTATTCGCACACGAAGCTTCGAGGGTGTAATTGACCCCATGTCTAACGACGCATCCTTTGCACTGCGTAGTATGGCTAACTGAATTCAGAGCATATAAAAACACATCATGAAGTGAGAGCTGTTTTATTCTAACCTGATCACCAACTGCTGTCACCCCCAAATCGGAAAGAGTTGCTTTATCGAGATCCGGGAGCATATCCTTCGTAACCCTATTACAAACTTGTTGAACAGAAGAAATCAGCATAAGTCTATGCTTTAAATTGCTGGAGAAGTAGTTAGATACCTGTTCTGCCGGAAAACTTCAGCATATCGCGAAGATACCCCTGCTGGTATGCCGATTTTGGTGAAAAACGAGTGCCAATCCCACATGCTCTCAAATATCTTCATTAACATTTATGTTTCCACTCACAGCAAATATTCCATTCTAAAAATAAACGACGCGCAAGAAAAGGGTGTGTTGGAATACCTCTAACAAATAGGAACATATAGTAGCATATTTACGAGAGTATTTATAGACTGAACAGACGACACATCAACCTAACCTAAACAGATGGTGTGACGACGACACTAATGCAACCTTTTGTAAAAGGACGCCTAATTTACAAAATGTGGAATGCCGTGATCGCACAAATTCGGCGTTACAGCGGTTAAAATCCTCGAGTCATTTTGGATCATTCTCGGATAAACTTATTGAACCTTCACGTTATAGCATTGCTTTCCATACTCTACCGATGCCAAACAATGAAATAAAGTAGGCCCGCACTTGCATATGCTGAGATTGAGTCGCGGAATTCTTGAAAGTTACTCACTCAAAGTGTGCAAGTGACTTGTTTGTATTCTGCAAGTGACTTGTTTGTATTTGTAAATAATTAAAATATTTTTAAAAATTTCTTAAAAATTCATTTTAGCCTTACAAAATTTTTTTCGGGAACCTGCTGACGCCACGCCCCTTTTTCTTTAATTTCGTGTAGGAAGCATGCCGAAAAATTATTCGGAGTGCCTGGCTGACCCACGCTTCGTCAGGAAAATTTTTTTGTCGCCTCCCCCCGAACGGAAATCCTGGGTACGCCGCTACTGTAATGTAACGTTACGGTAGTTACACCGGAGATAGGGACGAGGCACAAACTTTAGCTTGAACTCTTCGAAAAATAATGCCTTCTAGAAACTCGAGTATGAAGAGACTCATGCTAGCCCATCAGAAGATTATCGATTTCACCGAGTTTACAGATCTTTTGCATTTTTCATCTTGGAGGCTCAAATCTTACATATATAGGGTTATGCTGATTACGGAAATGATAGTCTTGGCTTCTAGTGTCGTCGTATTACCTCAGTTACTTGACTTTTGTAAATTTCACCGTAGTACTACCGTAGTTCTACTGTGGGACAGTATTAGACAAAATCACCGCTATAATCATGACCACATGAGCTAATAATCCCAAAATACAATTTTTCAAGTTTATGATGTTGGGTTCGTACAGAATGGTTACCGTAACCATACGTATGATGCCAAAAATCGAAATAAATCACAGATGATTAGATCCTTCCATATCTCGCCGGGGAGAGACTTGAGGAACATGTTTTGGATTTTTTCAAAAAGACTACCATTTTACACAATATGAACCACCCATGGGTGGGTCGTAAGATTGAAAGAGCGAAAAAGGCTCTGGTCCGAAATGGCAGCGATTGAAAATCTGGCTTCGTCGTGAATGTGTTAACTGCCTGAAAATGGAAAATCGTATTTTCGACCAATCCCTACGGACACCCACTCGCACACGTTCACCCACTCTACATCAGATACAAAGTATGTGCAGTTCCGTAATTTTCCCATGGATGGGAATGAAGGAAACAAATTTGACATGGTTTTGCCAAAGCAATCGTGAGCTTCTCACATAAGGATGAATCTATACTAAGAACCTTTGGAAGTATAACTACGAAACTGCAGCTTTGTATAAGGCCAGACATAAGGACATAAAATTTGACCGCAGAAAAAAACTCGAAAAACGCGACATATTTGCGCTTTTGTGCTTTTTTCTTGTACTCTACTTATAGAAAAACATCAGTATCGTTAAGAGTATGTATGTACATAATTGCCTGTGCGGAGATCCCTAAGATTTTTGTGGACGGAGTTACGACTCGGGTACTTGAGTTTTTTTTATATTCTGCTCAGAAGTTAAAAGTCTAGGTGGAAACGTTCCTGCGGATGTATGTATGCAGATCTAACAGTTGGTACCCTACTCACTTTTTTAACCTGCGCCTGCAGCGGTAGGACCAATGCGACAATATTTTACAACCTGTCGGCGATTCATAAACCGCAAAGACTGGGCGCCGTTACGTCCGATCAAGATAGCTCGGGCTTGGAAGAAACAACAGATAGAATGAGAAACGAAAGCGCGCTTGATGAGGGAGACGCCGATACGTCCGCAGTCTTTGCATGCGATGAATTGCCTATACAACATGATCGTTGTATGGTACGTTCTGTCTCACCATCTTGCATAGATTCTACACCTTGTAAGTTACAAATCCATGAAAATGCAACGCACTGAACTGCTGTGTTGTTGATCTCACTTCATAAAAAAAGGAGCTGGCAATGATTTGAGGCCGAGAATTCCACTCTAAAAAAAGCTTCGGCACCTGTAAAATTTGCCAATCAATGCAATTATACTGAAGGATAGAAACACAGTCGAAATGTTTAATTGTCCTCAACCTCAACAGTAGTGGTTAGACATCTTTTAAGCAATGTCACGGTTAGACCCCAAGAGGCCGTATTCTTATTGGATGTGAGCACCTGGACGCTACCTTTGAGGCGGAACATCAGTAGAAATTCAAACATCAAACTTGTAACCTCATTCGATGGGTGATGGAATCTTATGTTTGCAAATCTTTATGCATGTCATTATACAACAATCTAAGCATGTTTACACTTTTCTCTCTTCATTTTTTACAAACCTCGTATCAAGTGAATTATCAAACAGAAAATACACTGAAGTGATAAAGCATGATGACTTCAGGAAGTTGATAGATGCAAGACAGAAGCATTATCTCGTGACACCAGTGGCGTACCCAGGATTTCGGCTCGGGGGGGGGGGGCGACAAAAATTTTTTCTGATGAAGCTGCGTGGCGTTAGCCACGCACTCCGCAAAAATTTTTGGTATGCTTCTCAAAATTTTCGGTGGCCCATAACCCCAAAATTTTAGAAAAAGGGGGCGTGGCGTCAGCCACGCCCTCGAAAAAAATTTTTTTATAAAGCTAAATTGAATTTTTAAATAATTTTAAAAATTATTTTAATTACTTACAAGTATAAATAAGTCCTTTACACATTTTTATACCTCATGTAAGTAACTTTCAAAAAGTTCGCGACCCATTCTCGGGGGGGGGGGGGGCGCGCCCTTCCCGCCCCCCCCCCCCCCGGTACGCCACTGCGTGGCACATAATTCAAGAAGGGAGTTTTCATAGTGATGGTTGACGTCTACAATAGAGGACTCTCCTTCTTTTCATGATGTCGACTATACGCCTTTTGGGTATCTCAGCTTCAACCATGGAGAAACCAGCCGCTAGAGTTATTTGAACATGAAGAAGTGTCTCTTTGGGAATGAGGAGAGCTGCTTCTCCTGGCTTGTGGACGCTGAAAAAGTTTTGATTGTACAAGATAAAGACGGCAACGCGGCGTTTGTAACTTCTTTCTTGCAAAATCTAATATGACTATGGTTGCATTCAATGCCTCTCCTCGTGATTCCTCTCGCACTACACTGTTTTACCGGGCGGTCGATGTATCAGATATGATTGCATTGAATAGCACCCATGCCCTCTCTCTTTCAAAACTAAATAAACATGACAAACTTACGTAACTCCCAAAACAAGTCTGACTGTGTCGCACATTCGTAGTGGATCGGTGGGTAAATCGGCACCCATGTTGTAATCAGCATGCAACTCGCTGAAAGTATGTGCAATCCATGAAGGTCTATTATTTCATATCTTAGGCTTGAGATATACCTGACGATGGAGGTATAGCGGGTGTTGGCGAATCGCTGATGTCTGCGCTGCTCTTAGCTGCTTGGGGCTGCTGCGCTGGGTACGCTGTGGGTGCAAGAACAAAGTAGCTTTGCCCTTACTACGCTTAGCTTAGGTCATTAAGGAAAGTAAGTCTTGACGATTACCAAAACTGAGAAATAACATGAGACCCAAAAAGTCGTGCCGTTTTCATCAAGAAATTTTATTTATAACAAGTATAAAATGGCAAACTAAATGTTGCATATACTGAGAAAATTTCAAACATTTGACAGACATGCGAGTATCACAGTAGAACCTTGATGTGTGCTTGAGGCAACATCTTAACTATCTAGGTCATAGCAGACGTTAATCTGTTGAGGAGTAGTGGTAATATCCCACTGAATCGTTTAAATCCTTTAGCTTTTCATCGTTACTCTGATTTGATTACGCAGTTGATCAGATTTCATTCTTTGTCGACTTTGTCAAATCTTTATCGATTTTCTTATCGATGCATTTTGCGTTTCGGTCTTGAAAATTTGTCATAGTTCATCAGTATCGAAACTGCTCTAGAAATGCTTCAGAAGTTCAGAAATATGTTAAAAAGGGGCAAATCCGAGCAAAATCAGCGTTAGCAGCTCGAAGCAGCTGAGAGAAGCTCACAAAAAGTGAGCTTCATATCGCGTAGCAGCGAGGAGCAGCAACGAGCAGCTGGGAGCAGCAGGGAGCAGCAAGAAGCAGCGCAGCATCGCTAGCTATAGCGGGTCTGTTTCGCGTTGGCTGCAGCAGCTAGGAGCAGCAGCGTCGCCTGGCGTCAATCGATACGCACAAAAGACGTTGCTCGCAGCGTCTTATCGTCAGCTATAGCCACCCATCGTCAGGTATATCTCAAGCCTTAGAGTGACATCGGCCTCCAACTTTTGGGTGAAAAGAATATGAGAAAAACGCTAATGACTAGACTGGTACGCTGGTGCTCCGCGACCGTTATTACGATCGAGATGGAGACACTCACCCACAATCGCACAATAGCGCACATGACCACTTTATGTCATCATGACTGCACAGACCTTGTCCGACCCATGAATTCGGTCCAAGATCATCAAAGGTAGGCAAGTTCCTGGGATAAAGACCAAAATAGCTGTAGTTACCAAATCTTGTTGAAAAAATCAAAATAAAAAGTGTGTGCTAGATTAATACCTTGCTATAGCGTGGATCAAAGTCTTCGGTAGCCTGTAAATAGTGATAGATTCTCGTGTATGGTGAGGTACAGCAATTAGCTCCTGGAAATTTAATCAAAGTCATTCCCTACAAGCAGTAAAGTCAAAGAATAAGCAAATCAAGTGCTGCGAAAACCACAGCAGATGCTTGGAAGTGCTTTCCAACACTCATATCATGCCATTGTGTTTCCAAAATTACAAATCAAATAAATCTCGTTCAAGCAGATTCTAACAATTTGAGTGCCACAAGAAGAACAATGATATATAATTCAAGCAATTATGACTGGGAAGCGTAGTAGCTGCAGAAAGATCGAACCGCCGGTTCCCCGGCCAAGACCTTTTTTGAGCCTCATAAAAGAACAGCGAATACCCGTGACATAGATACCCAAAAGTTCAAGACTATGAATAGAACTTGAAACCTAACTTTAATGCGCAATATAACGCCAACTTGGATAGTGAAACGTCGTACATGCGTTATATTTCGCGATCTACTGTGCATTTTGATCGAGAATGTTTGCCGTTAACTCAAAACTTGGGTTACAGCCAATTAACACTCACTCAGGTTAAGAGGTAAATCCCAAACAAAGTAACGTAGATCTCAAATGTGCAGAATATGACAAACTGCGGAATGTAGTCTAATACCAAAATGGCATAGTTGGTATCCCTGAAGACATCTCATCTTTTGAGTTATGCACCATAGCGCGGGAGTCAAGAGCAGACATTCTTGCATAAATCATACTAGAAAGACTTGGTACTGAAGGAATCGAGAAAAAAACAGATGCTTAAGGTGTGCTGGAATACAATTGATAAACGCTTGTAAAATTACTGTCTCAAGATACTTTACCCTTAGAAATGCGAAGAACTCGTTGTAATCCAGATCACAGTCGGGCAGAACAATAAGAAAGTCGTGTTTTTCATAATCCACGCAACAAGGTGCACTAAAAAGCATAAATGATATTTCGTATGCGCCATACCACAAAGAACCAATGCTTCAAATAGATGCGACAGTGCATTTCAGTCAAGTCTATAACTGGGAGAGGAGAATCCAGACTGAGTGAGACTAGTTATGCTGTCCACATTGCCGAGCAAGATTTGGGATTAGCAGTTACACAGTTAATCTTTACTAACATGGATTTGTTTTTCAAACATAACGCTAAGTAGATTGGGATCGCGGAAGCGTGTTTGCACAACTACGGGAACAACCTAAGAATACACGAGAACACGAGGAGGAACTAACGAAATCATTTTCCATTTTACAGTGTGTTGAACTAGGAGTGCTCTTGGCATCGATTCTAGAGCTCAAACAAGTATTAGGAGTCCAGATTATATGTTAACCACCTTCATCTTCAAGCGATAATGTAGGCTTATATTCATTCAGCGACGCCTGGTACAGCAATAAATACCGAGCAAGTTTTGAGCACTGGTCGGCTAGATGTTGGAATTGCAAAAACTGAGACATTCTCACAAAAGGACCTATCATACTTCGCCCAAAGGCGCTCAAAACAGTGCAAAAGCGCCCAAAAGCGTCAGAGCGCCCCCTTTCTCGACGCAGCTCTTTGAAAATACCAGTCAACACTACAAATGACCGCTATAGTGCAATAGGAACTCGCTGTCTCTCGAAAATATAGATTAGAAATCATGACGATGGCACCAGCCAGAGTTCAACCAATTTACATGTTATCTCAGCAAACTGTCGAAAGGCCTTTGCGAGCAACGATTACGAACGATGCGTCAAAGTAATTTGTACAGGTAGATAGCCCCTCAGCGGTAATGAGGTGTAACCTAGAAGTGAGCATGCAAACGGCATTAAAGGCAATGTCCGGGTAAAAACTCGATCTTGAGATTTTTTGCTTACCCCGGTCTTTTCGCTATGCTGAATCCGAAAATGCACACTGGAGAGCGCGAAAACCGCGAAAAACGGCTCTAACACGGGACTGAAATCAGCAGGTGGGCGGGGTCCTCCACACTGCCAACTCACGCTCCCAACTTCCAAAGCGATCTTCTTGGTTCCGATTTCAAGTCATGCATTCGCACCTGGCCGGTGGAGATCTCAGGGCGCTAGAGGAATTGGAAAGATCGCTCCAGAAGCTGGGACTGCGAAATTCACAGTGGGGAGGACCCCGCCCAGTTCCGATTTCCCTCCTGCGTTAGAGCCCTTTTTTGCCGTTTTCGCGCTTTCCAATGTGGAATTTCGGATTCAGCATAGTGAATAGGCCCGGGTAAGCACAAAATTTCAGAATCAACTTTTTGCCTGGACACTGCCTTTAAGTCACATTTAGAAACCAAGAACAGTTTCATGGTGAAGCAGCAACATTGAGAGTGACGCAACATGTGTCATGATAAATGTGAATGAACGTAGTTGTGCTGGTAGAACACAAACGGTCCAGCGCCAATCGTAGCTCTCGTGAAAGGGGCGCCCTGGCGCATTTGGGCGCGCGAAGCAGATTGTCAGATCCTGGATATATCAGTACGACTTTACATCAATTAAGGAACACCCAAAGTATAGTCGCACGCATATTCAAGGCTAGGTATTAGCTATTCTTCGTTGGACTATCATGTATTTATAAGCACCCGAAATAAAATCAGCCGCTATTTAAAAAAGAGGAAGGAAAACAACAGCAACCACAATTGATAGCATATGAGCAAAAAGCATGCAAAAATCAACTAATGAACAAGCAAAATAAATTCAATCAAAAGAACCCACGGATTTTTTGAATCAAGCTGTGATGGGTAATTCTGGAACCAATTATTGACAATTTTGCGCACTGTGATACCAGAGATCCTTGTTCGCGCTTCGACATCCGCACGATTTGTACCAATGTACAGACTATACAAACTTGAGAGAGGTAGAATCTAAAAAAATACACATAACGACCAAATAATTAGATGTTTTCAAACACCCATTTGTTACAAGAGTTAAGCGGTCTTCTCTTCAAGCCAACTGAAGCCGTACGGGAAAAACAACCACCATACCACCAAAAAGCAGTCAAAGCAAGAACAGTCACATCAACCCACCTGATCCGACAAAAGGCTTCTATCGAAGTGACCACTAAGGTGAAGTGAGAACGGAGATAGATATCGCAAAAATGATGCAAAATCATCATCAGGCAGCTGAAGGAAAGATCATTTGGTCTGACCACGAATAGGCAAAAAAGAACTTACGGAGCATTTGTCCATTTCGAGTGCAAGCGTTTTTCCCGATAATTTGCCAACACATCGCTTGATGACACTTGTTATATTCACATCCAGATCTTTACACTTCAAGATCAAAGTTTCGGGCGACAGCATTAAGAAGAGGTCGACAAAGTCCTCAGTAAATGATTCTTCCTGAAGGTAGTAAGAGGTTATCAAGAAATACCACGCAGTCATTCAGTGGAGCTTACCGTAAACTCCCATTGCGCAGATATATCTGAGCCTCTTATTCGGCGTCTTTTGTACTCGTGTTTTGCATCTACTCGCAAAAGAACAATTCTTCTTCCGAAACTGAGGTGAGCCTCCTTCCATGAAAGCTGAGGGCAGGAAAGCTTCGATTTATTCGACAGTAGTAGTTGCCTATATAGCCAACGTGAGACTGCGAAAAGGACTGACAACATTGAGTGGGTGCTGGTTACTGTTCTCTCTCTTCAACTGATTATCTCAAGGAATTTATAGTAAGTTTAGCTAAGCTGAGTTAACGTATAACAGGGATGCCGTCCTCTCAAGAAGCTGGCAGAGTTTTGCACGTTCGATAATGTTTACTCAAAGGCAGCGTCCAGGCAGATCTGAACCTATGAGGATTTTACGTGGAGTACTTTCAGGGCCCTAACTAAGGCACTGCTCAAGCGCCAGCGCAGGTAGTGCTCTAACGGCTGAGATATTCCCCTCGAAACTGGACGCCGCGATCGTATTCGCATGGATTCATGACATTTTCGCCCCAGGACACACACTTTGTGCCATGAATCCATGCGACGATTGCGGGGTCCAGTTTGGAGGCGAATATGTCAGCCGTTAGAACACTATCTAAGCTGCCAGTTGGGCAGTGGAGTTGGGTCCCCAAAATTACTATTTACGTGAGATCCCTATGTGTCCAGGCTTGCCTGGACGCTGCCTTTAACGTCTTGATACAAGATGTACTTCTAGTTCCGAAACCTTTCAAATCCGGGAGAAAGATGTAACCGTCAAAAAAGTGTAGGTCGTTCATAAAACAGTTGCGAAGGAATACACGGTCTTTGTCCCCACAGGAGCAGAACACACTCATAGTATATACAAAAGGCATCATCTCGCTTTCAGCTCAGTCACTTCCAATGGTTAAATACTGTCATAAGCATGAAATCTGTTCGAGTAAAGATGAAATGAAAACCAAGAAAATGCGGTTGCCGGGAGGTGCGCGCGTGTCGCGGGCGGTTGCGCCATCGCCACGGTCTTTCGAATGTCCTATAGTAAAGCTCGTTTCCGACCATACAGGGTGCCGAATAGGCGTGGAGCGAGCGCATTACTCTTCTGGTAGCGATTGAATGGCGTCAGACAACCAATCGCATCCCAGGGAGTTGAGGGGCTAAACCAACACTCACATCTTTGGTTGTCGATAGAAGTATTCCATATTGAGCGCCAATAACATCGTGCTACGAATTAAGTATAACGAAAAAAACAAGTGAAAAGCTTACCTCAATCTTTTACAAGTGTTGCCCAGAGATCTGACATCTGGCGCATCAAGATTTCGCATTAGAATCAAAAGTATTTCATTGGGAATAGGTAGACCATCCTGTTTTGACATACTGAAATTATTTGAAAAGAAGTACCCAGTACACTCAGACCGAGTAACGGCGACAGTCAGTTCCGAGTACTGCAACCGCAACGATAAGCGCGCGATCTAGCATCTTACAGGGGTCTTTAGAGCTTTTCTATTTTTTATGTTTGTTTCATATTCTTTTATGGATAAGAAGAGGTATGGTTGTTAATTATCTATAGGCATATAGGAACGCTCTTAAAGGCAACGTGTTGAAACAGGCGAAAGCCAGCTACGTTGATGGTTCAAATGGGAACAATTCTGGAAGATGCAAATTAAGTGTCTAGAGATAGCGCGCTCCAGTTAAAAAGACGTTGCTCTGATCGACTGACGATGAAGCGCGCCATCAGCTTCTCCTTTGGGACTTCTCGCACTGCAGCTGCGTGCCCTATTAAAGGCAGCGTCCGGGCAAATCTGAACCTATGGTGATGCTGGGGTCCAGTTTCGAGGGAATTAGTCGTTAGAGCACTACCTGAGCTGCCGGTTGGGCAGTGGCTTAGTTAGACCCCATATTTTCCACGTAAGACCACCACAGGTCCAGATTTATCTGGACCCTGCTTTTAAAAGAGCACGCGACTGCAGTGAGGGAAGTCTCATAGGAAAAGCCGACGGCGCACATTATCGTCAGTCGATCAGAGCAACGTCTTTTCAACTGGAGCGCGCTATCTATAGACACCTATCGTGCATCTCCTAGAATTGTTCCCATATGAAAAAACTTTTGAAATGCGATCTTTTGAAATTGTTAGGTATTGACGAATCTGATTACTTTTAGATGTAGAACCTCATTTACAAAATATGTGTTTCTTTTATATTTACTCTGCCTTTTTTCTTCTCCTTTTTCTTTTCAGACGATGGTTAAAATCGGGCTGCTTCACATCTTCTTTCCTGCCATATCTTATGATCTGCGACATGCTTGGGAGTTTGGCTCGATCTCTTTAGTTCGTAGTTGTTTCTCGGTTTTTTTTTTCAGGTCCCGCTTTTCGGCTGACTCTTGTTCTGTCGTCCAATATTTATTAACAACGCATGATCGAGGAACTTTTCTTTTTAGAAACTGTATTTTGTGATAATGTGGTGATAGACGTCGTAGTCTTTTGCTTGGCTTTTTGTTTGATGATGTTTCAGTTCAGCTCGATTAGAGACATATTTGTCACATTCTGGGTCTATTTGTTCCTCCTAGCTCCTCTGTTTGCTACTACAATCTATATTTGAACGTAATTGATATCCAATTGATCCTTTCTCTTACAAAATATATTCCTTCCTTCGATGGGTGACTTGCTCGTGCATTCTGAACTTTTGTTTCATACCACGTTTCATATCTTCTACTGACAGCGTTTCAGTAATAATTCAGTCTAGCACCCGCTGAACTATAAGAATTCTAACACTTCATCTCAAATGATCTGCTACAAAAACACATTGTTGATAGCTCTTATCTATATATCGATCTGCATTTCGTTCTTAACGCAGAGAAATGAAGGAAAGAAGTAACTTCTGTATGTATGTATGTATGTATGTATGTACGTAATGATGGTTTGATGGACTGATGGATGGTGGATGGATGGATGGATGCATCGACAAATGATCCAGTAAAAAAAAACTGCGGCCACTCGAAAGCGATTGATTACATCGAGTACTTCATCCTACTCTGCTGTTCAGAACAAAAGTAGCAATTATGCCGATTGATATACATGCGTTTGGAGCTCTTGATAATGTGTAAGAGGCATATTTGTGTAACTACCATTAGAATTTCTATAAACAAAAAATTTAGCGGTATGGAATCAAAGCTCAGATTTTTCTCAATTCTCTACTCATCGTTCATATCCTACTCTCTTCTTGAATGTGTCTCTATTTTTTTAATGGCGCATTACACTTGTGTAATGTACTTATATAAATATAAATATAAATAAATATGAGCCATCAAAGTGGCTGCCTTTCGCTCGTTTCAATACGTTAACTCCAGCAAATTAAAGGCGCCTATTCTAAGTCGACATGACATGTTGCAATGATCGAAACGCAGCCATGTTGATGGTTCGCATGCGAACAATTCTGGGGGATACACCATACACAAGTGACGCCATTTGAGGGAACTGATAAGGGACTACATGTTACCAAAAAGAGTTCTATGTGGATATCTGCGACAAAGTATGCAACTCCACACATCACAGGCACTACAGGATTGTACCAGCTGTTCGTGCGGGGTGGAGCCTATCGGTGACAAATAGTCCCCTACCCTGAACTCAGACACCCGCGATTGACGATCGCAGGTGAAACGGAGTTTGACTCATTGAAAACATGCGGAACACCTCCGTTACAGTCGGGACAATCCGGATATTGGTTCGAGACAAAACCGCCGGAGAAAAGTCGGTAGAGCAGTTGTCACCTGTGTTTGGTTCGGGATTTGCCTGCAGCACATTTTCCGGTCAAACGCAGGTGAAGCCGGTTGAACGCAGGAGTCCCGAAGCGACCATGAGGCGTTCTAGCCGTGGAGCACTCTTGGGTATTGTTCAAATTTCCCGCTTACATTCTATACTGAGCAAACAACAAAGCTGAATCGACACAGATTTATTCACCTCAGGTTAACTCAACGACAAAACCAGAACAAACGATAACAATACTCCTAACAACGGAATCTCAACAACAAAATTGATTATCACTGAGTAAAAAGAGAAACGAAAATCAGTCCTCCTCAGGCGGGTCCTGGAAATCCGTCTTTTCGACTGCCTTCTTGGGTCGTTATTACTTTTTTTTCTTGAATTGAAAAGGAACGAACTACGTCACAGCTCTAAAAAATGAAAGAAACTTACCTTGGGGGGCATGAGCGTCAGGCGGACTGCATTAAATTCGTACTGACGTATGTCAGCTCTGACAACAAAAGTGAACGGTGGTACCCTCAACAGGAATTTTTTACACCCACCCAAGCGAGACCAGAGCAGTTAGTTTGAGATGAAGCTTGAAAAACGTACGATGCTCTGCTGATTGCCGCGCGTGCGTGTGTTGCCCAATTTGTTCGCACTTCTGAGAGAGGTAGAATCTCAGAGGAAGCAAAAAACAAGAATGAAAAAACAAGAAAGGATCGATAAACGACGTAAGATATACGTAGTAAATACACGATATTAATAAGACGGAGGAGCCGGCTACCGTTAATGCATGGAAAATGGGGAACGGAACTTTCATACACCATAAGGTTGCCGCCGCCTACTTAGCGGAGTTCATGAGAGGTCATGAACTGGCAGCAACGCTAATTTGCTCTCAATATGCACCGAAGATGAGCTGATTCTGCTCACGGCAACTCCGTCATCATCCTTTCAAAGAAATTCCGGTTTCAAACTTTGAGGTTTCAAGCAAAACCATCAGCTGTTTAGGAAACAGCATATCAGAAAACCCTTACATAGAATTCTTGAAATTTTTATTTGTGAAAATAAGTTTCAATTCAAAAAAGAAAAAATCCTAGGTTTCAAGCAAAACGATTAACGTATTCGGAATCAGCGTGTTACAATACCTCTAAATACAAATTTTTGCCCTAATTGGACTGATTTTACTGAACTTTGAATTCAGATTTCAAAGAAATTCCGGTTTCATAGGCTGCAGGATGATGACGGAGTTGAGCAGAATCAGCTCATCTTCGGTGCAAATTGAGTGCATAGCGTTGCTGCCACTTCATTACCTCTCATGAACTCCGCTAATTAGGCGGCGGCAACCTTATGGTGTATGTAAGCTCTCTCACCCAAGTGAATGAAAATGAGTGTGACCGCGGAATGAAAGCTTCTCTATGATGCCTGTTGACTCTTGTCAAGCGCGTCCGGTTAAACCCGAACGACTCATAAATCCAGTCAATTGAACATTTTGTCTTGATACACGTCGGAACAATCCCGATCGATTTGCCGGTGCAGTCGGGTCAAGGCCAGGGCAAGATTTTGTCCTGAAACAAAACGAAGGCGGGCGGATCTTCTGCGGTCGTCAACGCGAATGTCTGAGAGGGAACGGGTCATCACAGTCTCGCGAAACTTGTCGCGTTCGCTTAACGGCATTCAGCGGTCCCACGACAAAAATCATTATCCGTCGGATTCCAGCGCTGACCTTAGCTAGGTACACTCGAATCACTCAGACATTCGAACTGGTCGGCAGCCGTTTGGAACAACATCGTCATTTTGACCGGCACGGTTCGGGCTTGTAGGTCAGTATCTTGACTCCAATTTGTACCTCGGCGCTTTCATGCTGCACAATGCGATGACTACCTAAGGGTGTTGATGATTTTAACTTGTGCCACCCGTCCAGGTGTTCCTTAATGCGTGAGCAGAGGGGGCGGCCCGTTTCTCCTATGTATGTCTCACCACATGATAAGCATGTACATGTACAGCATGAGATACACTACTCCCGAAATCATCTAAGGTGAGTTCTGACAGTCCGTATCTACCTTGGCTTTCCTACTGGTCATGGATTGAATGATATCTTGGGCTTTGATGTTGGCGTCTGAGTGGATGCGTCACTTATACATTCGACTTTCCACCTTCCATAATATCTCAGCGCAGAGCCTTCCACAGGTGGATCGCAACAGCAGTAACTGTAGCTCCACTTGGGTACCTTGTCAAAGAGCTACGAAGATAGAGGTTGACAACTATATCCTGAAAGCGTTTGCTCTTCATATAAGTCATTATACAACATATAAGGGCTTCATTATCCGAAATTCAAGGTTTAGCGCACATTTTGATTTCGTATTGTAGACACTAAAGATTAGATCAACAAAATCCACAGACATGATCTTTTACGCATTTTCGACGGGGAAATCAAAAAGATTTGATAGACACGTCGAATGCGTGCTGATGACACTACCTGATATTTAAAAATTGCCGCTGTAATATAGATCAGGAAATGGATAGAAAGTAGAATTGCTCGTAATTTTGATGCACTCGGATTTGATGGTGCGATACCTGAACTGTAGCGTTTGCTATCACTTTGCCCTGATGACATCTTCTCAATTTCGTGCTTTATAAATTGACAAGGAATGCATGTTTAGTCGAAGTAGCCTTTTTAGATGGGGTGTAAACCATGTTGAAGGGCATAAAATGCTGATTCCAAATCTGCCTCTCTTATCTGCAGAACGTTTATGGACGAAAAGTCATGAGCACTTATTGAAGCAATGAATTGAATATGTAAGCAGGACAAAAATATGCGTAATACTTTTTCTATCTCTTCATTCGCTGTTACGATATCAGCTATTGCATTGATTAGCTTCAACAAGTTGAGCAAAGACGCAACCTTGAGATTTCAATCACCTATTTGAGATTTATTGAGAAACGATAGAACAAACATAAAGCTTACGGTCAACTAGATGCGGGCAGTCCATCCTTAAGCACTCATCGCCATGGGAAAATGATCGAATTATATCAGTAGTTTGGATACGTACAACCCATTTTTGCGAATGTTGTCTGTTGAGAAACTGATCTCTCATAATCCACAGCCGTCAGATAGAAATTGTAAGGCATAAGTAATTTTCAGCAAATAGAGTTTCGATTGTGACTTGACAAGTGCAAAATCCGGGATGTAAATAAGAATGTGGCTTTGTTTTTATCTCCTTCCATCCGAGACATGAGATAGTCTCCGATCCCACGATTGTTGCCAATGACCAGATGTCATTTTGTATAACTAAGTCAAATTTGAACAAGTTTCAAATGTCATGGTTCTCAAACTCGCATTGCCCTCTCTCGGCAATTAGAAGGGATTTTCACTTACACCTTCACAATTCACAGAAGCTACTCTCGAGTAAGTTTGAGCATATGGTTTTATACGGAAGTATACTTATAGATTCGAACAGTGTCCTATGCTGAGCATTCCATTCGTAGCTGCCACTAATCATGATGAGATGTGCTGTGTTTGCACTCAAGCCGTATATTGTTGCGTCTTTCAAATGTTGCAAAGCAAAATTTTTGTTTTTAAGCCTCAAGTCGCTTGTGTCATCACAAGCCTCACACTTACCCATCGAGATTGCTGAACATTTATACCCAGCAGCATATCTTTATAGAATAAAAGAATATAAAACTGTTGCAATTGCGTTCTGTAAGAAACTGGAAGCCTAGATATTTTGTCTAAAAGCATGACTAAGAATTAGATTGACGAATACGAAACAGATTTCGATTCTATTTGACGCTGGATACGGTAGCTTTCAAAATAATTTAAAAAATCAAGATTTCAGTCGTCAAGGGCCAAAATTATTTTTGAAATATACGCTTGCCGAGCACAGCAGCATTAGCACAATATGAACTTCTATTGCACAGCAAGACTCCTTTAAAAGACTGAGGAAACCTATCATGACTTATAATAACGGGCTAAGGGTTGTTTACGTCTTTTTGTACGTGTGTGTGTGTGTGTGTGTGTGTGTCTGTCTGTCCGTTACGAAATTCGTAGAGCGTGTTCCAGCAAACGTTCTAAGCCCAAATTTTGCATAGCGCATGCTACCTTCATGGAAGCCCAATATGCAAAAGCACGAGTAGATTCGTTGAGTGGATCCCTCAGAAACTGCGCGCCAAACGGGTCCACCTGGCTTCTGTACCGCCAAATTCGGTCCGTATCACCACTTTTTGCAGAGTCGTGGATGAGTTTGGTAAGCAAATGTGCAAGCGATGGAGTTTAGCCAGAATTCTTTTGAAAGTTTACTACATAACGAAAATGGCGCCAAAACGAATTGGTTGTGTAAATGGTCAATTTGCCAAGGTTCTAGCTAAGCGTTTGAGAAGATTTTCGCACAGAGATGTAGCTCACGGTTATCATTACCTTCATGGCGACTAAGGCCCGTATGCAAGTACGTCCCCGCTAGGGAGGGGAGGGGAGCTGGATCCCCAGGGGAACGATCCCCTCCGCCGAACCCCGCCATGACAGAGGGGAGGGGAGCGATCCCCTCCCCTGCACCTAGGCGGGGATGGTGTGAATGGTTTCAGAGGTATTGATCGAGCGAACCCCAGTGCATACGGGGTTCGAATGGGGGAGGGGATCCCTTCCCTTCCCCCACTCGAACCCCGTATGCGCGAATTCAACTCATTAACGCGGGGGAGGGGATCGACATCCCCTGCAACGAAGTAGGGGTTCGATGGTATAGATCATGCCAGAGACGCGGATATTCTGGTTCTGCTCAGTCATTACCAAGCATTTCGTTCATTTTGATGGAGGATTTTCTTTGAAAGCCGGGTTCTTTTCTCAGCGACCTGTGGCTTGCAATTTGTCTTTCTTTTCTATATTCGCCTCTTGAGAAAAAATCCGAGCAATGATAGCTGCCATTTTCGATTATTTGTAGGAGTTCTTGATCATTCAGAAAATTTGCGCATTTTTCATATAACGTAATAGTTTTAACTATATAGGCTGAGTAAACACATTGTAACTTTCATATTTCATGACATGTTGCCATTATCTTGTTATTTTAACATAAGCTGCCTTGAAAAAATCTAGAAAGTAGCATATTTGCCTATTTCTGAGTAGAAATCCCCTGGGGAGTGATCCCCTCCCCAGCGTTCCCCTTGTGCATAGCAGGGATGGCTGCTGGGGATCATTCCCCTGGGATAAAGCACGATATGCAGCTGATAGCTACAGCGTTTCTGGAGAGCTGGCACAATTGCAGCTTCTGTTATGTGTTAGAATACTGCTTTGAGCGTCCGCGCGGCATCCCCCCCCCCCTTTTCGGCAGCATAACGTCTTCTACCCATTCCCTTGCAGAGACACATCAACTTCTATAGTTCAACATTTTTACGCTGAAATGGGGCATGAGCGAAAGTGGGCAGCATCCAAGAAAGCAGGAACATAATGGGAGTAGAAAAAATCATTTTTAGTGCCCTGAGCGCAGTCACTGCATACGCGCATTCCGCAACCCTAAATTATTGAAAGTGAGGAGATGAAGATGAGTTGCAGTCAAAATATGAAATAAGAAAGAGTTTTTCATAGAAAATTTGAAAGCAAGGTGATTTCCCCGCTTGATCCCCTCTTGTGCATAAGGGGGTTCACTTCCCCTCCCCACAGGGGATCCCTTGTCTGATATTGTCTTTGTGCATACGGGGGTTCGCGCGGGGAGGGGAGGGGATCCCCAGCGGGGATCATTTCAATGGTTAAGCGCACATCCCCTCCCCGCGGGGATGTACGTGCATACGGGCCTAACAAGTAATGACAAATCCAAAAACCTATTCAAATTTGCGTTTGTTTTCCTGCGAAAAGTTTCATCCACGCGAAATCACCGATCTCACGTGAAAAGTCTTTCTAAATGAGTGGTTGTTTACATTTTATTCGTGGTAGTTGGCATAGCGCGGTGAGATCCAGTGCCATGATTTTACGAGAATGAGTAAGGCACATAGATAGTAGAGCCAGTGCGAACCTCTGCGAAGCAGAGGTGACCCACTGGTGTAAAAAAAAGAAAAAGTAGTTTTATCAATTGGTAAAGCAATTTGTTATTGGCCTTTTGTGATTGCTATTTTCATATGCATCATTGCATTGCATAACTCTTTGACATACGAGTCGCTCAATCACTTGACATTGCCTGGCAGAAATCATCCCACGTGGTTACTCGAAGTACTCGCTTTGTTTTCAAAATGCCGTTTGAAGAGATTTTTTGTTGGATACCCTCATGTCGATACCTTCAGTGAAATATTTTCTTCAATGAGGTCTGAAGTGAGAGTCATCACAACAATGTAATAGATCATGAAAAACAATACAGAGTCAATTAGTCAAATTAAGCACTTTGGTATTCAAAAAACGAGAGGAGCGGATCAGAATCTGATTGTGTCACTCGTCTTCGGCGGTCAATCTGCAACAATGAAATATTTATCGTAAGGATTATGAAGGTCAAGTACAGGACAGCTTACAAACTGGTGCAAAAGCAGACAGATACATAGCAAAGCAGAAAATTATGCAAAGATACGCTGAAATAAGTGAAAGTGCTGTTGAAGTGCCCGTATAAAATTGCTTTGTTTGCTTTTCAAAGAGACAAATACAATTAAAGTGACAATACTAAAAATGACGCGCGCTGATCGATGGAATTTAGAGAACTTACCAAGTAGTTTTTCCCATCTAAAGCGTTTCTCCGATCGATTTTTATTTACGCTCATTTCGCTTGTACAAACAATTTGTGGCTCATTTTGTCATAAGCAGAGTATCGCTTATTGTTGGTCGAAAAAAGACTAACTCAGCGGAGTAGTTACCCTTTGATTCAACGGAATTGGCGGTTGGAAACCACCGCTCGCGCGCGCGATGCAGTCTGCGTATCTCTCCGAACTGCTCTATGATCGTTCTTTAGTCTTGAGGCCTCGAATCTCCGCCTTCCAACCCCCAATCCCATTGAATCAAAGTGCACCCTGTGTTCCATTGAAAATGGCAGGTGCAAGGGGAGCTTCTGTCGCTAATTGAGCCTGAGGAATGATTAGAGAGCACGCTCGCAAGAGAGATGCAGAGCCCAGAGCCACACCCACCATTCGCCACTTCCAATGATCAGAGGGTAAAATTCGCAAAGACTTAAACAACGTCAAGCTAGTGCGCAAGATGCTTATGAGCTAACGTCACAGATAGTCCGTTCACAGTGAGCAACAACACATGGTGATAATCTCATAGCACATGCCAGTGCAATACAATGCGCTATGGAAAACTGACATAATGTATAGATTCGTCTCAACAAGCTGAAGCCAAATATTCTTGCAGATTTCAAATAAAGTTGTTTTAGAAGAAGTTATAACTAAATCCCACAAGTGCTGCAAATCCCACAAATCCCGCAATTTTGGCCGGATTACACAGCTACAACTGTACATACATAACTTATGGCGGTTTTTTATGTGAAAAGGCTTGTGCTACTCAGATACCTATAGCAGTAAGACATAAGTTCGAAAATTTCAGTAGAAAAACTATTGTCAGAAAAATGGCATCGAAAATGGTAGGATACAGAGGACGTAATATCTTGAACATATTCCTCAATGTTAAAAGGCCGCAAATCCCACAAAGGTTATGGAATTGAGTTTCAGTTTTTGAAAATTCTGCAAACTTTTCATTTCTTCACTGTTATTCTAAGATTACGGAAACTTTGGAGAGTATTTCAAGCCATTAAGATTTGCACTTGGCCTCAGAAAGGAAGGAAACGAGAACATTTACACCAGGTTAATAAAAACGCTGATTCCAGATATGAAATTTGCACATCAGACATGCTTCTTCCGCAACTCCCATATGATCGCTGGCGTTTCTCTTTGAAGTCATTTTTCTTCCTCCAAAATCAACAAAAAGCTTCCAAAGTTCCGCAGATTATCTAACCCAACAGTGCTTAGCATAGCATTGCTGATAAGAACAAGTGATGTACCGGAGACACGAAATTTGCAAAGAGCTACAAGTCGAAAGTTGAGGTTTGCGGAAATATTCAATCAAAAACTCATTTGTTCTCATCAGCAACATGCTTAGCACCTGTTGTGTTGGATAATATGCCAATATTCAAACGCAATAGAGCTTGGAGTTCGTCCTGCTCTACTTTCAAGAACAACCTTTTCATAGAGAATTTGAATTAGTACAAGTTTTTCTCAATTAGAAAGAGTAGGATGAAGCACATTGTTCTCCAATTAAGGAACGGACTCTCTGGAATCGGTTCAGCCGCAGATAGGGACGCTGTTTCCGTAAAGCATCCACCCCCAGTTTTGAAGGTCTTCCGCTTTTACCCGATAAATACCCAGACTGTTTTCTGCATTGCTGAGCTAGAACTTGGAATTACAATGTAGTAAGAATTGTAGCTGCAAGAGCTACTGCGGAAAGTCAGATATCAATTGATGCATTGAACTAAATATTTTGTGCATGTGGTGGACATATCTGCAAGCAGTCTAAAAAATGTACATTCTATACATCGATGTTAATACAGAAGGCGATAGATAATCTTACAAATTTATCGCCTCTGTCTTCAAGAAGTAATTTCCCTTAGTGTTCCAGGAAGTTGTGATTTGAAGAGGAGTTATTGTAATGGCCATGCACTACGAAATTGTTGACTCAAATTCTGAGTCACTCTTCTTTTCTTATTGGTTAATTCTAGTAGAAATAAAACGGAAGACGGTGTAGTGGACTGGACTAGTGCTGCTATGTGCTATACACCGAAAATGCCCCAGCTTTCCTCCTCACTCTTCAAACTCGTCACCTTTTTTGCTCGGTCAGACTTGCGTCCGGATCTTTCCGTTTGGTAAACGAAGCTGGTTTATCCGTGGCATAGTAGCAGAAGATAATGTTGCCCACTGAAATAAGCAGCGTTATCACGAACTTTGGACAGTCGTAGCAAAATCACTTATTCAAAAACAGCCTTTGCTAGATATTATAAATAAAAAGTGATTTTGGTTTTATCGTGTGTTCCCAATTAGAAAGAATACGGACGCCTCTACGTTTGTTTCCTAGTTTCTTTGAGTTTTTGCTCCCCGATAAATCAACAAAATTACAAGGGAAGTCACTTAAATTAGGTCGGGCTTTTGAAATGAGACACATATATTTAGAATCAGCTCGGGACGCTGATTCCAAATATGCTATCCCTAGCTGCGAAGCTTTTCTCTGAAGCGAGTTATGAGCTTTTTTAGTATGTGTCATTGACATTCAACTGAATATGGAAGGAAGGTCTTTAGATGAAAATCTGCCTAAAAAGTGGTGGAAAATCAGAATAACGTCAAATTAAGTCATTTGGCTTTGATAGGGTATAATATGCATTTGAACCACTACCTAGATGATGATACCGTTGCATGCCTAACTCGGTCAACACACAAAATTTGCTCAGGAAAAGCTCATAACTCGCTTCAGAGGAATGCTTCGCAGCTAAGGAAAGCAGATTTGAGATCAGCGTTTCAAGCTGATTCCAACCAACTGTGTCTCATTTCAAAAGCCCGACTAAAGCTAAGTGACTTCCCTTGTTAGAATCGTTTTGTGAACCTCTCAAAACTCTTCCTCATGAACTTTTGTGTAAGACACATGAATCAACCACTGCTCAGTCTGAATAGTTTATCTGAGTTCTTTTCTCACATATCAACATTGAAACTACTCACCTATCAAAAGGATTCCATGGATAAGGAAAACGACCCTCCATTCTGTGATTGTGTTGTGTTTGCATATCAAAAATACAAGTAATGGTTCGATGAAGAGAGATAAACATTTGATGAATTGTATTTGTGATAGCACAAAGTGAGAGTGCTGCCTGAAATACAGATTTGAGAATTTTAGCAAATCTTCACATCTGGCTAATATTATGCATATTATGCTACTAGCTGGCATACCCGGCTCCGACCGGCTCTGTCAGTACAGCTGACTGCCATTCCCCCCCCCCTTTTGTCAACCACTATATATAGATTTTTGAAGTTGGAGTGCCTCTATAGAGTTGCGTTTATACTTGCAGTGATTCATGTGGTGAGTGCATAAATGGTGCCAGCGTGCCTTTATCCCTTCCCCATACATGCTAAATATGAGATCTTGCCAAATTTTCTAGAGTTTTCCTGAGGAAGACGAAGAGTGTGACAAAACTTATGTAACAATCTAATATATACTAAAGACATCCAGCTTTACCCTTTGATTGGCGGCTGGAAGGCAACCGCTAGCGCCCGCAACGCAGCCTGCGTCTCCCTCGCGAGTATGCGCTCTGGTCATTCTCTAGCCTCAAATGGGTCAGGAATTCCTGCCTTCCAGCCGCCAAGCCAGTTGAATCAAAGGTATAATAAATAAATCACTTACAATCCCCTCCCTATGACAACTACCATATGTAACTTATAGTTCATATAAATTTCATCTATTTTTTAAATTGCCATTTTCGGCTTGAGAACCTCCAACTGACATGGTTACAATAGCTTTGTTTCAGAGATATCCTAGAAACGACAATGCTCTTCAATTTCTAGAACTTGTTCAGTTAGCGAATTCAAAGCTTTTGTAAAAGAATGGTTTGAGAATTATAAGCATTGAAATAAACAAGAAATTCATTCTTTTGTGCGCAACCTTTACGATCCATTTTGAAATGAATTACTTGAGACAATACGACATATGATTGCATTACGTCAAGGGACAAACCTTGCCACAAGCGTAGCGCATTTGTAGAATCCACCGCAAATGAAGCCAGTGGAGCATTCGATTATCAATAGAGAAATTAGAGCATAAGTGGCCATGTCTTTAGAGATGAATCCAAGAACGCAAAAGAAAGTCCCAGACACCTAAAAATAGTCTGTTTCTGACATAGTCATCCCCTTAGGTATTCGTGCTCTAACATTACTTTTTCTGAGCATTCAAAAAATTAGTTAGTTTAGGTATAGTAGATGGTGTTGGCTTGCACTGTTTACCAGTGGCGGTCCGAGGGGGGGGGAGGAGGGCGCGCGCCCCCTTCGAGAATGGATCGCGAAATTTTTGAAATTACTTATATGGGTTGCAAAAATGTGCAAGTGGCTTGTTTACACTAAATAATCAAATTGTAATTGTAAATAATTAAAATAATTTTTTAAATTTTCTAAAAAATTCAAATTAGCCTTGTAAAAAATTTTTTTAAGTCGAAATCCAGGGACCGCCACTGCTGTTTACCTATAAACTTACCATCAATGCAATCGTGTTGAAAATTCTCATTTTAGTTTTTTCTGAGATGAAGCTGAAATGAAAATAATGAGAACCAGTCGAGAAAACCTGCTCAAAGGAACTCACAGGATTCTATCACTAGCAATTCCACTAATTATTTTGAACATTAAGTGGAGAGCGCGAGGAACGGCAACAAAATAACCGGTATGGGCGACTCGGAATCCGAGAACCTAAAGATTTTGAATGGCTTTATACAGACATCAACTTAAACCAACCTCTTTGAGATAAGTGGGACCATACATTACGATAAACTGAGACATCATAAGCTCACCGAAAGCGGATAACCATACAGACCACATTATGTGATTTGTCAAAATTTCCTGAATTCGTAGTTGTAGCAAATCTTTACTGGATTTGATAGGAAGATTAACTTGTTTTGCCACCTACGCTACCGTAACTTGTCGAAAATCAGAATTTTAGCAACCACTAACCCTTTGCACCAAACCCAGTTTCCAGCTCAAAGTTTGTAAAAAAAAGTCCAAAGCAGTAAGATGACAGATTCTCTGATATTAAATTGCGTAATAAAGTTATAACTTGATCAATAGATTTAGCCTCCCAGCTTAGGGTGAAGCTACGGTGCGCACAGGGTTCGGCAGCGTACCGAACAGGATCGGTACAGGGTGGCTGACTGAAAATGCAAAAAAAGAAGTCCCCTTAATTTTTGCGAATTTTTACGAAGTCCTCTTTGACCCTGGACCATAATCCCAAAAAATCTCCAGAAAACGGAACGTCGACAAAAAAACGTTGCAAAATTTTTGTCTTTTCGGCCTCCTTTGCTTTTTGTCCCAAAAACGATATTCAGCTTGCTTATAACCACCTGTGCCGAGCCCTAGTACAGTACATGTTAATGGGTTACACCATCTATGACGCTTTACCTTAACTGGCGTTGACTCATGTTCGTTGATTTCTCCCTTGCCACGATGTATCTTTTCCAGCTCAATTTCTGTCATCGACGGATGCTTAACCGGATTGTTTCTGAAGAAAAAATATGCTGCTACAAATTTAAAAGGTGTTTTATGGTCACCTACCTGTAATAATAGAACCAAGCAGTGAATAATACAGCGCTGAGAGCAGCATGAACATAATACACCGAAGACCACCCGAATGATGATTCACATAGCTTCAAATAGCGATGAAGATGATGTGGCCGAAAGAGAAAGTGAATTTTTTTACCTCACCGGCCACCGGCATAGTGAACATCACTGAGATCTGAGAGAACGATGACAAAAGCGAGATGAAGAAACCATGCTGCTTTAATGAAGCCCAGTTGACAACAATCAAGCCGATTGCAGCGAAGTCAGCGCCAAATGACACTCCCTAAACAAAATATAGGTAAGCTGGGTGTAAAGGAGAGCAGAAGCAGGAGAGACAGCGTTTTGCCAGTTTACTGGACATATCGTTTTGCAAGAATTTATAGGCCAATAATTTTTTTGTTCTTTTCCGTAAAATCCTCCACTAGGAAAAAATTGGTCAAGTGTGAACAAAGACTATGTAGCCCCTAAATGTGCCTTAAGGCACCTAACTTTGCCATTTATGTTATAAAAAGTATCGCAACGTTGGTCGCACAATAGTGATTGTAATTGGGTTCTAAATACCTCTATGAGCTGCAAAAATTCACAGATGTTTTCATTAATTTGGTCAAATAGTAAATTCGTTTTGGTATGCAAATCTTCGTAAAAAATCTCTTGTTGCTTTCTGTTCACGAGTCTTTGTGGTAAAGTAGCTTAAAGCTTCCCCTCTCAAATATCAGAAGAGTTATGCCACAACAAGGCTAAATTTCTAGAAGCTCAATTCTTTGACTCCCAAGCTTCGTTTTCATGCTGTAATGGATGTAGAGAACAGCATTTCAGTATTTTGACACGAGGAGATTTCTCTATTTAGTGAATAACTATGTAAATTGTGATTCGCCAATTCGGAAATCTTTTATCAAAAAAAAATCTTCCTCATATTTGCGCACTAGAGCAAATTGGGGTTTCTCATTTCTTTGCGGATTTTCTTCCTTGCAAGATAAGTTCTTTTCAAACAGAAATTCAATTCCCAATTTTAACTGATTTATCAATGAAAATTGAATACCCTGCAATAAACTCAGATAGGTTCTACTGAGGAAATCCATACTCAAAATGTCCCAAAGCTTAGACATTTTTCTAATAGATGATCATCTGCTCATTTCGTAGAAAAACAGAGGAAATGAATGAAGAGTGAAATGGAAGGTGAAAACGGTGATCTTGCAATTTTCTAATCTCGGTGTCGGCTATGGAAAGGGGTAGCGAGAAAGCAAAGATGTAAAAGATTTTGAATTTCTGATCTATTTCTTTCGGAATATGTAATCAAATCTGGTTGTAAAATTGCAACACTTTCGAAGAGACCTAATAAGAAATTATTCTTTGCCAAAGACTCGTTGGAAATTTCACAGAAAACAAAACGATGGAGTTCACATTTCAATAAGTTTACATGCTGCGACTCTCACTTCTTCATCCAGTTGCGTAAAAAATAAGGACATAAATTAATCGCTGGAGAAAAACATTTGTGCACCTGGAAGAATCTTGCTACAAGAAGCCCAATCCAAGTATGGGCTGCCATAAAAGGCATGACGGCTGTGGCAACTGTTGAGATAACACCAGCCGTGAAAAATACGGATCTTGCACCGTATTTCTGGTAAAACCTAAAACAAATCTCCGAAGGTAGGCTCGATCATCACAAAAATTTCGGAGAATCTTCGTTATTTACCAGTGAAATGGCCATGCTGCGACTAGCGTTCCAACAGCCACTGCCCACATCAAGTACGATTTCTCTGATTGTGAGTAGTCGTATGGACCTCTGTTCTCCAGATCAAGGGGAGTGCTCTATAAGGAGAAAACATGAAGTTCTTCAGATACACTGATAGTTGACTCTAATTATCTACCTCATTGTATTCCCTACCCATACAAATCAAAGTGAAATTGAGGACTACCATATTTGAAGCTATCGAGGCAATACATGCCGATCCTAAAATGATACCTTTATCTTCACCAAGAAACTCAAACAATTTACGATATATTCTGTGCTCCTAAATGGTAACTCCAATCGAGAGTCCATTTATCAGTAGTTTTCTTTTTCTTGGTACGGGCTACTAAATATGTTTTATAGTACACTAACAAGGAAAGGAAGGTTGGTCGAAGTGGCCTTTTGAGATGAGATGATACTACCTTGTAGAGCTTTGAACGCTGATTCCAAATATGCATTCGATATCTGCTGCTGGCTTCTGAGCGAGGAGTTATGAAGGTCTGTGTGAGTAAGAATCTGAATGCAAGAGTAGGCTAAATTCAGCCGCTACTTTTTTATAGGGCTTAATTGGTAGTCGGGTCACTCGGTGCAACAAATAATCTTGATTCAAATATGCCAACTCGCTGTTGCCTCATTTGAACGTTGGGAAAAGGTTACGACTGATTTTAGCGTACTTTTGCATTCAGATTTTTACTCACACAGACCTTCATAACTCCTCGCCCAGAAGCCAGCAGCAGATAGCGAATGCATATTTGGAATCAGCGTTCCAAGCTCTACAAGACAATCTACATCTCATATCAAAAGGCCACTTCGACCAACCTTCCTTCCCTTGTAAGTAAGCATCAACCTGTCCGACCTCTCTTACTTCCACGTACTACTACTTCGAAAGGAATGCAGAGGGGTAGCGGGAAACTATATGATTTAAAAATACTCGTTGCTTACGCCGAAAGAGTAATCGAGAGTGAAACTAAATATCTCTTTCAATGAATAGTTGGTAAGCTATTGAATATTTAGTAGTGGGAACCAGTCTCTGCATGTACAGTCTCTGCATATAAAATCACACATTGTGGACTTGACAAATCAGTTTTGAAAAATTTAGAGAATTTCTTCGATTTGCTGCTGTTACCTTTCAGACCAGCATACAGCGACCTCCAAAAGCAAGCAGTCGAACTCTAAAGACAGTTCCCTCGGGAAAAAGTGAAACTAATGAATTATGCTATGCGAGACAATCTGACCAAAAAAATAATCGACATGCTAACTTCAAAGAATGCCAGCAGATTTGGGGTCTGTTCGAGACGCCCTAAAACTTCGGTTAACTCCTCTAGAATGGTAGAATGCAATCGTGAATGGTTAATCACAAGAAAATGGCATTATAACAACTTCCCAAGCAAAGAAACGATTGTTTTTCAGATATAATACATATATAGTAGTACCTGATAAATGCAAAAGTATCTTACAAAACTGAATACAGGCTGACAAATAAAAAGAAGATATGGATGTGCAAGATGAGTGGCACAAATTCTAAGTGCTCATGTGAGGCGATACAAAAGGATAACTTTTTCTGAAACTAAAACTCTTCTTTGTTGTGTGACATTGATATATATCAAAATGTTTTCAATCCACTATTCTATCTTAAGCCATTTCAATAGAAGACAATAAGTGTTTGAAAGAAAAACGGGCGAATATGAGTGTCAGGAATGACCAAATCAACATAAAGTTTGTTTATGTTTGAGCGTGAGTAATACTGGGGAAGAATACAAGAGACCGAGTCGAAACAAACTTTTCAGACTGAATCTTGTTGGCAGTAATGCACGATTTGAGAATATCAATGTACGTGACGGTACGACCGTTCTTATTCGGAACTACATTTTAAGCATGAATTTTATGGTTGCTCAAATTCATTCACTTACATACAAATGTCATCTTATATATAAAGCTGAATGTCTGTCTGTATGTATGTCTGTATGTCTGTCTGTACGTATGTGCGGAATAGAAATTTTTATTTCTGAACCGATTTGGACCAAACTTGGCACACATATACTTCGGGACAGGGAGCGTGTCATAGTCCACTTTTCGTTATCGATCGATATCGATTTTTGGCAAAATTTGAGCTACGGGACTGGGAGTTGGCACAGGGGGGTAATCGAACATGCTGATCACCCCCACGGGGGTGATCAGCATGTTCGATTACCCCCCTGTGCAAAATCCCAGCCCCCTAGCTCAAAATTTGCAAAAAATCGGTGAAATCGACATCGATCGATAACGAAAAGTGGACTATGACACGCTCCCTGCCCCGAAGTGTATGTGTGCAAAGTTTGGTCCCGGGCGGAGCCGGGTTTGCCATCTAGTAATTTATATTTTTGACACCCTCTTCACCCAGTTATTGTGATGTAAATATAAAGATAAACGAAGTTACCATTTTTACTCACTATATTAGTCCCAAGTCACTAAACCACCATGAAATCAGCTGGAGAGGTATAAAGAAGAAAGTGAACATGGATAATTAGCTTACCTAGTATGAGGACGATATAACGAGTCCTTGTGGTTAAGCACCCAATCTGATCCACATCCAAGGGCTCTTTCCTCATCGTCCTTCAACTTTCATAGATACTAATCGCTATTTCGGAAACAGTTAGAAAACTATCGTAGATAAAAGCAACATCAAGAGAGTGACCCTGATCAGCTTTAGAAAAAAATGCACAAAAACTCCAACAGTGTGATGTAAACTTGAAAGGAAAGGGGTTATCTGATGTTTGTTATGGAGAGAGAAAACGATGCCGTCATAACTATCTGGATGTCTCAAATACTCTGCCGCATCATCCATCATGCCCGCTAAAGGCAGTATGATGACATTGTACTATCTGTAATCATCGATTTTTTATACTGGCTACCGGATGTCATAAAGCGCAACCCAGAAGTTCTACTGGACACATAATTTTGCAAATTTGATGCCGTAATTCATCATCGGGCCGTTGCGATAGTAATCTCGCTACATTCGGAAGAGCGCCACAACCCACAGAAAATGATTATCGAAGATTTTGATGACATTTTGCGCAGCCTTTCATCCTCTTGATCCAGCTGGACTGTCTTGGTGCTGACAAACCAAGATGGGAAAAAAAGTTCTCATAATACCGAAAATCTCAGCCAGAAATTGAAAAAAAATCCATATATCTTGCCCTATGTGCGCCTCATTCAACCTTTTGAAATTTTGCAACAGAAAGTTTCGAAAATAATTGAATTCATGCGTGGTAGCGGTAATTATTAGGTCGTCCCAAAAGTAAAGGTATTTCTAAATAATTCAAAGTTTTGTTCTCCCAGCAGACTTAGCGTACCATTCGATAGAGTGGAACAAGCTCTACAATAGAAACACCAAAGATCTACTTAAGTCTCAATCCAGGTAAAGTTTGGAGTAAAATGAAAAAAACTCACCACTCGGAAACTGGATTTTTGCGAAGGAATCCAAGGAGCTCAGACTTGGTCATTATACTGCAGAGACATAATAGAACTGAAAATGCCTTTGCTGGAATTTTTCTTCGCTTGAAAAAATCTAAAGATGGCAAACTCCGCCCCCAGCCCCTTCCACCTAAGTCATCGCGTACCACAAGTCTTAAAGTGTAACCTCAAAACCTTAGAATTTTACCTCTGTTTTTGCTTTGATAATCAGAAATACAAGTTTAACAATCAAAAAAAAACCGAAAAAAGTGACGTTTTTGCGTTTCGGGCCATTTGAATTTCTCAGTTTTGAGCCCCGCAAAAAATCCACCAGATACATTTTTGGGTACTTCATGCATCTGCTGTATAATAAACAAGCAAGAGGCCCGTAGGAATTTTCTGGAAGGAGATCCGATTTTTAGGGTAGTTAAAAATTTTTGATTTTTGGACCCAAATTTAACCTGGACCACGACATAGGCAGATCTTTGGTAGTCTGTAGAGCTTGCTTCACTCTATCGAATGGTACCCTAAGTCTGCTAAAAAGACAACGGCAGTTTAATTTATTTTGTAATACATTTTACTTCTGGGACAACCTAATAATTCAATATGAAACGTTGGGAGAACTTGATTTGAGAAGATAAATTATGTAAACAGGAACTAAAACGGCATCGAATAAAACCAAGATCGTCTATATGTTTAATAAGTTCTGACAGTTGTGGCGATCAGCCAAAAAATGCAAAATTACTTCGGGGACAACCCAATATATTATAGCGCTATTTCACATTAACTAACCTAAATTCGTGATTTTGTTGAAACTTTTCCGGAGGGACTGTTCCGCATGCCAGTATGAGCATTGATTTCTCAGCGTCATTTTGAATTTGGAAAAAAATTTTTAAAAATTTTCTTGCATGTTATCGTGAATATAAGATTGGTACTCCCAAATTTGACCAGAACTGTTTCGAGCTCGTCGGAAACACCCAAGTAAATCCTTTTTGCAACGTTGCGTTGGACACATCGTCTGCCACCCACCTTAATGCAGCAAAGAAGCTTCCATGCATACATACCGACTTCATATTCGCTGCATACTGATCCCCCCCTTCTCCAGACAAAGTTCCAAGCAAATTCACGGTTTGAACCTACCGTAGCATACCGAAGCATAGAAAATGAAGTTACTGTCAAAGTTTTATCTGCCGAATCTTTGGCGAAAATCAACTTCGATATTTGTGTAAACTAACGTATATAAAACAAGAAACAGCATTTATGGAAACGCACTTGATGATAAATTCTTGTTGTTTTAGGCGAGACGAATCTTAATCGATTCAATGCGTAGTAATAGATATTACGTCACTCATCACCTCGATCTCGCGATAGATGTCACTGAGGTATGCTCAGCTGAGGGCAGATAATTAGAAGATTTTGATTAACAGAAGTTCAGAGATTTGAGAAATTGTCTATCGCATCGACAACCATCAATAGTTGACCAAGCTTTAAAAAAGTTGAATATCACTTTAAGATACGGTTTCTAGCATACCGTACCAGCCCTTTGATGGAAAATGCTAGGTCAGAACTTGGAAATACAACACCTCTATCAAAATTTACTAAATCCCAGATCTTTCTGGAATTATCCGGATTCTCCATTAGGTTGTTACATAAGTCTTGTTATACTTTAATATCTTATGACGAAAATTTGTGAACTTCATAATTTTGAAAGGGCTCCAGGGTACCATTGGACAGAGCAAAACAACAACAATATGAAGTTCACGACTTATCGTCGTAAAAATTTAAAGTGTGACAAGACTTATGTAACAACCTAATATATGCTCAGAAATTTCAAGAAAAAAGCGATGCGGAGAGCACATTTGTAGGAAAAAAAATTAGGCGAGCACTTTCGCTCAGTTCCACCATATCTAGACTATTTCAAAGCAATCTCAAGCCTAGAAACAAAACTGAGGACCATCCAAATTCGCTTGAAGTTAGTTTCTAAAAATTATTGGCGTTACACGATCTAAGCTCGAAAAATAACTCATCATAGTTTTAAATCATGTTTTTGGGTGGATTTCAATTGAAGAACAGCTGATATAATGAAATAGCGTCGATTTTTCTGGACAGAGTACAAAGAAGGAGAAAGACAACGAAAAAGAGAAACTATAAAGTGTCGCTAGACCGGTCATTTGAATCCTTATACGATCAAGCAGTAGTCTCGCTAGTATTTTATGCATCAACTTTAGCCAAATGAATATTAAAGAGTTTGTAGACATTTACAGAAGGAATAAGATTGAAGAGACCACCGATTTGATGTCACAATGTTCGCACGGTTATTGTTTGACCTTCCGATTGGCGATGTGTAATAGGCAGCTCGCTATAGGTTATGCAAACTCTCAGTGTGAGCAAGTTCAATGGTGATTGAAAACAAAATTTCTTCTACTAGGTAAAGTTCGATCTCAAATCGAATAATTATTTTGGATATAAAGATATCTATGCAATACATTCGTAAATGTTGAAGCGAAATGGACAAATAAAATTACTCAAAAAGTCTTGCCCTGAGAATGAGTACTTCATGGATAGATAGATATAAGATACAAGGATATACTACTAAGTTGTCAAGTAATGTTCCTTTCTGTGAGCTCGCTATTTCATCGCAACCAAACGAATCTTAAAAATACATGAGGAGTACTCCTGGATAGAGCACAGCAAGCTCTACAAGAGTGCATTCACTTATTTGCTCATTTCACAGAGTTCGGAACCAAAATCTGGGTTTGATTTCATGCAAAAATAGAGAAAACTTATCTTTTCCAGGAAGACCTAAAAGCTTTTCACTTGCTCAGACATATAATCTCTACATCTGATATTTATCTGTAAATTTGCTTATTTTTTCATAGCTAGGGCTTGGGAAACACACATATACCAAAATACCAAAATACCAAAATAGGCTAAAAGTACGAAAAATCTTCTTTTTTGGAGTTTTCCGCACTAAGTTTGATGTACCTCAAAAAAATCGAATTTAAATTAAAAAAATCATGAACTTACTTTCAAAGCTTCATACGAATTACGCACGTGAGAGGAACTCAGCACAGCTTCTGCAGAAAATTATTATTTTTTTATTTCTAGCTATGAAAAAATAAGCAAATTCAAATATAATTAACAGATACTGGGTGTATGCTGAGCGAGCAAAAAATTTATAGGACTTCCTGGACGAAGGTATGATTTCTTCTCGATTCTTCATGGTTTTTGGCCCTTGGCTTCAAACTTTATGTAGAACAAATTTTGAGCAGATGTATGGGCACGCTCTTGTGGAGCTTGTTTTGCTCTATTTAACAGTACCCACTTGATTATAGGGTTGGCCTGGTTGCTGTGTTATAGCAACAAATATAAAGCGATATTATTTTATGGATAACCATATTTTTTTGACAAGTTGTTTAGAAATTTCTGAGATTTGTCCCTTGTATTGTGACAAAAAGTAAGCACTGTAAAACAAAAATGTGTCATTTTCAAATTATTCGTGGTATATGGGTTCAATTTTGCCATAAAAAATGCATGTGTTACCCAAACATGGCAACTGTACTACACATGTAAAAAATGGAAAGGCGCGCAAACTAATTATTGAAAGATAGGAAAACAGCGTTATCAAGTGCACTTATAGACACCAACCCTTTTGGATCGAAGTACATAACTGATGCAGCTAATTCAGAAAATAATGTCTACCAAATTAATGAGCTTTTAGACATTTTCAGCTGAAAACACAGGGTTTCTCAATTTTTTATAACTTTTGTCTCTACTGTAGATCAATCGTTGACGAAAAAGCTACACATTTTCAGTTTCAGCGATTTTTTCTTTAACTTCACATATTTTCCTACCAAAAACTGAAGTTCCGTTATGTTTTTCACCATATTAATCCGCTTCTCTACTATTCCCATTGCTACTTTTGTTGGCTTTTTACCCTCCTTATTCCTAAACTGTTGGTGAATATTTTCAACTCACAACAAAAGCTGCTTAGTTTTTGACTTCGTTATGTTTTTTCGTTTACTACTAATTTTTGCTTTTTTTCTGCTCTGCAAGATCTTTGAAACTTATTGGTGTGGTAGCGCAATGGAGATCTTTGTTCAAAGGAGAGAAAGAGAGGAATTGTTGTTGAATTGGTGAAAAACGTCTGTTGCAGAGTGATAGCAAATCAATAGCCTGTTGTGGAAATCAACAGGTTATTATATCTCTTTCGCTAACGAGCCACTGCGCGAGCATAATCTCCCCGGGAGGTATTTATTCTTGATCACCCATCTTCAACTAGATCCGGTCCGAATGGAGATATTTATTCCTACCAATTACTGTCCCAAAATATTGTAAATATAATAAATATCCCGTAAAATATGATTCGATTTTCCAGACAGATTTTTGAAAGCGTAAGATGAAGGATTCAAGAACATAATAAAGTAAGTAGAATACTTAATAAGTACGTGTCCCTAGAACCACTATCATGCATAAATAATAAGTATGCCATTATTGAAGATTTCTGAATTAACAATAGCAATTGCGAGCTGTGGCAAAAGAACATCCAGATTTGTAGACTATTACTCAAAATGACACAGTTTCCACAAGATTCGCACGTAGTAAATGAATAATAGACCAGATTAAGTAATTAAGTGAATAAGTAGATAAATCGGTTGATACATGGAACTTGCGCTGAGAGAGAGAGAGAGATTCCTTCCTCACTTTGATGAAAATTTTAAATTCAACTTTTTTCTTTTACAAAAGGTTTGGACATGTAAAACGAAATACAACATTTTGTATATGTCACGAAGAGTATACACACTTTTGAAAAGTTATCCAAAGGTTATTAAACTTTTCCTATGTTTTTGCTTCGTATCAACCCAATATTGAGCACGGTTAACACCTTGACTTGCTCAACTTCTCTGCTTCAAAAAGAGGGATACCTAGATATACCAAAAATTCCAGATAGAAAAAATCGAACCGAGCAGGCTGATTCAGAAATCAGTGTTGTTTACGTTAATGCTTGCTTATCGCCAGAGCATTATGGTACACAAACTTAACATGTGGAGTTCTCTTTGCCGAAAATCACAACAAACATCGATGTGGAGGTCAAATCTTGATAAACACAATCGCAAATTTGAAGTCAGGTTTTGAGGTACTGTCGCAGATAAATAGTAGCAAGTACTCTTGCTGAGCAGTGAAAAATTTGTAAACAATCTGTCAGCTGTGACCTGAGAGTAGATCAGTCCAGGTGTAGCATAAAGTGAGACTGAATCCTAGCCAAATGACAAACAGAAGTAAGCTAAGTTTAGGCCCAAAAATATTTACTAAGTAGTTTGGACTAGCCAAAGGTGGACATTTACGACCTTGCAAAGTGGGAACTTCAGGACAGACACACGATAGTAAAGATGCCCTTCTTTTGACATTAATGGGAAAAAAGTGAATTAATTTGATTTTCATTTTCGCTATTCTTTAGTAAAAAAACCACTTCTTTACGAAAAAGTGAGCAAAATTCGAATGAGCTCGAATGAAATAGATAGAGGAGCTTTTATACACCTGATTCTGTTAATGAAGTAAGCGCATGTTATGCTCGTATTATGCTTAATTATCTTCAGCACTTCACTAGAAGGGCAATCAAACAAATCTTTATTAAAAGGCAATCAAGTGACACATAACCAAGGAAAAAAACGAAGTTCATGATAATCAAATGCGTGAGAAGAATTGCAATGTTATGATAAGCTTTTTTCGCTTGATGATTTGGATGATCTCTCGGCGTTTCCGTACCAGAAGTCAGCTGTCAGGTCTGCACCCCCTCGATCTCTTTCCGCCCCGCAACATTTATTTCCAGTCATCCATTCTGGCAGTCGGCTCAATAACGCAGGCAAAATCTGGAATCATTATGCTATATTATTATGTTATTAATGCATGAGTAACTGACAATGAGTCCGTGAGCTAAGCCAAAGGTCACCACCAGCGCAATGGCTGTAAAGAAGACGGAAGAAGAATAAGTCTGAAAGCATTTTTGGATATAGAAACTTCATGTCAAGTTCTTTATAATCTCAAGATTTAGTTGACTGCTTCTGAGTCCATTTCAATTTGGCAGCGTGCCAAGGACAGTATGAACTCCAGTAAATACGAGGTTATATTGTGTGCACCCGCGGTAAAGACAAGATTTGCGCGAAAGCAAATGTCATGCTTGTAAATGCAGAAAACTGCTTGCGATTTGAGCATAAAAAATGACCATAGAGCGCACATTGCCTCTATTTACGCGCAAAGGTCGTAGTTACCACAAGGAAATTAATCGTCACGTCTACTAACTATACTACGAATTTGTATGTCCTGTTCAAAAAATGAGGGCAGTGAGGGTTTTCAGAAATTGGCAGAATGCCAAATCGCAGATAGCAGGCAATAAACGATCACCACTAAATCGGCGTCTAATACCTGGGGCGAAATTTGTCAATCTGCCTGTTCCTGATGGTGCGGTATGTTTCTGCTGTTTCGCCGTTATGAATAAGCCCCGATCGGCTAGTGAGAGCCCTTGATAACGGTAGAACAACCCGACCGGGACTGCGAGATCCCGAAACCGCCTTTGCAATTATACAGGTTTTTGATGTATTGAAAGTTGTTTGAAAGCAATGGCCTTCCAAATCTCCGACTTTAAAATTCTTAGTGAACCCTCTGGTTGTGCTGAATGCGAAATATGCGCTGAAGATGTCAAAATTGTATTTTCTTTACATTTTTGCATCAAAGAGCTGAAAGGGTGGTATCAAAATCCCACTGTTCTTCTCAGCTGCTACTGGTTGTCGGAACCAACCTATCAGCTGCTATGAATTACGGTGGTGTCTCCATCTCAAGGACGTTACGTTATTCCCTTTTGCCGCGCTCATCCCATCATGTTAAAAAAAAATGAAATTCGTGGCACTCTCAAGTATTGCAAAGCACACCTTTGAATTTAAGCAATTCAGAATGTTTAAAAAACGATATGTCGCCGAAGGGGGCTCCCTCACGACATCTGCAACAAACGCGCACTCTGTGCGTAAGATGTATGTAGCTGCAGCTCGTACCAGTTGCCTACAATATGCCGTTCACATGAAGCAATAGTTGCTGACACCAACCGGAATTTTTGCGCATAAGTATTGTTTTCACTGAGTGGAACAGGAACTTCTTCGTAGCTAGAATTGATGTTGCTTCAATAAAGTAAGCAGAAAGAGTTTGTACTTAAAACCTGTTAGGACGTAGAGTCCTCTACCCACTACTTTAATAAAGATCTTGAAGAGTGCCGAGCCCTGCCTATGAGGGGCTAGCCATTAATTTACTAACGCTTTAGATAGCTTGTCAGATTAGTCGATTAGCATACGTGGAGCCAGACGCACCGAAATGAATGTTAATGGAAAAACACAGCAAATGGTCGAGATTGCTGCCTGCACCATGGGCCATGCCACAGTAAGTATCGTATTTTCAACTTTTGCCGCCATGCTTTTCAATGGCACCGTAACTGATATCCCTTTCCAGAGTTGATCTCTCGTCTCGCGCTAAAACCGGCTTTTTTGAGAGTGTTTTCGCGTATAATAACGCGCCTACCTGAAAATGATAGGCAACATGGGCGATGTAGTCTACGCTCATTCCGATCGTCATCAACAAAGCAATCATCACTACGGGATCAAGTTCGAATGAGAGTTTTGACATAATGCCAACGACACCTTCAAAATTATTATTTTTATGGATCAGATGGGAAGAAGGGAGTTGAAATTACCTATGTTGATGGATGCTATTGCTAAACTTGAAGTAAGAACACTACATGGTCTCGTTATAAAAATGACGCAAACGAGAGTCATAGAGAAGAGAGTGAGTAAAGTGGTCTGGAAATAAATGTATAATGATATAATATTTTGTGAAGAGTTCATCTACCTTAAATGTAGTGTTTGATAAACTTAGCATCTGATCGACAAACATTCCACCGTCTTCGTACACGGTCATGTTGAGCTTTGGGTACCTTGAAATTTTAAAATACCAACCTGAAGCGGGATTCTAACTACCCAGCTAGTAATGCTTACTTCGCAACTATTTCTCGCCATTGAGTCATTAATTTGATACGTATATTCCAATTCGATACATTAGTGTACGCTATAGTCATGAAAAATCGTCTTACAGTAAGCTCGCCGCTGAAAACTCGATAGCTATGAGGTGCCCAAGCCGGAAAAATATAAAATTTTTTTTTTGAAAGTTTGGGTAAGGCCACATTCGTACATCCAAAATGTTTTCTGTTTGGAAGCCATCCCTAGTATGGTTTAAACGTGAAGGAAGATCTTGGGCTCTCGGCGGCCAACTTTTGCTCCATGAGGTGATGCCCCCAGTCATTGCAATGAAAGGGTCATTGAACTAGACGTATATATACTTTTGGGCCTCCCTGCTAACTACTACAAGATTTAATTTGCATTACGAAAATTTTTGGTGATTAGAAAAGATAAAAGATGATATTATTAAAACTAAAGACTGAGATAAATGCCTGAAGTTTTTTAACGCATAACATCAAAATTATTACTGCCAAACAAGCATAGCCTAAACCCGAGTAGTCTTTCACTCGCACGGTATTGACTCATTTCCTAGTCAACACATGCTGAGATCACGTAGTAGAAAATTTTGTACCCTTCTGCTCAAAGGCTCACCGTTCTATTAGGTCGTAATATAAGTTTTGTTACACTCAGAGGAAAAACGTTGACAACTTCCTCAAAAAAATTTTTGTAAACTACAAATCGAGTGAATGCTTAACTTTTCAATATACTAGATGGTAACTTAAATTTTGTTACATTTTAACTTCTTACGGCCATAAGTCATACACTTCATACTCTTAATAGGGCTCATATTCGATAGAGCAAAGCAAGCTCTACAAGATTGTATGCAAAAGTTCGCACCACCTTCGGCCCATCAAAGTTGCCTCGAGAGTCTGACAATGAGTGGTACCGAAGGCTCAAAAAATGGAAATCGAGAAAGCTAAAATTTTTATGTTTACACAAAAACGAAACTGCTGCTTTCGCCCATGTAATGTATACTACATACAAGGTAGCTTCCCACACCCTATGTTCGAGAAATATTGGTTTTAGCATGAACACACGAGTGAGGAGAGCTAAATTCGGTAATTTTCGAAAACTAAGGCTTATGCAAAGCTGAAAAATTGCGGTTATATTTTCAAGGGCTTGTAGTATACAACTGCATATGTGAAAGAAGCGCAGCTTCGTCTTTGTATAAACGTGAAAATTTTGTTTTTTCTATATGAGGAAAGATACGGAAACGGTACGGTACATACGAGTGTCTAATGTACTAGTGCTCAATTAGTGTGAGCAATTTGGATATCCGAAGGATTTTTGTGAACGAAGATGTGAATTTCTCCCCTATTTACTGAGCCTTTAGTACGACTCAGATTCCGGATGCAAAGTTACGGTGAATCGAAGACGGTGCGTAATTTCGCACACCATCTTGTAGAGCTTGCTTTGCTCCATCGAATGGTACCCTGTAGCCTATTAAGAATATGAATTATACGACTTATGGCCGTAAGAAGCTAAAGTGAAACAAGACTTTTGTTACTACGCAATAACACATGCCGCATTGAAAAACCAAATTTTTGAATTTTTGAAATTTGTGAATTATTTTTGGGAAATTTTCAACTTACGTTATTGACAAGCCTAGACCTCCTAAACTGCCTTTATATTAATATCAATGTCCCAAATTCACGAAAAATCTGAGAGCCAAAAAGTAAGAATGAGAGAATTTTTACAAGGAAAAGAAAAAAATAGAGATTCAAGTGCCGTCCTAGTTTGCCTTTAGTGCCTTTATTTTCAGTGTAATCCATATGTATAAAGGTGGAAATGACGCCAATAGATAGTCCTTTGTCCATTACTTTATATGCTATATATTAGGTTCTGCTAAAGTTTCTAGGGTTTTTAGATAAAAATGAAAAAAGTGTCACTAAAACGATCTAATACATCTAGTATAGATAAGTGTCTTTTTTGAAACTTTGGATCTGTTTGAAGAGTTCATATTCTTGAGTATAAAGTGGAGAAAAGCTTTGAAGACGTACTTGACGTCATGATTGTTACGGTAGACAGTAGTCTCGATTACTTTGAAAAATTTGCATTTTCGCTTTCTATTTACTTATTGTATGTGTTGGTTCTTTCAGAAATTTCCTTGATATGTCCGATCCCATCACACAATTGTAGATCAACCAATCCTAACTGAAGGCAGCTTGCTACCGCTAGGCATCATGAGCTTGATTAAGAAAATGCCAGAGCCTAATTTATTCCAATTTTTCGTAACTTAACGCCGGATAACTTTTTAGTTCATCCTTTCTTACGAGCATTTCTCGATCAAGGTACAAGAAGTCTACTTATGCGTAGCAAGTTCGTAGATTTTGCGAACAGAATGACTTGATCAAAATACTATTACCACTTACACGGTAGAGATGTTTTCTTTACGTGTCCTGACTAGCTTAACGCTATGGATAAAATGGTAATTATCGGATTCAAAAAAATTTCGTAGTTTATTTGGATCCAGTACTTGCTGAAACAGTTTTTGTTTGGTTTATCAAGGAGAAAATCACTGGGCTCCTAACACATCGCATCAAAATCTGTCAAAGCTCAAATGATAACAGTATGCTATTCGATGCAGTAAAGTTAGCTTACATCATAAGGATAGTCACTTTCCGACTTTCCATATTTGTGTGCAAAGTTTCTAAACCAAACGTACGACGAATTTGGACCTACACTTGTGTAGTTAGACCGATTCTGTCGCTTCGCTTGATTACCTTTGCACCCTGGCAGCTCCTCTAGCTCCTTCAGGGCATCCCAGAATTGAGTCGTCGTTTCATTATTCATGAAGTAGAAGCGAGTGTTAACAAAAACAGTCAGAACGAGATTCTCCTTCCAAACTAAAATTAGGTGCTGCTCTCTTAGAAATTAAGGGTAGTTTGAGCTCAGCAGTGCTTAAAAAATCTAGACAATATACAGGGTGTTCCAAAAAAATGTATCAAAGGTTTGATCTTTGATAACTTCCCTTTAAGAAAAGCTCTCGCGGAGCTTTGTGTGCCTTACTGTAGAGTAATTGCAGAGCAAATCACCGATTCCTCTCAGTCACTGTAAGATTATGATAAGGATTTTCGACTGATTTGGCTTCTACAGAACTACAGACACGAATTGCTTCTCAAAATTCCGAAAAATACCGAAGGAAGTCAAACTAAGGTTTTCGGAGATGCTGGACCTAATTGCAAAGTGTTCCGTTACCGTACACTTAGGCTTCTTACGGCATGCGCACTGTAACGCTTTTTTTGACTTTTTCTAAAATTTACCAGATTAACTCGCTTTTGTCAAGCAAAATTGAACCTTGAAGGCTTCTTCATTCTTTATTGATTGCATATAAGGGTGCAAAAGATAACAAAATCAGATTTCAAGCACAATTGATGATTTGATTTGATTTTATTGATTTTATTGATTTATTTCGACGTGTGTAACTGCAACATTGATTCAATTAAATTTGAGAAAACCAAACAATCAAAGTTACGCTGCACATACCGTAAGAAGCCAAAGAGTGCGCTAGCGGAACACTTTGTAATTAGGTTCAGCACTCCCAAAAGCCTTAGTTTGACGTCCTTCGGTTTTTTTTTCGGAATTTTTAGAAGCAATTCTTGTCTGTCAGAAGCCTAAAAATAATCGAAAATTTCTGCTGTAATTACAGTAACTAAGAGTAATCGGTGTTTTGCTCTTTAATGTAAATTTAAGTTAAAAGTCATACCGTATGGCACCCAAAAATCCGCGAGCTTTCCTTATAAGGTTGTCAAAGATCAAACGTTTGATACATTTTTTTGGAACACCCTGTATATTTGTAAGCCTGCTAAGCGAACGCTATGACATACCATAGTTTGTGAGAACAGAGTTAGGTTTGCGAAGAAGCGAATCCTTTGGCAAAATCTTCACGGAATCCAAGCTCACTTTCATTGAAAGGATTCCACGCGTAGAATAATAGTAGTAGTATAATGTCGCTAAGAGAACAAACACGGCAATATATTCTTTACTCACAATCATGCAGTGCATGCGAAAGAGTATTCCGCTAAACTTGTCTATCTGAAAATGATTTCAATGCACTATAGAATCCATTTGCTAACGCTTTGCAATAGACTCCAAAGACAGCGAGCAGTTCGACAAGTTCGGCTCTCAAGGGCTTCGAGTTCATTAAAAGGAATTATGAGCGCGCACCCTCCTTCGAAGGTAAAATCTACCGCCGGGTGAAGACGCGAAAGCCGATTTAGTTGGGGCGGACGCGAACGCAACGCGTGCATATCTTCGCCATTGGACTTTCCGCTTCGTGCACTCTGCGACCAGTAACCCCGGCTTGGCACCTTAGGTTTTGCGCCTTCGCTCGGCAGTAATCTGTAAGTAATTCTAAGCTTTTGCTTCAAATTTGATCAGCACTGTTAAGAACAAATTGCAGTTTCCGGCTCCATTTTCTCTGAATGCTTTAGTCGACTGCACGAAGCCGCCCAAGTCGCAGTAAACTGGATGCATGCGAGCATGCCTGCAAAGCGGCTGTCTAGTACTGCGCTATGATGACTCATGCGCGCGAATGCCAATGTTGGCCCGCAAGAGACACGCTCGCGGGCGTTTAGCCTGGTCGATTTCACGCAGTCAACTATAGCTTGCTCGTACTTTGCAATTCTGCTGTGCCATGCATGGTTTATCCAATCGTTGGATGTTAAAACGGCACAACGTTTTAGCGGATTCGCCGTGTCAAAGGCCTGGAAATCAGATGATCTGCGATCCCATGGCAAATGCCCATGCAAACCTGCTAGTGACGTCCTCTTAAGAGCTTACTCCACAAAATTGGCGACATTGAGGCTCCGCCAGAGTGGGGCCGAGCCAGCGCCGAGCTAGCGCCGAACTGTCCCGGGGCTGTTTAGATTGATACAAGTGCATTTCGTTTGGGGCGGAGCTAGCTGACCCTGTGCCGGCAAAGCGCTACCAGAGCTTTTGACAGAGATTTCGATTAGTATCGGTGCATTTACCTGACTGAGAACTAGGTCAGCTAGCCCAGCTCGAATGAAATGCACGTGTATTGAAACAGCGCCGGGACAGCTCGGCGCTGGCTCGGCGCCGGCACAGCACTGGTGAGGCCGGCGCAAGGATGGTGTGGCTTCGGCGGAGCGCTGGCGCGGCTTCGACACTTTGGCGGGTGGAGATAAACCTACTCTTGCAACACCGCTGCATGCGATGTCAAGGAGTAAACTTGTCACACGACTGAGCTGTACCGTAATAAGCATGGTACATTTTATCTACACCTAGAACTCGCATAAGGGTAGAAGACAACACACACTCATTCTTATCGTTCGTTTCTGGTTGGCACGCATATAGAAGGCCTGAGCTTCTATTTAGCCCGAAAGCCCCCTAGATTTCAATATCGTACGTTCAATTTTCTAATCATTCTTTTATGCATCTCGTTCCTATGCGCACTTAGACCTTAACAGACTTTATAGTTTCTTACTCGCCACGAGTTCTTCCAAATGCTCAGTGCTCGTGCACTTTCCCAAATATACAACGCAATGGATGAGGGAACTTACGTACCCAGAAAGGCTTGCCGCTACCTTAGCAGGATTCGTGAGAATCATGAACTGGCAGCAACGCTGATTTGCACCCAATTTGTACCTAAGACGAGCTGATTCTGCTCAAGATAGCTCTGCCGTCATCCTACAATTGATGAATCTGGGGTTTTGTTAAAATTCAACGTTTAGTAGTATTTAGTTCAATTAGGAAAAAAATTTGTATTCGGGGGTAGTAATTTGTCGCGCTGTTTCCGAATATGATGATGGTTTCGTCTGAAACCCTAAATGTTATTTCTGAAGTTTTCGGTAAAAGTCGTATTTCGTTTTTCTGTTCAAAATATCGCTGGAACAACATAATTTAGTCGCATACTGATTCATTTATCTTTATCGGCAAGCCTTTTGGGATATGTAAATTCCGTTCCCCCACCCGAGACATTCTATTTGATACACGACTCCCGCTTTCGCGCAGTTAGCTATGCCATGTGGCATACTACGATTTTCTAATATGCACTGTCGTCCTCGCGTGGGATGAAGTCTCGGAAATGTGACACTGTTATTGAGATAACTTGTTACGTGAAACAGATTATGTTAAAGATACGGCTAGACTTGGAGCCATACACGCTGTATGCAGAAAAAAAAGTTACTTGCATGTTAGTGGCTATACTATGTTATGCCGTGCCAGGTTTGTACGGTGGAATTCTTTATTGGCCTTACGTTTCGACAAATTCGTCTTCGTCGGAGGCCTGAAAGTAGATTGCAGTGTTATCTTTGCAAGACCAGACCGCCAAACGCCTCCCCACACTGCCGAGTCTAGACCCCGTCCCGCAATCAACGTACTGGAACACGCGATGAGAAACGAACCTTAATCCACCGTTGTGTTAGGCCCTGGGCAGAGCTCACGCGACGAAGTCGCGCGATCTCCAGTCGCGACGACATGCACGAAAGTGGCGACTGGGACGCGACGACTGAGTCGCTCAGTCGCTGGAGGCGTGCATACCTCCGACGCGATTTCATGCAATTGCACAACACATCACACATTGCACGTACTCTAATACGTTACTGAAAATCAGTGCTCTCGTTGATTTTACTACATCTGTCATTCAAAAAAAGGTGTAACAGCAGAAGAAGAAAGTTTGAAAGTTTATCACATAGCATCCGACTTGACAATAATCACAACGTCATGCACCCAAATGATCAGAATACAAGGAGAAGTCAACGACATCATGGTTCTGGAAGAAATGGCTCATAATCAAATGACTGTTGGGAAGCATCAATTAGGAATAGGAAACAAGTAGCAAGGCCACCAGTGGCTGCGGACATTCCGAAAGAATCGTCACGAGGCAAAACGATGTTTTCAGCTGTAGAAACGTCCCCCATGTGCTGCACATGATAGACGAAAATACTGCTATTACCTCATGCAAAGCTCATATCTCGGAGTTTGCTGCATAGCATCGTCAACGTAGACTGTGAGCACATCGTATTCGATGCGCAATCGAACAGGGTAGGGCTTGTAATGGATCTTTTTGGCAACCTAGGATATATGAGATGTAGGAAAATGTAGATGAAAGACAAAATGCAAAATGAGGACTAACTCCTTCCAAACAATGCAAAGATAGGCATAAATTGGCATTTGCAACATTTCATGCAAAAACACTCATAATGAAAAGACAAACCAGCAACATACAACAATAACATCGAAAATCCACTTCAGGATCGGCGCGACGGTCGCGCCGTCGCTCGCCGCAAACGAGCGACGCGACATCGCGCCGATTCGGCAAAATCGCGACGATATCGCCTGGCAAGCTATGAACGCCGAAAAGTGTGGCGCGATCCGTCGCGCCGCGCAGCCGTCACAAACGCGTCGGGACCCACACACTAGACGGCGTGGCGTGGAACACTTGTCCAAAATGATCGGGCGCGACGCGACGAAATCGCATGAGCTCTGCCCAGGGCCTTAGTGAGAGTCAGTAGAGTCAGTACGTAGCCGCACCGGAGAGACAGACTACACTGATTCTTGCTCAGCGGTCGACACTTATATACGGGCAGGCTACCGCTCACAGATCGTTAAGATAGGCAAAAGTTCGGTTGTTATCGATACGCATTCGTTTCTGTTATTCATGCTGGGATTTCTAAGAGAAATCCACGCTGCTTCGACGCTCTTTCTCACTGAAATCTCTGCCTCGTATGACAAGATAGTACATTTAACGCCAAATTCACCGCCGTTGTGCGTTTCAGTTCTATGTCTTCCCAAAGGTGACGTCGCATTCGCTCGTCTCATAGCCGCTAAATGCTCTTTGAGTCTGACGTTCAGCAATCTACCCGTTTCTCCGATATATGTCGCCTTACAATTCAAGCATTCCAATTCATACACTACTCCAGCCTTTGCGCAATCGCCTACTTTTCCGTATGGACAGACAACACAATGCTCCGACAAACATTCTGCGTCGTAGAGCCTATTTCTTACCAACCGCTTCTTGATGTTCTCACTCGGAATGTTCACAAGTATAACATCATTCTGCAGTTGTGCTCGCGTTATGCATTGTTTTATTGCTGCACTGAATTTATCGGAAATGTAAGGCATGCACAGGGTTAGTTTATTGTCATCGCGAGTTGGGCTACTGCATAATACACTACTACTACTACTACATCTTTATACACGAACGTTCAGAACGATGACGCACTGCAAGCCTTGTCTGAATAGCTGGACATTCATTATCCCAACATGGTCACTTTTGGTTTGAGCAAAGCATGCATACTGGTCCTCATCAAGGAATGTTTGAACTGTAACATATTCAAATGGTCTGGGAGCTATTACTCGCAGATAAGAGGATTAGCGATGGGACAACGGCTAGCCCCAGTCCTTGCGATTTGCTTCATGAGCAAGATTGAGGAACCAGTTCTTGCACGCTTGCCATTGATGTACTGTCGTTACATCGATGACTGCTGCGTTATAACATCGACGCAGTCCGAAATGGACGAATGCTTTGAAATCTTGAACCAGCAGTCACGGTACATCAGGCTTACACGAGAAACCCCGAAAAATGGATGGCTTGCCTTTCTTAATACCCAGATAAATTTATCTGGTGCTACCATTCGCATGAAATGGTACCGAAAGGAAAGTTCGAAGAACATCTTGCTGCATGCCAACTCAGCGCATCCGTCAACAGTGAAAAGAGCCGTTGTACGCAATATGTTTCGAACCGCTATCAGTGTATGCACGGGTGAACAGGAACGACTTGAGTCCAAAAAGTTGGCTACACAAATTGCGCGCAGCAATGGTTACATACCACAAGGTTTCCATTGCTCTTCGAAGTTTACGAACAGTAGCCCAACTCGCGATGACAATAAACTAACCCTGTGCATGCCTTACATTTCCGATAAATTCAGTGCAGCAATAAAACAATGCATAACGCAATGCTTAAATTGTAAGGCGACATATATCGGAGAAACGGGTAGATTGCTGAACGTCAGACTCAAAGAGCATTTAGCGGCTATGAGACGAGCGAATGCGACGTCACCTTTGGGAAGACATAGAATTGAAACGCACAACGGCGGTGAATTTGGCGTTAAATGTACTATCTTGTCATACGAGGCAGAGATTTCAGTGAGAAAGAGCGTCGAAGCAGCGTGGATTTCTCTTAGAAATCCCAGCATGAATAACAGAAACGAATGCGTATCGATAACAACCGAACTTTTGCCTATCTTAACGATCTGTGAGCGGTAGCCTGCCCGTATATAAGTGTCGACCGCTGAGCAAGAATCAGTGTAGTCTGTCTCTCCGGTGCGGCTACGTACTGACTCTACTGACTCTCACTAACACAACGGTGGATTAAGGTTCGTTTCTCATCGCGTGTCCCAGTACGTTGATTGCGGGACGGGGTCTAGACTCGGCAGTGTGGGGAGGCGTTTGGCGGTCTGGTCTTGCAAAGATAACACTGCAATCTACTTTCAGGCCTCCGACGAAGACGAATTTGTCGAAACGTAAGGCCAATAAAGAATTCCACCGTACAAACCTGGCACTGGCATAACATAGTATAGCCACTAACATCAATTCCAAATGCCAAGGTTCAGAGAGGAGAAAACATGGAAGTTACTTGCATGATTTCATACCCGCTTAGATAACACTGAAAATTTCGCAAGCAAATCCTCGGAACGGGAGGCTTCACAACTGTTTGCAAGATTCCACTTTGACTTGCTCGATCCGCTTTTCCGGTCAAATTGTGTTTTGTTATTTCGTTATTTACAGTTCCATTCAAAAACACTCTTTTTACCCTGACTCTCCATCGTTTGGGTTTTTCAAATTGTTCCATTTTTCCCTTTTTCTCCAGTCTTGTAGCTATTGAAAGAATTGCTCCAAATAGAAATATTTGAAATACGTATGTAAGAGCCATAGAAACAGCTGAACCCAGACAGAATAACTGAACTTCTGAAAATCATATTGTGTTTAGTAAACCTTTTTCGTAATCCACTTGATAATGACCTGGAGTTGGAGTTAGGTAGCCTACTGCAAAAGCAAGCACATTTGTTGAAGAAGATATAGTAATGCTTATTCCACATTCTTCGTAAACCATTCCTAGGGTATGTTGCCAGTAGACTCTTCAGTGCATAGCAAAACTTGGAGTTGTAAAGAGTCTGCACATTGTTCCACCGATATTATCAAATAAAATTGGACTTAACATTGGCTAAGTGGTGATATGGAAGAAGATGACTCCCAAGAAATTCGAGTTTTGGTGTAGGAGATTGCTCGTCGTCCTAGTAGGCACCTGGCCAAGTGACACGGCATGGTTCTTCACGAGAAGTATGCTCCATGCCGGTTTTGTAAGCCAGTTTTACGTCGCACTCGTCAAATTTTGTAATTCTTCCAGGTAACCAGAGTGAGCATGCCCCAGTGTTGCATAAGGGTCCCGCAACGATTCTGAGTTCCCAGCTCAAAGGCACCGTCCACCCAAAATTTCTACATCCATGTTTTTGCCGTTCCAGGGCATTCTCATACACTGCTTTCGAATATCAGGTCGGAAATATACGGTTACGGGCCCCACTACTGTTAGGCATCAAAATCTCATCCACCCCATTTTGGGTGGACAGTGCCTTTAACGAGCTTTTTGTCTGTTCATTCATGTACAATTGGTGCAGTCTTTTTCAATACGGAGTGGACGAAACATTCCAAGTGGAACAGGGCGTCCGCACCGCCACTGGCTCAGCGAGGCAGATTAGAATGAAGAGAGGCAGACTGCAAAGCGGCGCGAATCGTTGCGAAGCGGACTCCCGCCAGTTTCCGCCTAAACTGAGTTGGAATTTACTTTACAGTAATCGCTGCTATGGGCCAAAGTCCCGTTTTTGTAAAGTGTTGCCGTCACAATGAAGGCACGGGATTCACGCTATTCAAACACCACACCCAGTCCGGATACGCAATGGCTTGGCCACTTTGCTCGTGCTCGACCGAGTTCGGGATTTCCTTCCCACTGTTGGCGCATATTAGCGGGTTTAGACTCTTCGAGGGGTTTTGCCTAGGTATGCAATGTATTACGGTGAAATAGACAACAAGAATGGTGGTTCAGTGGTTTATTGGGATTACTGTAACCGAGAGCGTGAGATTGTGACCTTGGGTGGTCAACGTGTGATCAAGAGTGAGGTGAGACCTCCCAGGTGGACGCATGGCAGACATGGCCCGCCCACTCGGCTATGACGTCATATGGCACGGGTATCAGGAATCATCGATTGGTCGATGATAGCGCATATTGCAAAAATGTCAGAACTATAAGGGTTTGTAACAATGCTAGTTATTGCCATATTAGCACTCAAGGTAATTTCGAAATTAGCGTATGGGATAACACCGAGTAAGTATAAAATTTTTAGCTGAAGACTTTGTTGAGAACCATCTTCGAGGTTTTGATTCTTTCTTTAACACAACTATTGAGTGGCAAAAAGGGTGTACATTACTTAATCGCTTGCTTTGAAAAGCTGTACACATCTGAAGCTTTTATGTAGCATTTGCAAACTCAATCTTGTGTTGGATTACTTAGAGCGTATGTAGCGGCAAGCATCTTACGCTAGACAGCAGCGATTTCCACACTCACAGAGCACTGCCTTAGGAGAAATAATATTAGTTGTCCCGAAAGTTTTGTCGGTTTTTTCAAACCACTATAAAACCATGCACAATGAAGACCTGAATGAGTTTCAACATGCATTCGATGCAGTTTTTCCTTCTCTTTCTTATGGTTATATTTAAGAGCCAAGATCCTGTATGGTTTTTTTTGATAATTGCCACAAATCTTCACTCGTCATTTTTATCTTCTCAAAGTTAGGCTAATTTTTAAAAAATTCCATTCCAAAGTTTTGGAAAGGACTAAGCATGGCACAAATAGAAGAACTCTCGGGCTATACGGTAGTATTTTTAGATTCTCCCAAATTGCTGTTTCTAGCTTTAGAGAATTATTTTTTTGGAGGTCTCGATTTCTGGCAAAACCATGGAATACGCAACTGCGGCAAAAACATGAAAGCTTTTGGAATTTTTGCGAATTGAAACTTGATTGCTAATAAACATTATTTAGCAACATAACCAAGTTTAATTTGCTTTGAAAAATCAGTTTTTTGGAATTCTCGGTAATTTTACGTGTAGACGTAATTAAATAGCCGTGGTTTTTTTAAATAAATAATTATTTAGGACTTGATAAACGTGACTCATGTAATCTAAAATAAGTATAATGTAGCCGAAGAATGGCTCTACATAACAATAAGCGCTTTTCGAAAGTAGCAGAAGAAAAATTTTTAAAATTCAGAAAAGATTTGGCGTTACTGTTGAGTGCTCAAAAAGCCATGGCGATAACATTGCGAAGACAGGGTAGATCAGAGAGCAAACATAGTAAGAAAGAGGATGAAAATCTGAATCAAATGATACTTAGACCTTCTATGAAGTGGTGTTCTGTGGGTTTGAGTGAGCGATGGAAAAAACCGACAAGACTTTGGGGACAACCTAATAGTTTTCTTTACGCTTGATTGGTTTGATGATCTGCGCTGACAACTAGTCTCTTTGTGTGCGGCTTCCCTAGAAAATAGGAACAGAAGTGATACGACCAAAGGCGATTGTACAGCAGCAGCTGTCTGAAGCAGTGCGCGTGTACCCTTTGAAAACTTTATTCTAAGCTTTTCTGTTCACGCTTTCTTATCTCTGCGTTGGTTTCAAAGGAAAAAATCTCAAAAGCTTTGAAACAGCACACTACGTTCTAGAATGATACTAACCTAGTCTTTCGGAGCTCAAACATCCTTGATGCGCCAACTTTTGCCAAGAATAGTACATTATAAATGAAGAGTCAACCCCTGAATATTAATCTTCAGGGTTAATCATTTTCGCATGTGCTCGACTTTCCATTTTAAGTTTATATGCCTGCTCACAAGGGCGAACAGGAGGATAGGGAGAGGGGTGAAATTCTTAAAAATACTCCTTTCGGGTAAGAAAAAGTACCATGTTCTCGTTTGTCATGACCAAATGATCTAAAGGCCCGCTTTTTCTTAACCAAAGTGGAAGGTCTGCTAAATGTGGGAGTTTTTTTAGGAAGGCACAGAAGTTTTTTTCGCCTCTAAAGCCCTCCAACTTTTTCGGACCACTACGTTCAAGGCTTCAAGGTCGACATACCTACTCCCATTATCAAAAATGGCATAACGAAGAGCAGTGAATTGATGCGGGAGTCCAACAACGATAATATACCAAAAGTGCATGTAATAGCCAATAGAGGGCAGAGTATAGCACCAATTCCAATTAATCTAAAATTTCTTCATAATTTGGCTTCTCATATCCAGTATTTCAACGTTGCAGAGTGATTTCTGACAAAGGTTTTGCTTTTTTCTAAATACGGGCTAACGTGTCTGCATTAGAATTTGAATCACTCAATTCATTCAGCTGTTCGACGGTCATAGTTATTCGTAATTTAGTTCATCTGGGAGCCGTATGCGATCGTGTTAAGTTGCTTGCATCACTTTCGTGCTTGTAACGGGCTTTCCGAGCTGCTTGTATGCCTACCTCGGATCGAGTCAGGATTCAATCATAAAACAGTAAGTATGCTATCCGGGCAGTTATGCTATCTGTGCAGTTATCACACCCTAACACATGAGCACGGTGGATGCCAGGATATTGTCATGCAGGCTGAGATTTTCATTTTTTGTGTGATCTCCTGGAAGATCCCCAGGGTGTCATCGCTCATTTTCAAAGCCGTTTATCATTCCAAAGCTCAATGAAGACGTCTTATAACCGTATGGAAAACATATGTAAATCTGAATATCAAAATCTTCGATAAACCACTGTACGCTAGCTGAGGTTCATCAAAAAACTCACAAACTACACAACCCTTTCGTCCTCTATCGAAAACTTTCTTAGCAGTTTCATATGTAGTATATCCTCAGTACAACTTTACGACGTTCTTATCGACTTCCTCAAAGATAGACGGCTTTGAAAACAACGATTTCCTGGGGATCCCTCAAGGAATCACACAAATTAATCAAAATTTCAGTCTGTATAACAGTGTTTTGTCATCCATTACACAGGTATTAGCGTATGAGAGCTTTCATAACATAAACAGAAATTAAAAGAATACACACATTGAGAGTAGCAAAGTATGACGTGTCTTTTCTCAGATCTCCCGACCTTTCTCGTGGAGTGTATGTGCAAACGGGCCTTGAGCGCAAAAAATAGTGCCATTTACACCTTCCAAATTTTAGAGAACATAGGAAGTTGTACAAACTTACATTTTGCCAAAATCTAGCGCGTTGTTATAATAAGCTCCCGAAAACACGCAAAAAATTATGATAGCAAGCATGACGGCAAATCCTTAACTCAGATTTCAGGTTTTTTAGGCCTGTAGCATAGTGAAGAACGTTGAGACACCTCCGCCGAAATATGGAGCTACTTTTCTGTTGTCTGCATTGACCTCCATATCCAGAATATTGTTGCCATACACCTACAACGCTGGAAATCAAGGGTAATATGGTAATACAGCAAAATAATTCTATGTGAAAAGAACAGTACATTGCCACAGCTGACTATTGATGCTTTCGCGTAGTTGGCAAACTCCGAGATATGCTAGTTTTGACAACGAACTCTTTTTAAACTTCTCATATTACTAAACTCCAATGCTCACCAGCAATTCAACCAAAAAGTTATAAAGGTTGTGGCTGAGTTTCTTCGCGTTATAGCTTTTACTCCATTCGTATATCCCGAGCTCCCATAAAGATAACTTTTCCTCCACAGCTCTTGTGTTTTTGGTTCCATATAAAAATAGTGCTATCACCTAAACAATGGATTTTTAAAGGGGTTACTATGACTTCAAAATAAGTAACATTCAGCTATGGACTTGTGCCACGAATTCTCCCTCACGATAAGTGAGGGAGAATTCGTGGCATCTCTCTAAGCCCCGTATGCACGTACATCCCCGCGGGGAGGGGATGTGCGTTATACATTTGAATGATCCCCGCTGGGGATCCCCTCCCCTCCCCGCGCGAACCCCCGTATGCACAAAGACAATATCGGACAAGGGATCCCCTGTGGGAAGGGGAAGTGAAGCCCCTTATGCACAAGAGGGGATCAAGCGGGGAAATCACCTTGCTTTCAAATTTTCTATAGAAAACTCTTTCTTACTTCATATTTTGACTGCAACTCATCTTCATCTCCTCACTTTCAATAAATGGGGGTTGCGGAATGCGCGTATGCACTGACTTCGCTTGGGGCACCAAAAATGATTTTTTTACTCCCACTATGTTCCTGCTTTCTTGGATGCTGCCCACTTTCGCTCATGCTGCCCCATCTCAGCGTAAAAATGTTGAACTATAAAAGTTGATGTGTCTCTGCAAGGGAATGGGTAGAAGACGTTATGCTGCCGAAAAGGGGGAGGGTGCCGCGCGGACGCTCAAAGCAGTATTTAACACATAACAGAAGCTGCAAATTGTGCCAGCTCTCCATAAACGCTGTAGCTATCAGCTTCTCTTCGTCCTTTATCCCAGGGGAATGATCTCCAGCAGCCATCCCTGCTATACACAAAGGGTACGCTGGGGAGGGGATCACTCCCCCGAGGATCTCTACTCAGAAACACGCGATTCTGCTAATTTTCATTTTATTCAAAGCAATTTTACGTTAGAATAACAAGGTAAAGAAAATTTATCATATAATGTGATAATTACAATATGTTTTACCAGCCTTTATGGATAAAACAATCATGTCAAGTAGAAAATGCGCATTTCTCGTGAATGGTCTCGAACTTCTACAGATATTCGAAACTGGCCGACATATGTCCGGGTTTTTTACAAGAAGCGAATATGGAAGAGAGAGTTAAACCTGTAAGCTACAGGCCGCTGTGAGAGGAACCCTGCTCCCGTAGAAAATCTTTATCAATTTGAACGAAATGCTTTTAATAATTGATTGAAATTAGAATACTCGCTTCTCTGGCTTGACCTACACCATCGAACCCCTACTCCGTTGTAGGGGATGTCGATTCCCTCTTCCGCGTTGTTGAGTTAAACTCGCGCATACGAGGTTCGAGTGGGGGAGGGGAAGGGATTCCCTCCCCATTCGAATCCCGTACGCATTGGGGTTCGCTCGATCAATACCTCTGAAACCATTCACACCATCCCTGCTTAGGTGCAGGAAAGGGGATCGCTCCCCTCCCTCTGGCATGGCGGGGGTCGGCGGAGGGGATCGATCGTTGCCCTTCCAGCCCCCCTCCCCTCCCCAGCGGGGACGTACGTGCATACGGGCCTAAGATTTTAGAGAGATTTTGAGCCTATATCTTAGCATATATACAGGGTGTCCCAAAAAAATGTGCATACTTTTTGATCGTAAATAACTCTTTTGTGGTGAAGTGTTTCGAGAAGCTTTAGGTACCATTTTGTAGAGCAAGGTTTAACTTAGATTTACAGTGTAGAGCGGGTCGCCAATCTCTCATTCTTACTGTAGGATTACGGTGGAAAAACTTTGAAGAGTGTTTTGAGCCAAGAAATGCCATACTTTGTTCCAAAAAGAAACCAAAACAACCTGAGAACTCTTACAGTGGGCTAACTAGAGTTGCTGATTCTAAATGTAAAGTTCACAACTCTTCGTAATGCTTCATTAGAAAATTATGCGAGGTAAGCAGTAGCAGACGTTTTTAAAGTGTTACTAAAAAGTGTGGTTACACCGTTTAGAAAGCTTCTCAACCTTGTAAAGAGTTGGGTATTGAACTCAGGGTTCATAAAAACCCTATTACACAAATTACCACATTTTTTTGAAAATTTTTGAAACGGCCGCTTTTTTCACAGTGACACCATATGTTTGAAGTTTCTACCGTACTCCTACAGTAAGAATGAGCGATCGGCGATTCGCTCTACACTGTAAATCTAAGTTGAACCTCGCTCTACAAAACGGTACCTAAAGCTTCTCGAAAGACTTCACTACAAGAGAGTTGTTTACAATCAAACAGTGTGCACATTTTTGGGACACTCTGTATAAACTACCTTCGTGAACCCTTTGAGTATAAATATCATAAGCGCAATGCAACAATTGCATATAGAGAGATTAGGCCTAGAACGGTCGCTGCTAGTAAAACAAAAGGACTTTCGCAAATGTCAGCGGTGATTAAAGTCAAAAAGAGCTTTTTACACTCCACAGAGAACGAATTAATCGGATCTATCAAACTCTTCTGCAAGATTTTTTACGAAAGAGTTCGGTGAAATCCAAGACTAGCATTGCTGCTCAGCCGACAGTTACTTTACAGTGAACATTCCCGATTAAACTATGGTTTCTTAAAGCAAAAAATTTCTGAAGTGGATGCTTGGATGTTTGGCGATTTTCGCTTAGGAATTCTTCTCCTTGTTGCAGCAATAATTCCTGAGTATACCAGAATGGCCAAGAACTTGTAGATTGTGAACAAGTTCTTTCGCTTGCAAATGATAAGAATGGTGAATCTAATTTAAACTTGCGGGAAGAGCTCTCAGAACAACCCGATTATCTTTTACGGTAAAATGATTTTAAGCTGCCTGTGTTTCACGTCTGCTTCGCAGAGGTTGACCCTATCATCCGTGTACCTTCACCGTGCTTCGTGATGATGACTTTGAACTCACCGCGCACGCTAAACAACATAAGCTTGAATGTAAACAAATGCTCACTTCTACAGCCTTTTTCACGTAAGACGGCGACTTTAGATTAAAAAAAACTTTTCTGCAGGAGAATGCTAATTTGAAACTAAATTTGTTTTGGCATTGTATTCACTATGGCATCAATATTTACTGTGGACTACATCCCTGATCAAAAATTCTTTCACTTTCTCAGGTAAAACCGTGACTCGACAATATACGCATCCATCTTTCTGGCGCCGATTTTCCTAACATCGCTTTTTTGATTGCTTTTGAACTAAAGTTCATGGCTTGAAGACACGTTAAACGAACTTATGCATCTGCAAAAACTTTGAATACCAACCCAGTTTTGAGACTCAAAGGCCGCGAGTACCATTTGAAGCACATCTTTGAAAAAACCCGCATATCGGACAGGCTCGTCCTTGTGCGAAGTGGACATACATGCTGATAGGGCATGTTATGAGAATGTTTTCAAAGCCTATCTACAGCTCGTTCTGAATCGCGTGACAGACAGATACATCACTCGCACAAAAAGGCAGACGGCCTAAGCGCTTGTCAGAAGTAATGATGATTTTGATCAAAGACCTTACAGCACTTTCTGCCCTTAAAGAAAGTCAGGTTTATTTTCGAATGGATGAATACTCAAGTCCATTACTGACAGACTGTCATGAGTTTGAGAAAATATGTCATGTGCATCTCTTGGCAGTGCACCAAAGTTTCGTTTTTAGATTTGCAACAAGATTTCTGACCCTGTCTGACCTGATGAATTGAGAACGGCATAATCACCGTAATATCCAAAAACCAGTTTCTTTAAGACTTCCGGAAAGCAACGAGGAGCTTTTACGGTTTTTCCCCAGCCTCATCCATATTGGCAGCAACAAAGGGTGGTAATCTACTGCAGGAGCATATCAAAACGCATGAGGGAAAATTGAGTTGGCCAACGCGGGCCACGCGTTTTACGGGCACTTTGTGTGCAATTTTTTCTGGGTAGGAGATCCTCAAGTGAGGGATTTTGCAACATTTATCCAGGGGTCCTCCAACAAATCATGTGGGGAATCGCATTCCTATCTTGGTAAGATACTACTTTTGAATACAGCCGCTTTGACGGGGATCCCTGCTTTTATCTTACCTCAGATGTTGCGTGCTCGCACGTTAACCCAGAAGACTAACGGGAACTTCCGCTTGGTAAGAAAAATTGTAGAGGTTCCACAGAATGTTTGCTATCACAGAAGTTTAATGTGGAAAATTGAAACTTTCCCAGGAATTTGACGCCACAGATTCAAGACGAAGACTTCTGCAGCGCTTTTTACGAAAGGCTGCTGAAGGTTCTTTCCTTAAATTCTCAGTGATCCCGGTCACTTGTTTGAGATACTGCAATCTATTTGCGCTCGTAACTGTCGCTTGAGCATACAATATGGATAGTACTCACGGTAACATGTTCCATATTTGTAATCTGATGTTCAATCGGTACAGCTCCATCAATGTCATAGGTATCAAACCAGTCCAAGGGCAGGAATCTCTTCATCTAATTATCGTAAAGCTGGTGCTTGTCAATGCTACGAGGGATGCTTAAACTCACCCTTTTGCTGTTATTTGAATTGTCTCTGTTTTCATGTACAAGCCTTACCCCGAAAAGACATTGGTCTATGGGAAGGGTAAAAGTATCGAATAGTGTGAAAAGTGTTGCACGAGGATATGTTAAATTGTAAAGCGAAGAGTAACATTTCTTCTTTATAGCCATATCATACTGAATGTCGAAAAACTTCTAAAAAAGTCGTCAGCGTTAGTGAATAAAAGAATTTGATAATTGCTTTATGTGAAACTAGAAGCCATTTGGAAAAGTTATCGAGGCCAAAATTCAATTCCATACATAAGGAATGACATAAGCTACATTTCGTGGAAAATCACGGTCCTTCCTTATACCATATCAAAATACAATAAAACCAATCACTGGATATCCGAGTTTGATGATATATGCAATAAAAAACAGTTGGTAAACCAACGCTACGACGAGCCACAAGAGTGAGGTAATGAGGACGAGGATTAGCTAGGAGATATGATAGGGAGAGAGAAAAAGGCAGAAGCGCTAAGAATATAATCAAGCTGTGCCTATTTGAAAGCAACGACATGGTAGATTACGACTTTCCTAAAAAGATCACTCATAAGTGGTGTGTGTGTGTGTTCGTGTTTGTGTTCGTGTTTGTGCGTTTGTGTTCGTGTTTGTGTTGTGCGTATGTAGTAAAAGAGGGGGGTTTCCAGTCTTTTACCATTTATTCTGGGTGAGCGACAGCACAAGAGAACCAAGTGGCAAATAGTCAGGGGGGAGGGTAAGGGGTGAGAATTTTTTTTAAAAAAGGGGCTTTCCTTCAAAATCCTCTGTTTCCAGCTGGTGCGGAGCCATCGGCGCATTGGTAATCCTAAGAACCTTTCGGTAATTTTCCGTTATCCGGACCCATATTTCAAGATGTTCTCATGAGATAAGTGCTTCAACCTAATGATCTCTTTTTCGTAGATCTTGTGAGAACTGTCTCCTTGCAACGTGTCAAGATAAAAATTAACACGTTTGGGGCCAGTTTGACATTTTTTTAAAATCATTTTCGGTGAGATACGAGAGCATGAAATGACTCAAAAGCTGTTCAAGGGTCTTTTATAAAAGCGAAACTGTTTTGAACGTTTATTACATCTTAGTGGCTTTCAGCAATGATATAAAGAAATCTTACTACCACATTGTTTTTGCCATGAAGGAGCCAGGAAAGGATATAAATGGTGACTCGAAGTACCTAGCTGCCGATTGTTTCGTGGTTTAGATAGTAGGAGAATAGCTCACTTTTCTACCTTGGAAAAATTAATTGTGTTTATCGAACACAGAATGTTATTTTCATAATGTTAAAGCCCTTTTATAAGTGTTAACTGAGAATTGGGGTTATTATTGAATAAAAAAGAGACTGAACTTACATTGATAGGTAGGCTAACTAACTCTTGGTAAAACCTGTTAACTATCTAGATGACTGTCAACTTTTTGTTGACACGTGGCAGTAGCTTGACCTCCTCCCTGTGAAGTTGTGACTAAATTTGGTGCAAGCGAAAAAAGAAAATCTTTCTGAAAAAATGGGTTTGGAAAACGGAATAGTACCAACATTTCTTTCACATATTCTCTTCTCACTAAATTTACACATTTTTGAACGAATCATTATCACTGTTTCTCAAGAAAAATTTCATACTTATGTATAGTTGGATTTCTGTGATTATTTGGTAAGTCAAGAAAATCCACCGTAAAAAGAAAAATGTTAGGTAAAAATAGACATATGAATTCCTCATTTTGTCACTGATGGGATACCCTCTATTATGATATGGCCCAGGCGTCGGCTAATTATTGAGTTATAGTTAAGAAGCTCGCTTACAAATCATTCATTAAGTTGTCCCATAAATTCCGTTCTGTTTTCATTTTGCATTCCATTAAGTCCCATTTTTTTGGTGCCTAAGAGCTCTTAGTATTTTTCAAAAAAGCAAAGCAAGCTCTACAAAGTGATGCCCGAACATCCGCGCAAAATTTATTCAGCATCAAGTTTGAAAATAAAATTGGAGAATTTTCAGAAACACGGTCTGCTCAGAATCTTCTAAGGCGCTCTGACTTGTTCATGCATATGCACTTTTCATCTAACATATTCATGCCGCTTGCTGTATTTTTTCCCAGGGCTGAAAATTGGGAAACAGAAACCGAAAGTGTGAATTGTCGGGTTTACACAAATATAGCAGTTCTCGAAAATTATCGCTTGTAGATACTTAGAAAACTGCGGTTACACTTCCAGATGCTCATGCCATAGAATGACCTATCATTCATTCTTTGACTAGGAGACCCGAGCACGCTTTGCGTACATCCCATTAGCAAGTTCATAAATGAATTTTAACGCGTTTTGGTTGATTTACTTTTGAGATACGTGGAAGAACTTGTTTGAGCTCGTTTATGCACGCTGGCTTGAACGCTTGTAAGAAATATGCTGAATCTCGTTTCCTCAATTTTTAGCAATAGAAAAGTACAGCAAATGGCTATGAATATTAGATGAGGGGTGTACATGCTTGAAAAAGTTGAACCCTCCAGGTTTGAGCACAGTTGTGATTCCTCTCGAGTTTTAGGCTGGGTTCATACTGATTCCCATGTTTTGGAACTGTTCCCGCACAGTTCCAGCACAGTGCGAGAACTGTGCGGGAACAGTTCCAGAACATGGGAATCAGTATGAACCCAGCCTTAGGGTTTCAACCCAATGAGGACCGAACTCTGTGCAAATGTGGCTCCACTTTGTATAGAGCTTTCTTTGCTCCATCGAAAAGCACCGGCGCTTTTTTAAGAGTCAAAAATTCGGAGTTATTGGGATATAATTTGAAAACGGACAAAACTTACGGGCAAGCTTATACAGTGCTGGCCAAAATTATAGGTCCACTCTAGAAGATGCCATAACTCACTCTGTTGTAAATGAAATTTTCCAAAATTTGGTACAGACGTGTGTTCACCAGCCTACTATCAGTCCTCAAAACGGTTCTCGTTTTCGTTTGATTATTCAAGAAAAAATTAGAAATTTTGAAAAAAGCAGGCTTGAAGGCTGGCCAAAATTATAGGTCCACCTGGAGTTTTTACTGATTAAAGCACTTCTTAGCTCCCGAATTTTTTTAGGTAGGCACACATTCAAAAACCTTAAACAGCTGCATTGGTCAAGCTGTGTCATACTTCCAAAAAGAACTGATTATCTGCTTTTTTGCTTTGAAGATGCATTCACATGTATTTCGCTCCACAAACCTGCGTTGAGTAAGAAATTTTGCAGATTTTCAGTTGGATCGGAAGGGACGGGGTTTCATCTACCTTCGGGATGCTTTTTGACGTGAGCATTGAGGAAAAAATCCGACTTTTTGCTGCTGAAGCAAATCTGACATTGACAGTACTGCAATCCTGAGCTCAAATTTCTGCCTTCAAACTTCTTTTACAATGTTTTCAGAAGCATTGAGTAAAGTAAAGGCATTGTTTCTATGGAGGGGAGTCCATATACCATAGTTACAACTTTCTAGAGATCTTAGCATTCGAGTATAATTACTGAAATCACTCTGCAGAAACTGATTACGACAAGCACCAAAGCTACTTGTGGCTTCGACCAAAATTTTCAGAGAAATCATGTGCTAACATACACTACAAGCTGTATCCACTATCTAGTAAATAATTACTGTCAAAAATCTAAGTGAGGTGGCACTTGGAAAGCTATTTTGGATCGCGTAACACCATTATTACATTGCACACAACTCATGTTTCGAAAAAGAAGCAAGGCAGCTTTGTTGACACTTGCGAGTATGGCGAACAACTTTATTCTTGTGTAAAAAATGCTTCTACAATATCTTGAAGTTATAAGGACAATGCATAAAGGGTATTAGGGCAGAAACTGAGGCTTATCCTGCCGATTAAGCCGATGTCAGATTTGCTTCAGCAGCAAAAAGTCGGATCTTTTCCTCAATGCTCACGTCAAAAAGCATCCAGAAGATAGATGAAACCCCGTCCCTTCCGATTCAGCTGAGAAACTGCGGAATTTCTTACTCAACGCAGGTTTGTGGGGCGAAATACATGTGAATGCATCTTCAAAGCAAAAAAGCAGATAATCAGTTCTTTTGGAGGTATGACACAGCTTGACCAATGCAGCTGTTTAAGGTTTTTGGATGTGTGCCTACCTAAAAAAATTCGGGAGCTAAGAAGTGCTTTAATCAGTAAAAACCTCAGGTGGACCTATAATTTTGACCAGCCTTCAAGCCTGCTTTTTTCAAAATTTCTAATTTTTTCTTGAAAATTCAAACGAAAACGAGAACCGTTTAAAGACTGATAGTAGGCTGGTAAACACACGTCTCTACCAAATTTTGGAAAATTTCATTCACAACAGAGTGAGTTATGGCATCTTCTAGAGTGGACCTATAATTTTGGCCAGCACTGTAGTATCGCATAATTATGGGCAGGACTAGTTTTTCTGGTACAAAATAAAATAGCTAAACCTTGAAATTTTTAAAGACTTCATCTCCGTAACAAAGAGGCTCGCATATATTGGCGTAAATCAAATGGTGGCCGCCATGTTTGACTGTCACATGGTATATAGCTTTCACAATTCTTTCAGCTTCGTCCAGATAGGCTTTCCTATGCATTGAACCGCCATCCTTTGCTAGCATCATAAAAGCTAATTTCATTGGGTCAGCTTGAAGAGGTCGATATATTCTCAGTGAATTCTCAATTGATGTACACTTACCAGTAGACTTGGAAAATTCGCGCATAACTTTGGATTCATAAAAAGATTGTGCATTCAATGGTGTATATCCTTCCTGTATACTGTCACGAAGCACCATGCTTCTCATTCCTATTGTGGTTAAGGACAGCATCAACTGCAGAAACCTTTTTTAATCACTTTTCTCGACGTAATATTAACATATAATAACTATAGTATAATTTCGGCCAAAAATCTGTGTTATTTGCCTAAAGCTTTTGTAACTTTCGCTTCTTTTGCTTTCGCTCGAAACTATTCTGATCAACTCCGGCGCATGATTCTATTGTCCATTTCTGTATCAATATCCCAACACATCGCCTCATTAGGTAGCACCCCCTAATGTTCTGCAATGGAGACTTTTTCCCTAACTGAGCAAGAACTTAATGGTACATGAATACACCGCAGACAAGAGATTGAAGAACTCTTTAAGTATCAGTCACAGTTTGCAAGTGCTGCAGGAGTTGCAACTGTTGAAGATGTTGGCGGTATTGAAAGTGTTGAGAGTGTTGAATGCGAACATCTTTGATCTTGCAGTCTCATATTTCCTCAACTGATCTTGCAGGCTGCTGAGGTTTGCTGAGCAGGTCGAATAAGTCAACTGGAGCGAGCGCCAACATAAGAAAATCGGATGCACTATACTAAATTGGCTGCAGCATCCAATCTCTGGAGATTAGAAGGAATCGTTAGGTGTGCCCGGTGAATTGTTACATAGACTAATGTTTCGTCCAAAATTCAACGGGAATGGTTTCGCATGCCAAAGATCCTCATATAAATTTTTCGGAAAGTATCAAGGCAATTCCAATACACGATTTGAGATCGCTGTTGAAATCTAGGGAGTATTGTAGTGCGTGTTTGGTGTCAGATCCGGCGCCGCTGCGATTAGTGTGCAAAAGAACTAGGCAACCTGCAATAGGTGAAGAATATAAAACGCAAGAATAGTAATTTTCACTTTCAACGCCGTCAACACTTACAAGCTCGCACATGTTTGCAACTGCAAACAAACTTCAGCAGAACAATCAGATTAACCCAAGAAAGGGCAAGTGGGACTGTTCGATAGAGCAAAGCAAGTTCTACAAGATGGCATTTATGATTTCGCGCCAAGTTTGATCCACGAAAAGTTTGAACTCAAAATCCAAAGAGTTTATATGCCCAAAAATCTCCGGCTAAGACATCTCTGGGAAATTCCATTTGCATACATCTATACTTTCGATATCAGGCTTTCATATAAGCAGTTGCTATATTTTTACGTTGAATAGAAATTGAAAAAAATGAGAACTTTCATGTTTTCCTTGGAGCAATGCCCGGCATTTTTCGAGAAATGCCGATTTTATCACTAAAACTGAAAAAAAACTAAACTTGATATTTCTCAAAAACTACCGCCCGGAATAGGCTGCAAATTCACAGTACTTTCCTAGGCTTATAGTATAGAATTACTTATGTAAGAATGGCGCAGCAGTGTTTTAAGAAAAACGTTAAATTTTGATTCTCTCAGTTATCAGTGAAAAGAAAAAAACAGAAACTGCGCATATGGATGTCTGACATCGAAAACATAGAAGTATGTAAGTAGAAGGGTCAGCAGAAGTTGTTTGGACGGAAATTCGGGTTGGTAGTAATTTGGTCGAAACCATTATCTCAACTAAGTCATAACATGAAACCATCGGCTGCGCATCATCTTCTCAATGAAACCACGAAGTGACCAATCAGAGACGATGAAGATGACCAAATTTTTATATGATTCTAGGTTTAGCAAAGCGTATTAGAGGGTAAGTTATTAGAGGGTATCGCACCTCCAATCTTACTCATGCTTGACCGCCTTTATTGCACTGCACTTTACGAAATTGCAGTTCGGTCTCCAGCCTTGCATTTCTCTTAATCTACATATAAATAAAACTCAATGCCTGTAAGGTTCCGGGTTGCGTTTTTGGTTGAGTTTAATCCGAGATCGATGATTCTCAAAACCATTCAGTTACGAACAGCGTACACTTAAATATTTTTGAAGGAAGCGACACTTTGAAGCTTCTGAACTCCACAGCTGATCCTCAGTAGTGATATTGACCAATGGTTGTGACAAGAGAAAATATGGAACAAGAAGTCGAGGTCAACCTCTATCCACAAAGTGGACCTAATTGCGAATGGTTGGGTTTGTTAGGGACAGTACTGTACGAACTGCGCTCAAAAATATGCATGGTAAACTGAGTACCTTGTCTCTCCGACCTTAGTCCATCTTGTTGTTTTGTTTCAACACACTGGCGGCCGCTTGACGCACCATGTGTGTCAAGCAATGACTGCCACGTGGGACCGCTTGACACATATGGTGTTTCAAGGCTTGAACTTCGTTAAAACGACGACAATCTTAGTAAACTCATTCCAAAGTTTTCTTTTGCTGTGAATTTAGAGGTAACCTTTATCATATTTGTCAGTCATCCACAGCTACTGTAGGTATACTGTAGATGGCAGTACGCGTGATTATATCCGGAAAATGCTGACTGGTCCATGAAAGGTTACAAGAGGTAGACAATAAAAATTTTGCATTGTAGTCAATGTGTTAAACGCTGGCATCAAACGATCGATTTGAACATATATAATAATTCAATCATTGGATCTACCAAAACAGTGACAACATATTTCAACTTTACCCACTTACAAAGAACGTAATTCCAATCAAAAATGTATACTGGCACCAATGAATAAATTTTGAACAACATTCATAGAGGAAGAACTGAAGGTGATAAATGCAACTTTGCGTTCCTTACTTTGTGTCCTTTGCGGCAAAAGATCATGCGGTGAGGCTATCTCTGAATCCTAGAATGTACGCTGCATAGTGAGAATGCACAAATCGCTGCGCTGTGCCCATGCGAGCGCTTAGCGACTCCGTCGTGCGTTTTCGTCGTTATTTCCCAGCAGATCGCGACGATTACAATTCACGACGATTTTTTCGCTTTCGGTATGCCCGCCCTTCAGGCTCCCGCCAGAGTGCCGAAGCCATGCCAGCGCTACGCCAGCGCCGAGTCAGCGTTTCGATCGATACAAGTGTATTTCATTGGGGCGGGGCTAGCTGATCTAGTTCTCAGCAGGTAGATGTCCCCAACGAAATACATGTGTATCGATCGAAACGCTGGCGTAACGCTGGCATGGCTTCGGCACTCTGGCGGGAGCCTCACAGAAACGTCACTCTCCGATGTGCTCATTTCGCGTTTCGGCATCAGCATAGCAGTTACAATGCCCAAATCTCTCAAGAAATTACGTTTTTTTGTATAAGTCAATGAATTTTTCTCGCTATGAAAGTATCTTACAAAGGAAAGTATTTTTTAGAAGCGCGCAATTCAGAAATGCTATTGCTTTTTTGTTACAATTTTTTATAGCAGCAAATGACAGAACACTGAGATAACATACCGAAATTAGTAAACAACATCGAGGGTACTCTCCAACAGTCCTTCCAAGAAGATAGAAGAAGAGTCGGAACGTGAGCAAATGCCATGTAGCGGCAATTGTTCCTCTTGCTTTTTGTGCTAAATCAACCTGCGATTTTAGGCTAATGGTTTTAACGTATATGGCTTATCATGATGAAGGCTTTTTTCCACCTGAATTTTAACACATGTTCAGAGAGTGGTAAAGGTAAATCGTTTGCACGATTTGGCCGTCAGTGGAGCACGCGACGTGCGTATAATGCTTTTCCAGTACCAATCGTAGATGCACAAATCTGCCTTTGCAACGTCTGATCCGCGCGATCGATGAATTACTCGCAGTCGTTCTTTTTTGATATGATTCGAGTAAGGCTCTACTTGCGAGCAACAGTGAGGGCATTTGTTAGCAATGACAAAGTATTCTGTGCCAAACAGGTTTGTTAGGTGATTGTTGTTGATTCAATGAACTAACATTTCGACGCCTTCGTCTTCCTCAGAGCCCGACAGATCACCACTATGAGAGTTTCCCCGGAAGTAATGGTCGCAGCGGAAGAATACTTTGTCAATACGAACAATGCTCAGGTTCAAAGAAAGTGGAATTTGGAAGTTATGAAAGATATGCGTAGCACTTTTTTCAAACACTAAAAAGTGCGAGATACTATTTGCACGCTATAGTATGGTTGTTATAAGCACCACATGCATCATGCACGCTTCACAACTTCAACAAGCGTCATCTTTGTATTTCTGCTCCAAAATGGAGTGGTAAATTTATACAATTCACTCAAGTACACGTATATTTCGCGGGGAGGGAAGGGAATTTAAGAGGGTCTGCGTCATATCTCGGTACTCTAGATATCTTTCTTCTTCTTTCTCTATATGACTCAAGAGGGTTTTCATGCGTTGATACCTCGTATAGCGGTTGCCAGGGTACTGCCCCTTGTGTGATTCCCTGGGGATCCCTAGGGAATCACCTCTTAATTTCAAAGTTTCAAAGTCATTTATCTTTCTGACAACTTAAAACGCGGTAAATTTGTACTGAGGATATATTAGGTTGTAACAGAATTAATGCAGGTTTTCTGAATTTTGTGTTTGGATCACTATAACTTTCTACAGAAATAGTCTTTTCGTGTGCAACAAGAATTGTTGTAATCAGCAAACCTTTTTCAAAACAGTGTGTATTATTGTGTTGTTGTAGCTTCACTGAGAAAAATTTTATAGCCCAAATTCTGCAAAGAATTTTTTCGGAAACCATCACTTTGAGAAACCGTAACTTACTATCAGTTACAGTGAGGTAGCGCAAATATAACTCACTGTGTAGCCTGTGATCGGTTGTGCAGCAGCGCTAACTTTGGAATTAAAAATGATTTCTTTGCGAGAGGATATTTGTGAAAATTTTGAAAGTACAGGGTGTCCCAAAAAAATGTTAACACTGTTTGAGTTAATAACTCCCTTGACTTCATGTCTTTCGGCGAGTTTGAGGCACCATTCTGTAGAGCGAGGTTCAACTTAGATTTACAGTATGGAGCGAATCACCGTTCGCTCTCCGTTACGGTAGAATTACGGTAGGAAAATCCAGCATGTGGAACCGTCGTGAAATATGCCCTCTGACAAAAGTTTTTTCAAAAAATCTGAAAATTCGTGTACTAGGGTTTTCGCGCACGCTGATTTTACTACACAACTTTTTAAGAGCGTTTTCAGCTTTTTTGACGATGTAATCACATTTTTGACACATGCTGGGAAGTCAGTTATTACACTTTACCTAGGATAACTTTGGAAGAAGTACCATATTAAAATGGAAACTTCATTTTTGAAATCACCGGCTTTCATTACCATAGTACAAGAGATTTTGGCTTGTTTGGCTCTATTTCGAAGCAGAAAATGGCCTTTGATGACCTAAAATCCTTGTCAAAATTTCTACCGTAATTCTACAGTAACGAGGAGCGTTAGATGATTCGCTCCATACTACAAATCTAAGTTTGTGCTCGCTCTACAAATTGGTACCTAAAGCTCGGCGAAAAACTTGGAAGCAAGGGAGTTATTGACGATCAAACAGTGTTAACATTTTTTTTTGGGACACCCTGTATGATCGTCTGCACGATTCGTGTAGAGGTGTATTGCAGACTTTGCCTGATGTATTGCAGACTTTGCCTGATAACACAGGAAAACTTGTTAAACCTTCACGTCATACCATTGTTTTTTGTACTCTCTCGCTATCAAAAACCGCCACGCTTTGAGTTGGCAAAACCTCGCCTCTACACGAATCGTGGAGCCGATGATACTTATTTTTCGAGTTTTCTGAGAATTTAAAAAATCACTTTTTTGAAACTTTTGAATTTTTTCAAAGCTGAGTAGGAAGAACGGCTCTCGATTTTTTCAGCCTCAAATGTATAATATCTATTCTTCCTGTGTAAAGCGGAAGCTCCGCAGTCGCTTCGCGCTGAGAATTTTTATGTGGGGCAGACGGACCACAGCGACCGTTGAATTTTGCTCTAAAATTTCTCGGCCCAAATGTTTTTAGAATTCATGATTCAACATGCATTTTGTAACATAGCTCACTCGAAAATATTGTGTTAGTCTGCAGCGAATTCCGATTGTTTTTGGTGGTTTTAGAGAGAGGTATATTGAAAGAAAGAATTTCGAGATTTGGTCTCTCAAATTCATGGGCTCAGAACTTCTAGGTAAATTCACTTCCACTGAAACGAAAAAATGCATAAGAAATTAGGAGAAAAGAGCTTCCAAATGGTATGAAAAACTCTCTGAGAAAACACTTCCACTTTCTTAACTAGCATTTTGAAAAAGGTGCGCGAAAAACCTGCATTAATTCTGTTACATCCTAATACTGCGGCACTGCTGAGCATGTTTTCGATAAAAGAAATGAAATAATGAAAGATTGTGCAGCCGTGGTTCATCGAAGATCTCGATATCCTGAGGTTTCACTTGTTTCTACTATAAACATGTTTAGCAGTGCCGTAGGTATATCATCGGTACAACTTTGCACGTTTTCGCTCACTTCTCAGGAAGATAAATCACTTTGAAAATGAGAGTGATTTTCTGGAAATCCCCAGGAAGTCACACAAAATGAAAAAAAACAATCTTGTATGGCAGTAACCTGGCATCCATTATGTGCAGGTATTAGGGTATGAGAGCCTTCAAAATCTAAATAGGGAAAGAAGAAGAAAGATATTTAAAGGAGCGAGATATGACGCATCCCCTCTCAGTTCCCCTCCCCTCCCCGGGGATGTACGTGCATATAGGCCTTCATCTAACAAGGGAACGGTCGAAGGTCGAAGTGACTAATCAAGACAAGCTGCATACCTTTATATGGGGAGGCGTGCAAGTGGTACCCGGGCAGCCGATTGCTGCCGCGGCCAGCCGCCAGAGCTGCCGGCAAAGCCGCTGCAGATGGTACAGTAATTACGCTCGTGGTCTAAAACCCTTGCCAGAGGTTTTTTTCCACCTCGTCGCTCCGAGGTGCGATATCAGCCTTAGGAAGCGTGATATGTTTGATGTTATCATTTTGAACAGCAGAAGGTTCATACTTTTATAGAAAACATGCAAATCAAGGGTAACAGGGGAGGGATTTTCCAAAGGAAAATGATCACAAAATCAAATCACTTGGAAAACTTAAAGGAAGCAGAAGCTGAAAAATTTAGAAATCCAAATTTCCAACGATTTTTTCTCGCTTTTACGCCGAAGAAAGGACGAGAACAATTACAGGAAAATGTCATGGATATAACAGTAAGAAAACTCTGTCAAAATGATTTTTTCACACAATGTGATGTTAAGCGAGCTAAATAAGGCAAAGTAAGTCAATCAAATTGAGTAGGTTAATAATAAAAGATAAAAGTATGCCACATCTGCTGATATAAAAGGGAACGTAGATCGCCAAGACATGTACTATTTCAATCTACACATTTCACTTCTCCAGGTAACTTGTGAAAATAAGAAACAATGATGAAAAATCGAAATTCGGAACTCGTTCAAGATAATAAAAGTTCAAAATTGAAGGAACCATCCCTAATAACCCTTCAATATAGCCGCATTTCGAATTTTAAATTGTTCGAGGAAAAGTGAATTTCATTTCTAGAATTCTTCACTGGAGAATTGAGGATCCTTAAAACTACAGCGTCAATGGACATTTATTGTACTTTGGTTTCAAACTTTGTAACAGAAAAACTGTTTGATTTTGTATTCATTCATTTGTGTAATTGTTTGTGAAATTTTGGAAATTTTCCGGTATAGTTTTATATTCGACTGCATGGTTCTTAGTGAAATATGGTTTTTATCTCCTGTTCAAAATGATATAGTTATTGAAGATATCACGCTATCACCTACTCAATTTGATTGACCTAGTTGGCCTTATTTAGCTCGCTTAACATCACTGTGCAATAATTTGACAGAGTTTTCTTACCCTTATATCCATGACATTTTCCTGTAATTGTTCTCGTCCTTTCTTCGACGTAAAAGCGAGAAAAAAATCTTTAGAAATTGAAAATTTATGAACTTTTCAGCTTCTGCTTAAGTTTTTAAAATGATTTGATTTTGTTATCATCTTCCTTTAGGAAATCCCTCCCCTTTTACCTTTGTTTATTTGCATGTTTCGCAAAAAGTATGAAATTTGTGCTGTTGAAAATGATATAGATATCGCGGATATCACGCTTTCCTGAGGCTTATATCGCACCTCAGAGCGACGAGGTGCGAGAAAACCTTTCGGCAAGAGTTTTAGACGACGAGCGTTATAGCAGCGTAATTACTTTACCATCTGCAACGGCATTGCTGGCAGCTCTGGCGGCTGGCTGCGACAGCAATCGGCTGCCTGGGTACCACTTGCTACGCACCCCTTTGGATGCAGCATAAAACGCTGACTTTGAGTCTGTCATCCTTATCTGCTTATCAGTTTTGCGGAAGAAGTCATAAGCCATTATGAGCTATTATATTTCTAAGAAATCGTGCGTGCAAAGTCCAAATTTGCTCTTGCAGAACCATGTCCGGCTAAATGCTGGGCCAAGAAATGAAGCAGGGTCGTATTATTTAACCTGTGCCCAGATGTGAGCTAAATGGGCAATAATGTGCTTATTTTTGCCTTTTTTACATGCAGTGAAACGGTTCATAACTTCGTCCACAAAAGCGATAAGCAGATAAGGAAGATAGATCTGAAGTCAGCATTTTATGCTGCGTTCAATGGTATGCATCTTGCTTGAATTGGCCACTTCGTTTCTGACCATTTCCTTGTAACTGTACATATCCAGACGATCGACAAAGTTAGGAGAATAAGAATTCTCTCGTATCATCATATTTGAGATATCAATTTTAATGTTTCGTTAATATAGAAGACAGTTTTGGACAAAGTATATTTTACAGAAAGTAATTCTTTCGTTTGAGCTGATCCATCAATCTGCACGTTTTTGTAAACATAACTAGAAGTCCATCGGATCGCGGGTTAGGTTATGGAAAGAACGCAAGATGAACAAAAATTGGGCATCTGCCATATTGATCAGTAGACCGTCACTCCTTATGGGATATTTCTACTATGTCATTCACAGCTATTCCAACACTGTACTAAAGCTGTTAGAGATTAGCAGGAGGAACGCCAAAAAGTGCGTTTTTGATGTGTATCGTTTGAGCTATACGACAATTATGATAAAATCCTATAAAAGATCTCGTGATTAGCTTTGAGTAAACTTACAGACCTGGCTTCGCACTGATTTTGCCAGTTGCCTGGCAAACATTACGTTTTCGTGGTTCAATCTGAAACACATTTCAAAATCTGGAACAGCATCAGTATTTGATCATTACTGAAAGTTGAGAGTATACGACAGTGCAATTGAGAGGACAATTGTAGAGCACAAAACCCAAAACTGCTCTTTGCTTAAGACACACTGGGATACACATTGGTACAAGATATACATATATAATACATATAGATACGATGTTGAGTCATTCGTAACTTGGCATGCGTACTGCATACCATGCGCGCTACCTGACGATTTGCAAAACGGAGACCTTGCCCATTTTCAGTGGTTTCTCATATTCAGTGATTTCTCGTTGTTTCTTTTTTCTTTTGTTTTTGCTTGATATATATTAATCAGTAGAACATTGCTAAAGTTTGTTAGGGTTAGAAAGCTTTCATTGAAAAGTTACTAGTAAACTGCCGTCGTTTGCGCATCTAATGTGCAGTCTCGCATATCAGAATACAAAAGCTTGAGGATATTTACATGTATATAAAAACGTATATAGAAACCTCGGCCGTCCCAGGCATTGCAAGGTGAAAATTGGAAGGATCACCGCTTTCTGATGAACAGGCAGAAAATGAAGATACATCCTGTTTCCCATGGTAGTTTTGATATTGTAACTTCATCATGCATGACCAATACTTGCAAACTTATCGTGAAAAAAAAACCCGAAACCAAATTAGTAAGAGAAATTTTGTTGAAAGTTACATACCTCTGATGGACATTTTTCTGAGGATTGGATCAATAAATGGAAAGCTGCATTGAGAAAAGATAGTTTTTTGAATGCAGTTTTATTTTGATGTTACCTGAAGGAAGCTTATAGTTTTATATCTCTTCGTACAAGTCCAGTTTTAAACATTCCCGCCCTAAGCAACATTTTTCGCTTCGTTCGAAAGCCAAGCTCCTCCATCATTTTCATACAGCATTTAAATTTGTAAGGGACCCGTCATACTTTGGCGAAAAAAAAAAGCCCGAAGCCCAAAAAAGCTCGAAAAAACCCGAAAAAACCCAAAAAAGCCCAAAAGCGCCAGAAAGAGCCGGAACGCAGAAATGAAATTTCGATTGAATTCTGACATTATTTTGATGTACAGACGGCAGAAAATGAACCAAAAAGACTCGGTTGCGAAATCAACACATATGCCTTAGCGCCAAAACCTGCGCACGAAACGGGGCGTTCCGGTTCTTTCTATCGCTTGTGAGCTGTTTTAGGCGCTTTTGGGCTTCTCTCGGCGAAGTATGATGGATTACTAAGATGACCATAGCTATTTCGATCAAGCGCACGATCAACCAATTTCAGCTGTTCATTTCCAGCTATTCTTTCGTTTATACTTTTCGATCACGCAGATATCTCCTGGTCGCTAAGTATAACAATATACCGGCCCTCAAATCGTTGGAATACGGACCCAGTTTTGCAGATCAAGGCTATGTGGATTTGCTCACTTCATGATTTTTTGGTAAAAGCGCCGCACAACTCTGCGCATGCTGATCGTGCACGTTGACCCTTATTTCATATAAATCGAAAACTTTGACGAGACGGCAACATGCCCCATCGTCTCTCTCGCCCTACGCCCCTCTTTAGTGTTGCCTAGGAAAAGGTTGACAGTCTGAGAGAGCGAGACATCCGCAAGGATTTGTCAAGACGATGACTTATCAGTAATTCAGACAAAAATTAGACACTAACTGACAGCTTCGACCATGATATTTTCAGAAAAACTGCATGTGATATGGAGAACGACAATCTGATTCCTCACATCTGCTGTCAATTTTTGATTCCGGTGAAAATCGACTTGGACGGCGCACTACGAAAAATGCATTCTCTCTTGAAAAAAAAAAGCCAAGCAAGGAATCTGTGGCCTCGCTGGTAGAAATGCTATTCACACTTTCCGAAACCAAGCATTCCTTCAATTGAAAAGTCTTGATTATTTGGGAGCATTTACGCTCTGGAAAATGCATTTTTCCTTAAAAAAAGGCGAAAGCAAGCTGGCGCCTTTATCATAGTGCATTGACAGGGCCGAGGGGAGCTCAATAGGAAGCTAGAGCCAGGGCCCAGCACAAGGTGGGCAAATGACAAACTGTAAATCGTTTTGTGTGAAAGAAGCAAAGGAGATATCGTTTTTGAAGGGACCAGGGCGGAGCCGTAAAATATTGTCAAGAACTTATGTGAATGGAGAGAGCATAAAGCGTTTTTTCCAAAATTTCTCTCAAACTGGCGAGTCAAGGTGGGGATCAAAATGGCTCGTTTGCAACGCACAGATGATGATATGGCACGAAATTTGCTCTGTATACGCGCAGTGGGACTGAGGAACAAAGTACAAAAACTTATGAAAAACTTAAACGGATGAAGGGCGTGCTTAATTTTTTTCCAAATTAGGTGGGCAATTGCCCACCCAACGCCCACCTGAAGTAGGCGAAACTTTCATTTCACATAGATTTTTCAAAATGTTCACATAAATCTGTTCTACACCCAAAGTTTAGTATACAGTAACATTTTGATTCCAAAACTCCTCTCCTCCTTGTCAGGATCCTTAATAGCAACGATGCCCGTCCTTTGGAGAAAGATAGCGCGCTCCAATCGAACAACCTAGGCAGCGGCGGAATCAAGTAGGAAGTCGTAAAAATCGAAATGGTAAAGGCGAAGCTGTTACACCCATGTCAGCTTGCCACCCTCGTGCTGAACCCTGCTAGTAGCCTATATTATGTAAAGTGGATTATGAGCTTGGCTATATTGTTTTATACAATTGTGTGACACAGAGATTTTTGGCACTGACACACGCGGCAAACATTATAAATAATTTACTTTGAGAATGTTTGCTTGTGGATATGCACAGTTTTGTCCTACGTTTATTTGTGATATTTTGCTTCATCAAATAATATTATTTAATCAAAAATGATCATTCGATAGAAGTCTCATTTCCTTTTGCGTCTGCGTCTGCGACTTAACGCTCGACGAATGGAACCTGTAAAAAATAAGAACAATTGTTACCTTACAATAATGCTTTCGACTAAAAAAGAATTAAGCCCTGACAACTCTGCAGACTTTGTTGAAGTTGACTCTTTAAGAGAAAAAATTTGAGAGTTTGAAATTTTGAATTGATTTTATAGATATGCAGTGTTAGATACAAATGATTGAACCCGCTTACGCTAGGTTAGCATTAGAGAAAAGCGGCTGCCAAACATGGTTTTTTAGGATGTTTCCAAAAATTATCAAAATACAGCAGATACGCATATTGATCATGAATGGAGAATCGATGTTAGCAGAGCAGTTACGGTCTTTCGTCATACTGGAAACACACGTCACACCGTCACATAAATGCGTGTCTGCAGAATGATGTTTACCTAATTGGTCTTTAAACCAGTAAAGTGCATTTGCCCTCTGAGGGTTCCTTCATACTACGCCGCGTACGCCGCGTACGCCACGTACGCCGCGCACGCCGCGTACGCCACCTACGCCGCGCACGCAGCGTACGCCGCGTACGCCGCTGCAGCGCAATGGAAATATGCTCACAGCAGCAAAGCTCCACTTTTTTTAAAGTGTCTCTATATTTGCTGCACATTCGTGTCCCTCAATAGTGTTCCTTCACATTATGCATTTCTTCTTCTCTTTTGCTTATCCTGACTATCCTTTGTCTATATCAATGAGTGATGGAACGACTTAGGTTGTTGTGCTTCCCCCACTTTTGAGTTTCGTATCGTAGTTTCGTACATTTTGTATCGTAACTGACTGCACGTTGCGTCATCTGGTTGTATAATGGTAGTATATGGTAGTATAATTGTATGTTGTATCTGGTTGTATATTTGCTCTCTCCTTACAAACACATCACTGAATGAAAAGGATTTCTCTTCTTCATATCTCCATATTTCCATTGCACTGCAGCGGCGTACGCGGCGTGCGCGGCGTACGCGGCGTACGCGGCGTGCGTGGCGTACGCGGCGTAGTATGAAAGAACCCTGAGGTGTCTCAATGTTTCCCTAACCCAAACCACCGACAAAGCAACTATTTAAGAGAACATATTTTTTGCTGTTAGAAGGTACTACCCCTCACCCATCATCATAACTTTATCTAGGAATAAATCCAGAGTAAAGAAGGTTTTCGATAAAATTTCCCTGAAGTCTAAGCTAAGTCTAAACTAATTCATTCTTTTCTATTCTTCACTGGAAGTAGCTTGAGCGGAGGGCATGAAGGGCAGAGGAAGGGGGAGGGGAAGAGAGATGAGGTTTAGCTAGGGAAATCTGGGAATGCCGGGGAAACGGCACACAAAAATACTATGGCACAGAAGAAGAAGCCACTAGGGAGCGGACAAGCATTTGATGGCTTCTTTGGCTGCGTTCATACTGATTCCCATGTTCTGGAACTGTTCCCGCACAGTTCTCGCACTGTGCTGAAACTGTGCGGGAACTGTGCGGGAACAGTTCCAGAACTGTGCTGCATGCGCTGCAGCCGCCCCGCACCGTTTTGAACGGCGGGAGTTGGAGAATTTTGACCGTTCTCAACGGTTTTTCTTCCAGATTTCGCTCATTTTGGCCTTAATCCTCCACCCCGCTTCCCTTTTTGATCAGCAGCACTGCGAACTCGAAGCGGGGTTGAAGAATGAGCGCTTTTCTGCGCCGTGTATTCGGAAAGATGGGCTATCGTGCGATTGTTCATTCTGTCTTCTCGTTTTTTGCTCAAAACTACTTCATTTGTTCCAGGAAGCGGCTGCCCAGTTTCCATAGCCATCTGCCATGAACTAGGGAGTAGGAGAAATCCTGAAATTGCATGAGTTGGGACTTGTCTCTTGTTTTTCATGATTTTTGGCGCTCCCAGCTTTTTTCGTTTTTCCATATCGCTGCTTCTCCGTTTTTTCTTCTACCCCGCTTCTCCTAGTGATGAGAAAAGCTGTGAATTTGAAGCGGGGTTGAGGATTGAACGCTGTTCTGCTCCATGTATCCGGGAATATGGGGGGCCTTCGTGCGCTCGTCCATTCTCTCATCGCTATTTTTGTTCAGACCTATTCATGTGTACTAACAAGTCGCTGCGTAGTCTCGCATCTGTATTGAAATTGAAATAGACAAGTTTCTAGAACACATGAAGTAGGTCTGAACAAAAATAGCGATGAGAGAATGGACGAGCGCACGAAGGCCCCCATATTCCCGGATACATGGAGCAGAACAGCGTTCAATCCTCAACCCCGCTTCAAATTCACAGCTTTTCTCATCACTAGGAGAAGCGGGGTAGAAGAAAAAACGGAGAAGCAGCGATATGGAAAAACGAAAAAAGCTGGGAGCGCCCAAAATCATGAAAAACAAGAGACAAGTCCCAACTCATGCAATTTCAGGATTTCTCCTACTCCCTAGTTCATGGCAGATGGCTATGGAAACTGGGCAGCCGCTTCCTGGAACAAATGAAGTAGTTTTGAGCAAAAAACAAGAAGACAGAATGAACAATCGCACGATAGCCCATCTTTCCGAATACACGGCGCAGAAAAGCGCTCATTCTTCAACCCCGCTTCGAGTTCGCAGTGCTGCTGATCAAAAAGGGAAGCGGGGTGGAGGATTAAGGCCAAAATGAGCGAAATCTGGAAGAAAAACCGTTGAGAACGGTCAAAATTCTCCAACTCCCGCCGTTCAAAACGGTGCGGGGCGGCTGCAGCGCATGCAGCACAGTTCTGGAACTGTTCCCGCACAGTTCCCGCACAGTTTCAGCACAGTGCGAGAACTGTGCGGGAACAGTTCCAGAACATGGGAATCAGTATGAACGCAGCCTTTGATCGAAAAAACTTAAAGCGCGAAACAGCCAGCAGGGTTGAGGTTATTCTTGGAGATTTGTATGCTAAAAGCTGATTTATTGCCATCAGTGATTTTACTTAAAACCATGAGTGCCTGAAGGATTGATGCATGTTTTTGGAAAAGAAAAGGTAAACCTCAAACTTAGAGAGTTATAGTGTTCAGACACATCTCACTTTGCATGCACAACCTTGGACTGGTGTCATATAAAGTAGGCAAACGAGAGAGAAGAAAAAAACTTGAAAATCTTGCAAGGTTTCCTTTAGAACCGTCTATTTTAACCTACTAATGCTTCCATACAAAGATAGGCACAGACATATTTGGCTAAAATCATCAAATAGCCTGTACTTTAAAGATTCTTTCATGGCTGAAGAGATTTTGAGTTATCTTTGCTGCACAGAAATTGAGCAAATTAAAAAACCCATTATTTGAGCTCCTCCATGCGCGCAAATATGCCGACTTTCTAATATTTGATTTTTTCTTGCTGTCGCGAAAGAAGAAAGCAACTGGCCGATGGTCACTGGTTGCTCTCCCTTTACTATATCATATGCAATATTGAATGCATCACTTGTAGTTGTACGTACCATTTGATTCAACCTGCTTGGCTTCGGGAAGGCGGGGTTTCGTGACCTAATTAAGACTAGGTAATGATCAGAGAGTACTGGCGGGAGAGAGACGCAAGTGCGTCGCGGGCGCGAGCGGCCTTAATTACGTCACAGAGCTCCGCCTACACGGAGCCGTTAGATTGTTTGCTTGTTGAATAACTGAGTTTGTCTTTCACCTTCAGAAAAAATCTGGAAGAGTAAGACATACTTTTTGTCGGAGGGAAAGTGTTATGTTAGCTCATTACACCCTGATTCATGAAAAATTACATATTTAATTGCGGGAATACTGCGGGAAAACTTTTCATAGAAACTTTTTCTTGAGCATGACTGCATTTTGACAACTTGGCTACAAGGCTTGAACTTTCATCACTAGGAAGTTGTTTCGTGAAACATTAGTTAGCACTAGAAAGAGCAAGAAAAGTGCTTGCAGAATAACGTTCAAATTTCTGCAAAAGGTGCAAAACTTCAAGGAAATAGCTGCGTCAAAACAAGGCGGCTAAAAATCGGACAGAACTTTCGGAAGAGCCTAGTAGGTTGTACCAAAAGTCTTGTTACATTTCATTTCTTAATGCGATAAGTCGTGAATTTCAAAATTTCAATGGGGTCCAGGGAACCATTCGATAAAGCAAAGCAAGCTCTACAAGTTGGTATATGCAAAAGTTCGCACTATCTCACCCACCGTAATAGCACCCAGAATCTGAGTCGTATTGTAAGCTCAAAAAAGTGGGAAATTCATATCTTCTTCTAAAAAATGCTAGGAATCTCCAACTTGCTTAAACGATTGCACATCACATAATACACTCATAAGTACCGTTGCTGTAATTTTTCCTCATCTAGAAATAGAGAAAATGGAAATTTTAATCCTCATATAAAAACGAAGCTAGCTGCTTTTACACATGTATTTGTCTACTACAACCGTTTAGATGTATAACCATAAATAATTTGCTTATACAGGCACAAGCCCTAGTTCTCAAAAATTACCAAATTTAGCTTTCTTCACTCGGGTGTTCCACGCTAAAATCAATATTTCTCGAAAGCTAGGGGTTGTGGAAAACTGAAAATCTACGGTTCTACTTCTAAGGGGTTGTAGTATACAACTACATGACTTTTTACATAAGCATGAAATTTTTCGTTTTCTCGATTTCGAGATGAAGAAAAAATACAGCAACGATACTTATGAATGCTGGTGTGATATGCAATTGTGTAAGCAAGTTGGTGATTCGTAGGATTGTTTTGAACAAAGATATAAGTTTTTCAATCTTTTAAGCCTACATTACGATCAGATTCTGGATGCCAATTTACGGTGGTTCGAAGCTGATGCAAACTTTCGCACACTAAGTTGTAGAACTTGCTTTGCTCTATCGAATGCTACCCTAGAGCCCTATTGAAATTGTGAAGTGACGACTTATTGCCATAAGAATCAAGTGTAATAAGGCCTATGTCACAATCCAACAGAGATTTCAATCTTATAATGGCGCACAAAATCATATTGGAACCTGCAAGCTTAACACGAGAAGCTTCCTTGCAACTAGATTTTCTAGTAATGGATGTATAAGGAAAATTTGTGTTACCAAAGGCTATACTAAACGTGAGGAGACACTTCCAGGCATACTCTTAGGAAAAAGTTGTTTGCCGCTAAACTCACATTGTTTGGAAAAATTCAGGCTACGGAAATCAAATCAACACTTTCATTCAGTATTCTTGTTGTGCCAAATGTTTATTTTGTGTTGTCCATTTCTTATATTAGGTGTCCCGAAAGTTTGTCGTTTATTTCATCAATCGTTTGAACTCACAGAACATCAACCATTGGACGAGTTAGGTATTGTTCTATTAAGATTTTTATCCTCTTTCTTATACAGGGTGCGCCAAAATTACTTGCGCCAAAATATTCAAAGTAATGCCACAACAATGGAAATGAGAAATTTGGTCTGGATTTAATGTCACAGAATGCCGTAAGCATATTCTACAAAAAGCACTATCAAGATCCCAAATCGGTCTTTATTTAGAGAAATAAGAATTGCAAAAAGCAATGTTCGTGACAGAAAAAAACGCAAGCTGACGCAAATTATTAAATAGTCAAAAATTTTGTTTTGAATGCTCATAAAGATTCCAAGCCTCAGTGATTTTAAAGCCTAAAACTAGCTCTATTATACAGCGAAATCTTTACCTGAGAGAAGCGGTCACTAAAAAGATACATGCTGGGCAAATTTGCGAGCCTCTACCCGCGTGCAGCACGCGACAAAGCCAAAGAAATATTATGAATTTTACCGAAAAGCAAAATAGGAAATTACTCTTTTTTCAACTAAGCTACAATACTATTGAACCAAGAGAACAATATACCGCTGGCTGTATCGGTCTTATATTTATGTGGCGCTTGATGATACACGCGCAAATAATTGTGGCGCATCCTGTAGCTAAATTTTCCTTCAGATCTACGCTGTCTTTGCGATGATATCGGCTTGGCTCTTCAAGCTGCTCACCGGAAATGCCAAATCCTCCCAGAATTTTGGATTTTATTCTAATATTGAGCGGTAGTAAAGGTTATGTAGAGTAAGCCTTTGGCTACATTACACTCATTTCAGGTTAAATAGGTCACGTTTATCAAGTCTGTAATAATTATCTGCTTGTGGAAAACAGCTCCTTTTTGATAACGTTTAGCGCATAGGAGAGACGAAAATTCCAAAAAGCTGCTTTTTCAAAGCAAATCAAACTTGAATATGCTGCATAAGTAATGTTTGATAACTCTAGTTTCAATTGACAGAAACTTTGGAAGCTTACATATTTTTGCTGCAGTTGCGTTCTTCACGACTTTACTAAAAAATGACATTTTCGAAGGAATAAATATTCGAAGCTAACCACAGCAAGAAATGCGTAGAGGAATCTGATTCCGAAGTCTTATATATAAAGCTGAACGTCTGTCTGTATGTCTGCCTGTGTATACGTATGTGCGAAATATAAATTTTTATTTCTGAACCAAACTATTTGGACCAAACTTGGCATACATATACTCTTGGGCAGGGAGCGTGTCATAGGTTACTTTTCGTTATCGATCGATATCGAATTTGTCGATTTTTATCGATTTTTTTTGCAGAGTTCACCTACGGGGCTGGCATTTGGCACAGGGGGTAAGTGAGCATGGCGATTCCGAATTCAATATTAGTTTCTGGAATTATCGACTACTTTTATCGATTTTACTGATTTTTGCAAAGTTTGAGCTGCAGGGCTGGAAGTTGGCACAGGGGGAGTAGGTGAGCATGGCGATTCCGAATACAATATTAGTTTTTGGAATTATCCATTACTTATCGATTTTATCGTTTTTTTCAATGTTTGAGCTGAAGGGCTGGGAGTTGGCACAGGGCATGCTGATTTCGAAAACAACACAGGGAAGGATGAAGGTAGAAGTGGGCACAGGGAAAGGCTGTACAGGGATAGGGATGGGACCTTTATTACAGTGTTTTGACAGGACCAGGCGGAGCCGGGTAAGCAACCTGGTGTATTTATAAGAAAAAGAGGGAAAAGCTGCACCAAATGCATGTTGAAACTCATTTATGTACAACTTTATTGTACCTGGTTTCATAGTCGTTTGAAAAAACCAACAAAACTTTTGGGACAACTCAATACATAAGGTATCCATACGCATGAATAATTAGATGAGTAATCAATCGAATAAATAAGTAAACAATAAATGAGTAAATAAATAAAGGAGCATTATACAATAGGCAGTCATGATTCTGTTCATGGAGAACGCGTGAACAAATGGTTACGCCAGTGATTCCGGCATTTTGCGCGCGCAACTGGCCGGCGCAGGCGTAGCCATTTGTTTAGTGCAAGCACACTACGTTAAGCGGAAACTCTGCTCGACTGTAGGTATGACTGGTAGTTTGACAAAGACAGCTTTGCAAACAAGGAAGTAGGAACGAACCTATGGTGAAGTTGCTGACTTTTAACTCTCCCTTGTAAACATCACGGCTTAGGTTGAAAAGCGGCATGATCAGCTCTAGCCAAATGATCGCCATGCAAATGACTGCCGTAACAGCGAGGGTTATGTTGCGAATATCATCGGAAGCATCGCTGAAAAGATTGCAAAATTATTAATAGATGCATTTTATAATGTGAGAACTTATTTTTAGAACTTCGCAATGGAACTGGTGACTGAACATGGCACTGTTTATTAGAGCCGCCCAGTTTGAGACTATCTTGAAAGAATTGCTAAAAATTATTCTTACATGTGTCCCTCTCTCAGATTTTCTTGAAAACATTTTGCAGCGTGGAGCATCACTGACTACAACTTATGACAAAAATACAATCTCTTGAGTATTTTCAAGTGTGTACACAAAAACTATCTCATTTCTATATTCATAAACCTCAAAGTTTGTGACCAAACCCTTTCTATGTTGGGATTAGAATCTTCTGTGATCATACTATTCTAAACTTTGCACACAGATGTTTTTGATCCAAGCGGAAAACACAAGCTACTTTTTCTCTCGTTTCACTGAGTCCTTTCATCGATTTATTAACTCGTTTATGTACTTTCAACTTATCAACAGCATTTCAAGGTGAGTAAGGCCCCGGACAGACTTCACGTGAATTGATCGTCGCGACTGAATCGCGACGAGACAACTGTTACAACATCAGTCCATGCCGATCAACTTGCATTTGGGCTGTGATAATTTTCCAGCCCGAAATTTTTGAATGTGAAATGAAAATGAATGGAAATGTTGGCGATTGAGTCGCGACGATCAAATCGCCTGAAGTCTGTCCGGGGTCTAACACGATCATATCAGGCTGTCAAGAAATGCTTTAGCAAAGCAACTAATCCCAACAAAGAAAGCGCGAGGTGTGTTTTTCGATAAAGCAGAGCAAGCTCTACAAGCAGGTATTCATGCTTTCGCGCCAACTTCGATTCAGGCCCGGCACAGATCGTCTGGAAGCAGTCTGGAATTCGTTTTTGGAGCAAAAAGCAAAGGGGCTATCGTTTTGAAGAGTCGGGGCCGAGCACCAAGAATAGGCGCCATTCAGTCGAATACAAGCTTTTCGGACAGATTATCACACGATTGACATGCTCTATCCTGCATGGCGAAAAGTGCGCGCGGTTTGAAAGCAAGGCTTAAACAAACAAGTTGTTTTTTACAACGCACACAAAAGCACATGGCACCAAAACTGAACTGTATGTATAGAAAATTATTTGCAAGAGAAATATGCAAAAGATTTGAGAAATTTTTTGAAGTATTACCTTTTCCAAAAAAGTCCGTCCCCAGAAGGTCACGACGATCTGAAATCGTCTGGAGCATATATTTCTGTCATTTCACTTGAGTTTCAGATTTTTCTATCATGGACGGGCTTTCCGGTCAAAAATCTATCCCTGAGCATGAAAACATTTTCATATCATTGCCTTTCCTTTGTTTTTTTCCTTAATTTCTTTATAAATCGCTTTGTTAACATTTCGTTTCGGACCGCGAAATCGCGCGCGGTGAAAAGGAGTGCATTTTCAGCCATTAGCCAACAAAGGGACCTTATTTTGTAGACTGTGTGCTACATCTGTGAACAGCTTGTCAAAATAAGTTCCATACCCGAAGTTCTGAGTGAATTGGAAGTGTTTGAATTTTGTCGCTTGAGAAGGATTTCTGTGTTTCCTGAATGATAGGAACAAGGACTCAGTTTCTAATAGTATTCAAAAGTATCTATGTTGTACACTGTACACATCAGTATCAAAACTACGGTTTTTCTCTTTGATATCAAAGCAAAGAGAAGTTGCGAAGTCGCACACGTCGTTCGCGTTGCCGCACTCCGTTGCAACTGTTGCTCGATTTGTGCTCATATCTCCTGAATCGGCGCCGCAACTCTACAGAGTCATTCGAAAAGTAGAAGCTCGGCCTTTGATTTGATAACTTTGGACTAAAAGAAAACTTTCTGTAAACGTCAAAAAGATTTTCCAAAGCGGCGTGCTGCACCATGTGCAGCACCGGTCTGAAACGTGTTAAATATCGCGCTCCAATGCCAAACTCTTGTGCATGCGTAGTATTCAGCTCCAATCAAGATTTTCACTCTTATCTCACGTTTTTTCTTTCAGACTAGTAAATCTCTCCTCTTTTCATCTGTCCTCAAGTAGTAAGTCGAAGAGGACTTTGTAAACTTCGGAAAGTCAGGGGGGACTTCGTTTTCCGAAATCATAGAAAACGACTCGTGCCGGGCCCTGGTTCGATCCTCAGAAAGTTTGAAGTCAAGTCAAAACCAAAGATTCAAATGCCAAAAATTTTACAAAATCGAATCTTCTTCCATAAAATTCCTACGGACTCCCACTTGCATACATCTATGCTTTCAGTGATCCGGAGCCCTCCCATTTTGTGCTCCGGAGGTGTCCCAAATCTGGCGTACCTCCGGAGCGCAAATCTGTGCTCCGGGGCTCTCCCAGATCTGGCGTACCTCCGGAGCAGAGATTTGCAAGCCCGCCGGAGGGGTCCCATTTGCCTTCTTGTGACGACACCGTGACGTCACAGGAAGGCACCGCTCCCTCGCCCCGCTCTCAATGGTCAATTGGGTCCTCCGCAGCTTTGCCACATTTCGACTGTCCTTTGGAGCTACGGCACCGATTGTCTGAGTAGAAGAAAAGAGTTTTTGTTTTCTCAGTTTCGGGCCGAGGCAGAAATACAGTGACTGTGCATACGGGTGTCTGATATCGGTAGTATAGACGTAAACAAGTAGGGGTCTTGTCAGAATTCTATGGAAGATGGTTTTCTATTTTTTGGACTGCAAATACAGACTTTGCGTAGAGCAAACTTAGCGCGCATGAAGCCTGTTTGTAGAGCATGATTTGCTCCATCGAACAGTACCCCTGCGCAATTTTGGGGTGAGCCTAATCACTTTGCTAAGGCAAGCAAATATTAGGTCATTCGGAAAGTTTTTTCGCTTTTCGCGCCTTTGATGTTGGTACCATATTTTAAAAGGGTGACAGAAGTCTGGTAGGGGTTGCTGCCCATGGATCTGTAGAGGAAGTCTTTTAGTTTCTGAGGATCCCACCCACGTTGCAGGAAACCCTTTGCAGGGAAGTTTACGCGGCTCTAAATTCGACATACGAAAACGCGATTTTCGATTAATCGCATTCCATAAGTTTAAACGTGAGTTTAAGACCATTGAGGAACCCATCATTGTGCGCAATGCATTTGCCAAGACCACGTCTTTCTCAGGGTAGGTTCAAGTCTACTTCAAAAAGTTTAGATCTAGAGAAGTGAAAGCTGATATTTTGCAGTGTCCTGGAAGGTGTTCCTGCCATATAAACGAGCCTTTCAAAGGGTCTTTCTAAGCAAATCGCAAATATAGCTGCGTAAAATTCTCAGCAGACCTAGTGTCATATGACCCCATTAGAAGCCACCTTCGCTAAAGCTGCAATACCGAAAAATTTCAGTGACGTGTACCCCACAAATTGTCGCACTCACAGATTGAGGAAGCGTTGACTCTGTTTTCTTTGCTCATAATTTGATGGAGCAATGCTTTTTGGCCTGAGTTATTGATTACAGCAAAGAATTGGCCAAGTGTGGTTACAAGAAGCGACATTGTGGTAAATCATTTGGAATAAGCATTGAAAGCATGGCCAGAATAATCAGTCATTCCAAAAGGTTGATGTACGCAAATCAATGTAGTCCTGCTGGTCTTGTACGCTATAAACTTGCTTAGATGCGATTGTACTGTAAGAGCAGAGTAGTGTGATATCGCTCTGAAGACCGTTTGTCAAAATTTCAAAACTGAGCGGACTTGCACGTATAAGCTATGAGAGATGCCATCCACGCTCATGACTCCGCCAAATCACATGTAAGAAAAGTGGCTCTCACAAAAGGGATTGACTGCGCACAGAGGTTCCTGTTTATTTTTCAAACTCTTTAGACCTTTTTTTCCCGATCACCAGATTTTCCAATTCCTCGGTGCCTATCAAAAAATACTAGGACTTATAAAGATAAGCTAGTCCAAAATGCCTTTGTAGGCTTTATTGATTCCTCTGGGATTATTTCGCAAGAAAAAAGTACAATATGACTACAAGAGTGCTACCAGAAATTTGCTGAACACAATGTAATTTATTTGGTAGAAAAAAGTTGAATCTGGAAAAAGTTGTGCTCGTTTGAATTTGAAGCTGCAAAAACGAAAAAACTTTCCAAATGACGTGATAGAAAGCGACATCGTTTTCTTGACTGGTTAGTACCCGCAGGGTATGCCGCGCGCGACAGTGGTCCGTGTGGAAAGCACGGTCGTGCGAGTCGCCCTACACCCATTTATTGGCTTTCTCCTTCCTGAGGAGTTCCGCGAAAGGTCTGTGTACCCGTTTACTCCGTCTAAGGGCAGGAACAAAACGGAGTTCAGCAATTTTTCTAACGAATTTCAAAATAATCTGCTATTTCTTACTATTGGAAGGTCTTCAGGTGTGACTTGGAATTTCAAGTGATTTGATTGTTGACTTCAAGCTTCAACTGAGTTAATAAGTTGGACTGTTCTAATAGTGAAAAATATCACAGACTCAGGCAACAGCTGCGCTGGGTGCCGGTAGAGACAATACATTCAAAAAGCTTTTGCTAATACAGTACATCTCAAAAACTCTTCAAAATCTGTTGGGGTATGGAACATGCAACAACGAATTCATTAATCTGCTTTTCTTGAAACTGATCTGAATTGTGGAAAACCAGAGACTCACATCGCACAATTTAAAACAACCATAATCTTGCTGTACAAAGACTGAATGAATCGAGATTCACTTTTTTTGCTCAAAACATGTCAGTCAAACAGGTAAATACCTGATCAGTGGACATTTAGCTCAATGATATTTTTCGAAATCAAATTTATGAATTATTGGCCCACTATCGCTGTTCGTGAATCCTACATTCGTCAGACGTGGATACTTACCTTCTTGATTATCAGTCGCCAAATCGTATTCCCGCATTTTAATGGGGGCATTATCTTAGTCGATAGTACCTGTTCTGTTTACCGCTAAGGCTAGCTCGGTCCCTCCTCTGCTACTGTATTAGTGTGTTTATCATAAAGCTACCAAGGAAGTGTCAGAAGTCGCAAAGGCTCATGACATGAGATGGTTACCTGAAGCAGCTTGAACGCTAAATACAAAAAAACAGCTTTTCTAGCTGCAGAACGAGTGGATTGGGAGTTCTTGAAATAAATTTGGGGAAATTTAAACACTGAGAGCCAAAACTATCAAAGCTTATGTATTCGGGGCACAAACATAAATGGACAGTTTTTCGATGCTTAGTGAATTCTACTACATTTTCAGTTTTATGCTGTAATGCTTAAATGAGCATTCGAAGGATTTCCATGATCTTAGGGTCTCTGAACGATGCAAATTTTTGTGATTAGATTGTCTGTAACTTTCGTCCCAGACTCTGCAACTGAAAGAGGCGTTTTGGAATCAGCGTTTTTAGCTGCTTCAGAAGATACCTATCCAATGTCAAAAGGCCACTGCGACTTCTACGACTCCCCTTGTGAGTTTTGTTTCTGTAGGCTGATAAGGCATTTGAGCGGATGACTTGCAAGTTTCTGACCTTTCCAGGGTTGAAGAAGGCGACGACGCCATAACGTCACCCAAATAAAGATCATCACCACAAGCTACTGAACATGAGAAGACTGCCTGTAGATAAAAATCCGCAAGAAAAAGGTGCTGAGGTATCAAAATAGTACAAATCAATCTTTTCTAACTAAAAAAAAAGCTTAACGCAGGTGTATCAGCACTTAAATGATGATGACGTGATGCACGTGAGTCGATGAGCATGCCAAATTTGCGTAAGAAGAAGCCCATAACTCGCTTTGGAAGGGTGGCAGCTAAAAATAGCATATTTGGAATCAGCGTTTGAAGCTAATTCGGAATATGTATGCCTTTTACCAAAAGCCGAGCTAATTTAGATAGCTTTCCTTATTAGTTTGATTTTAAGCCTAAATTCAGTCGAAGAGGGCATTGTGTCACGGTCTTACAGGCATTAAGTTCACATTGAGATGTAGCAACTGACACCCAGGCAATACTTGTGAGGTTTGATCCATACTTCCCAAAAAGGTTTCATGTAGTGATGCACAGAAAATGCAACCTAAATGGAGATGTATCCGCTCCTCAATGGTCACGTTCAGTTACTGTTCTGCAGAAACGTCGTTTCTTGTATTTTATGTGTTCAGTCGCTTTGAGAGTGACGTGATATCCAGGCCGAAGTCATCAAACCAACGAAATTGTGTTTACCTAGTTTGTCCAAAGTTATTACCAGTCAATCACCATCACTCTAGCACGTTTTATTGTAAGCCATCAAGTGAAAGAGCGAGGAAAAAAGCGAATTAACTTCGTGACAAAGTTGTCGATTGGCTGAGTTCAATAACGATGGCAGAATAGAGTCTTAGAGCAAGCAATGCTTAAAAATGAAGTTCTGAGCAATTAGTAGTGAAATATTTCTTAACACACGACAATACGACCCACCGGTGGGTCGTAAGATTCATGAAGCGCTATCTTCGCTAGTTTACGATGGATTTCTACGGGGTTTTGGCACATGATTGGGGGCATCTAGATGAAGCTTCAGCCAGAGTGGTCCGGGCTCGGGATACTGTAATGCAATATTACGGTAGGTATACGGTAGATAGATATAAGGCACAGAGTTTTAGCTCAAATTCTTCACAAAATGATGCTGTTTCTGGAGAATCAAGTTTACATGTAAGAGTAATACGAGGCGGGCAATAGGCTGACGTTAGCCCCCCTCCCCAAAAAATTATCGATTTTATTGATTTTTTTGTTTTTTTGCATTTTTCATCCTAGGAAGCTCGAACTTTGCATATATAGGTTTTGTAGCATGCTGATTACGAAAATGATAGTCTCGATTTTTGATACCACCTTCTTACATCAGTTTCTTGACTTCTGCGAAAATTCTACCGTACTGCTACCGTAGCCCCACTTTGTTCACTACTGTGGGACAGTAGTGAACAAAGTGGACACTATAAACGTAATCAGCACGTGAAACAACTTCAAAACAGAATTTTTCATGAAAATCTATGGTGTTGGTTTCGTACAGGAGGACTACCGTAATCTTACCGTATGACGCGAAAAACTGAAATAAATTGTTTTTCAATGATCAGCGCCTTCGATTACCTCTGAAAGAATTTTCAGACGTGTTTTGAACTTTTCCCAAAAAGACTACCATCTCGGACAATACGACCCACGGGTGGGTCGTATTTTGACGAAGCAAGAAAGGCTCCTGTCCCAAATGGCAGTAATCGAAAAATCGGCTTTGTTGTCATTGTGTTAAAGAAATGTGAATGTTTCGACCCCATCATAAAAACTGATTTCTGGTCCATAAACACCGAACTCCGCTAATGCTATATCTAATCGCTACTATTAGGTTGTCAAGAAAATAATGTCGTTTTTTATTTGCTTGTTTTAACAAAGCAACCAGACTCAATCCAACAAAGGGTGATAGGTATTGTTCAATAGAGCAAAGCATGCTCTACAAGATGGCGTTCATGATTTTGCGCAAAGCTCGATCCACGGATAGTTCGCACTCAAAATCTGAAGATTTCCAAATGCCCAAAAAATCGAAAAAAAATCAGATCTTCGCCCAAATGATTTCTACGGACCTCCCACTCGCACACGTCAATACTTTCGGTATCTGATATCCATACGTGCAGCTGCTGTACTTTTTCCTTGACTAGAAGCTGAGAAAACGAAAATTTTCGTGTTTTCTAAAAGCAATGCTGAGCCGTTCTTGCATATGTGATTCTATACTACTAGCCTATGTAAGTATAATTACATATTTTCAGCCTATTCCGAGCGATAGTTTTCGAGAAATGTCGCTTTTAGCACTGAAACTGAAAAGAAAAAAGCTGATTTGTTACATTTCTCGAAAACTACTGCCCGGAATGGGCTGAAAATCTATATATATATATACTAACCTAAGCTTGTAGTATAGAATCACATATGCAAGAACGGCTCATCATTGCTTTTAGAAAAACACGAAAATTTTCGTTTTCTCAGTTTCTAGTCAGGGGAAAAGTACAGCAGCTGCAGATATGGGTACGACATATCGGAAGTATTGACGTGTGCGAGTGGGAGGTCCGCAGAAATTATTTGGGCAAAGATTTGATTTTTTTCGATTTTTTGAGCATTTGGAAATCTTCAGATTTTGAGGTCCGAACTATCCGTGGATCGAGCTTGGCGCAAAATCATGAATGCCATCTTGTAGAACTTGCGTTGCTCTATCGAACAATACCCATTACCCTTTATTGGGTTGAGTCTGGTTGCTTTGTTAAAGCAAGCAAATAAAAAACGACATTATTTTCTTGACAACCTAATATATCCTGTTGCTGAATAAAACTCTGCCCCATACAAGTATTTATTCTTGGCTGAATTCAGATAGCGGAGCTCCTCAAAAATTTTTCAGAAAGAAGGAAAGACAAGCAATGCTCTTCAAAAATTGGATAGTTTATCTTGCAATGTTTTAGTGAGCACGAGATACTCTCGTTTGGAGGCTAATAGAACTTTATTGGGAAACTTAGAAGATTGTTATTATTCAACAAGTCGTATGCACAATTCTTTGAGTAGTGCACCACTTTCAAAAATTTCTCTTCCACGCTTTCCCCTGGAGTGCAATCCTACTCCCTGTCCTGTCCCTCGGTCTTCTACTAATTCAACTGTATGTTGACAAATATGGAATGACGAGGACCTCGCTTCCGTCTAAATGCATGCCTTTGCGACAACTCCCCCACATTATCCATCACTCAGTTCACGTCATACGACCCGTTAAGAGACAAAAGAAAGCTATGAAAATTCGGGTAAACAGCAAATGCCTTTTTTCGCTTGACTTTTGCGCGTGTACGTAACGTTCAGTTGTCCTTCGACAGATCGTAAATGCGGACAACAAGTCGTAATATCACTTCCCCCTCGTTTAACTGTTGATTTTGTCAAACGGTTTTACGCAGACCATAAAGTGATTTTAAGGTAATGTCGAGGAGCAATGTCGAGTCATTGACCGATCATTGACTCAGAGTGTTACATTGAGATGATATGCATGCGAACGATACAGAGTGTTCGCTGTTCGAGTCGTAAAATTGTGTAGTGTTCGAGACAACTTGCAAGAGATGATTGTCTTCTCGGAAACGGTTAGATAGATTAGATGCTGAGCAGCATATTGGTTCTTCATAATTTTTTCTCGTTCAACTAAAATTATTACTCTTTGGGAACGTGGGCACCTATAAGGGCACAAATTCATATCTTACTTCTCAATGCATGAACTATATAAGGGTTGTGCTAAGGACCCATAAGCATTAAGCGCAGAGTTTGCCATTTTACCCCCATATTTTTCCTTTACTTTTAGCAATAGAAAAATACAGGAATTCTGTGATGAAACGAATTTGAAATGTGAATGAAATTTGTGATGATGATGTTTTCTGATTTATCAAGTCGCTTGGGTGACTTGGGTTTTGTAAGGTTTTTGAAACGGAGATAAGTTGACTGAAGCTTAATTCGTTTACTACTGCCAGGGCTTAGCTATAAATTTTACGAGGAATACAATTTAGGGGAATTCTTAGAAAAAATTTTGTAGAGCTTCTTTGCTTTATCGATTAACTCGAAAGCCTATTACCGGTTTGGTTTTATGAACAAGGTCAAAAAGGCTTCGATCATAAAAGAGTAAAGACAACTGCTTGATCTTATATGTAGTCAGTACTTAATTATGGAGTATTTGAAATCTTACAATTTTGCGAGTTTGAAAACAAAAATTAAGATCTTATTAGTCTCAAAGGTTAGTCTGAAAGAAGTCTGTAGCAAAGTTGCCTTGTGTTTGATCCGGCACAATTGCTGTAGGCTCAAGTATCTCTTCTTCTCGACAACTTCATATTGGTTGACGCTCAAGAAAGGATGAAATGACATATGAAACATTCACGCTTTGAAAATCAACTTTATAAGCCTATGGATATTTTTATAGGTAACTGACTGGCTGTTTGTCTCTGTAAATTGTGGCATTGTGAACTATAATTAAATTTTTTCCTGCCTTATCCTCCAATATAATGGCAACATAAAAGTATGGACGGTGATATATTACAACGGCTATTGCCTGTTTTATTCCTAATCTTTTCAAAAAAAGGGCAGGAACAAAACCATGTAAAGGAATTGTCATGAAACATGCTTGCAATTACAAATTATGAAGTTCTTGTCTTTAAGAAAGAATTCCTACTATCACACGGCGTCGCTTGCCTAACTCAGCGCTTATGTACATAACTGTACAAGATCAACATTGCCCCCAAAAATTTTCAGGTCTATAGACAGGTATTGAGGCAAAAGTGAGTAATAAACAACACAACTGTGTGGCTGTGTTAGTGCTTTCGGTTGTTTACGGAATCATATACCACTACAAAATCATCACATACAGAGCGAACAAAGCGGTTCGCTTTATGTAAATGATTGTAAATGATCTTTGAGCATTGAAGGCAGGAATGTGTTCCAAAGTCGCCAATCTAGATTATATATTATTTTTCCGTTACGTTTAAGATGTCTTAATAAAGAAAAGCGATCTCAAGTATGGAGGACTTTGAAAATTTCACAACCGTAATAAAAAGATTTGTTGCCTCAACGAGGGATTTGGTTTCACAAAGTACTGCATTGAGGTAGTACTTATAATCGATTCCACGCAATAGCTTTTTCAAGTTTTCGAAATTTTTGGACGATTTATTCGCTCTCCACAAATCTGCAACAGTCTCGTTAGTTTTCCATAGCGCACAATACTATTGCAATCCTGTACTTATAAAAATATTTTGAAGCATGCCAATTGCCAAAATATGAGAATTCTGAAGGAATAAGGAATATATGGATTGTGCCGTATCAAATGGGGAGGAGACGTGTATGTAATGAAGAGCCTGTACAGTATGTCCCAGAAAAGTATCGTATGATGAAATGAATATGTGAAACGCAATATATGAAGATGTTCGGGCACTTTAACACCATATTGCAGAACTGGTTTCACTTACAATTAAATTTACCAATCGCTCTTCATTACTGTAGGATTGTTGTAGGAACTTTTAGCATATAGAGCCGCTGTGAATGAGTCGCCGATTCAAGAGACTTTTCAGGAAGCTTAATATTTACAAGGGAATAGTCAGAAGTCGAAGTGACCAATCCATACAGCTGCATATCATTAGATGCAGCATAAAACGCTGACTCTAAATCTGTCTTCCCTATCTGCAGAGCGCTTTTGTGGACGAAATTATAAGCCGTTGAAGGTCATTATTTTGCTAAGAAATTGTGCGTGTAAAGTGCAAACTTGGCCGTACAAAGCCATTCTCGGCTCAGTTTGGACCAAAACACGCACTTAGGTGACTTCATATGACCAGCATCTAGAGTTGAGCTGAACGAGCAATAATGTGCCTAATTTCTCAATTTTTGTGTACGATTTTTTCGCAGTAAAGCTGCTCATAACTTCGCCTACAAAGGCGCTCTGCAGATATGGAAGACAGATTTGAAATCAGCATTTTATGCTGCATCAAATGGTATGCAGCTTGTATGGATTGGCCACTTCGACTTCTGACCATTCCCTTGTTAGCTTTTTACATGTTTCTGAGACTTTTCGACGGCGTCACATTCTCTATTCCCTATAACATTGAGAAGATAGCTGTTACGGCACACTCAGCATAACTCATTAAAAAAATTACCGTAAAGTACAAACTCCATATTCAGATGCGGTGACTCTCTGACCAAAGTAGTGTAACAGTTCTCAAGTTCGATTGCTTCCTGAGCAAAACAAGGCCCTTTATAGAACAGAACCTTCTTCAAATTTCCTTTTGTATTCAGTAATGGGAAGCGATCGGTGATTACCCTTTACTGTACGTCTAAATTGAAGTCAGTTCTCTGATATGGTTTTGAAACGGTCGCGAAAGCTCTTCACATAAAAGTGTTATTGAGATTCAATTTTTTAATACCTTCTTTTGAGACTCCCTGCATACTTTTCAAGCAATATCAGTTGCTGAAGTGCCGAGAGGCCGAAGAGTCCAAACTTGTATTGAATCGACGTAGTTTGAAATTTGGAAACCAAACACAAAGATATGACAGAAATTTGAAAATTACATCGTTTTACTATTTTTAAAACAAAATTACATTTATTGTGTACAGGGGTATAAGGGTGTGACGTGAAATCGAAAACAACTGCAAACTTTGAATCAAAATTTATGCAAAATGCGGGAATGCCTGGAACAATATTGTGACGTCATGCGTATGGTGTTCATATGCACAAATCATGTAGGAAGTATGAGGGTGGATTAAGATGAAAGTGTCAAAAGGTGGTAAATATATATCAGTTTCAGGAAAGCATAAAGGCCATACACAAGAGGAAGCGCATATCATTTAATATCGGAAAAAGTTCCACCATTGAATCTCAGCGGTCATAAGCGCTCTCAAAATGTTTGGATACGGAAGTTAGAACTAAAAATTAAAACAGACAGTTTGAAACTTTTTACAACATGCACTTGATTAGTTTCGTCACTTTTTCACAGCTCCTTAGTGGCAAATGTACGAAAATAGAAACAGTGTTGGTCGAAGAACACGTTGGTCTTTTTAGATCATCGTCTCTCATACACGTGATTCTCTCGTTCATAGTTGTCTTTGGAAGTGTGAAAACGGGTTGAGTCACTTCCGCTGCGCATCGCCTAACATCCGTGTTGTAGACTAAAATAGTGTTTATCATCTAAATTTACTCAGTTGTGATCATGACCGGTCGACATTGCGCCATTTACAAAACGATCGTCGCCACCATTTCGCCCCACCCCGCCCACATACGATTTCAACGAACTATAAAAGACTAAGCGGAGACGGTGGAAATCGTAAAGGTAAACTTAGTGGTTTTCTTGGGGATTTTTCTAGAAATCCGACTGTAGCTTCGAAAAACTGCATCATTTCATTCTTGCGGCTTTGAATTTTCTCCCGCCTTCATTGTCCTTTCGTACTGTAACTTTCGAATAAGCAAGATTTTCATATTCTCAATAAGACGATTAACACTGAACCCTTAGTGAAAATATGTTGAATTTTAGAAAAGATGCTATCGTAATAACTCTCCAAGTCTCACGCTATGTGGTGATACCTGTGCGTATTTTTCATTATTTTCAAATTTTTCAACTGTTACTGAAAGGAAAAAATTGTCAGCAGTATAGCAACTTCCAAGGTTTTCACCGGGCAAGAATTTAGAAAAGTATATCATACGGACTAGTTCTCCAAGAATATGGCAAAATTCAACTTTCTCCAAAAAATATCAAGAATACAGGAAATTATATCATGCAAATTGTTATCCTCATACCAAGCAGATTGTTATCCTCATTGTTGCTGTCGTGTTCTCGTTTTTTTTCTGATTTTTTCAAAAATATTTGTTGTATTGGCTTAGTATTACTCGTTTCATTGTCTGAAATATAGCGAACTCAATACTCTCAGTTAACAATTCATAAATTTCAGAATGCTTGACATACTCTACGATCCAGCATGGACTTCACAGTTCTTTTGGCTACTTATTGTAGCCTTTGTTTTCGCCTTCTCCGTTTCATTTGGTAAGTCTTTAAAAACTCTATGTTTATAGGAATGTCAATTTGCTTACATATGACTATGGGTATTTTTAATGCCTGGTTGAATTACTCGGCTGTTTAGGGATGGGTGCAAATGACTCCTGCAACGATTGGGGACCAGCGGTTGGTGCTGGTACGGTAAAAATCTGGCAGGCCTACATTCTCTGCGGTATCTTCAACACAATCGGCGCTGTTCTGCTAGGTAGGACGAACATCTTTTGAGTTTAAGACCCAGTCAAAACAATCTGCACAAAGTAACATGAGATTTGAAACAAAGAAACAAACACGAATGAATTGAAATTTCTGACTAATTTACTGAAACTAGCGGTGTGGCAAGATATACGGTAGTGGAAATTTTGTGTACTTTGAAATGTCGAAATTTTGCACTGCATTCTCTGCCAACTTTATTCTCTTTGCAGCGCCTACTATTGTCCTCTTGTCTGCATTCATAATATAATCAATGAAGTTTTGTATGACCGGTCAACTTACTTCATAAACAACAAAAGCGTAACTCACTCAACTTCCGATGAACTCTTTAAAGACGCAGAAGTTTCCACAACTAGAGCTTTTACGATGTTAATTACGCGGAAGTTGCAATCAAAGGTCCAAAAATCTACCAAAACCAGATAGTCGTTTAGTTGTTTACATGCGCTCAGACTAATGAAATGAGCTGCCGATTTTTAACCGGTCAATCTGACTCACTGAGTAAAAAAAATCATTTGCTCTACGTACAGTTGTGAATTTGAATGCACATGTGATTGAGTGAAGTATGTATATAGTGAAAAAGTAAAAATCAAAGAACCCTCCCTTACATTCTGGTCCAATATTTTGTCTTTGTATATCTGAAAACGTAAAACCAGGAAGTGTGCAAAAAGATTACTGCGTAAACAAGTAAACATTCCAGGCTACAAAGTTACCGAGACTTTACGATCCGGTATTGTCGAAGTAGAAGTGTTTGATGTCTATTCACAATACAATCATACCACAGGCAAGTACGACGTGGTTCCGCATTGTGATGGTGCTCTAGCTACAGGTTGGTATCTTACCTTATGGAGAATCTAAGGTATCACGGGTACAATATCCGAAAAGGATGTTTGAATTGATGAATTAATTCTTAGAACAGAGAAAAAGGAAAGAGTCCTAACGTCACCTGGTTTCCATTTTACGCTAACTTATGTTCAATCATTTGTGTTAGAAAAACATGGACATCGTATAACACAACCTCCTACTTGTTCAGCTCTAGATAGAAAACATTTTACACAAGAAAGTACGTTCTTTTAGCAAAGCATCGGTTTGTTAGAAGGTTAATGTTATTTTAGAAAAAGGCGTACGCAAGGCTTTGAGTATGCAGAATCTCTGATTCGTAAGTAAAAGTGAAACAGTCAAAAGTTTTAGAACCAACTGCCAAATATTAAGCAGAAAATCTGGAGGAAAAGTCAAATATTTTTTTCTAGGGTTCGCACCTCCGGCATTGACCAATGGTACCGCCGAAGTTGAATGCGCCAAATACACTGCAGCAGAGTTTATGATTGGACAGGTAAACTATTTTTTTGAAATTCAAAAGTAATTTACTTGAAAATATAAATGCAAATACGCATCGAAAATCATGATACTCACTTTCACAAAGCTTGGTGTACCAGCGTTTCAACCGTTTTTCCTAAATTACTGTAGCCTGCGGATACTGTAATCGTTAGCATTTTTGCACGTATATTTTTACACCTTCTCAGTCTGTAGCTACAGAAAACTATAGGAAGATGTTCCAATTTTCCGTTACCGTACTTCCGTCTGAGTTTTCCAGACAGGAGCAATGGCTGGCGTCGCTGCATTCATGATTGTATCATCAGTATACAAGATCCCCGTATCAGCCACTCATGCCATAGTCGGTGCTTCCTTGGCATCGTCTCTCTACTTGCGAGGAAATGTCGGCATCAAATGGTCCGAAATTGGCGGGATCGGTAAATTTGTTGTCCTTCTATACTGTAATTGAACTGTAAATACAAATAAATGACCTTTTTTAGTGCTTTCCTGGTTCATTTCCCCACTGATCGCTGGTTTCTTCGCCTCCTCATTTTACCTAATCATCAAGTACTCTGTTCTTTTGCGAAAGGATACTTTCAAATGGGCTTTGCGCATGTGTCCAGTGTTCATGTGTTTTACAATCACTGTCAACTTCTTCGCTTGTATTTTCGATGGCTCCAAATGCAAGTTTTAATCTTTATCAATTTGTTGCTTACAACTTATTTACACTTTTTAGATCTCGGGTTTGATAAATTAAGTTGGTGGCAAGCATTGCTAATCTCTTTGGGAGCCGGTTTCTTCTCATTATTCCTTCTTTCGTGTCCTTTGAGAGTAAGCTTTTTAGCCAAGATTAAGAACAAGACAGGAAAATAACATTTCCCCCTTGCAGAACTGGCTTCGAAATCGAGCACATCGTCTATTCGACAAGGAACAAGTAAAAGAGCAAAGAAAATTAGAACAAGGCAAAATTAGTAGGTTTTCGAATTTTTCCATCCTTATTTTGAGACCTTGATAAATGTTTTATTTTCAGAGAAGAACAAAGTAACAGACATGCATACCCCTAAAATGGACATGAATGACATTAAAGATCTTGCATGGTACAAGTATCTGTACACCGCCGTTCCTGAGGACAGACTCACCACTAAGGTGAATAATTGTTTAAAAATTTATATCGCCCGGATATCGCCCAAATTTGGCATTGCGATCTTTACAGTGACATTAAGGCAGCATTTAGATACTATCCTTCATACTTGCAGGTCTTCAATGCTCTCCAAATCGTTTCTTCATCCTTGCTTTCCTTCTCTCACGGAGCCAACGATACCGCTAATACAGTTGGTCCTCTGCTTGCCGTCTGGATGACCTACCAAACTGGAAATGCCTTCGGAGCTGCCGAAACCAGGGATGATTCTCAGGTAAGCTCAAACCATCCTACATGTTCGTAAACATGACTATCGCAGCTGTTGTTGGCGTGCCTTAAATGAGAAGGTAAAACGGGAAGAGAAGGAAAGAAAGAAATGAAAAACATGTAAGTGTAAGTGGGCTCGGAAAGTGAGCATGAGCAACATTAGCGAGCTCTGTAATAGGTTAGGTTTTGGATTTTTCCATGAGCCCATCAAAATACTTTTCAATCTACGTGGCATAATTTTGTGACATATAACAGATGTTATATTTCGCCGAGATACTCGAAGTTTTATTCGGAGAATCGACATTTGAGTTAGAAAAAAAAGACTCGAGAATTAAACTACAGGTTGTGAAACCATAGCTAAAGTGAAATTATTTTGCTGGGCGTTACTGAAGCATTTCTTGCGATCAAAATTTGAAAATTATATATGAACCAGTGCGTCACCTCTGCTTCGCAGAGGCTCGCACTGGCCCTACTTTCTATATGCCTTGCTCATTCCCGCATAATAGTGACATTGAAACTTACCGCGCTATGCAGGCTATCACGAATGAATTGTAAACAACTACTCATTCCGAGAGCTTTTTTGTGTGAGATCGGTATTTTCGCGTGGATGAAACTTTTCCGAGAAGGATAAATGCAAATTTGAACCGATTTTTGGACTTTTTATGGTTTAATAGTCGCTATAATGACGATGATCACCGTGGGCTACATCTCTGTGCAAAAATCTTCCCAAATGATTAGGTAAAATCTTGGCAAATTGAACATTTACGCAACTGATTTTTTTCGGCGCCATTTTTGTAAAGTAATCAACTTTAGTTCAATTTTTTGGGCTAAAGTCCGTGGCTTGCACATTAGCTTGTTAATCATATCCATGACTTTGCAAAAAGTGGTGGTACAGGCCCAATTTTGCTGTTCAGAAGCCAAGTGGATCCGCTTGCAGCGCAGTTTTTGAGGGATCCAGTCAACGGATCCGCTCGTGCTTTTGCATAGCGGACTTTCATGCTGCTAGCATGCACCGTGCAATATTTGGGCTCAAGAGGTTGGCTGGAATTCGCTCTACGAATTTCGTAACGGACAGAAACACACACACACACACACACACACACACACACACACACACACACACACACACACACACACACACACACACACACACACACACACACACACACACACACACACACACACACACACACACACACACACACACACACACACACACACACACACACACACACACACACACACACACACACACACACACACACACACACACACACACACACACACACACACACACACACACACACACACACACACACACACACACACACACACACACACACACACACACACACACACACACACACACACACACACACACACACACACACACACACACACACACACACACACACACACACACACACACACACACACACACACACACACACACACACACACACACACACACACACACACACACACACACACACACACACACACACACACACACACACACACACACACAAAAACACGTAAACAACCCTTAGCCCGTTATTATAAGTTATGATGTTTCTCTTTATCAGCTGAGATCTCACTGATATACCAGCACTGATTCTTGTCTAAGATACTATAGAAAGGTACGGACATATGGAGCAACCTAATTGTTTTTAACATGGGAAGCAGACAAAACGGTAATAAAGATACATCGTTCATATCGGGTTCCGACGACAATTTTTTTTATTCATTCTGTGGTACCTTTAAATTCGAGAGAAACAAGCTTTCGCGTTCTCGTCCATGGCAATTACAGCCCAGCTTCAGCTGTCCTTTCACTGCCACTCAGTCCATGAGTTTGCCAATGAAACGATTTCTCTTAGGTCCTTCTGGCGTTTGGAGCCGTAGCTATGATCGTCGGTTTCTTGGCGCTAGGCCATCGTACCATCAAACTGATCGCACAAGAAATCACCGTCGATATGAGCCCTGTCTCTGGATTCGCTATCGAACTTGGCACAGCTTTCACTGTCCTCGTTTGTGTGAAAGTTGGTGAGTGTTCTCAGTCCAAGAACTTTACAAAAATACACAGAATTCATAGTTCTTTTTTCTTCCAGGCATTCCTATCTCTTCCACTCATTGCGCAGTCGGTGCAGTTCTTTTCGTTGGCATGACGAAATCTACTACAGAAGGAGTATCTTTCAAAACATTCAAGAAAATTGTAATTGTTTGGCTGTTGTGCTTCCCTGTTTCAGCTGCAATATCTCTTTTGGCTACATGGTTGTTAGTTCAGTTTGTCTAAGAACTATACAACTTTCTGCTGCTCTTCCTCCATATTTTTCATCGTCTTAGTTACCATTTACAGTTTATCATGATTTTAATCCAATATAATTCATGCATTTACGAAATTAAGCCGGTTGTTTGTTTTCCGCTTTGATTATAGCCTTAATTTGCTAGGAGTTGATTGCCCTACGAAAGATTCATAATTTCGTGATCTTATTGCACAAATTTCATTGTGTCTTGTGTCTCACTCCATATGTAAGAAATTTTTGTGAACGGATTGTTTCGATTTGATGATTTTTTAGTAAATTTTCCTTGTACTGTGATCAAAATGCACTCGCTTCAGCGACCCAAAGTTATTCCAGAAGTCGTTTGAGAATATTGGGACTAATCGATCGTAGACTTATGCGGGGCCACCTAAAACACTAAAGGTTGAACGAAGGTGTGTGTCGAGGTTGTTACTGTACAGTTTCGTCCCAGAAAGCCAAAACCCGACATTTGTTCAACGCCTTCAAACGATCCTTAAGGCCCGTATGCACGTACATCCCCGCGGGGAGGGGAGGGGATCTGAGAGGGGAAGCGCCATATCTCTCTGCTTTAGATATCTTTCTTCTTTCTTCTCTATCGTGCTTATGAGGGTTCGCATACCCTTATATCTGCGCATAATAGATACCAGGTTACTGCTATACAAGATTAAATATTCACTATTTCGTCTGATCCCCAGGGGATCCCCAGGGGATTACCTCACATTTTCAAAGTTATTTATCTTTCTGAAAACTCGATGAAAATGTTCTAAAATTGTACTGAAGATATACTACGATACTGCTGAGCATGTTTTCAACAGAAGAAATTGAATCTGAAGATTTTGTTTTCGATAATCCCTGGCTCGCGAGCAGCGGTTCATCGAAGATTTTGATATCTTAAGATTTCACTCATTTCTACCATAAATATGTTTAGCAGTGCTGTAGTATATCCACAGTACAATTTTAGAACATTTCATCCAGTTTTCAGAAAGATAAATGACTTTGAAAATGTGAGGTGATCCCCTGGGGATCCCCAGGGGATCAGACGAAATAGTGAATATCTAATCTTGTATGGCAGCAACCTGGCATCCGTTATGCGCAAGTATCAGTGTATGAGAACCTTCAAACCAAGACAGAGAAAGAAGAAGAAAGATACACAGACTAGCGAGATATGACGCTTCCCCTCTCAGATCCCCTCCCCTCCCCGCGGGGATGTACGTGCATACGGGCCTAAGACTTGCTTTCAAGCTGCAGGGTTGAGAAAATGAATGATAGTGATTGTGGTGAGGTAACGAAACGGTTTTGCAATTTTACCGGAAGAAAAACTATTGCATTCATTGCATGATACAGATCTCTGTAAATGTATTGAATTGCAGAGCGGAGAACTTTTGCGGGAACACAAGGAGTCGAAGAGTTTTCCTGCAAGTACATATCCAAGCCAGTGGTTACGGAAAGATCTATGAGGGGTTTGTTATCTTGGAAGAGATATAGACCATTGAAGTCTCTTAAACACTGGAAATCCGCTTTCCACATCTGTGAAACGTCTTCCTAAGAGTATTGCGACTGTATCAAACTCTAGACTCATCAAAATGGTTACCGATATATTGTACATATGTAAATCAAACATCGCCTGAACGCGAAGAAGTAATGGTACAGGGTACTAACTACAAGGAAAGACCAGACTCACAAGAAAGTCGATTACGTGGGGTCTAACCTTTTTGCGTGACATGTATGTCACTAAATTCAGCTTCAAACACTCAAGCCTCATCAGTTTTTTCTGAAAATCGATCTGCAGATATGGAAAGCAAAAAATCATGAAAATATGGAAATCAGCTTACAAAGGCGCCCTTGATAATGTGCATCCTGTCCCAATTAGCCAAAGCGACTTATTGTTAGTATTCTTTGAATGGAGTTATGATTCTGCGAATTATTATGGGTTTCCCTACAGTTTTGATGATGACATAGTCTGACTTTGCAGTCTCAGAAACACAGAAAAGAAGTGAAGCATATTCTCGATACTTAAAAGTTCATTCCTCACAAAGAGTATCACTTTCAAGTTGCTCCTATTGACAGATGACAAAGATTTGTAAGTGGGTAATTTCTATGTGATTGACGAGTAAAGTGACTTTAGATGGGCACAAGACATACATGCAAAGCTGTTCACTTCGGTATTTGAGTTCTCATTAGCTTTCCACTTTTTGGACTGTTGCGGCTCGGTGGACTCAGCACCCCCTTGCCTCGCTCGACTGCCTGCGTGCCCCTCAACCTGCGCGTCCGTGGGCAATCCAAATCCAACGACGAACAACAAAGATATCACACGCGCGATAAACGCGACATCACAGAGAAATACACGACTAGATTAGATGAGTTTATCTACACTATAAAAGGGGATTAACTACAACAAGAATAACGTTAAACTACAAAACTACAAGAAAAACACGGGACTAGCCCGCCTCACTCCGGGTCGCCGATAGTCACAAAGCATCTCTCAACATAAGAAGTTCAGGGGTTGGCCCCAAGGTCGACCGCATAGCGCCTAGTCCTTCCGGAACGGTGCGACCTCTCCACTACTCCCGCGATAATGCTTCCTTTGATTAGTAGACGAACTTATCGCGCTTATGCGCTTACATCCAGAAAAGAACTATTGCTCGACCGCTATCCACAACAAAACTTCTTCTGCGGGAGCTCGCTAACCGGCTGCCAAGATCCTCACAAGAAATCGATAAGAGGATTGAATTGAACCAAGAAAGGAAAGGCGCGCAATGCCGTTGGCGCCGCCTTATATACGCCTTTTCTTGGCAGCGAGCCAGCGGGGTGAGGTCCGAGCGCGAACACAAGAGGCGCGCCCGGCTACAGCGGCATACGGCGCTCCCGGCCGCTGTATCGAGGAGTGGCTTGCATCGCGCGAGCCGCGACATGGACCTATCCAAAAATTCTTGCAATATCAAAAAAGGCAACAGAAGCTATCTTATGCAACATTTTTCCCCTTTAAAACTTTCATGTTCTTCATGTGATTTTTTGAACAACTGCTATGATCGCCAGAGTTTCTACTCGTTTCTATCTGTTATTTGATCAATTTGCAGATTTTTATTTTACACAAAGGAAGAGGAAAGCTTTTGCAATGTTTTATCATTAAAAATAGTACAGAAGTTTGTTTCGTATTTAGGCATAATTATTCAATTTGTTCAGTATGCATAAAATTGTGTCCGAGGCTTTTGAACGGACAACGGCCGAGCTGTTCGTTCACACAAATCGCGATGAGACTCCAATAATTAGCAAGGGAACTCAACCCCGGACATCAACTAACTCACACCCTTCTTAAAGGACAGGATAAGCAGCAACTCGAGCTCCTAAACGAGTAGTAAGCAAAACATAATCTCTCCATTAATGACAGTAGGGTTTAAGCGATCATCAGCTCATTTTAGACCTCACAAATTATTTTCTTCCATTTTTTTCGGTTGACGAGAATGGACGGAGCGGGTCCTTATGTCAAATTTTTTTTGGCAATTTTGAGCATGCATTCGAATGACTTTACATTTGTTTGGACCTAAAATGACTCCTGCCTAGCAGTAAATCGCAAAATATACAGGCTCCCGAAACTTCATTTTAGCAGCTGATTAACGGATAATTATAAGCGGCATCATTCTGAATATTTTATTGGCCATCAAACTTCCGTATGACGTAAATGCTGTAGAAAGGGTCCAAGGTTAGTGACCAATGAACAAAGGTGGACTAGCATCACTCGAACTGAGAAAGGGTATTTTGCAAAAAATCTCAGATTATCAATATATCCGCCTTTGCTATTTGTATGGCGGATTTAGAAGGTACGACGCGCTTGTTCTTAGCGAGTGACGAATTTGATTTTGCATTGCGATAAGGAATCATCTCGAGGACCTAAAAAGGGTTATTTACCTTAACTGATCTATGTTCACTCCAAAGCAGTACAAAATTTTGAAGAGCTTATAGAAATGTTCCTTAGTTATGAGGTTTACGCAATTTCTTGCTCTGCCTTTCAGAAAAATATAAAAAATTTTGGAAGAGCAAATACACTACCGCTCACAGAATATGCAAAATTTACGTGAATGCCGCGAAATTCCGAGAATTCCCGGAATTCCGCCACATTCCCGAAATTTGGCACGATCTGTGAGCAGTATTATAGCTGAGGTCTTGTTAAGCCTTCATAAACCCTAGTGGCACATTTTCTGCTGCTTTACTGAAATTCCTTAATAAGGAGCTTTTTCCACACGCGAAATAGAGTTTCCCAATGTACCGAAAGACACTTGGATTCTTTGGTAAGAGATTTCTACATCTACTACTCCATACTCTATCATTTTTTTGCCATTTCTGGCATGTGATTATCGTTCTGGCAACGCCTTAATGCCCTTTTCCCACAATTCTACGCGAGCGCAGTGAAAAACCCGAACAGAGTTTTCTGAACATCTCCCATTCTTGCTCTGCCATACCGTATAGTTATAAAGCGAGCCACATAGCATTCGAAAAAGCTTTTCATGCTCTTTCAAACGAATTGAGATTTATCATTACTTCCAAATAAAAGGGCAAAAAACTTGAAAAACTGCGAATTTTCGCAATAAGTACCAAAAAATCATGTTCTTGAATCTATCACTTCTGAGGATAGAGGAAATTTGAGGTAAACAGCACATGGATAGAGCGTAAAAAAGCTCAATCAGACTATAGCCAAAAAACGCGGTCACACGCAAAAAAAGTAAATAACACCTATCTTGTATTTAGTAATGTATTCTAATATCTATCAAAACTAGAAAGTTCAATCACATTTATTTCTTGAGAAATTTACAATAATTCTCTAGGTGTTACAATCTCTACCGTTCACCCTAATATTTTACGATTAGCAAGGATCCCAACAGGGGATGAGTGGCGTAGTGGTATGAGGCGCCGCTATGACCAGATCGGACACAGGTTTGATCCCCGCCCCTGGGCCAACCAAGCCCTCTACCCTACGGGGCTGGTAAATTGGTACCAGAGTAATCTGGGAGGATAAAAGCACTGACTTGGAAACGACTAGCTCCCGCAAGTCACCGTAATAGGCCAGCACGCATACAATTGCCTCTTCGACTATGAAGTTAGTGTGTGCGTTCGGCGCATGCCCACAGAGGGTATTGAAGACGCCGAATCCTTTATCCTTTATCCTTTATCCTAAGGATCCCAACGGTCGAAAAAGGAAAACTCGAATTTGATACAGTCTACGCTGATTCTTGACTCTCAAGTCATTCACTTGTTTTGTATAAAAACGACAGCGTCCATTTTTCCTAATTCGTCCCACATTATGATTTTCCAACTTTAATACAAACTTCTGGCTGAATTTTGAATTTTTTCCCAATTTCGTACGAAGCTGTGCTAGCCAGGTAATATGGAAATGTAAACTACCCTATTTTGGTGTATAAGCCGCATCCTTTTCGCTCTAAAGGCGAACACGCTAAACGACTGACTGTCATCATGGAGCGCGTTAAGTGAGAGTAGGATGCGATAAGGCGACCGCTTCGCGAGACACATGCGCGGCGGCACGCCTGGGTCTGCTCTTTAGAGCAAAAAGGGTGCGGCTTGTACACCTGAAAATAGGGTAAATTGGCGAAGAGGAGAAAACAAAGAATTTCCATGGTAAAAATGATATATGAGAGAAAAAGTACAGGAAAGTTTTTAAGCGTTGAGTTTAATCAAAATTTAGCTTAAAACATAATTTTACACTGATTCACTGTGACCATCAACTGAACTCCCCCCCCCCCCATTCAACTTGAGCTTTCTCCGTCTTCTGCTCAATGTACTCGCTATCGGCATAAGCTACCCAGCAATGAAAGTATACGTGGCGATTCTTTTTGTGCTGCTAAATTTGACGTGTGTGGAGCACATGATTAAGTGAGAATTTGCTGCACACACAACGCCCATGTTTTACAGAGACCCATAAACGTCAAAATTTACGAGCACACGCAGTGCCTAGTTTTTCCATCAGGATCTTTCGCAAAGAAAGACTCTCTTGCAAATTCTCGTAGCGAAATAATTTTTTTGGGAATATTTTGATGCATTTCCATTCTGCCTTGAATTTTCATGTCAGAAGGGAATATTACTTGCTTAGTGATATGCAGCTAAAGTTTAGTTTTTCTTTTTACTGAAATTTCAAAATATTTATTTGTGAAATTCGCCATTTGTAGAAGTGTTATAGATTTAGCACTTACGTTTTCTTAATTCTTCTTTTTGTAGACTAGGATCAGCGGCTACTCATCAAGTTCTAATGAGTTGTTAATCAGAACTGTAATCGCGCTGCTGTGTACATACCAAAAAAGTAAAAACTTTTATGTTGAGCATACCTTGAAGGAGAGCTCAACTACTACAGTCAACAACATCAGGTTAACTAAGTTTTGCAACTTCTTGCATTAGTTTTCTTTCTAATATGGCGCGCTCAAACTTCGGCATTAGGTGGCATAAATCACTTGACTTTTGATAACGAAGTAGAAAAATTCAAGCATTTATCCAAAGCTACCGATTACCCAGAACTATTAAATTGCCGGAGATTGGCTCACTGAGCTGTGTAACAAAATAATATTGGAGAGTGTTCGAGACCTGGCGCCCTTGAGAGGTTGAACAACGCAGCTAAACGCAAAAATGGTGCAAACATCCGTGAACAACAAGTGCGCGCTCAAAATGCCGATAGTTGGCATTATAGGGTAACTAGCTGGATTACCCGGCTCCGCCCGGGTAATCAATAGGATAAAACGATATGATAAAGCTCTCATCCCTATCCCTGTACAACCCTTCCCTGCGCCCACTTCTGCATGCCATATTCCCACTGTTTTAATAATCAGCATGCCCACTTACCCCATTGTGCCAAATACCAGCCCCGCAGGTCTACCTAGGTCTACCTCTGCAAAAAATCGATAAAAACGATGAAACGGATAAATTCAAAAACTAATATTTTAATCGTAATCAGCATGCTTGATTACCACCCCCACCTATGCCAACTCCCAGCCCCGTAAGTCAAACCTTGCAAAAAATTCGGTATTGATCGATGCCAAAAGGAGCCTATGACACCCGCCTCGCTTCGAAGTGTATGTGTGCCAAGTTTGGTCCGGATCGATTGAGAAATGGATTAGCATTCATGAAGTAGGAAATGACGCAGTCGCGGCTAAGCTGTGCGGCACGAAGGTAGTCAAGGAGCATGTTGGTATATATTGAGGTGCGCAGGGACGAATTGGAGCAAGTGTAGATGTCAAGGAACCATGCTATTTTATCGGTTGGCTTCCCAATGCCGCTGTGCATGGGTCGCTTTGTAATCGCGCGCATTGTTTGAAGACAGCCCTACTGCCGGGGGGGGGGGAGGTTCGTGCGTTTTTATCAAAAATGTGGAGCACATGACAGAAAGGCATTTCGCTTTTGACACGTGCTATTAAGCTTCTGTTATGCCCCGCAGACCGCGCAATATTAGCCCAAATTCATTTGAGGCGGCGGTATTGTTTCCCAAATTCGTCAGCGGATGATAACACGTACTCAGACACTCACTGCGGCAACGCTCGCGCCATGTGCGCGCGGGGGCTCATATCCCCATACCCCCCACCGCCGGCCGTGAAATGGCGCGAGCCGCGAGTAACTGGAGCGCGCGCCGCACGCAAATGGCACGCCGCTCGCACGGTACAAATGCCATTCCATTTGCACTGTGAATCACGGTGAATCCGTGATGGGTCTGATGACAACCCTTCGACATCAAGCGAAAAATCAGTTGCATTTTGACTTTTCCAGATATGAACTTGAAGTTTCCAAACTTCGAGTTTAAAAGTTTGAATTTTGAAAATTCAATAGTTCAGATTTCCAAATTTGAATCCAAACTCAGCATCTACTCACAATGTGTTTTTTAAGACTGACTCTCAGTGGAAGAACCCCACTTCCGTTGAGACAACCCACTGCGAAGCAACGATAACGTCATTGAATTAGCGAGAAGCACTCAAAACACTGCTTCGTACATCACGAGGGTATTGCTTTTGCTTACAGCGTGTGAGAATGCGAAGATATCATGGCACGCCGCTCACATGAGTTCCGCGCCGCTCGCACTACAGCGCTATTATGGCGCGCGCTGATGCACCGAGTGTCTAAGTAGGTGCGCCGTCGGTCGTAATAACTCAGATGATCACCGGGGGCAGGCGATCCGCAAACTCGCGCTTTTCTGCAAGCAGTCAGCAGAATTTTGAGGCGTGGCCAAACCTTCAGCGAGCGGTACTTCCTTTACTGTCGAATGTTCTGCCAGCGGGCAGCAACATAGAATTTTCTGCAGGCGCTTGTCAAATATTCTCTTTCAGCGAGCGCTGATCAAATTTTCAGCTGGCGCTCAGACGGTTTTTAAGCATTTTCGGGAGTACGCCGAGCAAAATTGAGACTCTACATGGCAGAGGTGTCATCGATGGTTTAATTACTCAAGTTTGAGGTACTTTCTCTCAGCGGAAAGTACACAGACAATCGCTGGGGGCAAGCGGGCACCGGAAAAATAGATTGCTGATTTCTTGCACCCCGCTCGCGGATTTTTTGCAAAGCAATCAGGACTTTTCGGAAGCCCGCTTGCTGAGTCAGCGGATTTTTGAGAGACCGCCTGTTGAATTTTTTTCGCTCTTATCTTTTGCAAATATATTGCTGAATCTCTGAGGAATCGAGAACTCAGCAAGCGGTCATCCTAAAAGTCCTGATTGCTTTCCAAAAAATCCGCGAGCGGGGTGCGAGAGATCAGCAATCTATTTTTCCGGTGCCCGCTTGCCCCCGGCGATTGTCTGAGTACCTGCTCAGATAATCGGCGGGGGCAGGCGGTCCGCAAACTCGCGCTTTTCTGCAGGCGGTCAGCAAAATTTTGGGGCGTGGCCAGACCTTCAGCAAGCGGCACTTCTTTTACGGTCGCATATTCTGCCAGCGGGCAACAATGCAGTATTTTCTGCAAGCGCTCGGCAAATAACTTCTTCCAGCGAGCGCTGACTAAACTTCCAGCAAGCGCTAGGACACTTTTAACGCAGTTTCGGGCATACGCCGAGCAAAGGTGAGACTCTACATAGCAGAGGTGTCATCTATGGTTTAATTACTCAAGTTTGAGGTACTTTCTCCCAGCGGAAAGTACCTGGGGGCTGCGCGGCCCTCTACAAAGGACCGTGCGGCCCTCGAAAATTTTGCATATTCTCGCGGAAGTCCGCGAGAATACGGCCACTGCGCCGCAGCTAATCTACAGGGAAACCGCGTTTCTTCTCCAAACATTCGTCTAAAATTTCGCTTAAATTCTTCCAAATATCTGCAAGCGGACCGCAAGAAATCAGCGAACTATTTTTCCGGCGCCCGCCCGCCCATAAATCGCATGGCCGCCTGCCCCCGGCGATTATCTGAGAAGGGGCGCCGCTCGCAGGGCAGCCTCAAATAGGCCGCGCCGCTCGCACTGAGCTATCATCTCAGATAACCGCCGGGGGCAGGCGGCCATGCGAATTTTGAGCAAGCGCGCACCGGAAAAATAGTTCGTTGATTTTTTGCGGCCCGCTTGCAGAAATTTGGAAGAAAGTTGGCAAAATTAAAGACGAGTGCTTGAAGAACAATCGCGGTTTCTTTATGGATTAGCTGCGGCGCAGTGGCCGCATTCTTGCGGACTTTCCGCGAGAATATGCAAAATTTTTGAGGGCCGCACGGTCCTTTGTGGAGGACCGCGCAACCCCCAGGTACTTTCCGCTGAGAGAAAGTACCTCAAACTTTTAATTAAACCATCGATGACTCCTCTGCCATGTAGAGTCTCACCTTTGCTCGGCGTACACCCGAAACTGCTTGAAAACCGTCCGAGCGCCAGCTGAAAATTTGACCAGCGCTCGCTTAAAGAGATTATTTGACGAGCGCTCGCAGAAAATTCTGTATTGCTGCCCGCTGGCAGAACGCGGAAGTACCGCCCGCTGAAGGTTTGGCCACGCCCCAAAATTCTGCTGACCGCCTGCAGAAAAGCGCGAGTTTGCGGACCGCCTGCCCCCGGCGATTATCTGAGATGGCGCGCGCGCGGCCGCATCGAGTAGGTCGCATCATCTCCAGATGCCATTGCGTGATTGCCATGTCCATTTCACGTGGCATAATTACGAACTCGCCACCCTTGTCGCTTACTGGCTTCGCCTTTGACACTATCGATTTGAGATTTTGCACTTGATCCCGCCAGCTGCATAGGTTGTTCTACTGGAGCGCGTTTTCTTCCTCCAAAGGACCGGCTTCCCGCTATTCCGGCTATAGGGGCTTGCAGGATCGCGAGAGTCGGACGTGCGTACAGCCATTGCGCCGCGCACGTCAGACCTGCGTGCGACGGCCCAGGTAAGTGCCAGACTTATCCTCTCAGATAATCGCCGGGGGCAGGCGGTCCGCAAACTCGCGCTTTTCTGCAAGCCGTCAGCAGAATTTTGGGGTGCGGCCAAACCTCCAGCGAGCGGTACTTCCTTTGCTGTCCAATGTTCTGCCAGCGGGCAGCAACACAGAATTTTCTGCAAGCGCTCGTCAAACTTCCAGCTGGCGCTCGGAAGGTTTTCAAGCGGTTTTGGGCGTACACCGAGCAAAGGTGAGACTCTACATGACAGAGGTGTCATCGTTGGTTTAATTACTCAAGTTTGAGGTACTTTCTCCAAGCGGAAAGTACCTGAGGACTGCGCGGTCCTCCAAAAAGGACCGTGCGGCCCTCGAAAATTTTGCATATTCTCGCGAAAAGTCCACGAGAATGCGGCCAATGCGCCGCAACTAATCTATAAGAAAACCGCGAATGTTCTCCAAGCGCTTGTCAAAAATTTCGCTAATTTTCTTCCAAATATCTGCAAGCGGACCGCAAGAAATCAGCGAACTATTTTTCCGGTGCCCGCCTGCCTATAAATCGCTTGGCCGCCTGCCCCCGGCGATTATCTGAGCTGTTGAACAGGTTCATTTGGTTCACCACCTTTGCTCTCAGATAATCGCTGGGGGCAGGCGGCCATGCCATTTTTGGGCAAGCGGGCACCGGAAAAATAGTTCGCTGATTTCTTGCGGTCCGCTTGCAGATATTTGGAAGAATTTTAGCGAAATTTTGAACGAATGCTTGAAGAAGAAACGCGGTTTCCCTGTAGATTAGCTGCGGCGCAGTGGCCGCATTCTCGCGGACTTCCGCGAGAATATGCAAAATTTTCGGGGGCCGCACGGTCCTTTATGGAGGACCGCGCAGCCCCCGGGTACTTACCGCTGAGAGAAAGTACCTCAAACTTTTAATTAAACCATCGATGACTCCTCTGCCATGTAGAGTCTCACCTTTGCTCGGCGTACACCCGAAACTGCTTGAAAACCGTCCGAGCGCCAGCTGAAAATTTGACCAGCGCTCGCTTAAAGAGATTATTTGAAGAGCGCCTGCAGAAAATTCTGTGTTGCTCCCCGCTGGCAGAACATTAGACAGTAGTAAAGGAAGTGCCACCCTTTGGGGCGTGGCCAAACGAAGGTTTGGCCACGCCCCAAAATTCTGCTGAGCGCCTGTAGAAAAACGCGTGTTTGCGGACCGCCTGCCCCCGGCGATTGTCTGAGCTGTTGGACAGTGTAGTGATTTGACCTATGAACCGAACGAACGGCTGAAGTGGATAAGTCTGGCACTTGCCTTAGTGACATCGGACGTGCGCGGCGCAATGGCCGTACGCACGTCCGACTCTCGCGATCCTGCAGGCTCCTATACAACAAAGTGGAGAGGAGGAGTTTGGGACCAAAATGTTATAATGTTAACTAAGCTTCAGGTGTAGAAGAAAAGTTTATGTGAAAGAGAAGTTTTGCCTACTGCATGTGGGCATTGGGTGGGCAACTGCCCATTTGATTCGAAAAAAAGTTAAGCACGCTTTCCATCCATATAAGTTTTTCATATTTACACACTATGTTCCTTAGTCCCACTACACGTAAGCAGACTAAATTTCGTGCCATATCGCCATCTATACTTGCAAACGGGCCATTTTTCCTTTTTTGGTAGTGAGAAATTTAGAAAAAAGCTTGCCACAACTTGAAAATTGCAAAAATCGTTTGATCCATAAGTACCACGGGTCTCTGCAAAATATGCTATATCTATGTTACTATATTGTGTTGCTGGATAGTACTTTGTCTTATACAAGTATTTATTCTTTGCTGAATTTAGCCAGCGGAGCTCCTCAAAATCTCTCGGAAAGAAGAAAAGACAAGCAACGTCTTTCATGAGAATGACAGCTTTACAAGGTTTTACGGAGCCAGAAATGATTTGGAGCTTACAATTAGTTCTACTCCTATTCCCGTGCCCCTTTCCGCTACTAGTTCAATTTCACTTTCCCGGATTTGGAATGATGAGAACTTTTCAACCCTCGAACTGCACGTCTCTGCCACAATTTACCGAGATTACCCGTCAAGTCAACGTCATACGACGTTATCAGACAAAAGGAAGCTATGACAATTCGGGTAAACAACAAATGTCTTTTTCGGGTTGGCTTCCGTGTGTCGAATCATTGAATGATCATTGACTCACAATTTACATTGAAGTGATATGCATGCAAAGGCTACACTGTTTACTGTTCGAGTCGTCAAATGCGTAGGGTTCGACCATTTGCGAGAAATTGCATTTAGGAGCGGCTAAAACACAAGTGAGATGGAATAATTTTAGAAAAGTTCAGATTAAGGAAAGTAGGTGGCACTTTACGTCTGGCAGCAGACTCGCACGATTGTCCACAGTACCACTCGTATTTTTCGCGCTTTCGACCGACATCACCGTAACTTGGGCCATATCAGTCGCTCGATGTATGTGAGATCACCGTATTTTCTCGAAATCGTCGCGATTTTTGGAAGTCGTCGCTCCCATATCAGTCGCCCGATTCATGTGACATCACCGTAGTGTGGGCCATACATATCACTCATAGAATGTGCAAAATTTTTATGAATTTCTCGCTAAAAAATAGCCGTAGACTTTTTCCAAAAGAGATAGAAGCACTGATAAAATCGGGAAAAATCAAAAATTCAAATTCCACTCACCATAAATTTCTTCGGAGTATATATAAATACATTCTTAATCGAAAAATGATGCATTGTGCTCAGCTCATCAAGGTGAATCTTTTCATGTACAGCATGTGCTTCACAGATTTCAGCATTCTTGAATCTTTCTGCGGACGACTCTTCGCAAAGGTGTAAAGCAGTGCGCATTGCGCCTAGTACATCTCAGCAAGGACTCTTTGATAGTTCTTCTTCTGTAAGTTTTGGAGCGCTAAAAGGTAGCCGCAGAATTCTTTCAAAGGAAATAGACTAGTGAATTCTGGAGAAATTATGTCGTCCCAAATTTTACTCCATAACCCTAAAATGCGAAGTTCTCTTGCTAAGCAGATGTGATATTTGTAATCAGCGGGTCGGATAACTTCTATGTGCAAGTTCCAAGATGTTCGGGTTGTTTAAGTTTTTCTCGTCTTACGCTCTGGAGCTCGCCGGTTTGGATTTTGGTCAAAATGTGATTTCGGATTGTGAAAGAACTTTGTCTATAGAGGTTTTCGGACACGTACTCACGAAAATCGTGGTTTTTGAGGAATACAGGGTCTTTTTGCAGAGGTGTAATGAGGTAACTATAACTGAGTCACGAAAGTTCGTACATTTGCCTGCATTTCTCGCGTTTCTGTCAAAAATGTTGCCTGCTTGCTTTTATAAGTTGAGGTTACTAGGAACTCTGCATTGAATAGTTCATGTTTCAGGCTCCAGTCTATGAAAATCGTCGAGTACGAGCCTACGAAAGCAGTCCTCATGAATTTTGCCCAAACGTAATGATCGCATACTTCGTTGAAATTCACCCGAGGTGGCTGCATTACATTCTAATGGCGAAGATCATGTCCACTTCACCCAAAAAATACCACTGCATTAAGTATGGTGGTTACGTGTGCTTTAGCTGCTTTAAGGCAGCGTCCAGGCAGGATCCACTCACCCAAATTAGCACATAATTGTGAAGCGAGCCCCATGAGTATCTGATCTGCGTTGGTCCGATCCTCTAGTCTTTAAAAAGAGATACAGGCATGTGATACGTATCACAAACCTCCTCCTGAGGACGTGTGCTCACGCATCGATCGATCATGGATTGCAGCTGCACCCATGCAGTTGCAGCTCCCTTCGGTGGCGAGCCGAGGAGATACACAATCCGAAACTTGTCCTCGCCCTCAAAACAGGGTCCCCAGGAATTGGGGCTTTTTAGAGGTTTTGGACAATTTGTACTTCATAGCTGTAATCAGGGCCGCGGAAGGGCCTAACGACAAAAACATGAGAAACGAACTTTGCGGACGCTGCCTTCAATTGAATATCAAAGCAGTTTCGCAGCTAGAGCTCAGCGCCGGTAATAATCTGGTCGAAACTCCGAGTTTAAAGCTGCGCGTTAACTCAGAGTTAACTCTGAGCTACGTTTTGAAACTCTGAGTTAACTCTTTTGTCCTGCTATATACAGAGCCGATGTTGTTGTTGAGGAGCCGCCACATGCTTCTTCGCAAAAAACCGGCCTATTTCGGGATCACTACTGCACCACTAGGCTACAAATCCTCTACGCCAGATTGCGTACCCGTCGTTTACATCCCACGTGTTCAGACATGTCAAGAGAAACGGTTCTCTTTTCGCTTTAAGCGGAGTGATTCAATAAAATACCTATACGTGCTCCCCCTCTCTCCCTCCCCTCCCCTACCCCCCCCCCCCCCACCATTCTTTTCTACTTCCACTTGATACTGGCTTTAGAGGAATCGATTATTCTCAACTGCAGTCCAAAAAGGAAGTTCAACTAGAAAAGATGGCTGCTTTATTGTCGACTCACAAATTTAAATATCAAGATTCAGATAAAAGCTTTCGAATACATGCATATGCCAAATGTAACAACCATGTCGATAAGAAAGAACGCCACGGATTCATCTACATGCCCTTATAATTTTGACAATACTGTCGGCCGTAGCTGATGACATACACTTCCAATTCCGCACCCTCTAACCTTTTAAACAAACAGCATCGTTCGTGCTATTTATGACTCTAAATATCGAAATAGCATCTTATACCGAGTGTCCCAAAATTAAGTACACACTTTTCAGTCGTTAATATCTATCTTCACATTGCGTCTTTTCCCCCATTCAAGTAGCAATCTGTAGAGGAGGCTTCAACTTAGACTTACAGTATCGAGCGGATCATCTACCGCTCTTCTTTACTATAGGATTACTGTAGGAAACTTGACAAGGATTTTAGACCATTGGAAACCATGTTCTGCCTAGGAATAAGACCAAACAGGCTAAAAACTCTTACACTATGGTAATGGACGCCGCTGATTCCGAATGTGAATTCCCACTTTACTGTGATGCTTTTTTCCAAAGTTATTCCAGGTAAACCGTAATAACCAATTTCTCGTATGTGCCAGCGATGGGATTACACCGTAAAAAAAGCTGAAAACACTCTCAAAAAGTTGTGTAGTGGAATCAGCGTGCGCGAAAACCCTAGTACCGATTTTTCAGTTTTTAAAAAAGTTTGGTTAGATGGCATATTTCACAGTGTCACATGCTGGAAGTTCTTAACGTAATCCTACAGTAACGAAGAGTGATCGGTGATCCATTTGACATCGTAAATTTAAGTTGAAGCCTCCCCTACAGAACGGTACTTGACTGGCAAAAAACACCCATTGGGAAGAGAGATATGACCATTTAAAAGTGTGTACTTACTTTTGGGACACCCTGTATAGTGATCCCTCCAGAGTGCAACCAAGAAAATGGCAAAAGTGTGTCCTGCATCAATGTTCGCAGCCGATAAGACTATATTTGGAATCAATGTTCGTATTTCGAACAATTTAAAATATTCGACTATTCGAATATTAGAATAGTCGAATGAATGAAAAGGTCTTTACTCCAATAATTCGTTCATTCGAAGCTCGGAAACATGACTAATTCAATGTTCGAATATTTGAGGACAGTTATTCCAATATTCAAATATTCGAGAAGTTTGGAATATCCTTGCTTGAATTTGTGAATAATCGATAATATTCAGTTATACGTTCATTCGAATAGTCGAATGTTTGTTCAAGTTCGGTTATTTGAATAGTCGAAAGTACGATTTTTGGAATGTGCTTATACTCGAATTTGCGAAATCGAATAATATAAAGATCGGAAATTCAATAATATTTGTTGATTCGAAAAATTTTCAAAATTTAATCATTCGATAATCAGTCGTTTAAAAATTTTTCAAAAATATTATTTAATATTCGTTCATTTGATGAAATTGCGTTCGTTACAACTATACCACAAACTGGCAAAAGGCACAGTTTCATGGTTTAATTTCGGTGAAAAATTCTTCGTGAAAATCTGTTACATTCACAGTTTTGGAGAAGAAAGTGCTTGAGACTAGTACATATTAGGTCGTTCCGAAAGTAATGCCGCTTTTTTAAGACGTACGCCAAATCTCATGGAACAAAGATATGTAAGAGATTCTGGTGGCATTTGATGCAGCATTTCATTCTCTTTCTATGGTTATATAAACACTGCGCAAAATTCAATAACCTCTCGGGAAATTGTCAAAATCTGCGACCCACGCTTTGAGAAGGACAAGTTTTACAACTTTTCTAAATTTTTATAACAACCCTCGGAAGGAGTCCAAATAATGGATGGATAGAGCAAACCCCACAGAGAACAGCACAACTTTTTCTACTTTCCAGAGCTCTTTAAAATTTTTGAGTAAATTTTTTGATGCAACCACCGGATTTTAGCAAGCTCGTCTCAGACACAAATGCACCAGCCACCAATAAATCTTCGGCGAAACTTACAAAGGTGAATTACGGTTTGATACTAACTTCACAAACCAAATGAGCTTCCACCGCTTCAGATTAGCAACTTTCGAAAATTGCAGTTACGGCCTGGGGCGCTCTGGAAAACATGAATTATGATGATTTTATTCCGGAAAACTTGATGAATCGGAAACAAAAAGCAAGTAGTAGGAAGAGGAGAAAAAGCTGAGCCGAATGACACCAAAGTTGCTTGCTGATTATCGTTCTGTGAGGTGTGAGTTGACCGAATATGGATTTTGATGGCATTGAAAAATTAATTTCGGAAACTCTAAGCAGCCAGCTAATGAAGAGAAGAAAATTGCTCTTCGTCTTATGGGTTTGCTCTATCTACCTGTCACTTGCATTTCTTCGGAGATTAGATACAAAAATTTAAAAATAACCGAACTTGAACCATGGCAAAAAGCATGAGTCGCAGATTTTGATTTTTCGATAGCTCATTGAGTATTATGCATTGTCATTACAACCGTTAGAAAGAGAAAAAATGCTGCACCGAATGATCCTAAAATCTCTTGAAAATCTTGATTCCGTGAATTGTGGCGCTCATTTGAAAAAAGCGACATTACTTTCGGAACGACCTAATATTAGTTTCGCAGTGCTGGTAGTTATATGGTCATGCGAAAATAATATCGAAATTCAAGTAGAAGAGCCGTTTGTGGCGTTAAGGGTCGTTGTATAAAACCGCTTAGGAAGCATGTGCTTTTGTGGAATATATGAATGAGACTTGACTTCACGGCTTTGCTTTCACAGCGCACGCAGCTGCTGAGAGGTTCAAGAAGGAATACCGCGCTGATGGCTGGCTGCTGAAATCCATGTGCATTTCCATGCAAAATGATTAGCATGTTCATAATCAGCGTGACAAATAACCCCACCACACCAAGTTTCAGTCAATTTCGTGAGTTTCGCCTAACTACCGTACAGCAACTAACCTCACTAAATGGAACCGCAGTAACAATGAACAACATATTGTGATCTTGCCAAATGACCCTACTGTACCAAGTTTCGGACAATTTGTGATGTTCACCCAACTACCGTATCCCTACCGTAACTTCGCTGTGTGGGCGAATGGCGAAAAATGAACATCGTATTCGTGATCCACGTCGAATAATCCATAGGGTGAAAATTTCACAAAATTCCAATTATATGTTTTGCGGTGCACCACGATACCCCATCATCTTTTCTGAAAATATGAGAAAAATATAGCCCAGAGGACTTTTTGACTGCACCTCTCCATCTGCACATTTCCCCCTTCTCTATCCAAATTCAGTTTTAACTAGTTTCACGAGCGCCTGAAACCCGCACCACACTCAGAGCTAACGCGCAGCTCAGCTGCGCCTTTCTTCGCGTATCTTCTTGTGTAGATCGAGTTACACTACGTTTCCATACTTTGGATATGGTACGTCTTGCCGGGTCCTGCCATATCACCCTTTCTCCAATTTGGTTTGTTTATGCAGGTGTTAATGGTCCCTGAAAGGTGACTGTTAACTCGGAGTTAACTGTCAGTTAATTTCGAACTGGAGCTGAGCGTTTTGACAGGTCTACCTACCCATATCTATCTAGCTATCAAACCCAACACAGAATCCATTAAGCGATGTGAACAGATTTGATCAGCGTGTTGTACAACCAGTCACGGTAGATATCAACGAAGTATGCGGTCTTTACATTTTGGGCAAAATTTATGAAGACGTGTTCTAGTAGGCTCGTAATTCGGCGATTTTTATAGGCTGGAGCCTGAGACATGCGCCATTCAATGGCACAGTTCCTAATAACTTCAGCTTATGAAAGCAACAGGCAATGTTTTTGACAGAAACGCGAGAAGTGCAAGCGAAATTATGAACTTTCGTGACTCAATTACAATTACCTCGCCGCAAAAAGACCCTGTATTCCTCGAAGACATGATTTTCGTAAACAACGTGTCCGAAAACTCAGAGAGGAGAGTTTTGAGAATTTTTTGAGGGAAAGTTTAAGTTTTCAGCTAGTTTGAGAGTAGTTGTTTTTGTTTATTCAGGAGCGTATAAGTACAACCTTACTAGACTAAAAGTGTTTATTGCATAAAGTGCCTTAGCAGCCACTATCGCTTCATTTGAGCTCAGGGAGTATAGTTTTGGATGATTTTTTTTGTGGGCGCGCCTTCATACCACTGCTTTAGAAAATTTCTATAAGTCCTCTAGCAAAAGTGCTCTGCGATTTATGCAGATAAATTCAAAATGAGCGTCTCATGTCCTCTAAAATATTTTATATTATATGCAAAGGCTACTTCGACCAATTATTCTTAGTAAAAGAATACGTGTGATAGAGGGCTTATATGCAGGGTCAAGCGTGGTTTGTGGCACGCCACACCTGAGGCGTCGTAGAATGGTCAGGAAGAGGAGGGGGGTCGTTATCGAGGTGATAGTGATGTTAGCGACTTGATGTCAGTCAACAATGTCCGATAAACCCATTGCGCAAGGTAGTAGCACTGGTGTTTTGGCCTACCGCCGTAAACGTATAGTAAGCATAATTAAAAAGTTCTAAAAACATAAGAGCATCATTTTCGTATTAAGCATGCCAAATAACTACTGTGGGCCGAGTTTCAGCGATTGAGGTTTCCAAATATGAGGTGGTCATTTTCGACTTGATAACTTCATTTCAAAGGTAACTAAACTACTTCTTTTTGCACTCATTACAAAGTGCTACTACTTTTTTGCTCACATTAGGAATCCCACTTCAACTAACCTCCGAACTCTGGAAATAAGAGCAAAATTTTGTTTGTCCAATTCTTCGCCTTCATTTCTCAGACTAGAAAAGACTAGTCAGGTTCAAACTTTTGTGAAAGTTACGCGGATCAGGTTATCGAGTATATTTGTTTTTGCCGCCTTTCCTCGCGATTCACGTAGTAGCGCAGACTTACCATATTACCGTAATCCCATATTTTCGCAGTGTTTTCCATTTGCAAGGAAAAACGACTATATCTTTCCTCAGGAGAAACAATTTTGGATGAAATTTCTGCTATGTGGAGAATCAGGTCTAGCAGTAGCAACCATATTACCAGAACAAACAAACAGCGAATGAAGGCCTAGGTGTTGAGGAAGAAAAATTTCTATTCGGTTAAGGAAGATCAGGTGATTGGCATTGGAGAATGCCACTGCCACTTTTCCGGGCTGTCTAAAACGTCTGCGATTGGTTCCTGCAGGTATCCACCAAACAGACACCACCGACGCTTGGATACACCTGCCTTATTGGGAAAGCCATGTATGAAACGCAGCTGTCTACGGTCCCAAGGCACAATGCTGTTGTTCAATCCAAAAGTGGGTGACAGGCCAGCATAGCATGGTTAGTAAACACGATAAATCGAGAAACACGAGCACAACAAATCGAAAAAAAAAACATGAAATTGGAAAGAGCTTCACGAAGGCGGCTGTCGTAAAAGCGATCTGGGGAAAGCAAAGTCCGAGACACATGAGTCGACAAGCGAGGGCCAGCAAGACATAGACCAGAAACAGGCAAACCTGTAAAGAAAACAGACCAGGGACAATCACAGAAAATTGTTCAAAAATTGGCAAATGTCAACTTTCCTCAGTTTCCTTTTGAAAGCTTCACAGCTGTTAGCACTCAAAACTTCGCGAGGTATGCACCGTAACCATCTAGCTCCCCGACAAAAAATATGATCGAATAACAGGTTGGCATGTTTCCTCTCAACTTTTGGGTGATGCAAGTTAAAACCACCGTGTCTATCGTATGCAGGCTTAAAGATCCAGCAATCGCTGGGATTCAACTTGACTTCACGTTTCAGGACTCTGAAGCAAAACAAGAGGTCAGATTTAGCTTTTCTGCAAACAAGAGATTCAAGTCCCACCTCCTTCAAGCGGTCATGATAAGTCAGATGCGGAACAATCGGGGATACATTTCCTCATCACAATTCTCGTAAAAACTCTCTGAATTCTTTCAAGCTTTTTAATATGTTCAGCTTTACTCGGACTCCAGAGTTGCGAGCAGTATTCAAGTTTAGGTAAAACAAAAGATTTATGAAGTCGTAACATAATCGTTGGATAATCCGTGTGGACATTTCGAAGTATCCGGAAGACCGAGCCAAATGCCTGTATAACAGTCTCATTAATATGCTCGATAAAATCCAGAGACTCATTGAAACGAACACCCAAATCATAGATGAAACTACTCTGTCTCAAGTCCACACCATTCAACTTGTACGTCTGCTTTTGGCCACCGCCTAGGTGCATAGAGCAGGATTTTTCAAGGTTGATCGGTAAGCAGCAAGCAGAGGCCCAATCTGCAAGTCTACATAGCGATGCAGAGCGGATCTTACCTCCTGAGAGTTCTCGTCCTCATAAATCCCATGGATCTTTATATCATCAGCGTACAACTTGACTTTAATGTGTGTGGACGTGATGATAGCAATTGGCACATCAATTGTATAAAGCAAAAACAAAAGTGGGGAGAGGACACTCCCTGAGGTACTCCACTGGTGCATATGTGCCTCTGCGAGTGGCAATGACCAACTCTAACCGTCAGATGTCTGTCAGGTACGAGGCGATCCATTTCAATAATTTGCCATCTATGCCCAAAAACTTTAGTTTACTCAGAAGTCTTCCGTGGCTAACTTTATCAAACGCCTTTGATAGGTCAACATAAATAACATCTATAAATTTTCCCTTGTTCAATGCCAAAGCCCAATCAAATAAACCATCCGTTAAATTAGTAGTGGTAGACGCCTCGGGAATAAATCCATGCTGTTCTATAGAAATAACATGAAACCTATTGAGCCATGATAGCAGTCTGGCCCTTATGATCTTTTCCATTACTTTCACTGGTGTGGGCAATCAACTGATAGGATATAGCTGCTTATTTGGTTTGTACCGGAAACTTTAGGAGTAGCCGTCACAATGGCTTCCTTCCGACACTGAGGCACCTCACTTAGCAGCATCGATATATTGAATATATGGGCAAGCGGTGCAGCCAGAGCAGATGCACATTTTCTATAGATGATCTGCGTTATCCTATCATAGGTTTTAGTTATGGACGGTTTGAGAGTTTTCAAAATAGTGTAAACTTCAGAAGGATGAAAAAAAACATCACTCAAGTGATGTGGGATAGGATACAATCCGTGCAAAGGGGTGTTTTCATCAAAATTATCACTGTAAAAACATTCGAGAAATAATTAGCTAAAGCATTTGCTTTATCAAGGCCAGAGACAAAAGTTGCACCGGAACTGTTCATCAAAGTGGGGAACTTGCCATTGGCTTTCGTTTTATATCGTATACACGAGTACATAGGTTTCATGTTATTCCTAGCAGCTAGTTTACGCTCCCAGTAGGCAAGGTATTTTCTCATGTGAGCATCAATGTCCCGACAGACTTTCTTATGCAAAGAGTTTTCAAGCGGATAGGGTAGCTCATGAAAAAGTCTCTGCTTCTGCTTGCTGAGGGCTTGCAGTTGCTTCGGGAGTTTGACTATGTTACGTTTAGGAAAATGAAATGGGACAAATTTTACTAAAGATTTATATAGTTCGGTGCAAAATCTGCGAGAAATACCTGCGGAGGATGTATGATGATTTATTTTTTTATTCGATGATTTATTTGCCTTTCATATTATTACAATATGCGGCACCCAAACAAACTGATCCATTCTTTTAACGTGAGTGATCTTACTCTTTGCCAATTGCAAGTGCCAAGCTTCTTATAAAATTCGTCTCTCCATCGGTTAGGGCCAGCATATCGAGTCGTGTTCTCTTAGGGCTTCTTGCAGTCCATGTAGTTGGACTTCGTTTGGCAGGCGTCTCACGTTGAATATTCCGATGCGTAAACAGTCGTTGTTGGGATGGAACATACTTGATCCTGCTGTTCCGGGGCTTCCTGGATCAAGGGGTTCGACGTCCGGTAGGGTGGGGAAGAGCGGTCAAAATGACCGACCAGTCGAGGGACGCGTAGAAGATGAACTCCCCCGGAGGATGTATACTGGTCAAAAATTGCCAACCAATCGATAGCAGAGAGGTAATCATTCAACGCCTCATAATTGACATCCAGAAGGTCAGGCATGGGCATTTTCACCTCAAAGATATCCAAGGGAAAAGTGAAAACCATGGCATGATCAGATGAGGCAAAGGGAGGAAGCACTTTGGTCAGGGGTTGTGTGATGGTCGTAAGAATGACATCCAAAATATGGTCGGAATGAGTTGGTGAGTTAACATATTGCGTGAAACCACTTTCCTCAAAGAACTTGAGAAATCGTGATGATGTGTGATTCAGAGGCTCAAGATCGGTCCAATTTATCAGCAAATTTAAGTCGCCGAGAATGACAGTAGAGTCTTGCTCGGCCACTAAGTCCTATAACAGATCGATAAGCGACTCATCATCATCCCGTTTAGAAATAGGAGGGCGGTAGACAAGAATAAATGCGATTTGAAACGAATTGTTAGTAAGCAAATGCTGTGTTGTGTCACAAGAGTTGTGTCACACCCCATTAACTTGCCTCCGAAAAGATTTTAGCGAACAAAATATGTAAAGTTGATAGCCTTGTAGCTTTCTTAGGAGTAGGTCCTGATTCATCTTCTTCGCTCTGAGTAAAAGCTGGTGAAAGCGCAGCTATTAAAAGCGAAAAATAGGACAAACGAGACTTTGGCCTGCTTTTAATTCCGATTTATGGTGTAGGTGAATTTTAAGCAGTGCTTTGTACTCAATGCAAAAAGAATTAGCTAGTTCACTTTTGAAACATAGTTAATTATGTTTGAAAATGACCACTTCACTTGAGTGGTCCAATATTGAAAACCCTCAGAATTTGCTAAAACTTGGACTGCTAAAACTCGCATGGTCATATGATGCAGGAACTTACGAGAGGGCATTAATCTGAAAGTTAATTAGATGAAGCTTTTCGAAGAAACAAAAGTCATTCATACTGAGAATTCATGTCATGTCGCATCAGAAGAAGTGCCACCACAACATCTCAGCGGTCATAAGCGCTCTCAAAATGTGTGCGGACGCGGAAGTTAGAACTACAAATTAAACAGTTTGGAACTTTTTACGACAAGCAGTTGACTAGTTTCGTCACTTTTTAGTGCAGGTGTACGAAAATAGAAACAAAGTTGCTTGAAGAAAAGCGTGATCTTCTTGCAATTAAATGGTCGTCTTCCATGCACGTGAGTTTCTAGAAAAGTGGTATGCTAATTACTTTTTATGAAAGGAATTTTCGCTTGAATATATTCTACTGTACTTCCGATTCTTTTGCGTAGTATACCCTAATAAAGTCAAAATTTTCTGATATCAGCATGACAAATCCCTGCTTTTGCCTAAAGAATTGTAGAAAAGTATAGGAAGCTATTGCATATCATTAGCTGTCCTCGTTCTATTGATTTCGATTTCTCTTTTCTAGCTGATCTTACAACATCTTTTCATTGCCCTACGAGGTTGGCATCCCCGGTTTCACCCCGTTCTAAAGCCTCCATCGTGCTTGACCTCCCATGTAGCAAAACTTACCTTTCTTTTGACTCCGACTCTCATGGATTTGCTGGATTTGCTTTCTACCATCCTTACCATATCTTGATGACTAGCAGATCAAAATGAGCTTCACCGCTTATCCTTCGTGACTCTGCGAAATGTGCACAAACATACAAATTTTCTGCTTTATATATATAGAAATAATGCTTTTTTCTTTCCCCAGTTCCTCATTTTTCTTGAACATAGAAATAATGCTTTTTTCTTTCCCCAGTTCCTCATTTTTCTTGAACAAAGTCAATAATCTCAGTCAATAATTTATAAATTTCGGAATGCTTGATATAATCTACGATCCAGCGTGGACTTCACAGTTCTACTGGCTACTTATCGTAGCCTTTGTGTTTGCCTTTTCCGTTTCATTCGGTAAGTTCTAGGGAAACTAGGTGACCAGCTCACGTATGAGCACACGGTAATTTTCATTGCCTAATTGTCCTTACTTGCTTTTTCAGGAATGGGAGCAAATGATTCTTGTAACGATTGGGGACCGGCGGTTGGTGCTGGTACGGTAAAAATCTGGCAAGCTTACATTCTTTGCGGTATCTTCAACACAATTGGTGCTGTTTTGCTAGGTAGGAAAAAGTTCGAATTTTGAAACTCGAGGTTCTTTTTTCTGTAGTAACACAGCCAATCAGGGAAATAGAAATCAAACTTGACTTCAAATTCTAAAATGTAAGATTTTAAGTACTGTCCTACGTAATCCGGCAAATGATTTCGAAATTAAGGATCTTTATCACTTGTTGAATGTTCGAGCCTTCAATCAGTCTTCTTTTCTCATTCATTATTCCACTTCCAGCCTTTGGCTTTGACCGTACTTCACTCATGTTACTCGCGTTACTCGTGTTACCGGTGTTACCAGTGTTAATCGATTACTCGTGTTACTAGCGTTACCGCTTTTTTGAAATGTTATTTGTATTGAAATGATCGCCGGTACAACCTCATTCTCGAAAGCTGTCTCACTGACTGGAATGTACAGGACATGAGGCGACCACACGCCATAGTAATGTATGCTAGCAATTTGACTAAAAAAGTTTTTATGACAAGTCTAATCATACTGTATTTGTAGCACAATGAGCTCTAACGCACTCGCTAACGTTTTGGACGTCTTGATAGAACTTTAAAGGCAGCGTCCAGGCAGATCTGGACCTATGGGGCTTTTACGTGGAAAGTACTTTTGGAGCTCTAACTAAGGCACTGCCGAAGCGGCAGCTCAGGTAGTGCTTTAATGGCTGAGATATTCCCCTCAAAACTGGCCCCCGCGAACGTATTCGCATGGATTCATGGCAGTTTCGCGCCAGGATCCACGCTTTGCGCCATGAATCCATGCGAAACACGATCGAGGGGTCCAGTTTCGAGGGGAGTATCTCAGGCGTTAGGGCACTACCAGAGCTGCCGGTTGGGCAGTGGCTTAGTTAGGGCCCCAAAAATACTTTCCACGTAAAATCCCCAAAGGTCCAGACTTGCCTGGACGCTGCCTTTAAGAAACCTTGTATTTGGTATGCAGACAAAAGAATATTCGATATTAAACTTTGCGGGTAAAATTTTTCCTGTGACAGCAATTCAGTTCTCTTCATTATCATTGAAGTGCCCGACGTACCATTGAGTCCACTTTTGGATCACTAGCCCAAAGACTTCAAGTACTAATGACACGCATGAACCTGCAGCCAGACAATGTTCGTAAGCTCATCACATTGTTAATAATCAGTCTCTCCAATTAGTTCTTCGTGAAACGCTAAAGATCAGAAGAAAACTGTCGCAATTTAATTCCCATTCGGTGGAATAGGCTAGCAGGAGTGCAGAGGTTTGAAGCCGCTCAAAATAATTTCATCTCCTCCAAGTAGAGCCGCAAGAAATGGGTCCAGATTCAGCAAGAGTCGCAAGAGAACGAATAAGAAGCTATATGCGCAAAGATATGAACATGCTCATTAATAGTACAGAGTGTTTTTTTTCGATACTCGTAGTTAATATCACATAGACAATCGTGTCTCCTTTTGAAATCTGAGTTTGTACTCAGGGCTCAGCAGAGGTGGCGCTTTCACAAGCTGGATATCGTTTTGTGGGGGAAAAGCAAAAGCGAAATCGTATAGTTCCCAAGAGGGTTTTCGGATCTGAAAGGAAAGCAAAGACAATTCTTACATATAGTAAACCCGAATTTGAGGCTCTGACGTCATTTAAACACTAACAGGTCAATTAACATGTTATAAATGCGATCAGTGGACCAACTTGTGTTCACACAATTCCCAACTAAAGTATGATCTAAAAGATGAACAATCAGTTTGTTTACAACGACTAAGCAATATGAGCCATCAAATTTGGTGTATAGTTTCGTGATGATGAGGTAAATATGAAAATCTACGAAAAAACTATCGTCGAGTCATTTGTAACTCAATATGCCTAGTGCACAGTCTACACGCTAACTGACGAACTGCAAAATTAGAACATGCTCATTTCCCGTGATTTCTCCTTTATTCCTTACTTCTCTTGTTTTTATTGGTCACATATTAGTTAGTAGAACACATTTCCACACTTTGTTGGACTAGAAAATGTTTTACTGGGAAGTCACAAGTATGGGTGCCGTCGCTAATAGGGTATAGTGTGCAGTCTCACACATTAAGTTACAAATGACTCGAGGTTATGTGAATGAAGGAAATTGTGTTTTACTATTTTAGGTTGCTCCCGCGCAACCTGGGAGCACCCTGAGCTTGCGCGAGACCAAACAAAGACATAATTTATCCCTTTATTCACATAATATTTCGAAAATTTTCACATAAATCTGTTCTTCAGTTTAAGTTTAATCTGTGAATCCCACTTTGAAAAGTTGGGCTTTTATCCTTCATCGCGGAATGAAAATGAGCTTCTCCACCCTCGTTTACACGTATATTGGAGAATGCTCAGTCTCAAAACATGATGAGCTTCCAATTCCAAAGATTTGAGTAAACAGATCAATAAATCGATAGAAAGGCCCGGCGAATCCTAGTGAAAAGTAGCCTACGTCTGTGTGCATACTTTCAAACCAATCCGTTGAGAGCTTGAGCGGCGCGCGTTTCTATACGCACATACCCTCCAAAACAGATCAAACACCCTATTTTCTGTTGTTTAGATAAGATAACAGATAAATTACGAGACATTGATCAAAACGTTTCAGCCATTTCAACAGAGAATGACGAGTAGTGACTAGAATACTCTCGTTTTTTCCAAGGTGCATGAATTACAAACATACATACTTTTAGTGTATCTAAATCAATAACATAAAGGAGAAGCAGTCGCTCCAGATTAGTTAGAACGCTTTAAAAGCGCTAAATTTTACAGAAAACAATGTAAATCTAACTAGTCTGTAGAAGAGTAGAATTTTAAAATGCATCAGGAACTCTGCATCATTATGTCATCGTAATGTACGCACTGAATTTTGGTTGTAAGAGTCATTATGATAACATTCATTTTTTCATTTGCAAAGTCTGGGGTAAAGATAGAATCTCCTTAGAATGTATAAATTAGAGTGATGATGTTAGATTAGATTTTGCCGAAAGCTACCGAAATTACCAAATTTATCTATTTTATCGGAATTGGCTAAGTACGTATCGACATCACGGCATCGCGGATAGCCTTTTGCTCCATAAAGCATGACGACTTGTCATGGTTAAGTTTTGAAAGTTCAACATTCTACCATCGCTGTATAGTCGACTTTTTTGGCACTGCCTTGTTTTTATACAGCTCAGACAATCGACGGGACCCCTCCGCCGGACAGTCCGAAACTGCCAGAGTCGCGCCGGACCCAGTTGACCAATGAGAGAGGGGCAAATGGGCGGTCCATCGCGGTGACATCACTGGCAGGCAAGTGGGAGGCTTCTCCGGCCCTGCTGCAAAGGTCCGCCATTTCTCCGGCGCGACTCTGCCAGATTTGGCGGACTCCGCGCCGGAGAAATTTGCCCGGCGCGAGTCCGCCAAATTTGGAAGAGCCGCGCCGGAGAAAATGGGAGGGGTCCGGAGCAGAAATGGGAGGCCTCCGGAGCAGAAAATGGGAGGTATCCGGAGCAGAAAATGGGAGGTATCCGGAGCAGAAAATGGGAGGTATCCGCCGGAGAAATGGGAGGGCTCCGCCGGGCAAATGGGAGGGCTCCGCCGGACAAATGGGAGACCCACCGCTGGGGAAACGCCGCGACCCTGCCATTTCTCCGGCGGAGGGGTCCTATCCGCTGTCTGAGAGATTCCTTTTTCCAAGCAACAGAACAGAATAATGATGTTTTTCTTGCGAAGATACGCTCTCGTATGTCGTTTGTGCAAGGCCTGAATGTGATATTAAGGTTACGGCACATATAAGAACTAAGAAAAAAGTTTTTTAGTTTTTTATTAACTGAAATAAAGACATTCGTCCAGCTTCACTCAATTTTTCCAAACAAAACGACAAGCTTTACGTACCCAGAAGATTAACGTACTCCATTATACAACGAAAAAGTTACGGAAACAGATAGAATAACCGTTTCAGCATAATCTATACTATCAGGAGATCTACTTTTACAGGTGTCGTTGGAGAGATGGCACTTCCCGTCTCTTCGGTGCTGACCCATCACTTCTACAACCAAAACGTCGAAAAGAAAACTAAAAAAACGAAGAAATAGCTTAAAAATGCATAGGTGGTCTACAAAATCAGCTGTTACATCTGGCAAAACGCCAGGTGCATACGCTCTCACATGTTGCGCATGGGCAATGCACACTACACCGCTACGGTGCGAAAAGGACTAAAGCGAGTTGATATCGATGGTCCTCACCGGTCGGTGAATCAACATCCAAACAAATGAGTCTATATTGGTGATTATTTCACTACTCAACAGCAAAAATGCGGTAACACTAGTAACACGTGTAGCACGAGTTACGCTGGTACCGGTAAAAGAAGTAACCCTGGTAACACCGATAACACGAGTAACACGAGTAACACCGGTAGCTCGGGTAACACGGTTAACACGGTAAAGTATGGCCAAAGCCTTCCATTTCCTGCATTATCATGATCAACAAAAACTTTGTGTGACCGGGGGTAAACAAGTAAATATTCCAGGCTACAAAGTTACCGAGACTATACGATCGGGTATTGTCGAAGTGGAAGTGTTTGATGTATACTCACAATATAATCACACCACAGGCAAATACGATGTGGTTCCGCATTGCGATGATGCTCTAGCTACAGGTTGGTCTCTCGAAAAATACAGAATATCAGTGGGAATATATAAGCGGAGAGCGTTTTAATGTAGTAAATCAAGTTTTCCTCACCAAAACTGAGAAAATAAGGAAAAGAAATAGGAAAAAGCTTAAATTTGGTGAACTAGCAAAGGTTTGTTTATCCAAGTAAAGGAATATGAACATGACATAAAATGACCCCTATTTTTACCCTTCAATGTTGCTAAACCTACAAAAAGTAGAGAGATTTATTCTCAGTTATCTCAGTTTGTTGGGAGTTAGAAGTACAAAGCTGATTGTAAATGTCGAAAGCTAAATATACTAGATTATGGCATGAAACTCCTTTGCCATAGAAAAAGCAGCAAATCTACTTCTGTTGGTTGAATTGATTGCCATAAGGGCAAAAAAATCAGAAGAAGAATTATTTTCCAGTTTTTGCACCTCCGGCATTGACCAATGATACCACCGAGGTTGAATGCGCCAAGTACACTGCAGCAGAGTTTATGATTGGACAGGTAAACAATTTTTTTTTGTAACTTTCGATCAATTTGCTTAGAGGCAGCGTCCCCTCAAAATGGCGGGTACCGTGATTTTACGGTGTTCCATTGGTAGACCCCCACATAGTCTATCAATGAAGTCTGGAGCAAAAAAGCGCTTGTGGAAAGCCCAAAACCGGCCTTAAAGTCTTCCGGATCCCGCCCATTTCCAGGCCACGCCCACCTCTTACACGTAATTTGGAGCGAACGAGGACGAAAAGCTTCTAAGAAAGCTCATTTTTGCCATTTTCAAACGCCAAAAAGCTCAGATATGACTTCAGCACTGCGAGGAGGATCTAGAGGTGGAAAACCGTGGAACGAAAATTTGTCGGGACGCTGCCTTTGAAGGCAACGTCCAGGCAGATCTGGACCTATGGGGCTTTTATGTGGAAAGTATTATACTTTTGGGGCCCTTACTAAGGCACTGCCCAAGCGGCAGCTCAGGTAGTGCTCTAATGGCTGAGATATTCCCCTTGAAACTGGCCCCCGCGAACGTATCCGCATGGATTCATGGCAGTTTCGCGCCAGGATCCACGCTTCGCGCCATGAATCCATGCGAAACACGGTCGCGGGGTCCAGTTTCGAGGGGAATATCTCAGCCATTACTGCACTACCTGAGCTGCTGCTTGGGCAGTGCCTTAGTTAAAGCCCCAAAAGTACTTTCCACGTAAAAGCCCCATAGGTCCAGATCTGCGTGAACGCTGTCTTTAAGTTACAAAAAAATTTACAGATCGAATCATGATACTCACTCTCAAAAGAAAAGCTTGAAACACTAGCGTTTCTGTCGGTTTTCGGTGTTACTTAATCTGCAAACCGTTACTATAGTCATTAGCAATTTTGCACATTCGTTTTCGCTTCTTTGGCTGTAACCCCAAGAATCCAATGAAAAGATGCTCATCTATAATATTGTACTCATAACCAAATTTTCCAGACAGGAGCAATGGCTGGCGTCGCTGCGTTTATGATCGTATCATCAGTCTACAAAATCCCCGTATCAGCGACCCATGCTATGGTCGGTGCTTCCCTGGCTTCGTCTCTCTACCTGCGAGGAAATGTAGGGATCAGATGGTCCCAAATTGGAGGAATCGGTAAGTTTGTTGGACTGTCATACGATATCCAAAGCCAATGAGTCCATTTTAGTGCTTTCCTGGTTCATTTCCCCATTGATCGCTGGCTTTTTCGCCTCTTCCTTCTACCTGATTATCAAGTACTCTGTTCTCTTGCGAAAGGATCCTTTCAAATGGGCTTTACGCATGTGCCCAGTGTTCATGTGCTTTACAATCACTGTCAACTTCTTCGCTTGTATTTTTGATGGTTCCAAATGCAAGTTTTACAAAAAATTGAGTTTAGAGGACGAAGATTATAGATAGGTTTCAGATATTGGATTTGATAAATTAAGTTGGTGGCAAGCACTGCTAATCTCTTTGGGAGCCGGTCTCTTCTCTCTATTCCTTCTTTCATGTCCTTTAAGAGTAACGTTTCATCTTCGAAAAAAAAGAAGAAAAGTGACATAAAAGATTTGCAGAATTGGCTTCGAAATCGAGCATATCGTCTATTCGAAAAGGAAAAGGCAAAAGAACAAAAAAGACTAGAACAAGGCAAAATTAGTAGGTTTTTGAATTTTTCCCGCCTCAATTCGAGGGCTTGATAAATGTTTTTTAGAGAAAAATAAAATAACAGACATGCACAGCCCTGAAGTTGACATGGATCACATCAAAGATCTTGCCTGGTACAAATATCTGTACACTGCCGTTCCTGAGGACAGGCTCACCACTAAGGTGAGTAAAAAAGTTACAACAGTGCTTAATATTTGGCTCAATTATTTTCGTTATCTAACAGCAATTTATTTGACATACGCCCAGATTTGCAGGTTTTCAATGCTCTTCAACTCGTCTCATCGTCATTGCTCTCATTTTCTCACGGAGCCAACGATACGGCAAATACAGTCGGTCCTCTGCTTGCCGTCTGGATGACCTACCAGACTGGTAATGCGTTCGGAGCTTTCGAAAAAAGGGATGATTCTCAGGTGAGCTTGAATCATCACACGGTTTTTGCCGTTACTGGCAAAAACCGTGTGATGATATGCTACCGTTATGAAGAAAGAGGGAGGAAGGAAAGGAATAAAGAAGGACTGAATAAGGATGCGAAAACTAAGCTTAAAAATGAAGACACTGGGCGACTTAGGCGCGCATTGACCGTAAGAGACAGGCACAGGGGCAAAAACAGATTTTGCTACCTCGCAACTTAAAAAACCCATTTTATCTCATCTTTTGCACTTTCTCGAAAAATTTTAGTGAAAGAAGAATTCAGTTTGAAGCATAATGTTCCACCAGAAATCATTTGAAAAATTCACTAAAACTCAATTAATTTTTAGTTAACATATTTTTGTTGCATATATTGTAGGTGGTATCACTTTCATATTCTTCATTTTGAACAGACAAATCTAATATTAGGGTGAACGGTAAAAAATGGGACAGCTTGATTTTCATTACATTTTACAATTTTTTGTTTCTGGCAACAGCAAGTAAGCAGCAACTCAAACGTCGCTCACATGGGCGACCTTCGCTTATTATTCTGACAACGCGTTTAAGGCTCCTCTTCCACTACCCTACACGTGGCGCCGTGAAGAACTCGAACAGGGTTGTTTGGACAATCCTCAATCTTGCACTGTTATACCGTAAAGTCGTAAAGCAAATGACATACCATTCGAAAGAGCTCATCGTGCTCTTTCGAATGATGCGTTAAATGCATGAGATTTCCTTTCAATTTCAGAAAAAAAATCGAAAAAACCTGAAAAATAGCTATTTTTGGCGCAACAAAAGACCAAAAAATCATGTTTTGCCCTATATTTTCCGAAGATAGATAAAATCTGAAGTAAACTGCATATGGATGGATAGAGCGTAAAAAGTTCTATCAGATGATACCTAGAAATCATGCGTTTACCTGCAAAGAATTGAATAACGCGTATCTTTGTTCTCGAAGCTGTTAATGGGCATATCTCCTGACATTGAGAGTTAAAGCCACCAAGCCGTCGTGGGTTTGGTGACTGTCCCAACACTCACTCTAGCAGTGGTACTTTGGGTGGTCTCACATGTTTCACTGCGCCGATACTGCTCAAACTTCATAATTTCTCGAAGTAACTAACTTTGCATTTTAGCAATTATAAAAATTATCAATTATTTAAATGACCTTATATAGGTGCTATCTGAAAGAGAATAATTTATTCTAATATCCATCAAAATTGGAAAGTTCAGTCACTTTTATTCCTTGAGAAATCTGCAATTATTCTCAAGGTGTCCCATTTTTTACCGTTCACCCTAATAGATCTATAGCCGCTTTTTAGGATAATTATAACGAAATTTTGAAGGGAGTAGGTCACGCAATCAAAACTTGAAATGTTAAATTTGATGGAAGTTTTATTTTTGACTGCAACAAAATTGCCTCGCCAACTACTAGAAATCTCATAATTTCTTCCCTTTATTATGGTGTATCAAATGGATCTGTGGATTGTGAAGGAGTTTAAAATTTTCCTCCGTCAGCTTTCCTGATCATAATAAACAAATTAATTGCTGTTACAGGCTCTCTTAGCTTTCGGAGCTGTGGCTATGATCTTCGGTTTCTTGGCACTGGGCCATCGTACCATCAAACTGATTGCAAAAGAGATAACCGTCGATATGAGCCCTGTCTCTGGATTCGCCATCGAGCTTGGCACAGCTTTCACTGTCCTCGTTTGTGTGAAAGTCGGTAAGTGTACAAATCCTCACAAAAGACAGAGTTCTTTATTATCTTCCAGGCGTTCCTATCTCTTCCACTCATTGCGCAGTCGGTGCAGTTCTCTTCGTAGGCATGACGAAATCTACTACAGAAGGAGTATCCTTCAGGACTTTCAGGAAAATTGTAATTGTTTGGCTGTTGTGCTTCCCTGTTTCAGCTGCAATATCTCTTTTGGTCACATGGTTGTTACTTCAGTTTGTCTGAAACTTCCTCAACCTTGTCAAATTCAATCCCACGTCTCTTTACTAAGTTTCGATAAGTCTTCTTTATCAACACTCAGCTTTGTAATTATCATTCTCAGTTTCTCAGTTTGCTATGTTTTTAGCCCATGCATTTTCAAAACAATGCGGTTTGTACGCTAAGAGTTGATTGTCCTACGAAAAAATCCTGATTTCGTATTTCTGCTCCACAAATTTCAATGTGTCTCATGTATTGTCTCACGTATATCATATGTAACAATTTTTCATGGACGGGTTGTTTTAATTTATTGATTCAGTAAATTGTTTCTGCACTATTGACTGAAACACAGAAATGATGCGTGAATTGATACGATAGACCAATTAAGAGACCAATTAAGAGTAGAAAAGTTGACGGCTACTTTCTCACTTCGATGAAATGCTCAGATTTTATGCATGGTAGGGAGAGGAAATCTTGCGCCAAATTTCTGAATCAAATTTCTCAGCTGGCCTATGGCAACGATACAAGCTGATTGATTTGGATTTTGGTAATCAAATTTGCTGAAACGTCTACACAGATGGAAATCTTTTTGGTCGCCGTTTCATGGCCTACTTTTTCTGACTAAAAGAAGTTCAGGCTTTCTCATAAAATTGAAAGACTGTCCTAATTTTTGATCGGCGCTTTTATGCGCCAGATAAGGCTCCAGAAAGGCAGAATGCTGAAGAATTGCTAAAACACTGCCATCAGAAGTACTATCATTTGCTCTCAAAATCAGCAGTGAAAGAGCGACGAAATGTTTTGATTGCTAAAAGCTATCTAGAGTGGTTTTTGCGATTTCACTCAAAGAAAAAGCACATCTTTTGTTAATCTTTCTGTTCACGTATACATTCCACGTACATGAATGTGCTGGGGAAAAGGAAAGAGTCAGTAACAATGTTCTTGAGCGTAGATCTTCCACAGCAAGTGGTTATCGAGAGAATCAGTGGCTGTTTTCTGCCCTTTCTTGCTCACAAGGTAGGTATTTTCGGTCGAAGTGGCTTTTTCACATGAAATTGCGACTATAAAGAGTATCTAACGCTGATTCCAAATCTGTCATCGTTATCTGCCGAGCGTCTCTAGACGTCGAGTTGGAGCCTTTCTAAGGGAAAAACTGAATGCGCAACTGGAAAAAAATTCGTCCAAAATTGCTCAAATGATCCAGTGTTGTCAGAACACTTCATTCAATAGATAACTTCGGTTCCAACACATTCATACGCAACACTGCTTGTTGAGCGCTGGAAAGACCGTAACGGCTAATTTCAACCAGATCTGCGTTTTTTGAGTTAAGAAATTAAATGCATAATTAGGATATAATTTGTCAGAACTACTCAAATGGTCCAATGTTGATTATCAAGGCAATTTATCTGAACATTACCTTCTGTCTAAAGCACTCATACTTAACACTTCTCTATTTGAGCGCTGAAAAGACTGCAAAATTTTATTTTACTTAAATTATACGGTCATTTTTTGCACCAAGAAAATATTCATAACTCGACATGCAGAAGCGCTCGGCAGTTAATGAAATCAGATTGGGAGCCGAGTTTAATACTCTTCAAAGTGGTACAAAACTCATCTGGAAAGGCCACTTCGACTAATCGGACCCCCCTGTCAGATACAAGTTTTTGAGTCATAACGCAGTCGATAATTTATAAAATATTCAAAGTTTTCCAAGCGCTCTCGATGATAACATATGTAGTTCAACGGCAAGCAGTCTCAGAAAGAAAGTAAAAACGTGTTTTTAATAGTTAGGAATCCAGTCTGCCCTACAAAGGGGATCACTTTCGAATAGCTCCCACGTTAGATGACATGGAGGTTATGTAGATAATTTCTATGTAATTACTGACGTATAACGTGACTATAGTAGACACTAAACATCCAGTTTGCAAAGTTGTGTACGCGATTAATTAACTTCAGTTACTGAAGTCCAATACTGATTTGTTGCGAAAGTTCATGCGTATTTGGACCTATCAAAAAAACTCAGCAGGGAAGGCATCTGACTTATTGTCAGATTGCTTTTCAACTGAATAGAAACATATATAGCTGAAATCACAACGCTGATTCCAAATATGTTGCTACTTAGGTTGTACCATGCAAAACTTTTTCTTCTTTCCAACTTTAAGTTCTTGATGTATTTCGGATTTTGTGTTTGACATGAAAGAAGAAAAGCTTCAGCAATGAGATACTAATGTAAGAATAATACAGTGGTTGTTTGTGTGTTTATGTGGATAATTAGATACCATGTTAGATATACATACAACTCTCTACGAGGCTCATATGTAAAACTATGAGTTCCGTTCGATTGCTCGAAAAGCTGGATATCGTTTTTGGGACAAAAAGCAAAGGAGGTTTCGTTTTTGTGGCCAAAAGGCACAAGATTTGCGACATTTTTTGGTCCACGGTTCGTTTTTTTTCAGATTTTTAGGCATTATGGTCTAAGGTCAGAAGGGACTTCGTAAAATTTTGCGAAAGTCAAGGGTTTTGTTTCGTTTTTTGCACTTTCAAGTAGCCACCTCTTGTCGAGCCCTGGATCCACCAAAGTAATTTAACAACTTAATAATTTCTAGCATTAGCTAAATCCTCTTATCCCTCTTGAAAGACATAGTAAGCAGCAACGTGAGCTTTCAAACGAGCAAAGAAAAGATGAAGTCTTCTTACTGATGTTGCCCATAGAGTTTTAACATTTCTAGACCTTACGAACTTTCTTCCCAAGAATTTTTGTATAGTGACTAGAGTGGGACAAAACTCCTTGTTTTATCACCTTCCGCAAAGCAAATTCTTGTCAATATTTTCTAGTTGGAGGCTTTTGAATATGCATTGAAATGACTTTATTTTGTTCAAATCTAAAATGACTTCCGTCTAGCTGTAAATCATGAAATTTACTGGCTCCCGAAACTGCAGTTTAGTAGCTGATTAACGAATGTAATTACGAAGCGACTCATTCTGAATTTTTTATTGGCCGTCAAACTTCCGTATGACGTAAATGCTGTGCGCGTAGCTGTGGAATGGGCCCAAAATTAGTATGAGACCAATGCGCAAAGCTGGACCAGCATCACTTAGAATGAGAAGGATACACTTTAAAAACTTCAAATTATCAATTTATCCGCATTTGTCTGCGACTTGTCTGGCGAATCTAGAAGATACGACGTGCTTAATTGTTTTCAGCGAGTGACGAATTTGATTTTGCATTGCGATAAAGAATCATCTTGAGCATCTGAAAAGGATTATTTACTAAACTGATCAGTGTTCACTCCAAACCATGTACAACATTTTGAACAGCTTATAAACGTGTTCCCTTTTGAGCATGAGCTATCAGAAATATATGAAAAATTCGCAAGAGTAGATAGCTGAGGTCTTGTTGAGCCTTCATACACCCTAGTCGCGCAATCTATTGTTGTATTAAAATTCCTTATTAAGGGCTTTTTCCAAACGCGAAACAGCGATTTCTGAGTACTGATTGTGAGAGACGCTTCGATTCCTCCAATTCGTCCAGCTTACACCAAGCAATTTGTTCACAATACTTGCCAGGGCGCATAAATCATCTAATAAATGCATATTTGGTACAGTGCAGCTAGGAAAGGAAAGAGCTACGATGCCCTCATAGAAGTAATTTCCGCTTTCGTTTCATTTATGATGAATGAAATTTTTTTCACATATATGCTTGCTCTGGAATCCCTGTTTCCTAAACGGATTCAGAAGGTGTGAATGAAGTGAAGAAGCATGAATAACAAGGATTGCAATCACGAAGCTAATTGAGAATTAAGTCTCACTGTTTTTGGAAGCAACAAATGCAATTTGATAGAATGCTTTCGATCACTCCTGAATGCCAACACGGAACATAATTAGTGCTTTTGTGAAATAAGAGCCTTTATGGAGACTTTGTTAATGCCAGAACAAGTTCTCTTTTCTTTTGCACTAACGATAAGATAGTAAAATATCAAGATTATTGAATTTGTAATTGCCTTTATGAAATAGTATTGTACAATCTATTTTACGGTTAGGAAGGGTCAAGTTTTGTGAGGAAGGATTTGGAATACTTCACTTTTGAAGGAAGCTGGTACCAATAGCAGTCTATCAAAAAAGTGCTTTTCAAAATAAACATGAATTAAGATTTAACCAAAGATACGCTGATTCTTGGAGCTCCCCTTTCTTTTGCCTTTTGTGAAGATGACAGTGTTCAGTCATCCTAATCCTACATTATTATTTTATCACCTTTATTACAAACTGCGCTGAATGTTAATCATTCCCAGTTTCTTTCGAAGCTGTGCTATTCAGAGGTGGGAACATAAATTGGATTCGCGAAGAAGAGAAGACAAAGAATTTCCATGATGAATCATATACGTGACATAATAAGCAGAAAAGTTCTGAAGCAATAAGTACCTTGTTTTAAGATCTAAACCTGCAGTAATTCTACAGCGAGCATCAACTGAGCTCCGCCCCATCGAAATGGGCTTCCTCCGCCTTCCGCTCACAATATACTCGCAATCGGCATAAGCTACTCCTAGCAATGAAAGTATTTGCGTTGATTCTAGTAGTGCTGTTGAATTTGAAGGCAGTATGGAGCATACGATTAGGTAAGTATTTTCTACCCAGACAATGCTCATCTTTCATGAAGATTTGTAAACGTCAACATTAATAGACAACAAAAAAAACGCGCAGTTTCCTAGTTTTTCCATCACATATCTTTTTTAACACATTCACGGCATGGCCGATTTTTCGATCACTGCCGTTTCGGACCAGAGCCTTTTTCGCTTTGTCAAACTTACGACCCACCCGTGGGTCGTATTGTCCGAAATGGTAGTCTTTTTGGAAAACATGTCCCGAGAATTTTTTCAGAGGGGTACTCGAAAGCGCTGATTATCAAAAAAAAAACAATTTATTTCAATTTTTGGAGTTATACGGTAAAGTTATGGCAGCCATCCGGTACGAAACCAACACCGTGGATCTTCATGAAAAATTGTATTTTGGGGTTATTTCACGTGTTGATCATGATTGCAATGTTCCACTTTGTTCATTACTGTCTCACAGTGGGGCTACGGTAGCAGCACGGTAGAATTTTCGTAGAAAATAAGAAACTGATGTAAGAATGTTGTATCAAAACTTGAGACTATCATCTTCGTAATCAACATGCTACATGACCTATATATGTAAAATTCGAGCTTCCTAGGAAGAAAAATACCAAAAATCAATAAAATCGATAATATCGATAATTTTTGATAACCTCAACCTCTTGCCTGCACCGTATTACTCTTGCATGTAAACTTTGATTCTCCAGAGACAGCATCATTCTGCGAAGAAATTGAGCTAAATGTCTGTGCCTTATACCTAACTACGGTATACCTACCGTATCATTACATTACAGTATCAAGTCCGTCCTAATCAGTGTTAATCGAAAAAATTTAACTCCCATTAGATTTCCAGCGGTTACAAAAAATTACTACTCTGGTAATGTACATGCTGCAAAGTCTAGCTGTCCTTTTACCGCTCCCTATTGATGTTTCAAATCAACATGCACATTATGAGCTGGGTTATAACCGAAACCAAGGTTGAATTCGGAGCAAGTGTACTCAACAAGTTCTATTTGTTCAATTTTCAGTATTCTCCGGTTTACAATCAAAGCCAAAAAATTTTTCATTTGCAAAAGAAATTGTCCCTAGACTGCTTATGGTGGCTAAAGTTGTCTTGCAGAACGTGATAGTCTTCTCACTGGTTAGGTTATATTTACAAGGGATTAAGTATTGTGCATAGCTTTTGCAAGAGAAGGATGGTTAGTCAAAGTGGCCGTTTAAAATAAGAAGCATACTGTCTTTCAGAGCATAAAACGCTGATTTCTGCCTTACTTATCTATATGCGGAGCGTTTCTGGACGAGGAGGAACGAGCGTTTATCTGAGCAAAAATTGAATGTACCACTTGGATAAAATTGCTCACAATAATCTCCTTAGAAATTGAATACAGCGGGGAAGATGATTGTCAGGACACTCCATACAGTACATACTTTTAGCTCAAACGTAGCCTTACTCAAAGCGGCCTTATTTGAGATTGAAGAAAACTTCAACGACCATTTTATCCTAATTGGACATTCAGTTTTTTGTTCCTAATCCTCATATCTCCTCGCTCAGAAGTAGATATGAAGAACAGATTTGGAATCAGCGTTTCATGCCCTCCAAGATGTCACGTGTATTATCTTAAAAGGCCAATTCGATCAAACATCCTTCCTCTGTTAGATATGTACGAAAACCGTACGCAAACTTATTTATACAAAATATGGGTTCAGAACATTTTCTCGAACGTATTTGTCCAAATAGAGTCCAGAACTTTGTAATCTCAGACGATAAATTGCTATGCTCTGCATGTGACAACACATGACTTCGCAGGGATGTGTTAAATCTAAACAAACCAACTTACCTTGCAAACTTTCGTCCAGTGCTGCAAATAACAGTTTTGCTACTTGCATATCAACGCATATTCAAGAGTAAAATGATTACACTATTATGGTTTATGAAATTTGGCACCATAATCGTTCAATAGAGGAAATCTGCGTGAAAAAAAGCACTCCTAGTTTTTTCTTCTCTTGATCGCTTTGTAAGATTAGATGCCTGCTAATAGCAGCAGAAACTATATCGAAACAGTAGAAAGTGGAATATTGGGAGGTTCATGTTCAACTTCTTGCACTCTGATTGCTGTACATCTCCAGAAGTCAGGCGGCTAATAGTATTTTCCCCTCCTACAATGTCGTAACCATAGCAGGGCGATATAAAAATTAGTTAGTGATGTGTCGCAAACAAGAGCGAACCCATTTTTTTACGGCTTTGAGAAAGCGCAAATGCACTTGTCCTTTTCAATCCAGCCAATGGCTGCTTGATTTTGAAAGAACTTGGTGTCGCTTAAACACGTTCTATTCACATCCTCGCTGAGAGCTTGAAGCTCAGCTATTCTTCACTGCATTTTCTACACACAAGGATTGATGAGAATAAGTCAGGCTGCAGCCTGTTGAAGTGAGCAAAATCTAGCAGGGTCATAGCAGATTAGGGCTCGGCGCGAGGTGGCTTTCCGAAAATGCAAGAACGAAGTCTCCCTTAATTTTCGCCAATTTTTGCGAAGTCCCGTGTGACCCTAAACTATAAATATAAAAACCCAAGAAAACGAAAATTGGCTAAAAAAACGTAGCCTAATTTGTGTTTTTCGGCAACACATATCCCCTTTGCTTTTTGTGTCAAAAACGATATCCAGCTTGCTTGAAGCCACCTGTGCCAAGCCCTGTATCAGATGCATTCTCCTGCTACAAAGCTCTCAATGAACCAGCCGACCCATCAGCAACAATTTTCTCAAGCTTTCACAAAATCAGCAAATTTTTTTTGCGTTTTTGCATAAGTTGCTGTACGAAACAAGCCTCAAAAAAGCGTGCTTACTTGTCCTTATCATTTCTTTCAATCAAAAGAACCTTTTCACATTATTCAAGTGCCCTTCTAAAACTACAAACAAACTAACGCTATTAATCTCATTGTTTGATACTACAATATAGGTCTCCTGCCCGCCGGGTACGCATGATTTCGCTCATTCGCCTAGGTGCTTATCCCTCTTTCTTCGCTCGAAAGTGACCGTATATTTATATACCGTCACGCATCGTACTTGGACTTGTACTTATATCAAGTTTAGTCCCCACGACACTGACTTTCTGACTTTGAAGACAACACTGACGAGCACCTAGTTTAGAGAATTACTCTCCTCAATTTCTCTAGGGTGTTGAGCATGTTACAATTTCGTTTCATCACTGTTTTTGTCTGTCGTTGCGTTCGTGTCTTAGTACTGGCGCACTGTGCACAACAGTGTATCAATAAATAAATAAATAAAATACTATGGCTTATTGAGAATGAAGATTTCAAAAACTCTGGTAACTACATAACCTTTGTCATTTCAAAACATTTATAGTTTTAAAACTACAATACAACACTGAACAAAATTTTTCTCCAGCATAGGCTTATACACGATTCTAGAATTAAACATGGAAAGAGTAAGTGCCTTCGTCAATTCTCGCTAGAATTCAACCTTTTGAGCGCACTATTTTCAACACTGGTAGAATTTTTACTCTCAACATGTAAGTTCAGCGTTGATCCTCCCGCTTATAAGCAGAAATACTGTAGCATATTGTGGTTAATTTACAAAAAACGAATCACCACCCCGAAAAGTTTTGCCTTATTAGAATATATAATTACAAATTTCAGCGATCCTTCCGCCTGTGCTTTCACAGAACTCATGGAGTAATATTGGATTCCCCAACAGCCTGCGCTTCGTCGATGAAGTTCCCAGAAGAAATGTTCGAGAACCAAGGAAGAACTACCCTGCTAGCTTTTGGTTTCGCGGGTAACATTGTTGCAAATAAACTATTTATTTAGAGGTAGAAGCCTGTTAATTTGCTTACCTCTCATATCTGAGAGTCTTGGAGTCCCTACAGATATTTTGCGTTGTCAAAATTGTGTGGGGTACTCGGGTAGCCATAGTAAACATAAAAGCGTTCAGGCAACTGTTCAAAATTGTGGCTTGTCTTATGTAAATGCCGTTTACAACACACCAACAACGTGACCAATTTTCGTATCAAAATTATCTTTAAAGCCGAACCTACCCTAGATGCCGATAGCAGAATCCGTGTTCTTTCGCTGGAAATCCATAATGTCTTGAAAAGGTTCGCACACGACCGCAAGACTAATTTGACACATTGCGAATGGAAAGGGTTTAAAGAGTTACGTGAATCTGTCGAAAAACACTCAATCCGAATATCTGTAAGCGACAAAGGGGGCGAATTTGTTGTGATGCCGCAGTCCTTAGACAAAGAAATTGCTGAGCTACATCTAGCAGACACGACAGTCTATAGGCCTGCGTCTAAGAAGGATTATCAGAATCAATATAGAAAACTAAACGACATTTGGACTAATGTGGCTAGATGCGCTGGTTTAGATGAACGATTTGTAAGTAGGTTAAAGTTAGACACTCCAAATTGTCCAGTTTTCTATCATCTGATAAAAACGCACAAAATCGCGTCGCAAGATTTACACTCTATGTCGCCCGAAGTCTTTAACACCCGACCCATAATTAGCTGTATTGGCGGACCGACAGATCGTATTTCGTGGTTTCTGAATAAAATCGTGAGCCAGCTCTTGACAAAGGTACCGGCACACTTATCTAACACAGCAATTCCTAGAGCTATTGCACAACACGAAGCTTGAACCTAGTGTTTTCATGGAGTCCTTCGATGTGACTTCCTTGCACACTAACGTTCACAACGATGATGCATTACAAGCTCTCTCGGAAATGTTAGATAAGCATATAACGACCATAAGTACCTTTGGACTGAGTAAAACGCAAGTACTGATCCTCACACGAGCATGCTTGAGTTGCAACATCTTTAAATGGTCTGGAAGATACTTCTCCCAGATCCGAGGACTCGCAATGGGCCAGCGCTTAGCGCCAGTCCTTGCTGTGTGCTTTATGAGTAGAATTGAGGAGCCAGTGCTTGAGCGTATGCCACTGATGTACTGTCGTTACATCGATGACTGCTGCGTCATAACGTCTACTCAATCCGAAATGGATGAGTGTTTCAAGTTGCTAAACCAGCAGTCCGAGTACATCAAGCTCACTCGAGAAACCCCACGAAACGGGTGGCTTCCTTACCTTAACACTCAGATCAACTTTTTCGGTGGTGTTTTCCATGTTAAATGGTATCGTAAAGGAAGCTCTAAGAACATCTTGGTCCATGCCAAATCGGCTCACCCCACAGAGATGAAAAAAGCGGTTATTCATAATATGTTGAAGACTGCTTCGATGGTGTGCACGGGTCACGAAGAACGGTTTGAGTCACGAAAGCTTGCATCGCAAATCGCGCGCAGCAACGGATATGTTTTGCAAGAACATCGGCGTGTTAAACAACATCCCGAAAATCATATCCGAACTCAATGCGATAAGATCCCTCTTTGCATGCCGTTTATTTCAGACGAAGTTAGTAAGGCAATCAAACAATGCATTCATAGAGCGAAACTGCAGGATGATGTGATGCTTGTCAATATCCCGAATAGTAATATAAAGAAGCAATTGGTGCGAAACAGGCTTTATGATAGCGATTGCATGATGGAGCATTGTATTGTTTGCCCCTATGGCAGAGTAGGAGATTGTGCAAAGGCGGGTGTGGTGTACCAGCTAGAATGTCTGACTTGCCATAGCTGTTATATCGGAGAGACGGGTAGAAATCTAGGTGTAAGGTTAAAGGAACACTTAGCCAGCAAAAGACGAGGGACTCAAACAGCACCGTTGGGACGGCATAAGACTGAGGTACATGGCGGAAATGATTATGAAGTTAAATGTACAATTCTGACCTATGAAACCGAGATATGCGCCAGGAAACTCTTCGAAGCCGCATGGATCAGTATCAAAAATCCAGAGCTGAACGTCAAAAATGAGTGTTTGTCTATCAGTAGTGACTTAGCTCCATTCATAACTTATGTGAGCTTAGTGACGCACATAAAAGGCCTTGACTCACTGAGTGACACTCAGTGACGTCCGTTACCATCAAATGTGCGGGCTCGCTAGCTGGTGGAGTCAAGGTTTGTTCGTTTCCTGGCTTTGAGGGTCTCATGCTGTGAGTCTAGACTAGGTCTAGACTGACACAGTGGGAAGAGGCGCTTGAAGGTATGGTGAGCAAGTCAAATAGCCTACAATCCGTTTTCAGACCTCTGATGATGACGCCGATGTCAAAACGTTAGGTCAATAAAGTCTCCACCGCAGAATCTGGTTGGCAAACACATTACTTACTGACATAAACTATCATGCCCAGATTCAAAGATAAAAGAGCATTCAACTTATCTTTGAAATTACTATTGTTATTCGTATTTCACATTTATTTCAAGTTACATGATTGGCATTGTGTATTCCAAATTTTATGTTCTCTAAGACCAGTGAATTTGGACGCAAATAATTTTACTCAGCTTACGATGAGGCTGCTGAGTATGAGGCGACTTGTGGAGTGTGCTTATCCAACTATTTACGGTGTCACAGCTGCGAAAAAGCATTCTAGAGATCACAAAATTGTCTGAGATTAGAGTATTCTGGGCATAGGCCATGGCAATATCAAAAGAAAGGCTCTCAATTCCAATGGTCGGCCAATGAGAAAGTGGGATTTTGGAAAGTCTGCTGAAGGCTGATCACAGCTATAAGACCGCCTATTTATAATCAATGCTACAATACCGCTCATAGTTTTTAGAAAAGAAAAGCAAATCGAGGTGGACTTAAGAGACCGTCGCGTTATGAATGTCATACAACCACTCACGGTGGAATTTCGACAGGGTATGTGGTCTTTACATTTTGCGCAAAATTCATGAGGGCCTCTTTTCGTGCTGTAACTCGGCGCCACTATTCGATGGCATAGTTCGTAGTAACTTCAATCTATAAAAGAAAGCAGACACGTTTCCTGACAGATGCTGAAAGTGCAGGGGAAGTTACGAACTTTCGTAACATAGTTACAGTTCCGTCACTGTAGCTCTGCAAAAGGACTCTGCGTTCGACAGAGACCACGATTTTTATAAACAGCGTGTTCGAGTCTAAGAGTGAAGTTTTCTTTGAAACCAAGATCATCGACATTTTGACCAAAACCCACTGGCGAGCTTCAGAGCGTGAAACGAGAAAAAAATCAAAAACCCGAAGTACATTGAAAACTTGCTCATAGAGGTTATCTAACCTGTTGATTACGAAACTCACATCTGCTCGGCAAGATAGCTTCGTATTCCAAGGCTACAGCGAGTAGAATTTGGGACGACAAAATTTTTCCACAATATCGAGGACGTGCTCTATATTAAAAGATTCGACTTGATGAGCTGAGCACAGCGCTTTTTTCAGAATGAACTTATCCCACAGGAAGCTATGCGAGTAGAATTTAATAACGCTGATTTTTCCAGAATTCACCAACGCTTCTGTTTTTGAAGAAGTGTGAGGCTATTTTTTAGCGCACACTAATCCACAAGAACAGTATTATCGATTAGCACACTAATCCACAAGAACAGTATTATCGAATAGCACTTAGTGGAAGTTTCTATGTTGGATAGGCGCTGCATCACATTTTTGTCAAGACCTCCGTAGAAAAATTTGAGAAAACTGGAAGTGAAGATATCGTACCCCCACTTCCAATTTATGAGAAGATGCTCCGCGCCGAGCTGAGTCGAATGGTGGCTCCGGATCCAGAATTTCCATTCTGAAGCAGGATATGGCCACCCGACGGTGATGTCACATGAATTAGGCGACCGTCGCATAACTCACGCATGACTTGTGCCGATGTAATCGGCACCTCTCTTTGTAGCCTAATTCTTATGCCAGATTGCCGTAAAGGTCATGCCAGAAGCATGACCTGCTGTAAGATATCGTACCCCCACTTCCAATTTATGAGAAGATGCTCCGCGCCGAGCTGAGTCGAATGGTGGCTCCGGATCCAGAATTTCCATTCTGAAGCAGGATATGGCCACCCGACGGTGATGTCACATGAATTAGGCGACCGTCGCATAACTCACGCATGACTTGTGCCGATGTAATCGGCACCTCTCTTTGTAGCCTAATTCTTATGCCAGATTGCCGTAAAGGTCATGCCAGAAGCATGACCTGCTGTGATATGACTGTGTTGATTGCCCAGATGCATGCCAAGTCACTTTGCTCCGCCTGTTATCCTCAGCATTCTACCACTGTCCCAATGCGGACAAGTAGTCTGACTAAATAAATCTGCCAGGCTAGTGTATTGTCCAAACCTGCAGATACTCCTATAAGGCGAAAACTACGCCTACCGCTACGTCAACGTACGTCAGCCATTACATTTCTGGTGCATCGGCTAAACAAGACCGATACCATGCTCCGCTCCCAAGGACAAGACAGAAGCCACAATGAAGCAATTCCAACCTTGTATCATCATAGGAAGGATGTGAAGATACACGCTAAAAGACTCGCGGAACTACTACGAAAGTACGCGAGCTACGGTGAGAAAATATTATTTCCAGACGATATACAGGAACGACAAGAAACATGCGTCGACAAATTCCACGCACTACCAAAGTGCATTTTCGACGTCCTCCTGGGCTTACACTTGATGCGATCGAAAACCGACGTGCTAAAGAAGCTGCGTATAAGCGAGTACAAGATCAAGAAGCTAGTGGCAGAAGATTCGGATTCGCTCGACAAAGAGTCAAATCACTAGTGATGCCCAAATGTTTATTTACACGCTAGAAGAATGTGAATCAAAGCTAAAGATAGAACTATCCAGACTGGAACGTAGAAAATCGTTCAATTCACTGCAAAAACTAACAGAAACGAGGATACCTTTTTGGAACCAGCAACCAAAGAAGAGAATTACAACGTGCCCATCCCAATTATCGATGAGGATGGCTTTAGCTGCGCGACAATTGAAGCAAAAGAATCACAGGAAACCGAGGTGCAGTTAGACCATGGCAACGATGACCAATCCACGGACTCAACCTTCCTCGTCCACGCTGTGGCATCTCTGCAGGCCATGGCACTTCCAGTAACAGGAGAAGTAAAGACAGCCGTCTTCAATGATGAGCGAATTCCCGTTTTATTCCCATATAAGAGTATTGTGCACATTGACAATATCTCTGAGCGCAAATCTTTATCACTCTATCGTGATGAATGTGCTAATACAAAACTTCATTTTCATTCAATTTCATTGTCTGCTTATTCCAACCATCTGCCTTTTGTCGTCGCCACGTCCGCTCATATTTCGCAAATCTCAAGACAATTCGAGCTGTACGCGCCACTCACCAACGACCACTGCTCTATCCAGACAAAAAGAAGAAAGTACGAAATGGAGTAGATTATTTGATGTGTTTCTATCATGTCCTCTTCTTCCCTCTTCTTAGGGCTTCATAGATGGGCGGCCGCAGTGTGCCGATGTAATCGGCACCTCTCTTTGTAGCCTAATCCTTATGCCAGATTGCCGTAAAGGTCATGCCAGAAGCATGACCTGCTGTGATATGACTGTGTTGATTGCCCAGATGCGTGCCAAGTTACTTTGCTCCGCCTGTTATCCTCAGCATTCTACCACTGTCCCAATGCGGACAAGTCGTCTGACTCAATAAATCTGCCAGGCTAGTGTATCGTCCACAACTGCAGATACTCCTATAAGGCGAAAACTATGCCTACGGCTACGTCAACGTACGTCAGCCATTACATGACTTACGCAACTATCGCCTAAGTCCAACTCGATTTGCGTTTTTTTTTCAAAAAATGTGAGCGGTTTGTACATCCTTACAACTCAATTTACGCTCACCTACAGATAGTTGTGCTCAGGACCTAAAATAACCCTCAGCTTTACTCCCAAGTCCTCATCAAGTTCAATTTTACACGATCAGGGATGAGTTTCGAAGTCTTGAGCGGTTTTTTGTATGATCGAGTGGTCAGATTAGGTCTTATAGAGGCAGGGCGCCCAAGGCGAAAACGGAATTCCAAAGGTTGCGATGATGTTCCGGTAATCCGCGAGTTCATCGTTGTACAGACGACGTACTGAGCCATCAGAGAGCTTTCCGGCACCAGAGCTCAACTCTGGTTTGGAATCTCGTCTACCAACAGGTGATTTTGGAGCTCTTTCGTCAGCATCAGCGTTTACGCAAAGCTCATACAAAGCCCTTCTCTGCACTCATCGCAAAAGTTCAGCAAATTCAAGATTTCCACTGAACTCTGGAACAATGTGATTTTTTATGCATTCTGGAGCAAAGAATACAGCTTAACTTTTTCGAAGAGCGACAGCTCCAACGTAACAAAAATTTCATATTTCGGTGCTGTAGTTGTACAAAATTCAAAAGAATGTAGTAGTGCCTGAAAATTGGAGGTGGCCTCACAGCTATGACCAGCCTTCGAAAAGATTCTTTGATTGATAACGGTTTTCTGATATTGCGCTTTATGCTTGAGTTAATGCATTGAATAAAATAACGTAAGATATACACATATTGGATATTTTTGGGCTGCGATGACAGCCAGGAATTAGGAGAATCACTAACATTGTAAGTTTAAGACTGAGTAAGTTAGAGGGAACTCGAATGCGTATTCTGCAAATTTTTCAGCGCGTTCACTTGCCCCATATGGCGTCGTCAAAAATTACAAGGGAACTATAATTTAGTCCGTAAAAGGCTTCAGCTACACCAAGATTTACAGCGATCAGGTATTATGCGCAAATACGGATGAGACGCTTAGGAAATTTGGTTTTACTCCTGTATAAGATAGACTTCTATAATATTAATTGAGTTTCAGGGAACTAACTGTCGACAAATTCAGATGTACCACAAGGTACTTTACGCAGCTCACAAATGGCAGAGCTGACACTGTCATATATGAAAACGGATTCTAGAAGACCATAAATTGCAGTGAGCATGTTTGATGAGGCACGATTGAGTGTACTCAGCAATTCCATAATGTTCTGATATTGAAGAAGAGAAATAGTTCGGAGACGGGACTCCAAGATGGTCGATGTTGGCCTCCCTGTATGTAACCAGTCTTCAGTGCAAGCCATGCATCAAAGGTAGATTTTTGGATCTCTTCGATCAAAAAAACTGGTAGTCAGAACATAAATTCTCAAGTATTGAGTCTCTAGGATGGATTGTGAAGGAAATATCATAAGTCAGCACATTTGGTGTAAAGCCCGGACTTGGCTTTGATGGACAAAGAGAAACAGACATTCAATGGCTGGAATCGAGAGGGAGCACCCGCAGAAATGTTCATCATTTTCAACACCTTTCGGTCCCGGGCACACTTCACGCGATTTGATCGTCGCGACTCAATCGCCGACATTTCCATTCATTTTCATTTCACATTCAAAAATTTCGGGCTGGAAAAGTACCACAACCAAAATGCAAGTTGATCGGCATGGAATGATGTTGTAACAGTTGTCTCGTCGCAATTCAGTCGCGACGATCAAATCGCGTGAAGTCTGCCCGGGGCCTTCCGCCGTCAACAACAATTCATGGCATCGTGGTCCTTGAAAGAAATCCGAGAATCAATGACGACCAAAGTGGGTGATGAGGTCGGGCTTGCTACACAAGAACGAATCCACCCTAATAAGAGGTCTTTATGAATTTGAACAATGCTTCATATTCAACATTATCTACCGAAAATGTGCAAAATTTGATGTCGACGATCGCACACCAGCGTCCAGAGCCACGGGTAAGGAAAAGTTGCGGAAGTCCCATTTTTCACTAATAAAAAATAATTTGGATATCATAGGGTACTGGTCACGGAGTTGCCCCTTCTATCCCAGAGCGAACATGTTCTTACCTTGCAAAAACGCTGAGATGGAAAAGGAGAAAGAAATTTGAGCGATCGCATTAATCCAACTCGCTCTGCGACTAAAACCGACTAGACCGCGCGGGGTGACTGAGACACAATGCCTTATAAGAGTCAACAAGTCAGCCTAATTAAAGTATAATCGTCTCCATGATTCGTGTAGAGGTGTATTGCAGACTTTGCTTGATAACACAGGTAAACTTGTTAAACCTCCACGTCATAGCATTGTTTTTTGTACTCTCTCGCTATCAAAAACCGCCACGCTTTGAGTTGGCAAAACCCCGCCTCTACACGAATCGTGGAGCCGATGATACTTATTTATTTATCTACAAAGGCTTGAATTGCTTGTTATAAGGTACCACAATTCATCTCTTGAAGGCAGCGTCCAGCGGATTTGAAGTTCCTCCGGTAACTACAACGAATGACCCTATCACGAATACAAGTCGCATCTTTTTCATTATTGCGAAGAAGCAGCATTCACTATGTCTCGCAAAATGATCGCTCTCTCACACAATTCTTTCAAGTAAACAGCAACAAGGTAAAGAGCAATCTCTGGTGGGTTCAAATTGGTCGAGGTAAGATAAAAACGGGTGCGACTTGTGCTGGTGAGATTAGGTGGTGGAATCCCTTACTAGAGCTACTGCGCAAATCCGGTCTTCAGCACTACTTCTAAAAAGGAAATTTGGCATGCAACTCCTTTCAAATCAAAGCGGGCCTTCTCCCCGAACAGAACTCTAGCCCTTGACACGTTCTCACATGTCATCACAGAACGCAAGCTTATCATATGTTAGTGGTTGCTTTCAACAAGGCTCATGGAATTTGCACTATCCAAATTCCATATTTAGAGTCAGAATTGAAAGGCCTAAATAAAACAAAAAGCGAAGTTGAGAAACTGCTCAAACGCTGCTTTCATCTGGTTCAAAGGGAAAAGAGGTGTCAAGAAAAGCTCAGATGTAAATCAAGAATCCAAAAAAAATTAATGAAGTGATAATAAAAAGAAGTGATAATATGAAGAATTTGCTAAAATGCGAAGAGAAGGGATGGTTTTCGCCCATTTCGGTACTTATACCCAGTGATTGGAAAGCTTTTGCTGGATACAGTTCAGAGCAATTCAAATCTGCTTCTAGGTAAGCACCCAAATCACCTTTTGCGTGCTTCAAGGGAAAAGAGATGCAACAGCATGATGTAAATGCTGCATTGTGAAAGCGTTCGCTTCGAAAATGATGTGTTAAAAATAACAATTAATGCTCTCCGTGTCCTTGGCACTTGGCATGCACTTGTCCAACGTAATTGGATGATTGATCTGCCATATCCGTATAAAGGAGCATACACAATTTTGAAGTTATTTCGAACGGATGCTGTTGCTGTGGTATACAATCTTTGTGGTATGTCGTCTTTTCCACTGCTCAGTTAGAGCTGCATGAATTCAGCTACATGCTCCAACTGCAGCCCGACCATTAGACTGCGAAGGCGGAAATTTTCTTGGACATGACATTAAGGAGACGCTTTTATCGACACTAAATAGCAGAGTTAGTTCTCATCGATCTTGAAAGAAAACGTCTGAGATTCAAAATAGAATTCACTTGTTCGTACTTCAGAAGTACGATTGCGGTTTGGAGAGTGATGCAGGCGGGTTCTTTAAAAGTAATGATTCCAGAAACATGAGCGGTTATCCTTATGTTGTGTACGGGTGAGTACGGGTCCTACTTGCTTCTTTCAGTACTAAATAGTACTCAGTTCAGGTCTGACTGGGAAGCAAGCCACATCGTTGATGAGTTTATTAAATTTAACGGCAATCCGACTCAGGTGAGATTTGCTGTATCCTCTAACTTGCACGGGTGCGTGCCCATCGAGTCTTCATCAACTGCATTAAGCTTAGCTTGATTTCATGAGATGAGAAGCAGAGACTGGTTGTTCTTTCATTGATTTCGCTCAATGACTACGAACATTTTGAGACCGTTACCGTCCGCCTAATGACCTCTTGACGCGCTGTGCAAGTGCGCCACAGTTCGAAATCTCAGGGTAGCTATAGCTAACTTCACGGAATCGCCCATGAAAGTCCGCGGAGTGTCTTTTGCGGGTTGACATTGGCATTCGCGCGCATGAATTATTTTGGCGCCCTACTTGGCAGCCGCGTTGCAGGCACGCTGCGGGCGTTCAGCTTACAGCGATATGATTTAGTGCGGTCGAATTTAGGCGTAGGGCATACTTTCGGACACTCCACCGTAGCAATTCTCATCCCGAGGCATCGAATGCCTCAACATCCAATCGCTTTGAGACTAATCGCATGTCGCTCATCCACCTTTCATAAAATAGCTTACACGTCACATCCAAATGAACTCAAAACAATATCGAGTCAAATCGTGTAACATCTTTCATCTCACTCCTTTTCACACATTGATCTCGCGACGCTAATTATGCTCATAGACGCGTCCACCACAGCATCGTCCGTTGCACGATTGCTGCTAGCCGTGGCTTGCACCCCTGACTGCGGCACGTATGGCTAAGCAAAATGCAATAACATATTGCTCAAGGATGACACACATTGCCGCTAACATGCTACTTACATGCGGGCAACAAGTTGTTGCAATCGACACATTAGCCACACGTACCGCAGTCAAAGATGAAGGCCAATTGTAGCAGCAATCGTAAAGTAAAGTAGTATCACTAAAGCAACAGACAATAACAGTGAAAAACCCTCGAAGACAGGAAACTTCGAAAATGAAGGAGAGCGAAAAATACAAGAAACAAGAAAAAGAAACACTTACGTCCGATCCAGGGCAATTTAATTACGCTTCGTAAATCCAAAGTCAAAAAGAATAAGTGGAAAGGATAGAGAAAGAATTGGATAAGTGAAAAAGTGGATAAGCAATACAGAGTGGTGAGTGGAAATACATAAGCAGCAGAAGCGCAATCATTTGTTGCTATTCGCATGGTGCAACAATTAAAATTAAAAAAAAGACTTGCAAAATCTTTCCAGAAAAAAGAAAGCGACGCGACATATCGCCCGTCGCTGGCGCAAACTTTGCGACGCGATTTTCTTCAGTTTCGGCGATGTCGTGGCAAATCGCCACTAGAGGTATGCCCGTCAAAAAACTGCTCGCGATGGCACGCGATCTGTCGTCCCTACAAACTGGCACGAATGCGGCGGAACCCACTACTTGGGCGCGGCGAATCAGGAACACATGTCCGTGGGTAACCGCGCAGGGAATCGCGTAAGGTATGCCCGATGCCTTAGGCCTAAAGCATACCTCTCGCGATTTTACGAAATGGCCACATCCTCGCGACTTGGCGATTTGCCAGATGTCTAGAGATTAAGCATGCGAGGCTCTCAGATGCATGGGTGCGTAGATTCCGTAAATTGTAACAAACACAGCAAGTCTGACACAAGCAAAGTGCATTTACGACCAGCTGTGAAGAGTCGTTGCAGTGCCAAATCGCGTTGCAACTAAAATCGCGTGAGGTATGCCTTAGGCCTTACGGCTCGCAGGGGTCGCTTCTATACACAAGGCCACCACAGCCACCACGGTTATATAATATTATGGTGGAACTCATTTCTGGCTTCTTGATGGTTCCGCCTCTAGCTTGATCGAGCGAAAATTAGCCAGTCCATTACCTCAAATCTTTGCAGGGAACGAACTTCATTTTACGACATGAGCTTCCCAACACCCATGCCTTGCCCGCGAAAGACGGTGACAGTTCTTTTTCAAAAGAAACCATCTGTTTTTGTAAGAAAGAGAAACAACAAATCTATTTCTTTGCAGCCTGCCCATTTCAAGCATTTGGCTACTTTTGAAAAAACGTCAACGTTGCAAATTTGTTCGGAACTTTATCGAGGAGAGCTTCAACTTGGTTACGAATACTCTACTCTTCCCACGTTTTGGTACCTTTTCGCGAAGTTACATGGGTGTGCGGCAGGCAAAAGTCGGAGTTGCCTGAAATGTAAGACGACACGTTAAAATATGGAAGGAAGATGGCAGCTCTCACGCGGCAGACACGGATACATCGATAATCGAATCTATTGCGATGGCAGACTGCACTTGGCAGATTTGGATGCAGCGATGGCAAGATCTATTGTGTTATTCTGCAACTGCAGCCGTCTACTCTGCAAATGTAACATAACATCTGAAGTGCTCGGAAAGTACATCACCGAGCTTGATCGCCAAAATTAGATTTTAATTTCGTGTTTCCGTAGATAATGTGTTATTGTCTTTGTATTGTTTCTGTATTGTTGTGGCTTAGGGCTCCTTATTAATTTTGTCCGTATAAATACCCTGGCCGTTTTGCCATGAGCGGAGCGAACGGCGGATATGCTTTTTCCACTTTTTATCTTCTTATTCTTCATTAGTCTCTCTCTCTAGTCTCCCTCTCGTAGTGTTATTATCTTGGTAGTATCTTGACACCCTTCCCAGTAGTAAAATTGTAGTTTATAGTTTTGAGTAGTAAAGTATTTAATTTATACGCGTTTTGTAAAATTCCGTTGAGTGGAGTCGGAGCCGGCCGGTTCAGCCGAGGCCCCTCTAGTATCGGACTCGCGTGATGCGGGACTGAGAAAAAGGGGGCGCGGCTGACAGAAACTCTGAGCAAAGTGGTTCGTTGATGTGCTAATTACGAATATGCGTTCATTTTGCATGATAAGGCGAGTATACCAACCCACGAAAATGGAAAATTTCAGATTTTGTTAACCTTGTGTAAGTGATTAGCTGGCATGCTGATAATGCAGATGATATCTCATTAGTGTCGTGCCTCATTGAGGGCTACAGTGGGTATACTGCGTGGGTCGAAATCGCAGATTTTGCTGGAACGTCTGGAATGGTTTCTCGGACGCTAAATATCTGGCATACCATTTGATGCAACCCAAAATCATAAACTTCACAAAATCTTAGCCCGGAAGTCAATCGACCCAATTATCGCGATAGCGATGTTCATTTCCCATGTTAAAACCTTTTTAAGGGGGTTATGAATCTTATATATAAAGCTGAATGTCTGTTTGTATGTATGTATGTATGTCTGTCTGTATGTATGTATGTATGTGTGTACGTATGTTCCGAATAGAAAATTCCATTTCTGAACCGATCCGGACCAAACTTGGCACACATACACTACGGGCCCCGGCGGGTGTCATAGGCTACTTTTCGTCATCGATCGATATCGATTTTATCGATTTTTATCTATCTTTTTGCTGAGTTCACCTACGGGGCTGGGAGTTGGCACAGGGGGGTAATCGAGCATGGGGATTCCGAATACAATATTGGTTTTCAGGATTATCGATTACTTTTATCGATTTTATCGATTTTTTTGCAAAGTTTGAGCTACGGGGCTGGGAGTTGGCACAGGGGGTAATCGAGCATGGGGATTCCGAATACAATATTGGTTTTCAGGATTATCGATTACTTTTATCGATTTTATCGATTTTTTTGCAAAGTTTGAGCTACGGGGCTGGGAGTTCGCACAGGGGGGTAATCGAGCATGGGGATTCCGAATACAATATTGGTTTTCGGGATTATCGATTACTTTTATCGATTTTATCGATTTTTTGCAAAGTTGGAGCTAGGGGGCTGGGAGTTGGCACAGGGGGGTATTCAAGCATGCTGATCATCCCCAAGGGGGGTGATCAGCATGCTCGATTACACCCCTGTGCCAAATTCCAGCCCCCTAGCTCAAATTCTCAAAAAATCGATAAAATCGATAAAAGTAATGGACGATCTTGAAAACTAATATTGTATTCGTAATCTGCATGCTCGATTACCCCCTGTGCAAACTCCCAGTCCCGCAGGTCAAACTTTACAAAAAATCGATAAAATCGATAAAAGTAATGGACGATCCTGAAAACTAATATTGTGTTCGTAATCAGCATGCTCGATTACCCCCCTGTGCAAAATCTCAGCCTCGCATGTCAAAATTTACAAAAAATCGAGAAAATCAATAAAAGTAGCCGATAATTCTGAAAACTAATATTGTATTCAGAATTCCCATGCTCACTTCCCCCCTGTGCCAACTCCTAGCCCTGTAGGTGAACTCTGCGAAAAAATCGATAAAAATCGGTAAAATCGACATCGATCGATAACGAAAAGTGGACTGTGACATCCGCCGGGGCCCGAAGTGTATGTGTGCCAAGTTTGGTCCGGATACGGCGGAGCCGGGTAAGCCAGCTAGTATATTATATGATCTCGAGATCTCAGCTATCAAGATCTCGTGAAGGTCTCAGTTCTTATAGTACAGGGCTAATATCACGAGATTTGCTGTAACCCCCGAGGGTATGGATATGCTGACCATGTTATTGCACTTAAAACCAATTTCTGGGAAATTTTTTTAGTTGCTATTTTCATTCATACTTTGGATGGGTCGGGATCTCAAATCTCAAAGTTTTTTCTGGAAGGTTCTTCAACAGTGAGACGGCTTTTTCGCACGGCAGTCTCTAGCAGCCCCTCTAACAACTTGCCTTAACACATCAATTACGCGTGCGGCAAATCCTCCTTCCCCCCTCTGCTTTGCTTACACTCTTTTTCAACTCGGAGTAGGCGAAACATTCAAGTGGAGCAGCGCGCCTGCACCGACACTGGCTCACCGAAACAGATTAGATTGAAGAGACCTAGACTGCAGGGCGGCGCGAATCGTTGCGAAGCGGACTTCCGCCAGTCCAATTTCCGCCTAAACTGAGTTGAAACTTACTATACAAGGGAATTACCTTCAATGGCCACGGCCTTCGAAATGAAATGCATATCGGCTAAAGCACTTTTGAACAGCGATACCGAATCTGCATTATTCTGCTAAACGCTCTGTAAGGAGTTATGGACACTTGAAAATCCTGTTTTTGGGCGCCCCTCAAGATTGAAGACGCTGCTATGTACATATATTGGTGTTGCAATGGTGTAGTGGCTAGCTGCAGTAAAGGCGAGAAGTAAATAGTTCAAAGGCTGAGAGCGAGCAGTTTTGCGTGTTTGTGAGTCAAATGCGCATTTGAACCGTCTGCGGGCACTTGCAAGCAATGTTTTTGGCATACTTGACATGAGAAGAGAGTAAGCACAGGCAAAAGAGAGTAGGCTCTGCCACAGCTGCGAATAAGAAATTCTCCACTGGGTTCGAAACATTGACCGCTCGCTCCCCCAGCACGCTAATCATTACATCACTGCAACAACTAACCTACATGGTGGCGTCCTCGAACTTTAGGGGCGTCCAAAAACGTAATTTTCAGGCGTCGATAGCTCCTTTCAGAAAAGAGTGGTTGAAAGTACTTCCATCTTTAAGCAAAGCCGCCGCAGAGTTGTCGCCGCGGCGGTGGTTTTGTGATAGAATTTGACGATGGTCGAAAGAAACGGTCTTACAGTGTAGATGGCGTTTTCTTATCAGCATGTCAGATATCAGATAAATTAGACCTAGAATGTATGGAAGTGTTTTGATTTTTATCCAAGCCTGCCTCTTTGCTACCTCACCTTGAGTATGCTAAGGAAGTGCTGGAAGTTTTAGAGGCTCGAAACAAATTGGCCCGTAGTAAACCCCCCATCAGGGCATCTCTCTTGACGCGGACCGGGAGTGATCTCAACGCGCCTCAGTCTGGCATCCGGCGAGCTATTAATCTGGATGCGGATCACTTCCTGGACATTATAATCAAGTGCATTCTTCAAAAAGTGACCACCTGAGCCGGTTTGGTCGAACGGGTAAGTGATTGGAATTACGCGCGCGCGGCCGGGGTTCGACTCCGTCTAGCGACGTAACTTTTGCTGCATCGCCGGGCAATCTTTGATAGCGGCCACTATCGCAATCGATCATGACCGCCATCGAGGATTTCGCCTAGCAATGCACGGATAATACAAGAACACATTTTGTGGCGAGAATTTCATAAAAAACGAAAAGGTTGCAGCGTGAATTTAATGGAATAAACAAATGAATTCTCATTTTGGACAGCTTCAAAAAAACAGTGAAGTTTACAAAAGAGAGAAGAATTTGTTTTTTTTTTGTTTTCCTCGCCAAAATCAGCTGTTCATCGATCCTCTCCTATTCGGGCGGGGTTGTGTAGTTTTGCGCCGATTTTGTCTGCATTTTTAGCCTGACTGATGTGTATCGTAAGTTACTCAGGAGCAACTTACGGGAGTCTTGTCTGCATCTTCTCTTTTACACAGTATTTGCATCACTCTAACATCAGTTCACGTGCAGGTGACTTGAACGTGAACTGATGTGGAAGAGTTGACTGCAGCAGGTGGACAAATGGTCAACTATCAGTTCACTTGCCATTCTTATAGCATGGGGGGGGGGTGGGCGGTCATCAGTTCACCTGACGTGCGGTGAACTGATGGGATAAGTTCAGTTCACCTGAACTGATCGAGCTTTACTATGGGCCATTGTGTTTGTTAACATGCTCGAAAAAGAACAAGGGGTATGATGAGGCGCTGCAAACAAAACTCGTGCTCCAGTTAGGTTATGTCAGCGTAAGAGCCTATGTACAGTCACTAAGCCAATCTTTGCAATTTTGCCATATTTATGCTCCAATAGGGCCTTAGAATTTGAGTCCGGGAGGGTGAAGGGCGCGTTTCTGTCTTAAATTTTGAAGATAAGCGGTATTAGGCACGCTCTTCGAACATTTTTTGGGATAATTCCCAAAATTTTTGCATGCCACTAAGCCCGAAATTTTGAAAGAAGATGGGATGGCGGCAGTACTTTCTCTAATGTTTACATTTTACACATTTGAATTTTGAAATCAGAGTATTCTATTATAATTATTCCCAAATACAACATCTCAGTTGCATTCTATAACTCATATTAGTGGCTTTTAGATCGCGGCCCATTCTTGTGCCACCCCCTACCCCTCCCTCTTCGGTACGCCACTGCCATGCTCGCTTATAAACAAACTAATACCTAGGACTTCAGTCAATCAATCTCTTTCAGTTTCTGATATCTTTCAAAGTCAGGCAAGTGATTGTCTGTAGATTTGGTGTGCGTCAGAACCAGCAAGCATAAGTGGGAAGGGAAAATGATGTTATGCAAACATGTAAACACTGCTCACACACTTCTTCAGCAAATAGTCTAATTAGCCCTAATCAACACTTAATATAGAAGACATTAACAAGAACAAGAAGGAAAACTCAGATCTAGTTTAGGACTCACAACAGAATGATACTTGGTCGAAGTGGCGTTTCTATGATAAATGTATGCTGTCTTGTAGAGCATGGAACGCTGATTTTAAACCTGCTTTCGGTAGCTGCGAGCTTTTGGGATGGGAGTTATAAGAGCTTGAAGCAAAAATTCAAGGTTTTGGTAAAGGTAAAAACGAGAGTTGAGGTCTTTCCGGCGTTTGAATAGAGTAGGTAACGTAGCTAGCTTGAATTTTTTAGAATGAAAATATTAACTGCACTTACTGAAGGACCCTCGCAGTAATCGTAATCTTCTCCAAGCTCACGACTACAGTTCTGTAAGATTTTATTGTAGCTGCGTCTCGAAATTTTTGTCAATAGTTCCTAATTTCCCTCCCAAAAGCGCTTTGCAGATACCAAGAACAGATTCGGAATTAGCGTTCCATGTCTATAGGATAGCATACATTCCCTATGGAAATGCCACTTCTACTAATACTTCCCTTGTCAGTGTAAAAGTGAATTCAGCGTATGTCGACAAAAAGCAAAGATTTACGAAAGTTTCGCGCCTTTGCGGAACTAGGTGCTTATTTTGGCAGTGCGCGTGCTCTAGTTATTTATTTCAAATGGCAGCCGCATTCCCCTGCTCTGAAAGCAATTTGCGCTCGAATCGCAGCCGTGGGAGAGCTAACGCTCCTGCTGTTGCGAAGTGAGCAATTCCCTTTTTCCCTTCTGTTATACCCTGAGAAGATGTTCAAAACAATTTGAATGCAATAAAGAGATCGTGAAATAGAAAAGAGATGAATGTCGGGTCAAAGACAGATTATGAGCAGTAGAAGTCAGGAGATGAGGAACAAGAGAGATAGTAGACTACCAAACAAGTATTTTCCATCCACGAGTTCTTGTCTTTGATTCACTTTTAAAATTGTCCATCTCCCTTCGTTGATCTCTTTATCGTTCTTTTCAAACATTTCAAACCAAGTTGTCTGTTTCATTCTCTGTCTCCGCTCTACTTCACTCCTCACTCTCGATTGACCGTAGGCCTCCAGTGCGCATGTGAAGCTTTATTCGCAGCGGAATTGTGAGCGTAGCAATGGCGAAAGCCTTCATCCGTGAGTAGCACTAGCTCTTATGTAACTGCGATTAAAAGCAGTGTCGATGCAAATCAGGAACTATGGGGATCTCAAATGGAAAGTAATTTTGGGGCTCTAACAAAGACACTGCCCGAGCGGCAGCGCGAATCATCCACTTATGGCTCGATATTCGCCTCCAAAGTGAACCTCAGGGTCGCATTTACGGACGACTTTCATCGTGCTTGCATGCTTTCGCGCAAGGACCCACACGAATGTGATGGGTCGCGGTGTGAAACTTGCGATTACTAGGCAAGTCGTCCGTTACTACGATTTGGAATGTTTGGAGGAATATCTCAACCGTGAGCACACCATGTGAGCTGCTGCTTGGGCAGTGCCTTAGTTAGGGCCCAAAATTACTTTCCATATCAGACCCCATATGTCTAGATTTGCTGCCTTCAATAGCGACGTAACGCGAATGGCCCTCGAGAACCTCAGGGAAACGCGGCTTAGTTTTGCTCTCTAACGTCAAGCAGCAGAACCAGCGCTTGAAAGTAGAGAGGATAAACTTTGGTTAAAGTACCAAAAAAACGACATGAATTACGTCTCAAACCGTATTTCAACTTAAATAGACAAACCAATTCAAATATAAAGAAGTCAATACTCAAGGTAATGCTTTGCCATCATAGTTCAGCCACGTTGGTTTGTGGATGGCTGTAGCAGCGGTAGGCTCTAGTCATCATCATCTGCACTTCCAAGCTGTGATGCACTTGCACAGAAGCACTGAGGTCATTGCACAGATAACGACGATTATAGAAGCATATCGATCTGATTCTTACATCGCAGGCACCGTAGATTTGACTCTTAGTCCGCACCAGGAGAAAGTGAGCTAGTAATGACAAAACTGTTTAGAGTAAAGAAATTTTTGGTTAAATTCTGTTGGCAACATTTAATACACACTTTTTTGGTGTGCATGAGATGTTACCGACAAGGTAAAAATGAATTCTAACAAGGGAGGTCCATTTAGTCAAAGTGGCTTTTTCCAAGTGAATCCTTATCGCTACAGCATCAAACGTTGATATTAGATCTGTTTTCAGTATCTGCCAGGCGCCTCTGAACGCCGAGTTACAATTTTTGGCGCAAGAAATGAACGCAGATCTAATTAAAATTAGCCGTTACGGTCTTTCCAGCGCTCAAGAAGCAGTGTTGAAGTAGAAGTATGAATGTGTTAGACCGAACTTATCTATTGAATGAATGTTTTGATAATCAACATCGGATCATCTGAGCAATTCTGGACAATTTTCAAGTTGCACATTCAATTTTTCCCTCAGAAAGGCCCATAACTCGGCGTCCAGAAGCGTTCAGCAGATAACGAAGACAGATTTGAAACCATCTTTCTGCTCTTTGAAGTGGTATAATAGTCACAAAAAGGCCTTCAATTGAATGGACCTCCATTGTAAGTAATTTTAACATTTGATCTAATTTCGCGAATACAAAGCGCACCTCTATCGTTTTTCAAAGCGAACAGCTCAGCCGCTTCGCTGTGCTTCGCGAACCATCTCTAGGTCTCACGTCTCCTACAAGGGAACGATACTCAATGTGCGTGGCCTTTTGAGACCGGGAATGATATCCACGAAAGTCCATTTGAAAATGGGCTTTTCGCGAATGAAACGCGAATAAAATGGGCTTAATTCCTGCGGTGCGATAAGATATCGCGTTCGCGAATCCATTCATTCCATACAAAAATGCTTAAGCAAACCTTTCTTCAACTTGCCTCAACCTGTTTACTCACTCTTGCAAACTCATTCCCACCAAGTGGTCGATATCTAGGCTGATCTAACTTTACTATATCAGTCACGTGGATATCCATTTTTTCCATTTCATTACACCTCATAGAATGCCATTTATTAACTATGACTATGCATCTAAATTAGTTTCAGTCCATCTAAAATCCAAGTAATATCTGGGCATTTGCTTTTCAATACTTCTATGAATCATTGAATCAAATTCGTATGTGGAGTTTCCAGCAGAAAGCAAACTTTGGCTAGACTTGCATTGCAATTTGTGAATCAAAATGCTTATCTCACAGAAAACCTTGTACTACACTAAAACACAAAGGCTTTTATGCTGGAAAAACTTTGGATCTGCAAAAAATTGATGGCTTCTCATGCTGTACTTTAGCAACCCCAAACTTTCATGCAAATATGGCGTTTGATATATGAAGCTGTTTTTCTTGCATCAACTGTGTGAGTTTGAGGGGTGGATACTAGAATGATGACAAAGCCACTGAATTCAATCTTGCGTTTAGAACTTATTTAGGCATACACTCTGATCCCAAGTCATATGTGCTTTTGATAATCAAAGTTGCTTAGGGGAAGTGCTACGAACAACTTTGCACTAGCCTCTAGACCACAGCAAACCGTCACTATTTGCTCTCCGACTATATTTCACTGGGCAACAAACTTCGCACGATCCATTATAACATCTTTGAAGCGATTAGGAAACAGAATTCAGATTCGGAATCAGCGTTCCAAGACGAGTGTAATGGTATACAACTCGTCTCAAAAGGCCACGGATACCGAATATCGTTTTCCTGTTAGTTAATGCTAGTTGTTGATCCTTGGATTCTCTAATACTCTTGCGTGTTCGAGCTGGTAAGTCCTAGAGGAGATTCTGCGCTTGTACTCGTAAAATCAAAATAGTAGTTCCGTACTATTTTAGGATATGGTCAAAAGGCGGTGGGGATGCGCCACCAATTCAACATTCAGAGGACATTCCGGGCTCAGCGTTCTTCTGTGTATGAACCATTGCCACCCTTGCAAGAAAAGAAAAAAAAAGAAGACTCAAAGCCCTCCTTCCCGCCCGCCGAGGTCGCTCCCACTTGGCTGAAGAAGCTTTAGCGCCTTCATCAGCAGACTTTACGTTTCAGAGTGCTTGTGATTCGCGATGTTTTACCACATATGATGTGCACATAGTGTTTTTTTTACTCTTCTCGCTCAAGCATCTACAAAAATCTTTTCATTTTCGAAATGTGGCGTACAACACCTTCAAATAGTCACCTTAGACGCGTTTTGGCAGATCACAGTCACTCCAGAAAATGATTCGAAAGTACATTGGTCTCTTGGCCTACTGATCCAAAAAGCAAAAAAAAAAAACATTCGGTGTTTATCCTCTGCCACAATACTGATGTTGTATCAAGACAGTTATGATACCGTAGGAAGTTTTTAGTTCTTTCTTGAACACCTTTATTTTTTCCTTTGTTTATATTTTTCTAGTTACTTCGAGTATGGTTAGGATTGCCAAGCTCTGTTGTCTCCATTAATAGTTCGTCATATGAATCCTTCCGACACACAAATTTGTGCAGCACAGTAATAGTGAAGTCAATTTAGGCCTTGTTTCTGGAGCAAAAAGTAGAAGTGAGACATGTTAGAAATGAGGTATGTGACTAAAAGCACGTCACTTGTAATAATTTAGAGCTGGCCAAGAGTTATGGTCATATGACTACTTAACAGGAAGGCTTCCCAAGTCAGCTCGGCCAACCCGGATGAGTCATATATCACCGTAACGGGCTCGAGACGCTGATTCCAAATCTGCCGTTTCCAGCTGCGGAGCGGTCCTGCACGAGAAGTTATGGGTGGTGTTTCCCTCCAGAGTTGTGGCACCCGTCAACTTGCCTCCCCTTGTTTATGAGCGCTATATAGGAGGCGCATGGTTACAATTAAGGGATTCGAACCCGTGACCCTCTGCCTATCGAGCAAGACACTTACCACTACACCAGACGACCACACGCCTCCTATATAGCACTCATAAACAAGGGGAGGCAAGTTAGAGGGTGCCTCAACTGTGGAGGGAAATACCACCCATAACTTCTCGTGCAGGACCGCTCCGCAGCTGGAAACGGCAGATTTGGAATCAGCGTCTCGAGCCCGTTACGGTGATATATGACTCATCCGGGTTGGCCGAGCTGACTTGGGAAGCCTTCCTTGTTAGTTGCTTAGTCCGTGCGGTCAACAAATCAACTATACATTTTATTAGTTAGTGAAGGAGCAAGTTCTGCAAATGCAGCTAAATGTGGTGGTGCATGTTGTGCTCTACATTCTTAGATTTAAAAATTCTAGTAAGGCTTTGAGTTCATTTGGTTACAGAGCAATTTATGATAGTATAGAAACTCCAGTTTTGATTTCCTTGAAAATGTCGGTCTTATTCTTTTACTTCTCACTTCGTCTTTGAAAAGAGATCTTTTTGAATTCTGTAAAATGTACTTTGTAGTGATTGTATCTTCTATTGCATTGTATGTTTCAGAGGTAATCTCTGAGAAAAACTAAACTCAAGCTCTAATTATTGGGTTCTTGCAAAGCTTCCCCTATGAAAGAAGATATTACGTTAAAAATCTGATTTACGTGAATTTTGAAAGCATGTCTAGAAAAAATTCGAATACCCTAAAATTAGATCTCTTTTCAAACGCTTCTGAGAATCTCTGACTTGGTCACGCATATACTGTCCACAAAAGAAATTCAATTACCCTAATTAAGTAGTAGGCTCAAGTGGCTCACCCATATATAAGGCGCACCTGCCGCGCGAACGTTAATGCGAAAGTTGCGCCCTAGGTTTTGACCTTGGGTAGAGCTGTACTTTAACGGTCTACTTATCTCTACTTTACTGGAAACTGCTAAATGGGCGCTACAGAGTCAGGATGTAAGTGCTTTCAATTTTAGGAAGAGTTTAGCGAAAATCTGACAATATATAGACATAAACGAACTCAGTGCCAGATAGCGGATGAGTTTAAAATGATAACAGTACGGGTGTTTTAGTGTTTAATTTTTGTTTAACGGGATATGAGGATAGAGCGACTAATTTTCCAAAAACGCATGATCACAAGCGTTCTAACAGAGAACGAATGCACAAAACTGTTACGAAAAGTTAGTGCCTTTGCCCTTGCAACGTCGCACTTCGCCCGCGTCGTCGCAAAACTGCTCGCGCGCAGCGCCCAAAAATGCGCCTTATACTCCGGAAAATAGGGTATACACTCGCTTTTTTTCCAAGGCTGAGAATTGAAAAATAGAAATTCGAAAAATGCGAAAATATTTCTCTGGATCTTCTGCTAGATTGTTATCTCTCAAAAACGAGTGCTTGCAGAAGGCTGAAAATCTATGGTTGTACTTTTGAAGGTTTGTAGTATAAAATTATCCATGTGGGAGCACCTCAGTATTGCATTTGCTGGACAATGCCAACTTTTATTTCTTAATTCTAACCGTGTATAAAACACAGTAACTGTACATTTGTATGTTTGATGAAGGCAGTATATGCGTGACCGAGTCGGAGGTTCGCAAAAGCGTTTTGGGCAGAGATCTAGATTTTGGGTATGAATCTTTTCCGTTTTGATTTCAATTTTATGTAGATCATCCTAGATATCTACGTGGGTCTTTTTCTGCGTTTGCTCGAATGCCATCTTGTCGAGCTTTCTTTCCTCTATCGAATGATGTACTTTCTACATGTTTATATCTACCCTGCCGTGATCGCGTAAGAAAAAACTTAAGGAACGGCTATTGATATTCAGACAATCCAAAACCATGATAGCAGTATAAAAGCGAGGGCTAATAAGAGAGGTTCATACACAAATGCATTACGGATACGTGGTGCACTCTTGACGCATTATTGCGTTTAAAGGGCAGTTTTGAAAAGCGGCATTGGCAGTGCTAGTGAAAAGTGGCATGTATACTACATGCTTGAATGAAAACATTGAAGCCTTATTGGCTTTTCATGTGTTTATCTGATTACGCATTAAGGCTTAGCATTTTCTTAGGTGCACCTACTTTTAGAGAGAAAACTTAAGCTTTTTCCAGTAGTAAGAATATTACACATGTACGTTCAGCCTTATAAGCATCGGAGAAATAATTTTAAAAAAGAATCACATTTTTGATTTAAACCTGACATCGATTTAATAAAAATGAGCTCAAATTCTAGTTTCAGACTCTAATGTCTTCGAAACTTGGAGTGGAGCACAAGCATAATCTATAAGGAAAGAATTTTGCATAGTGTACTGATCTTTATCCACAAAGCTGCGCATCGCCTTTGTTGAGAACCCTGTTCTCCGCGGAATGGTGTGAGGGAAATCGCATTAGTTTTTCATGGTTGCTTTCAAAACTTTCGTTTGTAGGTACCAGATAGGTAGAAGACATGTACATATTGTGAGCTATAGATCTCTTGAAAATTTTAAATAGCGCCAGGAAAATCGAGGATTGTCAATTTATCTTTGTAGAAGGAATGATTACCGCATCCTTGTCACTCCTTGTAATGAGAATTATAGAAGCCTTTCCTAATGCACGAACTTCCTATCGACGTATAATGCCTTTACTCTGATTAAATTTACAAGGCCGTCGTAAAAAAAGTTCGAAGGCTAAAATCTGACCTTCGATGTAAGTCAGGTTAATGTCGGGTTAGTTTCCACAATGGAAATACGAAATTTCTTCCTTAATGCCTATGAAGTTGATCATCTAGGGCGTCAAGGAAAGCCTGTGCAATTTCCCCAGCTCAAAAGCAGTGAATGAAAACCCCACATTGATCAGATACTAAGAACAGAATAAGCGTAGATGTTTAGCTTGGATAGAGGTAAGCGTTTAACCTGCAAAGGCACTGTTCGCAAGCCAAAGAAAGCTTTGAAGAAGAAAAATTAAACGTGGGTTTATAATTTCGTTAGAACCTTCGTCCAAATTTCTTCAGAATTGCTTTTTTTGAAAGTGCAACAAAACGAGACTGTTTCTGGAAGCTGCCAGTAAGCTGGTTGCGAACCACAAAAAAGTGGTTACGGTATTTTTTTTAGTGCTTCCATAGTTTCGGACACCACTCATGAGTTATAATTACGCTACCTTCCGTCCGCCATTATTGTACGCCATTTGCTCCCGCTGAGGCCAATACTTATTAATGAGATTCTTGATATACCAAAACTACTTATGAGATGATGCCTTCAATTGCATCTAGTTATCCACATTTTATTTGATGGAGAGTATACCCAGCTCCGCCTATAAAGCCGAACAGCTTTCTCCGCCTTCTACTCGCTATGCATTCGTTTTCGGCCTGAGCTTCTCCCAGAAATGAAGCTGATCGCACTGATTCTGGTTGTGCTGATGAACTTGACGGCGGTACGAACCATACGGTTAGGTAAGCTTAATAATAAATTGTGCCTTCTCAAACTTTCATCGTTTAAGAGACCTTATAGGTTTGTGAATGAGTAAGTTTGCACTAAACCGCAAAGAGAGATTTGGTAGAAATTTGGGGTTCAAGTGCTCTTCACAGCTATCACACCACAACCACTTTTATATCTCAAAATGCTTTCAGTATTACATAAATAGAAAGAAGGGTGTCAAATGCGTTTAGCAGCTCTTAGGCAAAATATAAAACTCAGCAGTTTCAAGTAATTTTGTTGTGATTCACAAAGCAATGCCATAGTCCTTGCTGGATTTCAATCTCATTTTTTTCTGATAAGATGGCAGCTGACCGAAATTGCCTAGACAGACCATTTTGACTAAACCTTCTCTCAACTGCGAGACATGCTGTATGCCAATAGCTACAGAAAGAAATTTTGAGAACCCAAGTGTTCAGAAAGGAACCAATATATCTTGGTCCAAAAGTTCATCCGCAACATTTTTAAATATTGCTATGTGTATGGATTTGCCTGTAATAAATTTTGAATGAAAAAACCTGTAGTTTTTAGTTGTAGCTTGAATGCACTTTACTAGCACAGTCGCAGGGTTCATATTCAAGAAAAAGATCATTCAAGTTTCGATAATTCTAAGCAAGTCCAATCTAAAAAATTACAAAAAACACGGAAAAATGAGCATATGTTCAATGATATCCTCTTTTTAGCGAAGCATAAGCAGAATTTGTGCTGATGAAGTGGCTTTGTGATTGTGACTTTGAAGCGTAATTTACGTATTTTACGGAAATCAGTGTGCCACTTTTTCCCCCAGTTACAATGAGGAAGTCATACTAAAACCTATATTTGTGACTTTTCGTTTTCCGCTGTGACGCTTCTAGGATTTTTTTGAGCTTGATTGAAAATTGTTGAATTTGAGTAATTCCTTTACTTGCTTCTAACTTTTTTACTCGTGATTCATTCAAATTTACTACTGTAAATCGCATCATTTCGCTTTCATACAAAAATACTTTAATAATTTTCGGTGACCTTGCACAAATGAGTTTTTCATTGGTTTCTAACTTCATTTACTCACACTAATTCAAGGCAGAAGTGTAGTATGTAGTGTTGTAAAGAAGATGTTTTTAACTTAACAAAAAAATTTCGAAGAATCCATCAAGACGCAAATTTATGGTTTTTGGAAAGATGCGAACGAACTTGATCAACCTAATATGCGATACCACAGCTCCGAGTTCTATAATTTGTAATCACTTCTTATGTGTTACTCAGTCTCAATCTGCAAATGAAAGACCCAAGCGAAGGTTTTCGCGCCTTTGGCTTACGGTTTGCGCACAAAAAAAATTCTGTGCAGAAAACTTCTTCATGTCATTGAAATTTATTAGATACGAGCTGACATCCCGGGTTCCACTCGTTCTGGAGCCAGTCCATCGTGCTTGATCGCTCATGTAGCGAAATTTACCATTATTTTGATTCCGACTCATCTTAGGTTCGCTTCCTACCGTTCTTACCATATCTTGATGACCAGCAGATTAAAATGAGCTCCTACGCTCATCCTTGATGACTATGGGAAATGTGCACAGGCACACAGACACACAGATTTTTTCCTTTATATATTAGGTTGTCCCGAAAGTTTTGTCCGTTTTTTCAACCTATCATAAAAACGCGTGGAACGAAGATAGGGAAACGCGCTAAGCACTATCCGACGCATCTTTTTCTTCTCTTTCTAACTGTCATGATTCCATGCCGATTAATATTTGTTCACTGAGATAAACGCCGAAATGTCGAACCCATGGTTTTTACTATGTCCAAGTTTGGCAGTTTTTCACAATCTTTATTTTTGACTTTCGGAAAAGCTTTGGCAACATTTAGATAGAGCAAACAAAGGGCAATATAATGCAATTTTTCGGCATCTATAGCCAGCCTTGAAAATTTTTTAGAATTATTTTTCTGATGCTATCAAATTCCACTTTTGGTGATGCCAAAAGCCAGAGATCATGAAACGGCGCACAACTAAGGCGTTATTCGATGCAGCTTTTCCTCCTCTTTTCAGTGAGTGTATTTTCTTTCCAATTTGCGGGGTCTTTGGCGATAAAATTTTCATAATTCTTGAATTTGACCCCACCCCGGCGTGTGCACGTAAAATGCAAAATCTTATATTTCGAAGCGGTAAACGCTCATTTGCTTCGTAAAAATAGTGAATAATCGTAATCGATTTTTGAAAGCTTCAAAATTCGATGATTTGTTAGTGTTCGAGGCGTTTCTGTATTTTAAAACTTCGCAAAGTTGAAGACTTTTGAAAAAATTATCTTTAAAAATATTGAAAAGCCAGCTAGATATGCCAAATAATTGCATTGCATTGCCTTTTGCTTACTCTATTTGAGGGCTATCAAAGGTCTTCCAAAAGTTGAAAATATAGATTGTGAAAAATTGTCAAACGTGGATATAGTAAAACCCATGGGTTCGAAATTTCGGCGTTTATCTCAGTGAACAAAAGATTAACCGGCATGGAAGCATGACAGTTAGAAAGAGGAAGAAAAGGAGCGTTGGGGAGTGCTTAGAGCGTTTCCCTATCTTTGTTCCACGTAATTTTATGATCGGTTGAAAAAACGGACAAAACTTTCGGGACAACCTAATATATAGAGACAAGGTAAAAGTCCGAACAGTGGCTGGATTATATCCACAAGTCAATATTATGTGTATTGAATGAAATGATTGTATATGGTAAATGTAGTGCGAAGCATCAGATACTTGCAGTCAAGAAATAACTGAAAATCTTCAACGACTTCCTTAGCGCATTGTGCAGATAGCAGAGAGATCGTTTCTTGCGTTTACTAGGCTTGATAATGTAGTTGAGAGCTTTTGATTATTTTGACAAGGACCTTTTTTTATGATTTTCTATGCTATGTGAGTATTGGGGCATAAAGGCTTTAGTGCATTCCTGTTTATGAAACAGATTGCGTAGTCCGGAATGAACGTTGCACCAGCGGAAATTAGCTTAGTTAACAGCATATCTCTTTCGCGGTTGGATTTATAAGGCCTTTTATATTCAGAACATCTTCAGATTACATCTGACGCACAAGCGGGATAAAAGATCAATTCAAATTAGAACTGCTTTTGTATAAGATGGAGGCGTTATATTTTGGCAGAGTAAGGGGAAAGACTTCCGCAATTTTTGGATTTATCAAACACAGAGTGAACGAATTCTTGAAGTGATAAGAGACCAAAAGTGAGGCGTCAGTCACATATTTGCACTTCTCAGCCTTTTGTCAACAATGTTAGAGCCACAAATTTTTGACGGTCCTCACTGCGTAAAGCAAGCTATAACATTGTTTCTACCATATAAATTGTGATCCAGTAATAGAAGGAATGGCTTTTGAGAGGCGTTCCATAGCTTTTTACAAATGCACGGATCTATAGTCTCAAAACTCTTATCTCAAAACTCTTATCTCAAAACTCTTTCCGGTCGTCGCGTGTTTTTGCAATTAGATGATCGTCACCTTTTTCATCTCTGACCAAAAACTGCTTAGGTGGCTGCTATAGCGGAATGACCCAACGAATAACCAAAATAATAGCGTAGGCATCATGCGGACGCTTTGATTGAAAATCAGCAACTAAACTATCATTGTGGGCTTTTCAAAGAGCTTCATATGTGGTTGCGGTGTGTTCCCTTTTACTGAAAGATTATGTTATACTTTAGGTCGATTGTTATCATCTGAACTAGTATCAATGACTTATCGACCTAGAGGCTAGTAGTAAAACTTCATCTAAGTTGTTTAGGATCAAATTTTTAAATGTGATTGATTTTAGAGAAAAAATTTTGATAATTGAAAATGAAAGCTCCCATTAACCGTATATTTTCGGACAGATGATCAAGTATGTAGTCATAAGATTGTTAACATTTCGCATCTGGTAGAATCTCCAGTTTCCAATTTTGTTTTTTTGAGCTATACAACATATCGAATATCCCTTTTCCGGGAAAGGCCTTCGCGGTGCAGAGTTTTTTTGTGGATAAAAGAGCACATCAGGTGGAATAATTTGACAGGCCCCTCCAGTTCAAATGTTGAGGACTCGTGGCTTGGACGATTGTGCCTTCCATGCCTTAGAAATCATAGAACTGCTGCCATTAGTGGTGCTTTATAGACAGTTCAATTGCTGCTTCTCAGTCATCTCTAGCACTAAATACTTCACTCCTGCTCTTGCGATTGACCTTTAACTTTCAGCAATCCTTCCGCCGCCGCTCTCACCGAATTCATGGAATTTGGGATTACCCAATAAACTGCGCTTCATTGATGAGGTTCCTAGACGAATTGCTCGAGAACCGAGGATGAACTACAACTACCCTGCCAGCTTTTGGTTTCGCGGGTAACATCGTTGCCAATAGATTGTGTATGTATAAAAGTTGATTAGCAAACACAATTTTGTATATTTACAACCGTGGTCAAAGACTGTACAGATTTTTCCGTAAAAGTCGCGAATTTCAAAAAAAGAGAAAATAATTTTATAATACAAAGTCACTGCTATGATTAGCACTTTCACCGGAATCGGATTCCATCCAAACAATTGTAAAATGAGGATTATCATCGGAAACAGGGCGTATCTGAATGGAACAATTGGCTTGAGATGAGTTGTATTCCAAAATAGTCCAAGCTTGACATTGAAAGTTCACAGGAAACTATGTACATATGTATCTAATAATATGCTCTATTCATCTAAACAACTGCAATGACTGAATACGTGAATTTCTGCGGTAGTCGAATTTCACTCTTTTCCTATAAGCCGCAGCATCAAATCGAAGCCATGACTGTTTTTTTCTTTGCCCACAATTCTTTTAGCCAACCATAATTTCCGGGTTCTAATTGTTATACAGATTTCCATCAAAAATTTGGGAGATAAAAGCGACGCATGTCAATCAAGCTGGCTATTCTACATTCTACGGAAAACAAAAATGTATTTTTTCAAGTTCCTAGGCCAAGGCAACAGTCAACAAGCGGTCTTGCAAAAAAAAGAACTTGAGCAAATTGTGGCTCTCAAGATTAGTTTTCTTCAGAGGGAAGACATGATATGCATACCGCTTCATATCTATGTCACAGACTCTTGGTGCTGCTTTGAACGACACCATAAATGGTCTTTGTTCTGACCAAATAATAATTTCTGCTCATTTCCGCTTCACGTCAGGAACAGGCTCATCACTGGTAAACAACACAGAATTGAACATTCTCAGTACGCATTATCCGCTGTTCAATTTTGTGCCAGAAAATGAAATGATTGCCCTTTGAATGAGCATGCCACTACAGGAAATTAGGATATGGGAAACTGAGTCTGTTAACGCTGAGGACATAGTGACTGGCTTACCCTAAATGTTACGCAGAATGATACCATGGTAGGCTCATATAGATAATCATGGCCTACAATAAGCCTGGTAAAACTTGTATCATTTTCCTGAGGTAAATCTGCACAAAAGACTCATTACATGCATACCACACTAAAAATAAACTTTTAGGGTTTTACCTTCATAAATGTATAGATACATCAAGCCTAACTAAAGCCACTTTTGACCAATAGATTATCGTACCATAGCAATTACCGTAGGACTCTTAACCCATTGACGACGACGCCTAATTCTGTATGACGGTGCTGTGGGACGACGCGATTTTGCACAACACTTTGGACGTGAGAAATTTATGATTGTTTACGAAAGGTAAGGTTGTTTTGTAAACAATTGCAATCATCTTCTTGGACCACGAAGTCTAGTGCAAATGGAAAAAAATACTGAACTGTGAAAAAAAGTACTAGTCCTGGAAAGGATATGATTTTGGAAGGGGTGTGAGCCACCGGTGGTCCACATCGTCGAATGGAATTTCAATAAGTGTTAAATTAAAACTCCACAGATGAAATTAAGGCATTCAATGGAATGTGTTGAAAGGAAGAGGAGCTGTATCGCATTTTCTGTAACGTGCCTTTTTCGGGTATGGTTGAGGTAGCAGATCAATATTGCATATTCTTGACTCTTGATACTCAGAGGGCTTTTGAGTAAACTTTACATGGCAAGTCTGTAATATCTGCCTGATCAAGGTCTCACCAAAGTTTCTTGGAAAAAATTATTCCGTTGAGACGAATTATAAACCCACAAGCAATTTGTTTACAACTTACTCATGTAACCTGGTGCCTGTTATTATTTTGATTTCGAATAAGGACGAAATCACAGAATTGATTGGAAGCTTTTGGATATCAACGATGAAAGCTGATTACCGCATATGCAATACTTCTAATGTTGCTGAGTTTTCTAGAGAGCACATTGCTGAGCTGTTTTTTCTCGGACGTAATGTCTGTTGATCCGAATTGCCGAAGAAAGCGTGTAACGAAGCGTTTGCTAAGGAGAGGCTTTGCCGTGAAGATCCAATAAGCTTCTGCATACTTGGAAGCACTGATTGTTACCACTGGAACCCTTGTTGAGGAGATCCGTACACAACCACTCAACAAAGACGCTAGCCGATTTTTGGAAAGAGGGTTTAAGAGTGCGAGAAAAAAAGATGTTTTGGGACAGAGATTTATGACTAATCACAACCAATGGCAATTAAGTTGACAGTGTGTCAGTACTGTAGAATTGTTATTACCAAACACACAGCAAGATTAAAGCAATGCCCTAGGGGTGTGTGCCCTTCTGAACCGCTCCGTCCTAGCGCTAATTACTCTGCCCGGGCAACGCTAATTACTTCGCCTTCCTTATAATCTAGCAGAGTTTTCAAATATTTCTGAGCATTCCAAAGCAAGTGAGGCACACGATAATGATAGTGAGGATGTTTGAATTATGAAGACAAAAAAAAGAAAAGTTTGCACATTTCTAAGGTCATTTCGTGATTTTTTCGCCCTTCCGTTTTCAAAACACCATGAAGTTTGCACGTGTGAGGTGAAGAATCTACCTAAGCCGCCCAAATAAAACATTCTCGAGTTTCATGGGAATCGAAATCCTGTTTGATTCCTTTTATCATGAGAATGCCTTTGAAGTTCAATTCAGACGTCTCTAACGACAGCATAGCCTCTCGCTCACCCAAGCGGCGGCAGCACCGACCAATCAGAGGCGCGCGGTAATTAGGCTGCTAACGTTAGCGGTTCAGAAGGGCCGTCTCCCATGCCCTAGAACAAAAAAAAATTAATATATTCAAGATATATATCAGTCCTCTTTCCGGAAAGATGAAAAACATTACAACCATTAGCGGCTCTTTAATTCGTTCTAGTTACGCTTATTAGTACTATTCAACCTCATACTGTACAAGTAGTAAAACTGGTATTCTTAAAGAAAAAACATTATATGCCGTCCTGCTTGTGTGGCAAGATCGAAAAGATAATACAGGGTGGTCCACATGAAGTGTGACACAGCGAGAAACTATTGTAACTTTGCATGAACTGAATAAAATCAAAAGCTTTTGTCCTCATCTGATAGAGGAGGGAATTCTGTACAAGAACGCTTAGTTAGTTTTTGAGATACGTGTCCGTGGTTGTTTTGAAATCGTTTTTTCCCCTCCAAACCTCAGAAATTTCTTCGATTTGCGCGCGATGGATTCTGCTCCAAAACTCTCATCAGTTAAAGGGCAGACTCTTTCCTTTCAGGCAGATAAAAAAGAGTGTTTGTAGGTTTAAGGATGAGCGAGCTGGTGGGCCAAATATCATTTTTTTTCACTATTCAAACGATGGATTTTACAAAACTGCAATTTCTTCTTTTCGCTGGATTGGTGTCTAGTCATGCTAAAAATCTGCAAAAGCGTCTATAGTATTTCCTTTCCATTAGGGTGCCACAGCCCTTCAAAGTTTGCTTTCGATGCTTTTTCCAGAATCTCAAGATTGCGAATTTGGCTGCCATGGCGACTGCCTTTGAAAAATTTTCAAGCTTGACCATGTCTTACTAAAAACCGAAGTCGGGAACAATCACAACGGGACAAAAGAATATGGAGAAGACGACTATCATCAAAACATGGAATGAAAGAAACTAAAAATGAATTTTTTGCAGCCAGTCAAATATCATGTGGCCACATATGAAAAAACACTGTTCGGCCTTTCCGCTCAAACATCCTTGAACCCACGAATTCTCTTCCTGGCCTTCTGTGAGCAAAACTTCCGCTCTTTCAGATCCATTTCATTGGATTTGCTAGAAGGAGATCCTGGGACGAGGATACGTCGAAAACCATTGCGCGCATTTTGAAATTTTCTCCGAGCGGAATAAATTCTTTCATCGAAGCCAAAGGTGGGTAGCCCAAAATTATCTACAATATCCTATACGGAAATTTCTCGTCTATTGAATGAAAACAAAAGCTTTCAACTTCATTGAGTTCTAGCAAAGTTACGAAAGCTTTTGTGCGTCACATTTCATTGGACCACCCTGTATAGTGTTTTTTTTGTCGAAATTCATTATCGATCTCAATGCTACTAACATTTTGAAAAAAAATACAGACTTACAACACAGAAGAAAATACAGACAAGGAAGCAAACAAGTATGAATACGGTGATTTTGAATGCAAAATTGGAGTTTATAATGGCGGCCGAAAACACAATGGCTTTGCTCTTCTAGGGTCTTACCTTAAGCCTTCTTGACATATTTACTTGGTGATTACGCTGGCAGCGTCATTATAAGAGCAAGTGGGACGCTGCGAATAAACTTCTTGACGTGAATGACTGAATTACGGAGCTTTACTTTCGTCAATCTCTGAAATACATAAATGTCACAAAGACTGCTCTGCGTAAGTTGCCACATTTTCAAATACTATCAGTATTGCTGACAAAATGGGTAAGATTTTTCACTCAAGCAGGTATAGAGAGGGGCAGTAGAACTTCTTTCTAAAATAACCTACATCAACAAAGGACTCAAAAGAAATTTCAAGGCTCCCTTCCGAAGCGCACAATTACTTCTAAAGTTTTTTTAACGTCAGTAAAATATTAATTTGCTTCCTTAACGCTAGTAAAATATAAGCTTGGAAATTAACACAAGTGTTACTACTTTTACCAGTATTTTCCTCCAATATGACACACTCAGATTTTGCCATTCTTACATAGGTTATTAAACAAGCTACAAGCGCAGCTACTACTGTCAAATTCTGACGTCACTATGAAGGTTACGGTAAGTATATGGTATAAGTGGAAAAATCATAAATTATAGCAGATTTGACTGAAATTGGTCTAGGGGATCATCCGACATGCTGACCACGAAAACGATCCTGAGATCGACGAATTCGGAGGTTTCGACTCCTTAGTCATTAAAGGCAGTGTCTCACCAAAGTTGAGGTCGCGCGGATCTTTACATATTCTATCATAGGGACCTCTAAATAGGCCATTGCAACAAGTCCCACTCAATTTGACCCCCTTCACGCTGAGAAAAATTCGCTCAAAGTGGTACGCGGAGAGCGAGTTGGTACGCGCGGACGACTCCTTCGGTCTCCTCCCTTACGCGTTTGAACATGTCCCTCCACTTGGCATCCACCTCCCCTCTGTTGCTGCCACTGTGGCTCAGGTTGAAGTTGGAAGGCACAACTCGTCCTTGCTGCTTCCGCGGGTCCTCCAGAAAACGGGGTTTTTGGAAACTTCGTGCGATTCTAAGCCCATACAGTGCTAGACAGGGTCCGACGCTTGCAAAATGCAAAAATCTCGGCAACTAAATTTTGTTGAGACACTGCTTTTAACGGCTGTCCCACCAGCCTTTACGTATAGCTCCTTCAACATTGTGAGAGTGACGGTTCTCAAATTGCCTTTAAACTCCACTCCTTTTTACACTGAGCCAATGAGTCAACCTCTAGCAATACAATAGTTTGTGAATTGAATCGCCCACTTTAGGCTCTGACGATGGCGGATTGGCCGAAACTTAGACGAATAAATGGTCTATGATAATCTTGATTTGGCTCAACAATGCAAACTAACGCTCAACTCAAACACAATTTCTGATCATTGTGCATGGTTGTTGCGAACTGATTCATTTTTGCTTCAATTCCATAAATCCTTTAACTTCACCACTGTTATAAAAACCTCAAAATTTTTTATGTCAAGCTTATCAAACAGTTTGTGTGCAAATATTCTTCAGTACTGCTGTGCCAGACAGGTTTGGTAGGTGTTCTTTATTCCAATCAAGGCCTAACGTTTCGACGCCTTTCGTCTTCCTCGGAGGCCTAAAAATGGCCCAAAGCGTCATCTGTGAAAAGAGGCCATTAAGCACCATCCTCATTCCTGCTAGTTCTCGATCTTCGCTCAACATCCCTACCGCAAAAATTGTCAGCGCCAGAAAATGAACATACCGTTGAGAACACCGCTATGTCAGTTTCCGCACCGAAAGTGATGGTCTTGGCGGAAGGACTAAACTATACTATAAATGCACATAGCATGTGATCTATAGATTGCATTTCGATAAGAATGGAAGGAAGTCGTTGGTGACTGACAAACATTCATTCTTATTGTTCATTGCTGGATTCTTTGAAGAGATCCAGAATGCTTCCAGCGCCTTCCTAGCCGAGGTTTCCTTCTCATAGGTTAGGATTTCGCACTTTATATCGAAATCGGCTCCACCATGCGCTTCGTTCCTATGCCTGCCCAGTGCGTCGTTGTGCGTCTTAACAAGGCTATAAAACACTGGACAGCTTGGAGACCTGAGTTTTAACCTGCTTATAAACCTGTCGTCGAGTCCCGCAGATTTAGCTATCGTGGTCCAAGCGTCATTCAACTTTCTATACTGTGAATGAAATTTTTTCGCAGAGACGACTCTATACGTGGTGGTATCCGCCAGATGAGCTGCTGTTATTCGTCGATCCAACTCTTGAGGCATTACTACGAATTCGCCGCCTTTATCGCTTACAGACAATCGCACCGAACCGTTAGATACGAGTTCACGTATCTCTTTGAAACCCTGCCACTGTCTAGGTGTCAGGTTATTCTGACGTTGATGTTTCGCTCTATTTAGAACTTCGAGAACACCAGAACATAAGAGACGGAACTTGATGTCTACCTCAGGGACGGGAGCAGGTTGTCTGTAGAACGACTGCGGGAAAGGAATTGAGGGTAGTAAGCTGTTGGCATCGCGAGCTGTTGCTGTTGGACCATCTTTGCATTTGCTGCGTTGTCTTAGAGTGTCTCTGAGCTTGTGCAGGCTTCCTACTATTTTGCGACAAGTCGCGGAGTTGACATTCTGCGCAGGAGAGAAGGAAGGGCCAAGGCTAAGAAGCTCGATGACATTGGAAGATAATGGAATATTCCCAATCACCGTGACCTTCGATGTAACTTCATTCTGATATGCATGTCCTTGAGAGCGGTGGTCGGTAATGTTATTTCTGTTACATGAACAATTTTTGCAGAGATCAGTCAAGAGTCGATCGTACTTTGCACGGAGTTTGATTTTGATCCTAGATCGAATCGAATCACAGATTAGCTTTGAACCATCCTCAATCCTCCTCCAACGTTCACAAGGCAAGAGACGTTTACAAGCTTGTTCTTTTGCATAACATTTCAACAAGGTAGAATACAACAGTCTCTGTTTTTCTTTGATGATAACATTCAAGATAGCTTGATAAATCTTCACTATCCTCGGATCATCTTCATCGAGAGCGCAAGTGTATCCTAGTCTCTTATCCTTGATAAAAGTGGGCAACACGTTCGTTCTCTTGCAACGTTGGAGGAATATCAAGGATTGGCGAAGAGCTATCGCTTTTTGTCGAAGCGACAGCGTTTCACGTGTCAAGCGGAAAATTGTCGGCGGTAAATCTTCTAATAGTTTAAAAGTTCCACTTTCCTTAAACCTCGGCATCGCTAATATTCTTCAGTACTGCTGTGCCAGACAGGTTTGGTAGGTGTTCTTTATTCCAATCAAGGCCTAACGTTTCGACGCCTTTCGTCTTCCTCAGAGGCCTGAAAATGGCTCAAAGCGTCATCTGTGAAAAGAGGCCATCAAGCACCATCCTCATTCCTGCTAGTTCTCGATCTTCGCTCAACATCCCTACCGCAAAAATTGTCAGCGCCAGAAAATGAACATACCGTTGAGAACACCGCTATGTCAGTTTCCGCACCGGAAGTGATGGTCTTGGCGGAAGGACTAAACTATACTATAAATGCACATAGAATGTGATCTATAGATTGCATATCGATAAGAATGGAAGGAAGTCGTTGGTGACTGACAAACATTCATTCTTATTGTTCATTGCTGGATTCTTTGAAGAGATCCACAATGCTTCCAGCGCCTTCCTAGCCGAGGTTTCCTTCTCATAGGTTAAGATTTCGCACTTTATATCGAAATCGGCTCCACCATGCGCTTCGTTCCTATGCCTGCCCAATGGTGATAACAGGGTTTTACGCCTTTTATCTGCCAGATGTTCGTTTATGCGAGTACTAAGTGATCTTCCAGTTTCGCCAATATAGAGAGCATTGCAGCTAAGGCATTTCAATTGATAAACCACTCCCGCTTGTGCACAGTCACCTATTCTACCGTATGGACAGACTACGCATCTTTCTGTTATACAGTATCGATCGTAAAGTCTGTTTCGAACCAACTGCTTTTTGATATTGTCGTTTGGGATGTTCACTAAGACAACATCGTCTTGCAGTTGTGCGCGTATGATGCACTTTCGAAAAGCCGCACTGATGTTATCGGAAATAAATGGCAGGCACAGTGGGAGCTTATTATCACGAACGTGGTCACCATTTGCGTGATGTTGGATACGCGGTAGACAGTGGTAACCATTGCTGCAAGCAATCTGAGAGGCTAAACTTCGTGACTCGCTTCGTTCTCTTTCTCCGGAGCACATCTGCATAGCTGTTTTGAACATATTCCCGATCACTGCTCGTTTCGTAGATGCAGGATGCGCAGATCTTACATTGATAAGGATGTTCTTTGAGCTTTCCTTGCGGTACCACTTCATGCTAACAATGCCATTGGACAATTTGACCTGTGCGTTGAGGTAGGGGAGCCATCCGTCGTGCAGTATCTCTCGTGTGAGCTTTATGTACTGCGACTGCTGGTTGAGAATTTCGAAACACTTGTCCATTTCGGACTGTGTGGACGTAAATATACAGCAATCATCGATGTAACGGCAGTACATCAGCGGCATGCGGGCTAGCACCGGTTCCTCGATTTTACTCATGAAGCAAATGGCGAGGACAGGGGCTAGCCTCTGACCCATAGCCAATCCGCGTATCTGGGAGTAGTACGTCCCAGACCATCTGAAGATGTTACATTTCAAGCATTCGCTCACTAGGGTCATCGTCCGCCTTTTGCCAAGCCCAAAAGTATTGATGGTAGTGGCATATTTATCCAACATCTCTGAGAGCGCTTGCAAGGCCTGGTTGTTCTGCACATTAGTGTAGAGCGAAGTCACATCGAATGACTCGACTACAGTGCTCGAATCAAACTTGGCGCTTCAAAGCTTTTCTATAAAATCACGCGAGCTGGATAAATGTGCTGGTACTTTGGGTAGCAGTTGGCTCACAATTTTGTTCAAGAACCACGAAATTCGATCGGTGGGACCGCCTACGCAACTAATAATCGGTCTAATTTTGTAAGTGTCCGCTGAATAGGAATAGTTTGTGTGCAGTTGTAGGATATATTACGATCTACATATTGTCAAAGTTTGCTTGTGTCTTATTTGAAGAGATTAATGTTATGAAAGGAGTTCCAATTCTTAGTTTTGTCCAACGTAAACTCAAATGTTCGCAAAATTGCTCATGGTCTGAATATAACCAACAAGTCTTTCGCATAAGTTCACAATTCTTGTAAACCGCTTTTGCAGTTTTCACTAGTTTTGCTTTATTCAAAAATGTTCAGTCCCTACGATTTTGAATGTTGTAACAGATCAGTCAGGCATAAGCACGTTTGCTTCTCATTTTTCAAAAGGATGATGGTGGCGGTGGCCATACAGGGTGTCCCAAAAAAGTGCCTACTGACTGATCGCTGATAACTCTATTGCTTCATGTCTTCGGCGCTTTGAGCTACCGTTCTGCAGATGCCTTTAACTTAGACTTACAGTATGAATCAAATACCGACCTTCCTTCTTACCGTATTATTACGGTAGGAATTTGCAGCATATAGCGCGCTGTAAGATAGATCGTAAAAAAAGATTTTCCAAAAAATGGAAAGATGTGTCACGAAGTTTTAATGCTTGCTATATTCAACAAACAACAATTTACGAATTTCCCGAGCTTTTCATATAGTGTAAATAATTTCTTGAGGAACAAAAACGGTTGTCACAATATATTCGGCATAACATATAAAGAAGCGCTCCAATGAAGTGCGAGTTACATATTTGAAGTGACTCTAATTTACTGATTCTCAGTGAATCTAATTCACTTATGTTGGAATTTTCAGCTCCTTTGGAAAATCCTTCTCAAAGTCCCTACCGTAATCCTACAGCAATGAAGATGAATCGGTAATTCGCTCCACACTATTAAAGTTGAAGCCAGCTCTACAATGGTACACAACAGGGCAAAAGATATAAAACAAGGAAGATATTAACTATCAAACAGTAGGCACACAATTTTTGGACACCCTATATATTGCGAGGTTTATCCATTTTATCCTTTTTTATGCGTAGCCGCAAAATAGCCAACACACAGCGGGTCCACTTGCCAATAACTTTTTCTTTGAACATTTCGGTAGTATTGAAAGGATGATCCGTCCCTTTCTATGGCTCACATTGCTGTTCGAGTGTGTTCTTCGCTTCAACGACCGGTTTCTTCCGGTTTTCCGGTCCACAAGCACGAGGCTCAAAGCGCAAAAACAAGACGAAAATCTTCCATCGAGCATCTCTGACTCACTCTCCCCATTCACTATCATACACTCTTTTAACGATTATATTTTCTAGTTTCTACTGTGTTCTTTATTTGATGTTAGTATTAGCAACTTGTCTATGTCTACAGTCACTCCTCAGCGTCGTCTTAATAGGATCAAGTAACTGAATTGGCATTTATAGGACTCAAGTAACTTAAATTTTTCTGTGTCTTAGCCGCCAGACCCGGCACTTTTCCCGTAAGAAAGATTTTGAAAATTAAATCCCTTGCCAGTGGAATGTATTTGCACATTTCGTAGCCAGTTCTGTGCATGAAGATTTCGACTTTCGAAATCTATCGCTTTCTGTATAAGAGCTATTAAGTTGGGTGTACGAACGACCTACACTTGCATAGAATATTCTCTTTGTAGAAAATTATGACTTTTCGTAAAAAATTTCGAATTTGTCCCGTCATACTTAATCCGTTTGTAGCAAATTTCTCGGTTTTCGAATTATACAGGATGCCCCAAAAACGTACACTCTGTTTGACTAATGATATATCTCTAGCTTAAATGCGAGCTACATCTTAAAGCCACAATGTGGAGCGACACATCAGTAACACTTTATTACTGTGGTAACGATAAAAGAGATAGGCAACAAAAATTTTAAAGATTTGAAAGTTTATGTACACGGAACTTATCTAGGTTTCACTACAGTCGAATCATTTCATATGACCATGTGTAAAATTGCACACACTGTCCACCTTTGATGTTCTCAGCATGGATTCGTGGAAGAAACCTTTCAAGGAAGTGTTTCGATTCTTGAGGTCTTCTTTCTTTTTTAGGTACTAATCACCTCAAAATAATGTAAGGAACCACAATCGGTCAGTCTCTTGCGTCTTTGCGGTTGCAAATTCGAAATGAGGATGCCAAAGATGGACGCTGTGTGAGATGCACACATGATAAGAAATGATTCGACTGTACATAGCTTTTGAATGTACTAAACCAAGTGTAGTGATCACAATTCTAAGAAGATCAAGTTGTTATGGTATGTCTGGCATGACTTATGATAGGAGCATTAAAGGAATTTGGAGTACTATGGCAAATAAACGGTATTCATAATTAGCAACTCAGAACAGCCTAGGTAAATGTTTGGTTTTCTTTCCTGGACAAAATTTGGCTCTTGTTGCTAAAACCCATTTTTAATCATTTCTAAACCTATTTATTCTTAGTAATTCTACAGCAATGGGGCGATTGGTACCTCTCTTTCATGTTTTCTTTCATTGATGTTCAGACTTCTACCAATGGGATCACCAGCATGTTGCATAACGCACCAGAATTCGAAATTTTAATGTTTTCCTTTTTGGCCAAAACCCAGGCGTGGATGAACAACTTTTGAAAATAGCTAGTATGAAATGAGTATTATCTACCTTTTGCATGCTTAAGTAAATTTTTCGGAATTATTTGCGCTGAGAAAACGCCCCAAAATAGACACTCGCTGCTGGCATTCCATGGGTCAAAAATTTCTCTTTATTGAGGCAATCGCCAAATTTTCGCTCGTCTCTGTAAGCCGGACATTAGGATATCTTTCTTACATTTCTTGCATATAAACTTAGCTTTTGAGTGGATGAAGGATATCAAATTTTCGTAGTTTGAGACCTTCCAGTCTACCACAAATAGGCTCAAAGTGAACAATTTTGGATTTCTTTTCGCGGAACTCCTTCTTTAACCCTTTCATATATAACCATACACTACTGGTTTGCAGCCACAAAATGAGCGGGCTACCGCTCATTTTGTGGCTGCAACGCTTGAAAAGAGTGTAATCTCTTAAGTGACGTTCTCAAAAGGGTAAACTTTCGGTTTTTTGGCGTATGCTTTTCTTCCGGTTGCGATATCAGTATGACCAGGACCCTTGAGAAATAACGAAAGGTCTGCTGCTTCTGATGTTCTTGAAACATTCAAAAATAGGTAGAGTGGACAAGGCTATTGCTCTTTAATTTGCACCATGTTATTTTTGTCTTTCTTTTTGAGTTTGAAGGCAAGCTGATGTTTGTTCTTGGAAAATACGCTTCTACTACGTAACACCGACCTCGGGGAAGTATGATACTGACCGATAAAACTTGATTATATTATTTTCACACGTAATTTCTAACTGTCACTTTGAGTAAATTCCGTCAATCCCAAGAGTAACTTCCATCAGTCCTAATTTCGGTCCTTTGAGGTCAAAAGCATAATTTTTCTTAGCAATCGTTCGTTCAAATCTCTGTACCTGTGAGCCGTTCCACAAACAGTAGGAACGCACTATGCACCCAAGGTTCATTCACGGAACGGTACGCGCTATTCTGCAAAACTCTTTTGAGCACTACGGCAGTGCTTCATAACGCGAACTTGCGTGCTTGCACAGAACTGTGTGTACCTGGCAGAGGATTAGAGTCGTGACGGGTCCCACGCAAAAGTGTTGACATCCCCGTACAATTCAAAAAAGACCGGAGCAACGAGTTGTCGTCGAAGAAAAAACGGATTGTGCCTGCTCAAGCTGCACTTCCCTCTTTGCTTGTGCCGGCGCATGTTAGGTGCGAAAATTTTGTCAAACATTTTGTGGAAAATAAGAAATCTGCACTTTCACCTTTTGAAAAGAAGCAGCCGCGAGCGTACCTTATGTGTGCTCTTCCATTCATTACTTTTGAACACTGCTAAAGGCTTTTACTAAAAAATCAAGATCGAGATCCTTGGCTAAATGTGAGCAATGCGGCTAAGTTTTCCTTCTCCACTTCGTTTTACTGTGCGCTCGTAGTCTTTATTTGTTGCATTTATTCAAAAAAAATGACTTTAGCGGTTCTGATTAAAAGTTATAGTAAACTCTGGCTTACAAATATGAAAATTTGAGAATGACCAGATGGCATGTAAGACAGAGCATAGTGCTATTGGTGTGCTTGTTCGCATCCTTTAACACGTTTCGGACCGCGAAATCGCGCGCGGCGAAAAAGAGTGTACTTTCAACCGTTAGCCAACAAAGGGGCCTTATTTCAGAACTGTGTGCTGCATTTGTAATCAGCATATCAGATAAGCTCCATAACCAAAATTCTGAGTGAATTCGAAGTGTTTGAATTTTGTCGTCTGAGAAGGACTTCTGTGCTTTCTTGAAAGATAGGAACAAAAACTCAGTTTCTAATAGTATCCAAAAGTATCTATGTTGTACATGCTACACATCATTATTGAAACTCCGGTTTTCCTCTTTGATATCGAAGCAAAGAGAAGTTGCGACGTCGCACGCGTCGTTCGCGTTGCCGCACTCCGTTGCAACTGTTGTTCGATTTGTCCTCGTATCTTCTAAACAAAAACCGTCGGCACAGCTCTACAGACCCATTTGAAAAGGAGGAGCTTAGGCCTTTGATTTGATAACTTTGGACAAAAAGAAAACCTCCTGCAAAGATTGAAAAGATCCTTGAAAGGAGCGTGCTGCACCATGTGCAGCACCGGTCCGAAACGTGTTAAGTTAACGCTGACTTTGTGAATCATGTGAGTCATTCACAAAATGTGGCAAACATGTGGTAACACACTATTCAACATCGCATGCAGGGTTCGGAAGATGTTTGATCATTAATAATTGTTCTGACAATGAGATTCGAAGCTTACAAAAGAATAGTCAGAAGTCGAAGTGGTCATCCAAGCAAGCTCCCTACCATTCGACGCAGCACGATGACTTCAAATCCGTATTCCATATCTGCTTAGCGCCTTTGTGAATGAAATTATGAGCAGTTCTACTGCGAAAAAATCTTACATAAAAATTGCGTTGAGCACATTGTTGCACTTTCAGCTCACCTTTAGGTTTTGAGAATATAAAGTAACTAGTTACATGTATGGGCCCAGCATTTAGCCGAACATGCCTCTGTAATGCCAAATTTGAGCTTTGCATGCACGATTTCACCAAAATAACAGCCTTTAACGGCTCATAACTTCCCCTTCAAAGGCGCTAACAAGGGAATCAGAAGTCGAAGTGGCCAATCCATACAAGCTGCATATCATTCGATGCACCATAAAATGCTGATTTCAAATCTAACTTCCATATCTGCAGAGCGCCTTTGTAGGCGAAGTTATGAGCAGCTTTACTGCGAAAAAGCCGTGTACAAAAATTGCGAAATTCACATTATTGCTCTTTCAACTCACCTCTAGGGACGGGTCATATGAAGTGACCTAGTTGCGTGTTTTGGTCAACACTGAGCAGAGAATGGCTTTGTACGGCCAAGTTTGCACCTTACACGCATTATTTCTTAGCAAAATAGTGGCCTTCAATTTCTTATAATTTCGTCCACAAAGGCGCTCTGCAGATAGGGAAGACAGATTTAAAGTCAGCGTTTTATGCTGCATCTAATGGTATGCAGCTTGTAAGGATTGGCCGCTTCGACTTCTGACCATTGCCTTGTAAGCAGATTTGGAATACAGATTCGAAGTCAGCGTTTTATGTTTCATCAAAGGGTATGCAATTTGTTTGGATTGGCCACTTCGATTTCTGATCATTCCCTTGTTAGAGCGAATCGACAGGTCTTCATAGCTCTAATTTTCAGCTGGAAACTTCTAGTACATATTTCATCCTTATCTCATTTTTGCGGCCCAGACAAAAGTTAAAAACATTATGAACAAAATCAAGCACTCGAATCTGAATATAGAATTTGCACGAGTAAGGCTTTGGAAAGTTACCGAAGAAACCTTGACGTATCGGGAAGACAGCTGACGTTTGCACCTCCCAGTGAGATAATGTAAAGCACAAATTTCAAGGTTGAACGACTTTAATTGACTTTTTGAAACTCTCTAACATTTTTGGAGTTTTTGTGATGAAAAATGAACTTAGAAAGACACTTTTGATAATTTCAGCGCATTCCTACAATGGTGAGGGAAGATTCTTATTTGTTCAACTGTAATAAATGCGACTCACAATTTGGGGCAGCCATCGCCTACAGCGCCCTAACATTCAACAGAATAAGGAGGTTAGAGAGAAGCATCAGTATCATGGAATCAAAGGCAGCACCGTTAGATTCAAAGTTACTTTAAGCAGCGATTTTTCTAAACAAATCCGTTCCTCATTGAGCAAAGATCTTTGAACTTGAAAATTCTTTGAGGAATATTCTTCTTTTTTATATTGCGCAGCGCTTGATATTCATAGGATGGCCGAATAGACAGCTTTATGAGCAAATAGAGACATCCACTATTATTCGCGTATGGATGTATTCATGATCTCGATCATAACTTCCAAGCAAAGTAGCTACTAGGGTGATTTGACGGCTGATTTACTGTGATGATATTTCAGCATTAGCTCTATAGGAATTGGAAATCCTGCATTTCCTCCGATTTTGTGCACGCGAATACCAACTGATGTTTGTTCTTTGTTTCTATGACCAAATCGAAAATTAACTCACGTTTTGTGCATCCTACAGTCAAAAACTCTCAAGTCATGTCTGTAAATCTACTTTGTGAGCTTTAAGATGGAGTTTGAATTTGGGCAATAACGAATTAAATTTTCCACCTGCTTATTTGTTGTGATTTCACGATTAAGCGATTAAACGGCTTCTAAAACGAAAGAAGACAAATGATGAAAAGTTCTTACAATATCTTTGGAACAATAATGTCATGGACTGTTTACAAAAAAATGCAAGAATACTACTTTAGTCAAGCTAGTGAACCAGTAATCCCAAAGGTGCTAGTTGCAGGCGCGCTCGTTTCGGGAACCACTCGGTCTGGCGCTATCTGATGATTTTTTAATGCACCTTACGATTCTTTATATATTAGATTAAATGCTACTGAAGATGAGTCTCAGAATGGTCAGTAAAGAGACTGATTACCCCGTTCGGCATTCGGCCTTCTCTGATCGGAGCTCGCCAGACAGCTCTAACCTCAGAGCACTTGTCAGCTCAGCTGCAACGAGCTGTTGGTGGGGGTGGAGTGCGCGAAGGCCGATTGTACGAAGAGCGATCAGAACAAACACAACTCGAAAACAACCAATGCTGCTCTACGCTTCCTTTAGTGGACACAAGAAGAGCCAACCATTTAGATTTTGTGACTGTAAATTGTACTATTTGTATGCGTATTTGACGGTGACTTTGTAGACGCTGAAAAAGAGCAGTAGAGCCGCGGCTTTTAGGGAACTTGCGAAGTGTTTGCTTTCAGACATATCTGACATGCGGAAGTCGACGTTTTTATCGCACGCTCCACGTAAGTAAACCCGAGTCGTACCGAGAGCAACTCGCCATTCATCTCGCGAATATCCCGCATACCGGCTCCCTAACTTCTCGCTGCGGCTATGTTTCACTTCCCATCCCATCTATTTTGGCTCTCATATAGTTCTTATATATGCTCTGAGCATCCTCTGCATCAGCTAGCTCACCAGAAACCTCAAACGAGTTCTTGTTTTCGATAGGCTTAAACCACTTGCTATCCGCTTACACCTACCGTTTACCCTCTCGTCACGTAGTGCATTCAAGCACTGGAACAGCAATGAGCTTACTCGCGAATGCTCAACTCGCTCCCAGCTCCGATTCCAATCTTTTGTGGGTGGTGCCCTCATTGAATAAGAAGCAGCAGAGAGCAAAGTAGCTGGAGAGGCACTTTTCACTCCTGTGCAGTTTGTCGTTTTGAGATTTTATTTTACTGGAGTGATTTACTCAACATTCCATCTATTAGTTCTATTAGTTTGTGAATCTTGCATCTCAATTTCTCTGGAGGATTTGTAGAAATTGTCCTATCTCACTGCACTGAATAGATAGGAACTGGTGCACGAGTTTTGTACTGAAAAAAATAAAAAATTTTCGGGTTATTCTATTCACTTTTTGTAAAACATAACAAATGATGTGAGCCATTATACATCTCAAAATTTTATTTGATTCAAAAGAATGTGTTGAAAATTCAAAATATAATAAAAAAATGAAAAAAATGGAAATATAGATATTCTTAGTAGAAGAAGCAGTTTCAGAACCCAAAACAAAACTACAATCAAGTCTTAGTAGATGTGTCAGCAATTTCAGCAAGCAAAAGACAAGAATCATTTTTTGACTATTTTTTGATCTTTGTATCGTTTAGGTAAACCAAAAAGAGTTTCTATAAAATATGAAAAGCGCAATCTTTCTACAATGTTTTTGATTCAGACGATCATACCAGCTAGGTGATAACAGTAATTTTCTAGAATTTCTGTGCAAGTCTCATGCGATAGCATAATTGTAATGTGCGCACTATGACAAACAATATAATGAAATCTTTCACACATTTCCGAATAAAGAATAGAGGCAAGTCATCGGAACGAATTTTTCTTGTTCAGACAAAAATAAAATAATCATAAAAACGGATTTTAGACTTCGATCGCTAAATTTGAGTGCCCAACGTCAGCGACCTATGCGCAATGCCAGTAGAGTTTCTGCTTCAAAAACTGCCAAAAAGCACATAATTTATTCTCTTCAAATCTATAAAATCAAGTAAGTGGCGAAGGTTGAAAATTTAGATAATGAAGGTGCAGGACTATGAACCAGTTGTATACGCCAAATTTTTGGTATTTGCATTTCTGACAAAAAGATTTTTCACCATTGGTAGGCTTTGTATGAGCGAAATCGGTTAAATTCACGATTCATTAACATTTGAAATCCCATAACGGGATATCGTTTACCGCGCCCCCCCCCCCTCCCCCGAGAAAATGGGTTGGAAATTTTTCAGAATTACTTATGTGGGTTATAAAAATGCGCAAGTGACTTGTTTATCCTTGCAAACAATTAAAACAATTTTGAAAAATTTTTAAAATTTCAAATTAGCCTTGTACAAAAAATTTTTTTTCAATGAAGGTGCGTGGCGTCAGCGACGCCCCCTTTTTCCATATTATAGGGGTTGGGAACCCGCAAAATTTTGAGAAGCACCCCAACACTTTTTCGGAGTGCGGAAATTCTGGGACAGTCACTGCCCTCTACTCTAGGGTCCCCTGATCAGTCAGAAAATTTCTAACATCGGCAATCCCGCTTATCGCCAGGCAGAGCGATCCAAATGTTCAGTCACATTATTATTGATTTCTCAATGTAAAGCACGAGAAAAGACGTTTTTTTTACTCACTCGACATCAAAGAACATTTCGTAAAGGCTTTTGGAAACTCCTCAAAGGGACTTCTTTTCCAAAATTCCGGATGTAAGCTGTTTCAAGCCTCTGGTCATGCTTAATCACCGGAGTGATTATGTTCGCATCCACTTCTTTACCTCCAATGATACGTTCGACGAGGCTTGCTCACTTCAAGTAGCTAGCGTTCCTACAAAACTCGCTTGTTGACAAAGTACGTATCAATTTTTCATTCAACAATAAAGTAGAATTTGAGAGGAGTAAACGTTTTTGAAGTATAATTTACTCTAAGAGCGTTCCAACAATCGTTTGTTGACAAACGCATTTCACTCTTAGTGCAAATTATAGTGAAAAGACGTTACCTCATCTCAAATTCTACTTTATTAATGAAAATTTGTGGATTATATTTGCATCAACGCCTTAAGTTTGCTTTGTTTTCCTCCGGCTATATTAAATTTGTAAGATATTGCCAAAATGATAGGTTTCTCAAATTTCTTGTATTCATCATTTTTTAAAATCACTCCAAATGGACCCTCTGCTCAGTTTGAGTATGTGCAACATTTATTTACTCTCGTTGCTTGCTGTATGTGATACGTCTTTGTTTGTTATACAAGTGGAGAGCAAGAAATAAGTTTCTGCATTCTACCGGCTAGAGCAAATAGGTACACTTATAAGAACTAGTGGGAAAGAATACTGGAATCGAAACTTGAATTCGATTACTCTCACCTCGTCTCAAATTTAACCCTCTTATCATTTAGAGTGGCGGGTAGTGGGTAGGTCTGGGCTCTGCATGCGGGCTCTGTAATCATTTTAAGACAATAAGCGATCGAACCTCGTTTGCCAATCCAATCAAGAAAATCTGAGAAAGTTGTGAGAATGGCCAGAGACTGCTTTCTTGGTGAGATACTTTCCAAAATTCGCCCTGCGAAATGTTAGTGGTTTCGTTTTTCGTCTAAAGAAGTGCCTTTCCTCGTTCTTGCATCTGTCCTTAACCGCGGTCTGTTCCTCTCGTAATTGCTTCCACTCTTTACGGTTTACGAGTTGTCGTTCACTGACTCTATCTGACCAGCAGCTTTGTCTTTCTCGTGGTCTCTTCCTGAAAATCTCCACTGACATTGCTAATCTCGTGATGATTCTCTCGACTTCTCACGTGCCCGTACCCCGGAATGTCGCCTGAGGGGCAGCCAACATAAACGATAGCTTGTGCAGCCATATGCGTTGTGTAGGTCAAATCTTTTCCGAATCTTGAATCTACGCTATGATATATCCGAGAATTTGGAAAAAAAGCAGGAAGTTCGGTATGCCTTGATTTTTACTGTTCGACACCATTTCCGATCCAGTGAAGAGCCTATCGCTTCAAAAAATAAGACTTTATGCGCGACATATTGACAACCGCCGGAGTGCAATACGCTTATTTTTAGCGGCGGCGTGGCGTTATGGAGCAAAGCTACGCCGCATTCGCCTGCGGTATATCCTGAGGACCCTTTGCGTTGCGTCGCTCCTAATTGCAGTTGCACAGGAGCTAGCGTTACCCAGCGGATTGAGCCATTCTCCTTATTCTTCATAGATAAAAACATCAGAATGTGGATGATAAACGCATTTCAAGACTTCTTCCTCATACAGAATATGAGGAAGAAGTGTCTGCAAAGCAAGACAAGAAAAAGTAAAAGATAAGGAAGTTATCTTCTCTTGGAAAGTCATTGACGGAAAATCTCTATTCTTTTTCTCTGTTAATACTCGTGTTTCACTTCTCTTGAACTCTTTTAACCCAAATCCAGCATTGAATCATCCCATATTCAGCCTTTGATTTATCCCTAAGATTCATCTATTTATTTGAACATATCAGGCTGTAGTAATAGGGAACGGCTTGATCCGCTATCAGGGGCAGCGCTACTCCTGCGGCTGCAATTAAAGGGGACGCAACGCAAATGCCCCTCAGGATATACCGCAGGGGAATGCGGCGTAGCTTTGCTCCATAACGCCTGCCCCCCATTTTTAGCTACCGTTTATCTTGCCCTACACCCGTGTGTGACTATCGGGTCTATTTTCATCGTGGCTCGTATCGTATCATTTGTGACATGGTCGAGCTGGTCGCGCCATTCATCCATCGAAGCATACGTGTTTCCATAACGCCAAGCTTGCGCTCGTCATTACTTGTGCTTGGCCAACACTCATTCCATAAAAACGCGGTTGGACAGACTATAGTGGATACACCAGTGATTACACCTTCAGCCGCATTCGTTTGTCGCACAGAACTCCCGTGGTTTCCCCACAAGCTGCATTTATTCGACCGTTTATCTCGCCGTGAAGCGAACCATCTGCCGGGATACAATTTTGCCAGTATTGGAATGACGAGGTCTCCTTGATTGGTGTTTGAGACCTGGATCGTCCCTGGCATTTGAAGCCCCAGCTCCATGTACTCCATCTTTGTAGTGTTAATCTTGGATCATGGGCTCGAGTTGTGTTTCCCACATCGCGCATCCTCCAGATCCTTCCCGCTTCTCGCTCTCAGGACCACGTTATCACGTACATGACGGTCCATGGAAGCGGGTGTATTTTTTTTTGCTATCTTGTCCACGATTGCGATAAGGAGAAGCGGTAACATTACACAACATTGATGCACGCCACAATCTGAAAGTCGTTTGAAGATCTTGATGCTGTTCATACGTAAAGGCCTGTATGACGAAGGCGCACATGCACTATTAGTTAAGCGGCTAGTCCGCACTTCTTCCAGAACTCGCTAAGGATGTTGTCTGGAGCTGCAACCTTTCCGTTCTTCGTCTTTATTGAGCTGATACGGACTTCATCTTAAGTGTAAGTGATACCGGTCCATTCACGGGATCGCCTGCTAAGGTGAATGCGTAATCGTAGCTAGGGACGTAAATTACGCTCTCCATCTTTCATTGATCTTCTGTGGCTTCTTCAAAGCGCTTCCATAGACAGCCTTGATATTGTAGAAGTGTTCAACGTCCTTTATGGCGTTTGCCTTTCATATAGCAATCTGATATATTTCTCGTACGTCTTCGCAAGTGTGCAGCTTCCTTGTGCGCTCGAGTAGATGTGCTTCTTTCGCTTTTCTGATATGCGTCTTGTCTTCACGTTCGCTTTTAGATACTTGAGTGAGTATCTGTTCGTGTCTTCTGTCATGTTCTATACGCGGTCTTCTTGTTCTTTACTACAATCTGCACGCCTTCATTCCACCACCATGTTTCTTTCTCGAGCTTCTGTTTCAAGAGGTGCTCATAAGAGGTTGGATCATTCGATAAGTACTAACTTCATATAACTGCAGTACGACCCAACCATAAAGTTTTCTGACGAAAAACATTTGATTTGATAAAACTTCGCACTCCCTTACCTAAAGCGGGATATGCAATGACCTTATCAAGACGTAAGCATGAAGAAGAAGTGGAAAACACTATCCGTGCCGCTTGTTTCAAGCTACAGTTTGCCTCACCTATTTTTTGTGATTATTAAATTATTAAAAGTCCAAGTCGCATTAAAAGTCAGTTACACTCCTAGGGCATGAATCATTATGGCATTGAAAATATGTCTATTATTATGCCAAGATTTGACGAAGCGAACTACGAGTTACAGTAAGTTTCAACCCGCTTGTTAATGATCATGCTTCGAACGGTCTCACTAAGCGATGGGGAGGAGGGAGGATGCACAATCAAGAAGCCGAATCGGTGGTCTATAACTTTTGAGCAACCAAAGCTCCTTATCCGCAGGAAGTCTAGTTGATACTAGAGTAATGTGGGAGAGTTAGAGCACTGACCCAGCAGCCTAGTGACGCACGGGTCGTTAATGGCACGCCCACAGTGTGGTTTTCTGACTCTAAGCAGAATGCATTTAGCACTTATAGAGAAGACCCAGGCCTTTATTCTTAGCAAGAAGCTACAAGCATTGATGACTTCAAAAAAGTAATTGTCAGATTCACATGCAACTGTTCCATCGACGCAAAATTGCGACAAACCCCATCCCCAAAATTCTTGATCGTATCACGGGGAAAAGAAACAAGCACAGCAAGCAGCCTCGTTAACGGCAGAATGTCGGCATTTCCGGTTCGAAGCAGGCAGGCTAACGGAGACGCGGAGCTTCGTAAGCATTGCGTAACGGCAAGAAGTGACCGGTTCGCGCCGCGCCCACGGGCTGGAGCTCACGCCGAGCTCGCGCGGTCTTCACTCTTTGTCTCGCCCCTCCGCCACTCCCGAAATCATCCGCGACGTCGTCTTGTGTGTTCGCTGTGTGTTGTGTGTATGTTTGTCAAAACGACACCGTAACATGCATCTCGTCACTGCGCACGCGTTCCTCGCAACGCATTTGAGTCTCTAAGTGACACTCGTCCGTTGCAAATCTTCACGCTAGTGCACCACATCTTCTCCTTCACTTCCTTGATTTTTTCATAGTTCAAGTTCTCTTTCAGTTTTCTGCACAACATCATTGGCTTGCCTTCATTTTGAGATTTTCTGGAATACAAATTACAGCAAAACATTATCTCAGCAAATACACCTGACGAATATCTCTATGCATCGCAAAGTTGTGTCACCTTCACCAGTTCACCTGATTACACTGTAAGAGTAAGTCTCTTGGTAAAGAATTCGATAGTGATTCCACTTTCTTTCAAAACTCAATGCTGTCACTACTCTTTTAGAACGTGATATCTGGCGGTATCTGGTGATCTAGTTTTTAACAGCAACGTTTTTAAAGGGCCCTTTCTAAGTGTGTAAAAACCTCGAATACGTTTCCACTTGGAATTCTTCGAGTGGACTGCGTCCTTCGGTTACTCTTCTTAAGGGGAATACCTTGTTCTGCATTCATATCGAGGATCCACACAGGCCTGTCCGAAAAAGATTTGCACACTTTTTGATCTTCAGTAACTCGCTTGCTTCGATGTCTTTTGGTGACATTTAAGTACCATTTTGTAGCGATGCCCTCAAATGAGATGAACAGTATAGAGCAGATCTCCGATCTTCATGCGTTACTGTAGAATTACGGTAGGAACTTTCAACATATTGCGCCATGGTAAATTGAACCGTTTAATGAAAAAATGTCAAAAAAATGTGGAAAATTGTGTACGGGGTTTTCGAGCATGCTGATTTCATTACGCAAATATTTACAAGATTTATGAGCTTTTTAGAGGTGTGTAATCACATTTTTGAAAAACAGTGGAAAAGCTATTACTGTTTCCTTTATATAACTTGTGAAGGAAACATGAACCTGGTGCAAATTTCATATCTGAGATCAGCGACTCTAGTTAGCTAGTATGAAAGCCATCGACTTGTTTGTTTTGAGGCAAGATGTGGCTCCCAACGCAAAAAAACCCTCTGCATTCCTACGGCAATCCTACAGCAACAAAGAAAGATTGGGATTTCGCTCCATATTATAGATCTAAGTTGAGCCAGCTCTGCAGAATGATACCTAAAAGCCGACAAAAAACATTGGAGCAGAAGGATAACAAAGATCAAACTATTTGCACATTTTTTCTAGAACACCGTGTAATTCTTGATAGCACGGAGTGCTCAAAACATTAACACACTTCCTTTCACTATAATTGAGAGAAGTAAAAACCCGATACAGTTATCATTAAAAACATTGTATCCAGTCTCTGCTTGACGATCTCTTTGCGAAAGTATTGAGAACATTACCAGCTAAGCTTGAAGTCAGCGACGGCCATCAATATGGAATGCTAGTTCCGACCACTCAAAGCGAAACGTTTGTTCCTATCGTATTATTGTACGGTAGCGTTGAATGAGAACATCACATGACCGCTTTACCAGCCATTCACGTCGTTTTCGAAATCCATTGGTCATCTACACTTATATACTAAAGCTGACTGTTGGTAAATTATTAGTGTGTGTTTTATGTAGATACTTTTGTGTGCAGACCAATTGGCGCGAAACTTCGCGCACACATATTTTCGACGCCCGTCCAACCCGTAGGCTACTTTTAGCGGAGAAATTCCCGCTCCTTGAATTAATTCATCGATTTTGAAGAAAAATACCAACTGATATCAAACCACAGTTCTACCGCTATTGTTTACACTTCGTGTAAAAAAAGCGGTAGAACTCATATCTAGTCCACGATGTGTGACATGCGCTAATTCAAGGCGATGCGATTAGGAAGTCTACAATGTGTTGCACGAGAAGTATAAGAAAGCCAAAACGCAGTGAATTGAGCTTTGATTGTCAAGCCAGTAATCCTCTATGTAAATGGAGTCGGGCATGCCAGCAAGTACATATATAAAACTCAAAGCTTGTAAGTAAATATATTTCCGCGAAGTTTGTGTTGAATAGAAATCTTTGTGAGTAAACCAAGAAGGGCCAAACTGCACACATACAGTCAGTGTCAGTTATGTGCTCCCTCTTCTGTAAGCGCAGTGAGCTTCGCGTCACGTTTGCGCGCGTGTGGCTCAGCATTCAAATTGGCCTCATCGATTGGGGGTCCGCACGCAGGGCCCTTGCGTTGCGCATGCGCAGTTCCCATGATGCGAAAGGGAGTACATAATTGACAAACTGTATGCTTCCAACCCCTGCGCAAACGATAGGCTACTCTTTGCGACAATTCGCTCAGCGCTCTATCGATTTGATTTCTTCAATTATATCAAGGAAAATGAATGCTTATCAGTCATTGTTGGGTTAATTCCAAATACCATGTAAAGTGGGCGGTTGATCTCATTTACATTTCGTGGTGGGAGGATGCGATGTTTCAAAGCGCGGTTGAAGAAGACAAGTTTTCCACAGAAGCGCTGCGCCCGGGGAACAGTAGCAGGATTGCGAGAAGGGTAGGAAGAAGAAAAAAGGAAATAAAGGTAGGGTGATCTTTACCTCGCTTTGGTTCAAATAGTCGTTGACCTTCGGACCCACTGTCAAGCGGACCGGGAAAGCCAGCTAGTACCCTATAATGACTTTCCATCATGAGTTCCAAGGGGGAGAGCTCCTGTAGCTTAGCGAGAAACTGCTTTGAAGTGTAGAAGTGTTTCTACAGTTTAACAACTATTATTCGTTAACTGCATCTGATCAGGGAGTACCCTAAAAGAGATTTTTTTTCTTCGCCTTTTCATTCCAAGTTTCAGTATGTATGAATCGCCTCCACTTGATTGTTTATTTACCTTCCTTTCAACTCTGTGAAGCAAAACGCCAGTTTGATTTCTCAATTTACTAGACGTTTTCTTTGTGGGAACGTGGCCCACTCATCCATACATGGTGTCATCACCGGCTCACGAAAACTATTTCAAGCTTCTGTGCAAACAGAGGTTCTATGAAATTCTTTGTAAAAAAAAGTCGCGATCGAATAAATAATAGCAATAGAGTGCTTTTGAGCAATCGACAGTCCGCAAAAGTACACATTCTATCTTACCCTCGATAGCTTTCTTCTGGTCATCAAAAATATGGGGAAAGGTATACAAGGTATACACGAGGTCATATAGAAGATTGATTCTTGCCAATAATAGCTTCTGATTTGAACTTTGAAACGTGAAAATTTTTGTTCGAATGGGAGTTTGGAGGAAAAGCAATAATTTCTTCGAAAGAATCTGAAATAGAAATTTAAATTCGTATTTTCTATACCTATAATTCCAATGTCGCTTGTAGAAAGTTCCTGGGGACGGGCGACAAATTTTGAAAGGGTCTCTTTTCCAGCACTCGAAAGAAAATTTAGGATGTTTCAAGAAAGAGAATATCGAAAAGTCCAAAAAAGATGGCCCGAAAGCAATCTTGTTTTCAGATATAACAGAGTATAGGAGACTGTAATTCGTAGTCGATTTGCTTCTGCTGGCCCCTCAACCAAATTTCATCGTTTACAGTCAAAAATCGCCTTTTCTGCTTGAGTTTTGGAAAACGTTTTCAGCAGCGAGATGAGGCACACGTTATTTATTGCCTAAGCAGGGAACGATACTTGGTTACCCCGGCCATTCATGATGATTTGTATATCAAAAAATGCGCCTTATAATGCTGGTTCGAATACTGTTTTTCATATCTGCGAAACGAGAATCTGGATGGAGTCATGATTATTTTCTCAAAAATGAATTGCGCTACTTCGGAGGGTGAAAAATCATCAATAAAAAATTTTCTTTCTTCTTAAAAAGCTGCATATGATTTAGTTAGGTATAAATAAAGCGTTACACCTTTCAAGATTCTCCTCAGCTTTAAACGGTAAAATAGGTCAAATTGGGTGATTTTAACTACCTAAAAGTACGCAGATTTTCTATGAAAAAAAGTTCATAACTGCCTTCAAAAATCGTTTCGCAGATTTCGAGCACAGATTCAAAATCAGCGTTTCGAGATGCACCTTATGGTCTACATCGCATTCCACATGGCCGGGGTCACCAAGTATCGTTCCTTTAAGATGACTATTTCTTCAAAAATTAGAGCAGCAATCTTTCTTGTCAAAGTTGGAAATAATGTAACAAAAACTTGTAGTATCACGGTAAAAATGAAGACTCAAGGCACATAACTGCATATATGGAAAAATTCCAACATAACTGCATATATGGGAAAGTCCCAAGACGCTGGTGGCAAAATTTGACATTTTCCGTATTTCTTTGCTTGCTTTTTGGATGCGAGGAAGATACAGCATATGTACACATGGGATTGCTATGTCTAATAAATGCAAAAGAAAATGACAGGTTGGAGGATTTGAGAAAAAAATTCGTTTCTTGGCGTTATGATGTGCTCATGGATCACTTCATCAAAACTTTACGCAAACTTGAGGCGGATTTTTTCTTGACATTCTTGTAGCTTCCCCCGCATACTTTCCTAGGGGTTCAAATTTTTGCTATAACCTTAAACGATAGAAGATATTGCCATATTACAGCTGCGGACGCCAAGGCATGAGCATATTCCATGCAGCTCTCTGATCGCTGATTCGGTTACGGAGCCGTTGTTTGAGGTTGCACTTGAGTTGACCGTCGCGAACGATAATCTTCGCTTAGTCCCTGTCCACCACTACGCTTTGCACACATCGCATTGTTGAGCAGGCCTTTTTTGACACCTTTACGTTGTTGTCGCTGGTTCGATCGGATCAGTGTTGCTCATCGTTTCGATACATCTATTAACTGAATCGACTTCTCGTTCTTTGTCATCTTTGAGGTATTTTTTGTGTAATCCTTCTGTTCCCTAATTCTCAATTTTCGCGAGTAATTACCGTATCTTTGTTTTTAGCTGCGTGTGCTACTACAAATATTGAGCATAATTTCAGCAATGCTACTACGGTGGCTGCTTTTACCACTTGTGGTGACGTTAGCAGCAGTTGATGATAATGCATTTATATCCGCAATGAAAAACTTATTTTTCGGATCGGAGCAGGTAAGAACAGCACTTTTCAGAAAAAAATTGCTGAAATCAATATCGTCTAGCAAATTACTTTTCAAGAAGGCCAAAGCGTCAAGAAAATCTTTAGTTTTTTATCGCGCGATAACTAAAAAAAGCAGCAAATTGTTTTATTGTGACAAAGCAGAGCAAATTATCTGAATTAACTTTTAGCACTTTTTGTAAATATTTTTTCTTCGACATTTTGATTTCCTGCGATTGAGACGTTATCCCGTTTCTAAACCCATTTTATCATAATTTTACTGTCACATTAAAAAGTCGTATATAGCCTATTTAAAAATTACCTCTATATTTTTATTGCAAAATCTCTTTCTGTGGTTAATTATCTTCCCAAGAAGTTCCTGTTTCGTCAAAGTTTCAAAAACTGTGATAGGTATCCTGAGCTGTTGTTATTGTTGATTTTGAAGTGTAAACTTTTCGTAATTAGGTTGTGTGTGTGTGGCAAAAGGTATGGAGGGGGGAAGGGGGGATGTAAATTTACTTAAATCCTCTTCGTATCTCATTTTCAGTTTTTACCAACATTATCATCTATTTGCAGTTCAATGCTACAGCACAAGCAGAACTACAAATGCACCCGTCACCGACAGCAACCAGTTATCCGACTTATCGACAACTCTCAGGTGAGTGTGGTATTTGGCCTCTTCAGATTCCGCAGTGCTTGAGAATTTGACGCAACAAAAATGCAATGTAATGTACCAGTCTGGTTTGCAATCTGTTTGAAAAACACGTTGGTATTCGGTGGGTGGAGCTGGTTCGGTGCTTTTCATTCCAGACCTGTTTCATGCTACGGATAAAATAGGGGGCTATGGAATGATAAGGGAGCTAAGGATCACGCTGCAAGCTTTAACAACTCATTGCAAGAGATTTTTTTTGCTAAAACACCTAGCAATTCTTTATTTCCAGATTTCTGCGATCGAAATCAAAAACTAAACGAAATTTCAGAATCGATAATTGGGGGCTCATCCCACTTTCATTAAACTTTACTAATAATAACTTACAAAGAGAGTCCATAAAACCGAGATCAAAACAAAAATCAGATTTCAGAATGTTTGTGTTCACAAGCCAGCTTTTACCTCTGCGCAAAACAATTGAGTCAAGATCTCAAATATGCATAATCAGACGACTTCGTTCAAAGCTGGGAGTGGCGAATTTTGAAGTTTTGGTGCAAAATTTATGTTGAGACTGATGATTTGACTAAGCCCTCAAAATGTATGGGAATCCTGAATATCTCATTTTCTTGCAGAATCGTTATCAAAAAATTTTCTCAGGGTACTTCAACTAATTTTTGACTTTTTCTCTGTTAAGTTTTTATGAGATAATCTGCTCGCGAACCTTCTAGAGACTACTGGAAATTATTGGCATAATGTCTGGCCAGCTCATCAAAAAGCTCTGTGGAATGGCTTTTTCTTCGTTCTCTTTTTTTCTGGAATTTCCACCAGCTGCTGTCGATATTGACGCCGGTCGCTGGTGACAAACTCAAGCTAGCCAGGCGTTTAGAAAATCCTGTTGAAGAGCTTTTGGTCAAGTGCGCTTGACCACAGCAGCTCCGAGGGTACGTCGCACACAGAATGTGGATGTTGGTAGTATTAAATTGTTGTCACATGTATTTATAGACAAGCATATACGGTGGCAAAAAATTCAAAAAAATGCTAAGGACAGTTAAGTCGAGAGCAGGGAAAAAGTCAGCAGTAGTGTGGATATCAGAGCGCAGCAATCCTCCAATATAAGGAAGAAGAAAGTAAAAATTACTTTTGAATTACACGCTTGTAGGGTTACCAGTCCTAAAAAACCCGTGTATACCTATTTTTATGAAGTTAAAACACTTTAAAAAAATTATATTTTTGCACGGCAGACACTTTTCACATCTTCTACCACTATCAGCACTTTGTGAACACGTTGTTTTTTGGTCCTACAGAGTGCACAAAAGCTGTTCATCTATTATATTTTTCTCGTGCTTGTTTTAAAGTACAACGGGTTATATAAAGTAGCGATTTAACTGTCTAACTCTTTCTAATCCTTCTGTGCTTCGTTTGATCTTAACGGAGTGATGGCGCAACCAAGACGCACGAATCGTGAGATATATCTGGAAAACGGATTCCTGTGTAATTTGTGAGTGTAAGAGAGCAAGTAGTTCACAGTTTCCAAACATAGTATTGCTCCATTTTCGGCTTCAAGAGCACGCTCCAAAAGATTCTCAGGCCGACACTTACATTCCGCTAGAATACTCGATAGAAGAACATTTGCTGCTTATCTCAAGAGCAATGCTCTCATCAACAATCGCAAAGTCCCACATTTGTCCTCTTTCGGTTGCCTTTCGAAAAACACCTTCAAATTCTCAAGGTGCTTTCGTCTGAGGTGATAAAAAGCTACGATAAGCGGTCGGTGAGCACGCTCAAAGCGGCACGATCCACTTGAGGTCCGGCACTTTTGCTTCTTCCGCCTTTGGAAAACTCAAAAGCGCTTTTCAGTTGCTGACAGGAAAAGCTTGGGTATGGTGTGGAACAAGAGCTGTGAGCTAGGCACGATAAAGGTCAAAGATTTTTGAAATCTTGGTGTAAAGTGCAGACGAAGTTATGAAGTCCAATCGAGAACGGTGAATGATCATAAATGATGGTGAAGGTCACAAATTATCCATATTTAGATCCAAGGGAAGTAAAGCAGCGGGAAAAATCTGTCTACGGTCTCTAAAGACCTCTTGTAATTATTTTGATCTGTTTTCCAACCAAATTTTTTTACAGCCGGCAACTCTCAAACGTCCGGTTCTGCTTGCATGATGCCGCAACAAATCGGTACAGGACCTTATAGAATACCAAGATGGTCAGTCTTATTAGGCTATATGGGATGTAGAAGTCTTGCAATCTGAAACCTTGTTTAGGTACTTCAACCCAGCTCGAGGCCGATGTGAATTGTTTTACTGGTCCGGATGCTGTGGAAACGGCAACAATTTCCAAACTTTCCAAAGTTGTCAGTCTACTTGCGAAGGTATACACAATTTGCTGTTTTCATTGCCCATTATGATTTTTATCCATTTCGACGTTGTAGGGAATTTTGTCTCTTCAGAGGTGAGCAATATTCAAGTGGATGTAGAGTACAGTTTCACTTGAATTAGTACGTACAATCTTTTTTGGAAAGAAAAGAACTCAGTGAATTTAGTATTGAAGTACTGAGTATATCAATAAGGTAAATCTTACGGAATACCGTAAGACTGCGGCATACGGTAGGTGATTAATCGCCGAGTGTAAGGATACGGTATTTTATAGTTGTTCACTGGAGTTGGGAAAAATCATGAACAGAATTTTTTTAAATTCAGATAACGACGTTTACTGTGTGAATTAAATCTCAGTGAAAATCTATTTACGCAACAGATAAGCATCATAGCAAGGAGTTTTGCGCTCCGGTGGGATTATCTTTTTTTGAAAGAAAAAATCATAAAAATTGGAACGTGCTGACTTTGGTATCATTCGATATCAATCACAGATTCCACCTTCAAATTTCCACATAGAATTGCAGATGCATCCATATCGAAAGAAATAAGATGTAAATTGAGCATCAAAAGTTTGTTTGTGATTTATTGCACGAAGGAGAAAGTCAGCCATTTGAAAAAAAGAAGAATTTTTGTCCTGAAATGTGACTTCCCAAAAAGTTTTCAAAGCTATCTTTTCCAAACAACGTATTTTCGTAAAACAGCAAATGAAATGTCCTTGTTTCCTTTTTGATTTATCTGTCCACTATGCCATTGCTCATCCCTGAAGAGTCCTCTAGGAGATGTTCTTCAAATTGATTTGCACACAAAGTGGCGAGCGAAAAGCTAGGCATGATGTCCCAGGCGAACAAATGCTTTTTGAAAATTTTCACGGTTGCTGTGCTCTAAAGTGGCTTTGAGAGCAAACACAAGATATTTCCTTCAGAAGTAACAGTTTTTTCGCTCTGTTCTTCATTCTCCTCGCTTCCTGCCACTATCGGAATATCTTTCTTTAGAGACTGCGTAAGAGGTATAGTAATTTTGAGCTTTTCCCCTAATGTTCCGCACTCTTTAGCCTGCTTTAACTAGCTCAACAATCTCCTTCTTGACAATTTCCTCGTAGCTTACTTTAGCTCAGTTAGCCATGACAATGTAGCGATATTAGCTTACTTCAGTTCTCGACTCAAAGCCTCTCCCAACCTCTCAGTTCTTCTTCTGCTGTTCTTGCGATTTCAAGCCGTGTACGGATGATTACAGTCAGGCGCTCACGCAAAATTACGGTATCGCGACGCGCCCTTGTCGCAAGAAGTGTCGAGAGTCAGGTGTAGCAAAAACTCGTCCAATAAAATTTGGCAGTGCACCAGCCAAGGCTTGCGATAGCTTTGAGCACCTTCAAAAATTGAAGTTATGTTAGAGCTTGAATAGGAGATGCTGTAATATGAGGCGAGACTGACTCGCGATGAGTGGATTTTAAACATATTTTTTGTCATTATTCTTTTACTTTTTAGCGTATTTTTGGGTACGTGATATTATCTCTTAACAAAAACTAGATCACTTGTTATGTTTCGAGCACTCAGAACATGTTATACGATTTTCATGCTTCATAGACATTCTTCGAAATTGGCAGCCACAAGATAAGATTGTTGCTGATATTAGGTGCACGGAAATCGCCTACTTTTTGAAATTTCATCTCTAATTTCCAAAGATATACGGAAAGGAAGCAATAGCTACCGCAAAATCAGAAGTTTTGGTTTTTCTTCTTGACCTTTTCAGTTCAAAAAACACGTGCTAGTCAAAACCGTATGCCTAAATCATCCTAAATCAATCCTAACCCTAAATCATGTAAAGTCATGGGTACTTTTCCGTTATCCGGACCCATTTTTTCAAAAGGCTCTCATATTATATGTTCTTTAGTCAAAGAATAATTTTTCATAGATGCTATGAGGACTGCCTCCTTGCCACGTGTCACGAAAAAATTGACACGTTTTAGTCGATTTTGACAGGTTTCTTTCGAAATCATTTCCGGTGAGGTAAAAGAGATTTTGTGATTATTCTAAAGCTGCTCAACTGTTTTACATAAGCACAAAACAATCATAAACTTATTCTAAAACATCTTGCTTGCTTTTAACACTGATTCAAAAAGCGTATTTCTCTTCAATTCCTTTTCTCCATGCGAATTTAGCTGAAAAAAACTATAAATGATAGCCTGAAGTGCCTGGCTGCTGCTTATTTCGCTTCTTAAGTAAGGGAATCCTTGAGCACTTCTCTATCCTGAGCAAGTCCAAATCTGTTCATCGATGATGGTATGTTGTTATTATTATAACAATGTTCGCTTCAAAACTGTTTTATCGAAATGAGGTCAAAATTTACTAAAAAACAGAATGAACTTACATCGCTAGCTAGGGTAACACAAACTCTTGGTAAAACCTGTTAAACATGTAGATGACATGTCAAATTTTTTTGACACGCGGCAGAAAGTTGACACTCCTTTCTATAAAGCTGGGACAAAATATGGTACAAGGATAGAAGCAATATCCTTCTTTGAAAAAATGGGTCCGGATAACGGAAAAGTACCAAGTCATGATTTTCAAGCTTCTCTCAATGTCCTGAGTCGACTTGTTGAATTTGAAGTATTCGACAATTTATGAACAATCATAAGAATAAATAATTTTAACACGTCTTTAAAGGAAGTGGCTCGGCAAATCGCAACCTAGTCAAATTTTTGCTTACCTGGGGTTATTCAATACGCTGATCCCGAAAATCCACTTTAGAGAGCTTGAAAACGGCGAAAACATGCGTTTTTGAATGCCCTTCCCTTTGAAGTTGGACGAGTGGAGCAAGGCTGATGACGCTGAATTGTTGCAGGACCCAATGGTTATAACATTGCGGCGGGCAGCCTCCAATGGTGGGATGGAAATTGCCAGCTCGTCCGGGCGCGTGTAAGATTGGCTTGCGCGTGTAAATTTGAGAGCAGTTTTCTCGGCAGGGAAGGCATGCTGTGCAACCAGGATTGCACTGTTTTCACACTTGGGCGATAAGGAACCTACTACGTTAAAATCATGCGTTGTTAAGTTTTGCCGATCTATTGCCTTTAAACGATCAGAATGATATTAGGTTGGCACATAAGTTTTGCAACTTTTCCCGTAGCCTTTCTCTTATTTTATGTAGCAGTCCCATTTTGTGGCATCGTGTAGATCGTGATTTAAGCTGCAAGTCTGCGTAAACCGTTTGATTTTTGATAACGTGGTACAAAAAATCTAAGCATTTTTTGAAAACTGCTGAAAATCGAGGTTTCACGGTTTTTTGGCAAACATGAAGCCCTACGAAACCTGAAATAAACATATCAAAAAAGCAATTATAGGCAGCATGTAGCTAGAAGTGGACACATTGGAATCAGTAAAAAAGAAATGAAATCTAGACACAAATCAAAGTGGGGCGCCTTTGAGAAGTTGAACAAGTCAAATGCGTCAAGTTTTGAAGGCAATTTGTCAATAACTAAGCTGTGAAAAGTCAGAATTCGCTAAAACTTTGCACTGTGGGGTAATCCTATACGGTGAACACGAATATCATATTCATTCGTCGCTAAAATGTAATTCATTTTTTGATCTTACGAACGAGGCCTTTTCATGCGAAACGGATCTCATTTTTGCGATCAGCTTGTGGAATAAGCCCTACAAGTCAAGTTTCAGCAAAATCTGATGCATTCTAAAATTTTCCCTATAGTACCGTAAACCTACCGTAATCCTTACATAAGATAAAATTCGGCAAAAATGTGTGCATTAGAAGCTTACATCATAATCCTTATACTGCCAAAAACTGAATGCGCTACGTTCAGAGAGACAAAAGTTATATAAAAAGTTGCATTATTTATGTGCCAACCTAATATATTCAAACAATTTGAGCATTTTAAAAATATCATAGCTTATGGTCATAGCATATGCTCTCCACGACATTAATTTTTACACTTATGGTGCAAATGCACAAAGGAATTAACTTGACGGCAGGCGTTCATTTTTCTCCAAGGGTAGTGTGGCTCAAAGTAGCTTCACTTTTTTCCATAAGCACTGAAAAGAAAGCACTTCATATGCCATTATTTGGCAGTATGTCCTCATATCTGCATCTCCTTTAGCATAAGCATTCACTTCCTGCTTAAGAAGCTCCATAAGCTCCTGAAGAATAGCGTATGCATAAGTTGAAATTAGCTAGAACTGCGGTTGACGCTTAAGATTTTGCACATCAAAGCAATAGGTGTGCTACGCCTGAAGCTTAGAGACAAACCTCTTAGGCACACCTTAGTTAAAAACGCCGGAGTGCTCTGCAAACAAGCCAGAAACCGGAACAGTCAGCTTAATTCACGTATGAGTTCGGCTTCTTCGAGCTATAGTGTGTGTTTGCGAATGGCAGCACTAATCCGCAGCTTGAATTTTTTTCCGATTCGAGAGTTTTCAGTCGATCCATGTACACAAGAGCAAGCGGCCGGAGTAGGCTCAGCTCAACTAACTCGTTTTTACTTCGACAAAAAGACGAAACTCTGCGAGGAATTCATGTATTTCGGAGCCGGAGGCAATCGAAATAACTTCCTCACATTGGAGGAGTGTCAGGCGCAGTGTCCAGGTTGTGTAATTCACAGAGCCATGAGGCTTATGCACTTAATGGTCCCGTCGGATGGTGCTGGTACTACTGGACAATGCGGGGACATCGGCTATGGAGATATGTGCACACACTTCTGAATAATACTTCAACAGGGACAGTTCTTATTTGATAGCCGGTCCAGGTTGAAAAATAGCTGCTATTTAATAGGAAATCCTCAATCCTCATTTCCCTTTAGTTGATCGAAGTTTGCGTTGATTGCCATATCTTGAAGAGTAGACGAATTCTGAAACTAAGGGCGCTATTCAGCCTCACATTCAAGCGCGCATCTTCTCCAGTGCAAAAGCGGCTGCCTGACTACGGTAAGTATATGGTGGTAGACAGTTAGGCAGCAATTCGTGTATAGGTGTTGTAATCAGCACAATGAGTGACCTATAGTGCCCTATATGGGCAGAATTCGGAGAAACTTCTTGGATTGGCAGAAGCCTGGCTATCTACCATACACCTACCATGCCCAGGCAGAAACTTCCATAAACCATGTAACTCACCGAGCTAAGCAGGAAATGGTCAGAACTTGACTCAGCCATTCCAAACAGCTTTATATCATTAGACTCGTCTTAAAACGCTGATTTCAAATCTATATTTTTAATTGCCAAGCGACTATGTGGATTTATGAGAGTTTAAATACGAAATTTCCGCGTTTCGATGAATATACTTCCTTGAAAGGCGGCATGATGGCGCGGAATTACAGTGGCTAGGATTATCTTGACTACAAGGAAGAAACATCCACTAAAAACCTAAACAAGTGTTTTTCAAACCTATTTCGTGAGACATGCGCGATAGAACACTTGACAAATCGAAGGCTCCGTCCGCCCAAAATGGGGTCGATGAGATTTTGATGCCTAACAGTAGTGAGGCCCCCAACTGTATACTTATCCAGCTCGCGCTGGCAAAAGTTGCTTCCGTAGCGAGAAAATTGCTTTAGAAATCCCTCGGATGACAGGATCGCCACGTTGGCTCTTCCCCTTTGAGTGGGCGTGACGTTCGTCACGCCCCATCCGTGCGCGCCCAATCAATCACCGTTCCGAAGGAATCGCTCTAAGGGTTTTGAAAAAGGGGGTTTTTCGTGATTTTCGAGGATTTCCGATTTAAGATTTGGAATTAGGGGTATGAGAAGGCCCTGGAATGGCAAAAACATAGAGGTCGAAATTTTGGGTGGACGGTCCCTTTAAAAGCTCATAACTCCTCTTACAGGGGAAGGATACTTGGATGCCGTAGCCATTCATAATGATTTGTATACCAGAAAATGCGCTTTTGAATGCTGGTTCGTAGACTGTCTTTCATATCTGCGAAACGATAATCTGAATGGAGTTATGATTTTTTTTCATTGAAAAAATTGCGTTCCTGCGGAGGGTCAAAATCATCAATAAAAAAATTTTCTCTCCTTTCCAAATGCTGAATATGATCCAGATAGTCTAATTAAATATTACTACGTCTAAAATTTTCTTCAGTAGCATCAAACGGTAGGCTAGATCAAATCTGGCGATTTTTACTATCCAAAAGTAGGCTAAATTTTCAAGGAAAAAAGTTCATAACTTTCTTCAAAAGATCGTTTCGCAGATTTCGAGCACAGATTCAGAATCTGCATTCGAAGGCGCATTTTTTGGTATACAAATCATTAGGAATGGCCGTGGCATCCAACTATCCTTCCCTTGTTAGATAGCCGCTTGGCAGATAATAAACATATATTTCTGATCAGCGTTTCTAGGCGAGTCCGATGATTTACGGTATATTCGGTAGGCTGGGTTAATTCTGACCATTCCTTGCTGAGCTGAGTGGTGGCACTGAATATAAAATTTTCTCGTTATGAATTTGCCGAATAGTTTACCCCCAAAACTAGGAGCATAGCGTATGTTACATACGTAAGTAATGTGTATTGTTGGCTTTTAAAGCACTCCCCGAATTATTAACAACATGTGTGGCTAACGCTGTCTCGCAATTTACTTTTGCATCTTTCCTTTTTCATGTGTTTTTAGCAACTCAAAAAATGGCCAAAGCCTTATCGCATAAGCAATTCCATGCTGTTTTCCAGCTATACTCCGGCAATCAGAAAAGAACTGTTCTGTTTCCAATCTCTAAACAACTCTACATAGTTTCTCGTTTCTCTCACATATTGCATGTTACTACTTATTGCTTTCGCTTAGATTAGTTCTTTTCACGGTGGAGGGTAAACGGCACATTCACACAATCGTCCTTACTTTTTGAAAATGAATGCTATTTCAGAGTCACCAAATCCTTGCGCAGTCTCCAGCGGAAATTCTGTTCTGATCCCTTGTACCCCGGGGGTGAACACATGTGGACAAGGAAACTTTTGCCATGTTGGCGCCACGCCTCAAACGACAACTTGCTGTCCCAAACCAGGTGGGAGGCCTGTGAATGGTAAATTTGAGGAAATCAAGGAAGTAAAATGTTCTCTGCGTTTGATTCCAGCTCCAATTGATCGATGCCAGCAACCGTTGAACCTTGGAGTTGGTAATGCAAATCTTCAGCGGTAGGTATTCTTTGAATTGTTGCCAGACTCTGCTCAATGACTTCTCATGAAGTATAGATATTTCTGTAGAAGTGCGGTTTTGAGACAAACACAAAAACTGAAAGTGCAGCTAAATTTCTTAAAGTGTAAAAGCATGAATACGGTAATGCTTATGATTAGTGTCTATATAAACTACTACAAATGCTTCACCTTTTTCTAACAAAAAAAGTAGTTTACAATTCCTTTGCATAAAAAAAGAACAACTGAAATGTAGAAAATCATACATCCATGGCATGGAAGTGGTTCTAGAACATTTGAAGTGTAGAATCGCTCGCTAATAATTTTTCATACCAAAAAATTCTCAGCTATAAAGTAGACCCGGATCTGAAGATTAAAGAATGCTCTGAAACGTTTTGTTTTTTTTTTTTTTGGAGGAGTATGCGTTGAGTTTGACTTACTTTGATAATCATATGAAAGATTAAAATTAAGAAAATTTTAGATAAGCGTGAGATTGGAATTTGATTAGGATGCATTGAAATGCACCCGCTCGAGAATCTCACAATCAGCAAACCTTCGACATCTCACACTAAAAGGATAATAGGATTTGTTTTTGAAAATTAAATCAAATTTTACAGATGGTACTTCAATCCGCTAACGCAACAATGCCAACAATGCATCTACCGTGGTCTGCAAGGCAACGAAAATAATTTCCTCTCAAGACAAGAATGCGAAAACTCCTGCATTGGTGAGTTTACTGATTTTAACCCTCCCAAGTCAATATTGTTGTAAGTATACTTGTTGCATTTTCGCAGAATTTTACGTTTTTTTTAATTCTATTTTTATGATGATCTGTGAATTGGGCTCCCCGAAGCTTTCGACTATCATCCTAGATCGCATTTCAGTTAACCCATGCAAAATCGGAGCCCCGTACCGTACCCAAGGTGTTATTGTACAATGCTCTGCAGCTAACCCTGGAGTATGCCCAGCTGGCCATTACTGCCATTATGGGGCAGATTCCACAACCACTGTTTGCTGCCAGGCAATTGGTAAGTCATTTGTAAGTTTTTTGAACAAGGAAGAAATATTTATGGCAATTATATGTTACTAAGACGTAAGATTTTGACTACTCTATACCTCGGGTTCTGGCTTTGGTACACAGTTGCTTGCACTTGTGTGAAATCCCGCATGTTTACCTTATTAGCGTTAACATGTCCTCTCTTTTACAATATTGTTCTGGTGAAGGTCTTCTAATCACACTACCTTTCAGACATTTTCCTATCCAGGTTCATAACTTTATATGGGCAGGTGGTGCAGGTTTCTGGCGGTACCAGGTAAGAGAGAATGTGGTTGGTCTCAGCATGTTTTTCTTCTCCATGATCCTGCACGTAAAGTCATTGAATGTTCGAAACCCTTGGAAATGGTAACGTGCTTCACAAAAAATGGCGATTTTAGTGAGTATAAACTCGTCAAGCTGGGCTCAATCGTTGAAGAAAAAACCAAAAAAATTTTGAACGCAATGAGAGATGAAACAAATTTTTCTCACAAGCTTTCTGTTTGCCACTTTGCATCACTAGGCCGTTTGAATAAGGTAAAACCTCAGACAATGGCACACGAGTTCCGAGGAAAAAAGTCTGAAACTTCAGGGAGTACACTCCTATTGGAGCTGCCAGGTAGGATGGGGCCAGGCAGGGCAGAGTCCACCCACACGGGCCCAATAGGAGCAACCGTCCCGGAACTTTTAGAGTCCACTTTCCCCCGGAAGTCAGTTGCGATTGTCTGAGACGCTATGAACACTTACTAGGCCAACACCGCCCATTGAGGCACAAGTAGGCGTTGCAGAGCCTTTTGAGCCATAAGAAAACAGAAAAAGTCATATTCCTTTTCCCCTTTTTAAACTTCTAAAGCAACAAGATTCTTGAAACTTTACTGCTTCCTACAAATAAGGAAATTCTGTGAGCAACATCATGGTGTTTTCATTCATTTAATCCAATCTGATTGTCTACGAACAGGGAGCAATCCATGCGGTGATCCATTCACGAAAGGAGAAGGAAACGGGGCTTTGACGCGATTCTACTACGATCCGCTGAAACGAAAATGTCTCGCCTTTAACTACTTCGGCATGAAGGGAAATCAGAATAACTTCCTAACGCGAGAAGCTTGCGAGGTGGGTGAGATTTTACGGTTTCTACTTCAGCTCTTAACAGTAATGCAGGTTAATGACTTGAGAAACAAAATGATGTCCTGCGATGAGGACAACATTTGCGCGAAAACAAACGATGATAATAACGATGATTTTCTTGCGATCTGCGCGCAAAATTGGCCATTGCCCATTGTCATTGCTTGCACAGTAATGTCAGCAGTGTAAAAACACATGTCACACGCCATACTTGATCCATTTGACCCGCTTGATCTATTTTATCACTTCGCTATTGATTTAGTGAACCGACCAATAGCGATGTGGATCAAGTGGGGAACTCTTCGCTATTGGTCAGGCTATCGATTTGACCAATAGCGAAGTAAATGAAGCATCAAGCGGATCATGTGGATTAAGTATGGTGTGTGCCTGTATTCGCCATTCATTTCTTCAATCTACTAAGCTATATAGTGCTGAAGTTTAATAGTAAAAACTCCGTGTTGTAACACTTTTGAAAGCAGTTTATTTTGTCAATAAAACAAATGATATTTCTGTTCAAATTTTTTTGTATTTATAACAAAATTTCAAAGACAGAACTCACTTATCAAAGTCTCCTTTTCTAGAAAGCATGCCCAATATGGGTAAATCCTTGTGCAGTGGGTCAACCCATCCTGAACGCTGATCGCAAGCCCTTCAGATGCCACCAAGGAGCTACCTGCGCCTCTGGGTCTGTCTCCACTCATAACAATAGCAGAATCTGATTTCTTCCTATTTAGCTACTACTGTCACATCGGCTTCGATGAAACCACAACTGCTTGTTGCCCATCCCAAGGCGATCCTTGTAGCCTTATTGTAAAAGAAGGCAAAGGAACCCAAAATATACAAAGGTGGTTCTACAACCAAAAAACGCGCCAATGCCAGCCGTTTACCTACTATGGTCAGTAAAGCTTCAGATATCTGAATCTCAGGGTTTCAAATAATTGAGGAATTTGCAGGAATGGGAGGAAACGAGAACAACTTCTTGCTGCGTGAACATTGTGAATCTACTTGTCCTGTTTGGGTAAATGCTTGTCCACAAGGAGAAGCCTACCTCCTTCCATCAGGACGACCTCAACAATGCGATCCAGCAAATGAAGACACTTGTCCGTTGACCCATTGGTGCCATCCTGGTAAAGCTATCTACCTTTCACCTACAAACAAGATTACAGGCTTGGATTTCCTTGAATGTATGTCTCGAGGAAGAAAAGACTTACATGCAGAATGAAATAGAAATAATTTGATTATGGTCACTTTTTTACCGAAGACGAAAATGCTTTAGGGCCGGATATGACGACAACGATGTGCTGTCCAGGTCGGGTCGATCCTTGCACAAGAGCAAAATCTGAGGGCGAAGGACCACTGGCGCTGACAAGGTAGGATTCTTGGTATTTTTGCATTTTCAGATTCGTTCCTGCAATAAAATATCTTTTCGCTAACCTAACCTAACCGAATTTATATCTTTTTTTAGGTACTATTTTGATGCTGCCCAGCGGCAATGTCTACAGTTTGTGTTTCGAGGAATAAGGGGAAATGCGGTGAGTATCAAAAAACTCTAACTGAGCGAATTTTTGAGCAAAGGTAGATAAAAAGAAAGTTTGTTGTCTAAACTAATTACAGAACAATTTCCTGACTAAAGAACTTTGCGAATCGCGCTGTCCAGTACAACTGAATCCATGTCCAGTATCGATGAGCTCCCTGAAGACAACGGTGACTTCACAGTTCTTCAACTCAAATATGATTTTTTTTATCAAATCTAGCTATAGATGATGCCGCTTACCACTTGTTCGAGAACGATGAAGTGTCCTGAGGCGCATTGGTGTCATATTGGAGAGACGAACGATACTACCGTATGCTGTCCAAATGGTAGGTTTTCTTTGGATAATATGAAAGTAAACAGCTTATTAACATCTGGTGACTAAGAAGTTAACCAACGGGTCAAAAATGTCAGAGGAGAAGTGTAGATGGTAAGAAAATTACTTTCTTCCGTGCTGAGTTATTCCGAAAGTTTTGGCCGCATCTTTGTTAGGTCACCAGAACTCTTGGAGCACTGACTGACGAACAGCTTAGGTACCATCCAACTTGTATTTATGAATTCTTGCAACTAGCTGCATTTTTTTTTGATCTGTGCAGTCCTCGCGATATTATCGCCATGGCAGTTTGCAATTCAGCAGTGACGACTATTTTTTTTTTCTGATTTTCAAACAATTTTATCTTAATTTCTTGGGAAGGCGCTACTATGGAAGCAGAAGTTGAAGTATTCTAAGAATTTATATACCTTAGTATAAAATTTTATACTAGAAGACATTAGCTACATTATGCCCATTTTAGATTGCATAGAGCAAACATTCGAAGCCTGTGATCTGTTTATTTGGGAAATTTTTGTCTTTCACGAGCGCTTAAGAGTATCGAAAAAACCAATTCTTCAGCGCTAATCAACCTTGATTCAAACGACATGTCCGAAGAAATTTAAAGCTTAAACAGTAGGTTAGAAGAATCTAAAAGTACTATCGTATAGTCCGAGATTTGTTCTATTCGAATTTTTGATCTTTTCCGAGATTCTAGAACAGAATTCTCGAAAATCAGCGGATTGAGCAGATAGGGATGACGGGTGAAGAATTTTGGCATTTAACAAAAAGCGTTTTGGAGAATTATCGCTGGAAAAACCTTGAGAAAGAGAAGGAAATGCTGCATCGAATGAATGCATGTTTAAATACATTTCAGTCATTATTGTAAGAGATTCTATAGACGTTTGTAGACAAAACTTTCGGGACAACCTAATAGTTAGTTTGAAAGTGTGATATATTGTACTAGATAGTTCTTTCGAGACAACCCTAATAGTCAGTTGGGAAGTGTAATATATTATACTGAATCTAGTTCTATTATGTTTTTAGTTAAAGTTTCAACGAATCTATTCCTGTTACGTTTTCTGCTATAATTCTAATATATTTTTACGTAGTTCAGCTCTTCCAAATCCATGCACTGCTCCACCACGCAACCCTGGTGATGGTCCTTGGCATGCAACAAGATGGGCCTTTGATGGTAACAGCCGCAAGTGTGTACCGTTCGAATACCGTGGTTTGCACGGAAACGCCAATAACTTCCTTACCCGCGAAGATTGTGAGCAAAGATGTCCAGGTTGGAGCCAATTTCATCTTAAGTGCAGTGTCTAGGCAAGCCTGAGTAACTATACTTCTCAAATCCTGACTAAAAAAGTCAAACCAAGTACTCTCGCCCGGATCGTACTTTGTACGATTGTCGGTCGAAGAAGTACGGTACTGGGCATGTGTTTGAAGGTGAATTTCTCAGCCAAGACTAACTCATTGAGCTGCCGCCTGGGCAAAAACTTAATTAGAGACTCCAGTCAGTTTACTACCGAAAATTCGATTCTTTCCAGACATTGTCTTCAAGAATTATCTCGGCTTTAATGTTTGTTGAAATTGACATTATTCTCATTACAGTATTCACCAATCCCTGCAAATTGGGTGAACCCTATGCCCTAGGAAATAGGTATCTTACCTGTGGTCCAACGACACTATGTCCAACAACCCATTACTGCCACTTGGGCGCTGATGCAAATTATTGTTGCCCTTCGCTGGGTAAGTATAAGCTTTCGGAATTTACTCTTTATTTCTCTCAAAGGAAATTGTAACCACAAAGAGGTGGGTCCGAGTGCTGTGGCTTTTAGATATTAGTGCTTTAACATCTGATTTTGCTTGCTTGCGTGTGTGCCTGTGTACCGAAATTTGCCAGAACAGTACGAGTTATAAGGGGATCGAAAATCAACAACTTAGAGGTTTCATTGCTTCCCTCTAGGTCCTGATCCTTGTACTCAGCCGATGGACAGAGGTGTCGGGTCTGCACAACTGCAAAGATGGTACTGGAACGCACAAACTAGGCAGTGCACGGCTTTCAAGTTGGTTTAGTGTATATTTTCTGGAAAGAAAAGACTCAAGATCTATCTTTGCAGCTACTGTGGTACTAAAGGAACTCAAAACAATTTCCTGAGTAGACAGGAGTGTGAACGAACTTGCTACGGTAAGCCATTCTTCTCTTTCATACTCCACTTATTCCCCAGCTATTGACGAGACGATTCCTGAGCGGGAAGGATCCAACAAGACATGTTACTTATAGTGCAGTCATGGCACGCAGAGACAGGGCGAGATCGCGGCGTATGTTGCCGGCGTCTCACCCATAAAGCGCTCTCTTATCGCTCTTGTCGTCTGCTGTCTCTTCCAAAAACCTACTATTTCAATTAAAAGCAGCGGCGTTATGGTCTCTGCGTGTGAAGACTCGCTCATACCCATACTTCATTCGAACATTTCCCTTTTCACCCATGCATCCTCAATACCTTTCCCGTAGTTTATGAAAACCCGTGCGCCCTTGGTCAACCCCAGATGACTGCCGATAATCGCCCACAAACCTGCTCAGTTGGCTCGAACACCTGTGCTGCTAGCTACTGGTGCCACTTTGGTGCCAGCCAGGAGACAACCGTATGCTGTCCTGGAAGAGGTAAGAATAACAAGACTCAATCCCCATTAGGTTCCTAATTTAACACCCTCCCTTTCTTTTCAGTGCAAGGACAGGCAATTTGCCAACAACAACTGGCACTTGGCAGCGGCAACGCTGCTTTGCCAAGGTGGTACTACGATGCGCAAAGCATGCGATGTGTTCAGTTCTTCTATAGAGGACGTCTTGGCAATCAGAATAACTTCCTTAACCGAGAGGATTGCGAACAAACATGTCCCGGTGTGTCCTAGTCACTAATCAAGAAAAAACATTCTGTTGAAGCCTCGGAAAGGAAACATGATGTGAAACCTGCAGAAAAAAATAGAAACAAAAAAACAGAAATGTACAAATACATGATCGTACTTCTGTATGTAAGAGCTATATGATCACGTGCGTGGGAGGAGCTCAGGACTTCTAGGGGCGGAGTTTGCCATTTTGCTCCATCGATTTTTTTTCATTTCATGAGATAAATACGGAAAGTGTACAATTGAATGTTCGATTAAGCATATGCTAGGATAAATGGGATTTTTAAGAATTTTTGGGGCCGAGATACGATTTTTTTACGGTAAAGTTCGTTTTTGACTGCCATCATGTTGCAGTTCAAACCTTCAGGTGGAATACGAATTAGGCCGACCATTGATAGCCAACCTGTAGAACTTGCTTTGCTATGTCGAATGTTCATTCAAGTCACATCAATTGGTGGGAACTTACAAAAAGACGACGGTTGTAATAAAACGGTAGAAAATTACGAGACACTCTAATGTATGGAAATTTTTACGTAATTTCACGGTCGTGCCATTTGCTTACGCTCTCCCATTTTCTTGCGCTTTCTTTTTCTCTAGCAAACATCTGAGATTTTGGGGAGCCAGATGCTGTTTCGGAACTTCCTATGAGCTTACAACTCATCTTTTTGAAAATTTTGATAACGCCCACCATTACGGCTAGATCATGAAAAAACTGCTTTTTTAGAAGAAAAAATGTTGTAAAAATTGCTCTAAAAGTTTAACAAATAAGGCAGAGATGTAGAGTATATTGTTTTACTCAGGTCATTCTTATTATAATCAGAATGCACTATGTGGAACCACAATTTTAAAGGCATTAACCAAGCTATAGAAACTTTCAGCTTTTTTAGAGCGTGAGATAAAATCCACTTCCTATACCTCAGTCAAACTAGCCTCAAGAGTGAATCTAATGAGAACTGATGTTATTTCAAACTATTCCCGTTTTAACGACTGCATATCAACCAGAGCTGCGGAGGATTCTTGTTATTTCATCTTTTCATCTAGGATCGTGTGGTTTTGTGCAAGGTGAAAGGGGAATAGTGCAGTTTCTACAATTTGGCGAATACAAGGCTATTTGAGCGCGATATTAGTTTAAGTAGATATTGTAGAGATTTTTGAGATAAGGAAAATAGGAGCCGAAAAAGGTGTAATAAGGAGTGGTGGTGCAGGAGGAACCAAAGGTTGCCGCCTGTATCCGCAGGAGATATTTAAGAGGGCGAGCGCTGTGGAGAAGATTTTGGCAAAGATACATAAAAACTTGGCAAGATACCCTTCAAAAACGAACTTTTATAATCTGCTGGAAATAACTCTGATAATTTTGAAAAACAGGTTTGTTATAGAAATTGGAAGGCGCATTCATTGAACGCAGAAGTAAGTCAAAATTTGGAACTTTGGTAATCGAGAAAATTAATTTTTTTGTAGAAGCGTCCCATGAAATTTGAAGTTTCAAATATTGGAAATAGGGTTTTCATTTGAAATTTATTCTTTTATCCTCGAATTAAAAAAAGAATAAGATTCAATCCGCCTTTCAAGTCAAATAGTAATCAAAATGTCACAGAAATAAATCTGGAGGCTTACATGAACATGCAAGATGCACACTGTCTCATAACTTAGAACTTACTCTAGTACCATTTTTTGAGACTTTTGTGAGTTTTCATATGCTTGGATAATAAATGTGCAGTTGACAATTCCAAGATTGTAAACAAAAGAAAAGTTCATCACGATCCAAGGGTGAAAAACCTCCGATTAGCACCTCTTTCCAATCTCGGCAGTCCCAGAATTCTCACTAAAAAGTTTGACCAAACTTTTCATCACTGAGACTCAAATTCCTCAGTATGCAGAGATTCTGAAGGTCTTTTTTTTCATTTCATTTCATTCATACGCTCGAGGCGTTCCAAATCAAAAACAATGAAGTGTTAGTCGTACAGGAACACAACAGCAACAAAAACAAATCACCACGTCGTCCTAAGCCCAGTCTAGTCGACTTATTAAGAAAAGTGGTGTAGTAATAATGTGATAAGCTTGCATAACTTGTATCTCGGTTGAAATGAAATGAAATGAAAATAAAAAATGAAATGAAATGAATAGTATAGCAGTTGCTTGACTTCATCTTCAATAATTTTCCCCAGAAAATGAGCTAGAATAGCAAGATAGAGTTGTTTTTACCGCATAGACGTGTACTGAAAAATGCGCCTTTCAGTTCTGATTTCAATTCTCATTTGATCCTACAAAGTTATTTCCAAGCAGAGCTATAGGAGTTTGTTTCGAAAGGGCATCCTTGCCAAGTTTTATCTGGATCTTTGCCAAAATCTTCTCCACAAAGCTCGCGCTCCTAAATTATCTCCTGTGGGTACAGGCGGCAGGCCTTTGGTTACTCCTGCACCTCATCCGAATAAGATTTAGCTAGACGAATTCGTATAGTCTGTCATCGCAAAAAGGGCACTTATCATCGTTAAAGCGCGTACATGCGCTTGAGGTTGATCCGCTCACTCGACTCGCGCAGATATTCACGTTATATGGGCATCCGCCTCTATCCACTACATTTCTTATGATAAAAAAATGAAAAGTGATTTAATGATGAGGTCCTAAGATTTTCACATCAGCCTTCTAAAAATTTCCCATCTTTCTGAAGTGTCTGCAAAAGATACCCGTACCAAATGAGTTATGTACAGCCATCTCATCGCAGTCGCTTTGTGTAATTGCTCCACCCATTTTTATCTGCAGTAAAGCTGGCCGGTGGTAGAGCACTGAGAAAACAGTAAAAGGACAGGAAGAGGGGCAGGTCATAAAATGGATATCATACTTAGAGCAGTATCTTGGCAAAATTTCGCTTTCTAAATTTTTATTTTTCGAAGCCTCCTCGCCTTAAGGAGCCCATATCTGGGCTTTTCAGCGCATGAAAATGGCGGAAGTGAACTTTTTCCCCAAGCTTTCCAGGTCCGCATTCAGTGGAAAATACGAGTAAGTGGGCTGAGCGCGAAAAGCTTCCTGCGTATCTTCCCTGCATACGGACCTGGAAAGCTTCGCAAAAAGCTCATTTTCCATTTTTATGCTCTGAAAAGCCTTGAGGAATCCTCATGGCGACAAGGCTCCGAAAAGGTGAAAAACTGGAAAGCGAAATTCTGCTTAGACACTGCCTTTGAGAACTTGCATTTGTCAGTTCAAATTGAAAAGCAGTGCGACTACACAAGATGACTGTTGAAAAGAGGAGTACTGTAGTCGCAGATCAAAACTTCTTCTGAATGTAAATGTTCTTCAGTGTACATCAATGTTTGTCCGGAGGGCAACCCACTGATCGATCCAAGTACAAATCGTCCTGTACCGTGCACTTTCGGATCTGACACATGTGGTGATGGCTACTGGTGTCACTTGGGACTTGTCCCAGACGAGTATCAGTGTTGCCCAGGAGAGCCAACAGTGCCTGGCGCATGCCAGGGTCTGCCCGAAGAGACGGGAGAGCTCGGCGCTCCTGCTCCCCCGGCCACTCGCTACTACTACGACCAGGAAGAGATGACATGCAAAGAGTTCATCTACAATGGTCGCAAGGGAAACCAAAACAACTTCTTGACGCTGGAAGATTGTGAACGAACTTGCGAGGGTGAATCAGCATGAGTGCGCACTGTCTTCTACGGGTTTCAGCTTTTGATATACTTCAGCGGGATTTAATGCTTATGTCTACTACTGTTCCTTTCTTTATAGTTTCCGAGATAATGATTAGCTATTACTTCTATAAACTTCTCGGAAGCTTCTTGCTCGACTATTCTTTCTACTTTCAACTTTTCGGGCTCTTCAAAACGCCATAAAATTCAGCTACTCAACATCATTCCAGTGTTCGTGAATCCTTGCAACCAGCCCATCTCTCTTCCACCTACAATGTGTTCGGCAACAAATCCAAGTACTTGTGGTCCCAGTTCATACTGTCACATCGGAGCCACACCGGATACGACCGTGTGCTGTCCTAGCGGTAATACTACTCAGATTGCTGTCCTGTGAAATAGTATTTGGATTCTTCTTTTCACTGAAGAAGGAGACCCATGCTCGCTTCCGATGAGTCGTGGAACCGGTAATGCTTACCTGCAACGATGGTACTACAATCAACAATCAGCAAGTTGTCAACAATTCACATATGCCGGCCTTCAAGGAAACGAAAACAACTTTTTGACTAGAGAGGTGAGTTCCGCATTTTCCACAAACAAAAACTTATCTAGGCACCTGAAGTTGATTGAAAACTGAAAATTTGGGTACTAATCCACATTAATTGATCTACTTGAAAGATGACCTCTTGGAGGAATCAGCCGGTAGAACACAGATATCTCAATAATTTAGCATAGCGTATTTTGAAGGTTTATGGCAGAATATGATAGGCGTATCAGGACCCTGAATTTGCAATTTTGCTGAGTGGCGCGGGGAGGGGGGGGGGGGATCTTTGACGTGCTGGTTACGATTATGGTATCTGTGTAAGATGAAGAACCTCTCTCAAAGAACATCGGACATCTCCGTTATCGTGGCCGTATTCAACATGCTAAAGACCCCCTCCCCTTCCCTAAACAAAGTTTCTATTGAATTTAAGAGTGCTATCTATCTACAGTATATCCACCGTAAGTTCACGAGATTACCTATTGTGAAAAACGCATACGATGCTTATAGTCAGCATACCTATTTCCTCTGAAAACTTTGTAGAAATCCACAGATTTGAGTTCCTGGGCATGTGAGATAGTGGGATGCTCGCTGTTGATGATGACGTCTGAAATTATTTCACCAATTTTCAGGCCTGCGAAGAACGTTGTGGACCCAACCCATGTTTCGAAGGGCGACCGTTCCTTGGTGTAGATGGACGACCACAAACATGCTCAGCCTCCGCTAGTCTGAACACATGTCCAGCAAATTATTGGTGCCATATTGGAGCCGACATGAGCACTACCGTATGCTGCCCTGGAGGTATCTTATTACCACAAAGAGGATTTGCATGAATTTTTGTTCAAATTGCAGCATCTACTAACATCTGCAATCTGCCCATGTCAACTGGAGAAGGAAACTACAACCTTGAACGATTTTACTTCGATTCATCAACCAGAACGTGTCGTCCATTCATCTACAATGGGCTCAAGGGCAATCAGAACAATTTCATCACATTAGTGAGTTTCATGAAGTCCTGATCGTAAGACAGAAGCAAATTTCAAAAAATTTTAAATCGATCATCAAACTCTTTGAAGTTCTCCGCTTGTCACTTTTTCTAATTTGGGCTATTTCAATAAAGAAAAAAAATCGATTATCAGACTTTTCAATTTTCATAATTTTGTACTCAAACCCATTCTTGTTTCAGAGAGCTTGTCAATTAGCATGCCAGCCGCTCGACAATCCTTGCATTGGGCAACCGGCTACCACAGCTGCTGGACAGGTACTAATAGATTACTGTAACCGAGGTTCCAAAATATGGTAATTATTTAGGTATTGTTCTGCTCGTCAACAAATAAAGATACCTGTCCAGTCAACTTCTGGTGCCATGTCGGTGCCACACCGGAGACAACTGTTTGCTGTCCAGGAGGTTAGCCTTTAGTAAAGTTACGATATTTGAATTAATGTTAAATTATTTGTTAATTTTCAGCAACGAATGCCTGTTCCGTACCCTTGGCTCCAGGTACTGGTAATGCCGGGTTATCACGGTGGTACTACAATACTGATGATAGGGTAGGTTCAAATATCATTTTTCGACCGATAAATTTGGTAAGATGACAAATCGATAAAACATAGTCAATTTGAGTTGCTTCAGGAAATCACGTCTTTTTGTTCATTTTACTTCATAGCAACCTCAAAAACCAAATACATTCAAATAGTTTTTAATCTTCCACACCTTTCTTGAATCTACCGTACATGTCCGTAGAAAACCAATATTGCAATTGTACTTGCACCTTTCGTCTAAAACGTCTCCAAAATTCAATTAAAAAACAACGAGCAACCCTTTTCTGCCTTTCACCCTATATCATACTATGGAGGTGAATAAGTCGAACGTGTATCTTTTCTGGACAACTGCCATAAACTTCGTTGAAACAAGGATCTTTTCTTAAAATGGCAAAATGCCAATGGCGCGTCACTTTTATGCTTTGTTGAATCGATGAAGTATTTTTAGCAATGTCTTCCTTTCCAATATAACGGAAAACGAGGAAATCAAAATAACTTTGAGTCACAAGCAGAATGCGAAAGGACTTGTCCAGGTAAGTTGCATTTTCTTTAGCAGTTTTAGATACGGAAAAATCATTGGTCGGTGCATGCACATCTCTCTGACTAACCCTCTGCATGAATCGCTTCTGCTATGCTGTGCCCCTTTTGTCTTCGGGTCCAATAATAATCAGTAGTGATAATAAGATTCAACGCCGAGCAGAGTCGGGTTGAATTCGGGCGGGTTTCAGTGTTTGTGAACCCTTGCCTGGGTGAAGTGGGCCGTGACGCGAACGGTACACCAAGAGTATGCAGTCCAGTGAATCCGGAGCCGTGTCCTAGCGGTTTCTTCTGTTTACCTGGAGATCCTGCAGTGAGGAATTCTAGCTATTGCTGTCCACGATTGAATCGTGAGTTTTATCATTTGATTTGCAAATTTTCTACAAAAAAAAGATTTCAGAAGACCCTTGTGATTCATCATGGACGGAAGGCGATGGCGATGATTCATTCGAACGATATTATTACAATCCTGTAGAAGGAGATTGTTATCCATTCCGATATAAAGGCCAAAAAGGCAACGAAAACAATTTCTTAACAAAGAAAATGTGCCAGGAGAAGTGCAAACCTAGTGAGTTTTTTCCAAAAAAATTTCTCAACGTTTCCGCCTAATTGCTCTAATTTAGTAGCGAATGTCTGCTTTGGTGGTGAACCACCGCTGTCTTCACCAACTGGACGAGTTGTCCAGTGTTATACACAGCCATGTCCAGCCACTCACTACTGCCATCTTGGCAAAGATTACAAATCAACTGTATGCTGTGAAAAGAAAGGTGATTTTTAAGGTTTCTCAATTAAAAAGTTGAAAAGCGGAAGCACAAAATTGCAAAATTCTTATAAAGATTGTGGAGAGGGAACGGGGACAAAGAAGAAGTGGGTAAACAAAAGGGGAATTGTAACGCTATTCCCTATGACTATGGGCGACGTCTTTACGTTGTCAAGCGTCACCCTGAACCCGCACTTGTGATTGGTTGATGGGCGTAGGCCACGCCCATGTGTTGCTTATTGGTCGGTCGATTCTGCCGCCTCCGCCCATCTACAGAAGCTGTCGCTGAATCCTATTGTTCACAGAAACCCTTCTTGGGGAGGGGGGAGGAGTGCGTAAGAATTTCGTTTAAGGAAGGGCATAGTGACAGCAGCCCTCACAGAAAGTTTTTATCTCTTTTAGTTTTGTTAAGGTTACATCAAAAAAGGAAAAGAGGGTGGTGGTAGTCACGCCTCAAGCACATTGACTTGGGCCAACTCAAATTTTATACAATTTTCGAAATTATTTATAGCTTTTACAGACGAAATGCTACATGCATAGTTTCAATTTACTAGTACTAACTGCAGCTTTGGTGATTTCGTTTTCAAGTTTCCAGAAGTTTCGACTTCAGGGTCACCCTGCGATCAGCAACTTATGCTAGGGGTGGGAGATGCGGTGCTGCCTCGCTTCTACTACGACGTAGTCGAAGACGACTGTTTGCCATTCAACTACACAGGAATTGGCGGCAACGAAAACAACTTTCCCACACGTGCCCAATGTCAAATTACTTGCCCAGGTTTGCTTTTCATGAAAAAACTGTTTAAGGTCCTCCTTCTGTCACTGATATGTTCTTATCCAGGATACCGGGACTATTGCCCACATGGGAAGCCACATATAGTTGCTGGGATAATGACAAAGTGTGGCATTGATACATCATGTCCAATCAACCACGTATGTCACGTTAGTAGACGAAACTCCAGAAGCATTTGCTGCCCTGATCCAGGTTTAAAAGAGCACCTACTCTCTTTGAATTATGCCCTGCTAAGAGCCGATTTCAGCACAATTTTGCACATTGGAACGAGATCCCGGCCCATGCAGTGGGAATTTCACCCGCTATGGTTATGATGCAGAAGCCGCTGTGTGTCGAAAGTTCATGTACGTTCTTGGATTTTTACATATTGCGAGCTAAAGCTTTATCTCAGCAGTGCCAGGTCAACTTAGTGGCGGTCTCGAGTATTTAGTTAGGGGGGGAGGGGGAGGGGGGCAGAAATGTTTGAGGATTAAAGGAGTGTGGCGTCAGCCACGCACATTTATTTGTGAAACAAAAGGGAAGCGAATTTCTTTAGCTGCTTCCAAATTATTTTCCGCGCTCATAACTAACCCCGAAAGTCTGTTTGTCTGTCTGTGTGTACGTATGTTTTGTCCGGACCAAACTTTGCGACCCCTTGATTCATCTGACTAGGCGGCTGGAAGGCGGGGCTTCGTGACCCAATCAAGGCTAAATGATCAGAGAGCACGCGCGCGACAGAGAACAGTCTGCGAGCTGCCCTAATTGGAGCACAAAGTCCCGCCTTTCAGCCGCCAATCAGATGAATCAGAGGTTACATATACTTCGGCGCGAGGCGGATGTCGTAGGCTACTTTTTGTCATCGATCGATATCGATTTTATCGATTTCATGCGAAGTTTGACTATGGGGTTGCAAGTTGGCACAGGGGGATAAGTGAGCATGCTGATTACGAATATATCAATGACAGGGCCGGGGGACGCCGAATTTGCCAGTTACTTCAATACATTTTCGGTTCAGATTTGGTGGATGCAACGGCAACATGAACAATTTCAAAAACCTTGAGAAGTGCACAGAGATATGCTGTGGCAAAGGATTTCGCTGAAAGCTTCTCCAAAAAATTAACTCGGCAGTAGAGCCGAAATAGTATCTCACATTGAGGGTTACTCAGTATTACTTTGGGTTCACATAAGTCTACAATATTTGTACGGGGAAATTCCCATGTGTTAATCCTGTTCTGTTCGTTGTTGTCCGTTGTTATGTTATTCTCTGGTCACGTGTAACTTAGTGCTGGTGTTGTTTTACGTTTGGTGTAGGACATGAATGATGTTTGGCGGAAAAGTGTAACAGTGTCGAACAGAACTGTTGCAAGGTAAGCTGCATAACACTGCTTTCAAGGGTGATGTAAAGGAACCTCAAGATTTAGCAAGCTCAAGAAAACTCATCACCCTCGAAAGCAGTGGACAGTGTATAAATATCCCTGCTTGCTGGGTAAGGATACCTACCCAAACGAGAAAGGTATCCTTACCCAACTCAGCTCTCTTCGTTACTATGCATGGCATCGCTTAGCTTACCTGGCCTCAGATCTCAAACAACAGCATTCCTTAGTTCAATTGCTTTGGGTGGACTAACCATATCTGTTTCAATAACATAGCCGACCAAATGATTTCTCCTTTTTCGCCAATGCAGTAACCTATAAATACTCTCATTACAGAAGAACTATGCTTACTCTCGATTGATCGAGGTGCTTGTGGAGGAAGACAAACACGTTACGCATTCAATCGGCAAACTGTAAGTTATGCCCACTTTCTGAAGAAAAAAAAGGAGTTTTTAACGTAAAGAACCATTTGTAAATGTCGCAGTGTACTCTTCAACGCTCTGAAGAGCGTAATCATGAAGTTGCTGGATTTTCGCCTGGTAAAACTGTACAAAAGATTCTACAAAAAGTCGAGATGTAGGCTACATGCAAAAATATCTTATCAGCCCTGCACGAGTGCCCCCTTGTAAGAAGGTATTTAGAATTATTAGGTTGTAAAGAAAGTTCCGGGGCACTTTCGGAAATTTAATTTTCTGACGCATTTTTTTGGCGCTCAGTCGAACTTTGAAACAAGTTTTTTGTACTGTTCAGTAGAGAAAAGCATAAGCTTTCCAGAATCTTTTCTCATTTTTATGGACATCAAATCATGTTTGATCTGCACTTCAAAAAAGAAAGTCTTTCCAACCAAAGAAATTTTACAATTTTCCTTCCTACTGCCTTTTTTCTATGCAATTCGAAAATTTTGTCCAAATCATGAGTGTTCTGAATGAGGAGCCTTTCAACTTGTAACCCACGCGGCACACAAGTTTTGCGATTTGCGCTCAGAAGTTACGAACTGCCGAACTTAAGCTGTCGAACTTGCCTTTGACTGACTCATTTCGCGGCTGACGTCACTTCTGTTGAGATCGCCACGCCTGAATGATGGGTCCAAAAGATGTGTAAAACATTACCTCAACAATGTTCGCAGTAATCAGAACTTAGTCCGTCCTGTGCAGAACCAGAAGACTTCAGAGTTACTTACTCGAAAAATGGTGCATTTTTAGGGGCAAAAAATGGTCGATTTTTCAAACTTCCTGGAAAAAAATTTTTGCAGGTGGTCTTGAACAATTGAATGGTCTTCATAACAGTCCCAGCAGACTTCTATGTAACTACAGCATTTGGGCTCTCCAGCTTTTATCATGCCTGAGATAATCCTTCACGCCTTTTTTCGCGTCGACCTTCTTCCCTTCTGCGCGCGCTGACGAACCGCAATAAGGTGAATAAACCCCAACAAGACAACTATCTGTTGTAGACAAAATTGTTTTTGCAATGAAAACCGTAGCTTCAAAAAAGGATCAATCTGCTTGAAATTACAGCGAAAATTTGAAAAAATAATTTTTCGCAAGTGCTCCGGAACTTTCTCTACAACCTAATGATAGGTACATGCATACCTTCGATGGTCAAGAGACAAGGGCTTGAAAGTGATAGTTGTTTGAGTTCTTGCCCCCTACAAAAAGTGAAGGTTGTTTCAGAAAAATAGACGAAAATTTAGAGATACAAATCAAATTAGAAAACTTAGAAAATTCATATAAAGCAGAGGTTAGCACATCACCAAATCTGAAACCTTAACTTGGTGGTTTCCTACGCAGAGTTTCGTCTCCAGGATTGCCGTTAAAATTGGGTGACAACAACAACAAAGTTCTTTTCCAGTCAAAAAAGCGCTGTTTAGCTGTGACGTTAGTTGGGAGACCGAAAGAAGAAGAACTTGTCAACAACTGAATTGAACATGTTAAACATGTCTGTAAAGTTGTGTTGCACATCGACGCCAATCTGATTTTTGATGCGTCCTTCAAATTTTCACCCCCCTCATAGTCATTTCGTACGCTGCGACGTCGTCTGGATTCTTCCGCTCATCATTCTGAGCAAGTATCGTCCAAGCTGGAAAAAATTCGCTGCAAAAGCACAGAAAGAGAACAAGGTAAAGAAAAACGCGCTTTTTTGTATTTTTCACAAAAAAACCGGCATAAGCAAAGAAGTAAGCTCGGCGACGTTGTCTACATCATAGACAGAAACAAGACCTATCGAATGCACAAAAAAACCGAGTGAAAAAAGTTAAACTGAAGAAAAAACAGGAGGTTTTCGAAAACACCGTTTTTCGAGGATTTCTCGTTTAAATTCCAAAAAGAAGTTCCGCGACGTTGTCAGCGTGAAAATAGAGATCAAGAGCTTTAATATGATATATAGATTATCGTAATTGGGCTCCGGACAACGAAGAAAAGGGTACCAGAGCCAAATGCCCCGTGCCCCGCATTTAAGGTAGCGAGGTAGCGCGCAGCGCGCGGAGACGCAGACGAGCAGTGGAGACAGACCAGAGCCGACGGGGCATCTGCTCTGGTCGTGGATCTTCGCAGGGTCTCAACGAAACCCTGCAAAATTATATATCGTTGTGATCCTCATGAGACGGCCAGGAGCAGCACTGACAACGTCGCGGGTCTTGAAAATCACTCCATTAACGAGATAGACCAGCATTCATATGGCGACTCTTTGCGCAAGATTTGAGCGCAGTTTTTAGTTTTTATTGAACTCTAGCGGCTTTAATGAACTTCCAACATTCAACCGCAGTTCAGAGAAAGGTACAAAAAAGGCCATAAAAACGCAATCCTTCGGTTTTTTTTTTTTGAGCTTCTTTTGAATGTCACTGCTACATTTGCCTCATTTAAATTCATCGCTATACAATTATGTCATTAGTTATGTCATAATTTCCGGGGCTTCGCCCCGGATAACTTCTGTACTTCTCCCCTGGTGAAGGTTGTCTTCTATCATGACGCTCAAAGTGAAGGTTACCAGAGTACATGGCTCTATGTATCGAAGGTATGGGTACATGAAGAGTGGTTTATAATTCTCTCGCCTCAACGTATTTCACGAAATTTTTGTTTGAATTTTATGGAATTGTCATCAACTTTGCGAAACTTTGACAGTTCTCTGCTGTTGTAGATTACGACACGAAATTCTAAACTCGCTCTAAGCCAATAAAACCGTGCTCGGAGACATTTCACGGAATTGGACAAAGTTTACTGATTATATCGGCGTACGCGAAAACTCTTCTGCACAAAATCAAATTCTTCGCAAATTTTTTGAACGTAAGGCTGCACAGACCACACTTCTCTAGTAATGGAGAGCGGTCGGCTTTCGGAGTCACTAACGAATAAACAACTTATTACCTTTCTGATGTTTCCAAAACGAGTAATTCAGGTTTTTTGAACACTAGATGTTATGAGAGATAGCTCCAGTTCAAGGCTGAATTGTTTTTTTAGTTCGCCTTTCTCCATTCTTTGTTTCTACATAATGTTACTGAGGCACGCGCTATCATCCAAGATGTCAATTTATTTCTATCCATATTCACTTTATTGTGAGAAATATTGAAGAGCGCCTCAATGAATTTATGGATATAGGTGCAAACTTTTCTGTCAAGTCCCCAAGTTATCTGTCTTGCAAAAATGGCTTGAGCGATTAATCTGACGAAGATGTGTTGTCATATTCTACAGTCAGAACATTTGTGAATAAACTAATGATAAGGCTGAAAGCAATTCTCCACGACTTTATCAGACTGGAAGAAATACATACTATGTAATGAAGAAGGGAACAGCTCTAAACGCGCATTGTCGATATATAAAAAATGTTTTACCAAAAGACTTTGTTGAAATAGCTTACCACTGGGTACCAAAAAACTTTTTTGACTCAACTCACCAGTGGGTTCGTCACGTCATGCAATAATTATGTGAACATATTCTAGAGCCAATGTGTACCTTTCGATTACACGGGTTGCGGAGGAAATCTGAACAACTTTGTCTCAATGATGGATTGTATGGCCACATGCGGAAACGTCGGATTCCGATAATAATTGCGCTCCTTACCATCACATACACCATCCGGGCACGTCGATCCTCTGCTTTCGAGATTGTTCGATTACCTAGCATATTGAACGATTTGTTTAACTCCGAAGTTGACTTTATATATTGACTGCAATTGTTTATGAAAATGTTTGTATGTACGTATTGTGTCGATATTTATGACCCCAAATGTAAATCTCTATAATTACTTAAAAGTTTCGTTCTTTCAATGATGACGGATGACTACTTTCTGCCCCTCTTTGGGCACTTCTCGTGCGCTGCTAGGACATATTGTTCTAGCATGATGTGTATAGTGCAATTTGAATAAATTTTATAGAATATTACAATTTACGAAGTTCTCAGTTTTGAGAAGTTTACCTAGTGCATTACGCAATGATCTTCAAAATGAAAATTTTAATGCTTTCGACATTTTAGCGATAACGTTCGACGAAGTGACTCAACCGGAACAAAATTTAGGAAAGATTTTTTGCACATAGATGAATTCGAAAATTTGGTATCAAATTTGTTTTGTTAAATATATCGCCAACAGCCTAATGACTAAAGTAACATGCAACTACTTCGCAGATGAAGGAAATCGGACGGATTGAGGAGAGAGGGGGTAAGAATGAAGTCGTGAAATGTCTGAAGTTAACCTACTCCGGTTGTATAACAACTTAAGTTGACTCGTTTATACTGTAGAGATTAAAATTTGAGAAAAAAATTGATTTGGCGTTTAGACCAGTAAATAAGGCGTGGTTTCCCTCCCCCCTCCCGATGATTTCTCAAATCGAAATTTGTACCGGTATATCAATGTGGATACTAACTTTGGAGGCTTTGAATAAGAAAGCCTCATTTGACCCACATACAGGGTGTCCCAAAAAAATGTGAACACTGTTTGATCGTTAATAACTCCCTTGCTTTCATGTCTTTCGCCGAGCTTGAGGCACCATTCTGTAGAGCGAGGTTCAACTTAGATATGTAGTATGAACCAAAACTCCGATCTCACTTCGTTACTGTAGGATTATGGTAGGAAATTCGACAAGGGCTTTAGGCCGTTGAAGGCCATTTTCTGCCTCGAAACAGAACCAAACAAGCCAAAGTCTTTCGTAATATGGTAATGGAAGCCGCTGACTTCGAATATGAAATTTCCACTTTACTACAATGCTTCTTTTCAAAGTTATCCTAGGTAAACTGTAATAACTGACTTTCCAGCATGTGTCAAAATTGTGACTACACCATCAAAAAGGCTAAGAACACTCGTAAAAAGTTGTGTAGTAGAATCAGAGTGCGCGAAAACCCTACTACACGATTTTTCAGATTTTTTTGGAGAAAATTTGGTATGATGGCATGTTTTACAATGGTTACACATGCTGGAATTTCTTACCGTAATATTACAGTAATAAGGATCGATTGGTGATTCGCTCCATACTATAAATCTTAGTTGAACTTCGCTCTACAGAATGGTGCCTCAAGCTCGGCGAAAAACATGAAAGCAAGGGAGTTATTAACGATCAGACAGTGTTCACATTTTTTTGGGACACCCTGTACTTTCCTCAAAATTGCCGATTGGTTTGCTTGAAAAGAGTACGGTACTGGGCGAGAGTTAGGAGCCAAAATTCTCGCTAATGAGCGGATTGTATAATTCGCAGCCTCCAGCAGAAGAGGCTTCCTAATAACTCTGGATGAAGAGTCTGTACCCAAATATGCGTTAAAGGCAGCGTACACCCAAAACAAATGCAACAGATGTTGCGACAGCAACTGCAACTGCAATTGCAGCTTACGCTGTTATGGATTCGTTCGGAGGAGGCGGAGCGAAAGAAAAGGGGCAGCCTGAAAGAAAATTGAGGGGGGTTTTCTCTGCTCAGAAGCAACTTTGGGAGACCGGACCAACGCAGTTGGTCTTCTTCTGGGCCCAGTATACACATGGTGTAGAAAGATCTAGGAAATTCGGTAACTCAAATTTTGGGTGTACGCTGCCTTTAACTACCTTTGATTGACTCGGATGTTCGCAGTGAAAAGGAGCACAATTACGAAAACCTCTTGCCGCAACCTTTCCCAACATTAATGAAACAGAAACTTCTTGCTGAGACATGGTTTACGCAGAAACCCTTTTTTATAAGAAGAAAATGTAGGTAAAACAAACAAATGATATTGAGTGGGTGCAAAAGTTTTGACAGTTCTTTGAAATAACCCGCAAATCCCGTGCACTAAAGTAAGCAAACATTTCGAACTGTCTCCGATGCAGAATTTCTTCCGCTTTTCAGCTACTATATCCACGTTGTGACTCATTGAGAATGTGCTGAGAAAATTAAAACTTTTAAAAATTAAAAACAAAAAATAACAACCTTTCGTTTCCACCATGTCCAACTTTCGCTAATTTTTAGAAATTTTGAACTTTTAGCTTTGATAGCCAACAGGTAGAGCAAACCTTTACCAGTTGAAGCTATTTTTCTTTTTTCTTCAGCTCCTTTTCATTTTGTCGGATAATTTTCCAGAAATTTTGAATTCCGGAAAAATCCCATAACCTGTTATTGCACCAAACACTGCAAAATCTTCAGAATACTGAGGTTTACACTCGATTGTCACTACTACTAACCGTACAAAGTGATTGAGCGATTTTCGCCTCAAAATATGGAGATTTTGAAAATTTGGGTACGTCAGTACGCACCCGTGAATTTCAAAGATCTGCGATTACCCCGCAAATCCTGCCTCGTAAAGAAAAGACAACTGTTAGAAAGGGGAGAAAAAATTGCATTGAACGGTAACTTGAGTGTTTTGTCATTTCATGTTCTGTGTTAGAATAGGCCGAATATAAACATAGATCTACAAAAAAAAAGTTTCAGTTCGCAAAAGGTTCGGCCTATCTGCTGATTTTCAAAGCTTCCCCAAAAGTCTCAAAACATTTGAAAATTAGCGAAAGTCGTACATGATGAAAAAAAAATAGTTGTGATTGTTGATGATTTATGTATCATCAACCTCACAATTCTATAATCCTAATAGCTTACGGGTATTCCCCATAGGCTATATTCCCCAATCGCTTATATTTAAGTGCCGAATCACTCACCAATGAGTGGCACCTATCTTCCAGGGGCCGCGCCAAGCCGCGGCATCCTCTTTCTTGCACATATTTCCCGGACATTCTGATTGTGCACGGGTCAGCTCCGCCTTACTACCTATATAAGGAGCCCCCGATTGTATTATAGGTTGCTCCCCCCGGTTCAACACCGGGGTTCGTCTGTGGATAAATTATTATCGACACCGCTATCGCCTACGACACTTGGTTCCCACCAAATTGGTGCATCGACCAGTGAAACCACCTCGTATTCCATCTGCAACCGGAGGAATCGAGGCCACAAGACCCGCGTGGCAGGAAGAAGAACCAACCGACTATCTGAAAATCTTTGTGTATCCTTTTCGTAAGCGATCCAAAGAGGTGTAAGAGAAATCGGAAGGAATACCACTGACTATCTGAAAATCTCTGTGCATCCTTTTCGTAAGTGATCCAGAGAGGTGTAGGAGAAATCAGTCGGTCGTGTGAACTATTCTTGAAAACTCTCTGTGCATCCTTTTCGTAAGCGAACCAGAGAGTGGGAAAGAATCAGTGTTACCACACAACCACAGACAACTTGGAAACTTTCTGTGCATCCTTTTCGTAAGTGATCCAGAAAGTGAAAGAGTAGTCAAGTAGAGCACATAATCACATTAATGCGTGAAACTTTCTGTGTATCCTTTCCGTAAGCGATCCAGAGAGTGGAACAAATTTTGTGAGTGCAGCACATAACCACATAAGACCGTGAAACTTTCTGTGAATCCTTTTCGTAAGTGATCCAGAGAGCGGAACAAAATTTTGTGGGTGCAAATTTCCAATCAATCTCATTGATCTCTCGCGAATCCTATCCAAGGACCGGAGATCAGTACATTGAGATTTGAAAGGAAGGTAACTTGAGTCACAAGCGCTCATTTTGCCAAAAAATCAAAGTTCGACCAAGAACTCTTGACTTAAGAGGATTGAAACCCAATCCTTATCTGGTCAAGGTCCAAGACACCTTACCGTCAGCGTTCAAGCCATCCCGGCACGCTTGCAATTCAGAGACTAGCACCACAGCTGCCTCTACTCAACGGATCACCAGAAGATACGCCTACAAGTTAACGAAACCTCGCTAACTTGTACCTTCGATGCAACCATTTCTAAGGAAGAAAAGAATTAGAAGTCGGTATAGCAAAAATGGCCGCTCTTCAACTCTTCAAACACAAAATCAACAACGCTTGCAAGCTCGTAAAATCCTACGAGTCCGAAGTGGAGAACGTAGACGTCCCCTTCACATTTCCAACAACAAAAGCGAATGTGAAGAATATATCAAAGAAAAGGCAGGAGTAATAACAAATCTCCTCAATTCTTTGCAAAACGCTGTGAAATTGCAAGAAACACAGCTCAACGCTGTCATTGAGTACATCAGTGCATGCAGTGAAGAAAAGGAACGAGAGAAGCTGATGGTTGAACTTAGCAAGCATTTGGAGCTGGAAGCACTCGATCTGGAAGTGATAGCAGTTCAATGGCAAAACAGAATACAGTTCAGACAACATGAACTGAGGGAGCAAACGACACTTTTGCATACGCCTGCTAATAGTATTCCGAGTCAGCCAGACAGCGAGATAGGAAGAGGCTCAACAACGGAACGAAGTGAACGCCAGATCAGGATCCGGAAACCGCTCCTAGAGGTTCCTACATTCTCTGGCAACTTCAGAGAGTTCAACAGTTTTTGGACAGTGTTCGATTCACTTGTTCACTGCGACGAAGACTTATCGGACGGCGACAAATTCCTTTTTCTAAAGCAAGTGCTCAAAGGAAAAGCAGCTGCTGCTTTGAACTGCATCCCTGTCGTTGGAAACAAATACAAGACAGCCGTAGACATCCTGAAGAAGCACTTTGATCGCTCTGCCAGCATGGCAGATATACTCATCAATGAAATCGAACGACTTCAAGGAGCAAAAGACAATCCCGAAAGTTGCCGAGAAACTTTCGAAGCAATCAATTCGCGGATCATTCACCTGGAACAAACCGGAATGAAGATGAGCGCAGACAGAATCTGGCGCCGACTAATCTTGTCGAAATTTCCTGAAGCCATCTGCGCAACCGTCATTCAGAAGGAAACCGTAGTTGGCGATCACTTTGATGTTTCGGAGATCCTAGACGCGATAGATGACATCATCTTTCTTCGGGAAACGACCGCATTAACAATGAAGACACTTCTTCCAAGCAACATTCAAAGAAGCAACCATTTGGACACAAGTACTGAAAGTCCGAAATGGAAAGAGGAGGAAGAGTATCTCGAGCAGTCTCAGTTTCCTGCTAGCACTCATCATTTGCAAGTCTCTAAGATACTGCAAAGAACCAACTTCGATCATCGCAAAACAAGTGAAGTACCCGTTGCACGGCGAAATGGACAAAAAGTCTACAGCTCAACTAAACTGCCAATCGTGTGCCAAAGCGTACTTCAAACGGCTTCAGCCATGATATTCAACGAGGCAATTTGGGATTATCAACCCATAACAATACTGATTGACTCTGGCGCCCAGCGAAGCTTCATCAAATCAAAATTTGGTGATGAGCTTAAGCTGCCAGTCATCCAAACGACGTCATTCACCACATCAGGAATGGGAGTGAAAGAGACATTCAGTTCCAATGAAGTGCAAATTACTTTGAAAAGCTTTCACAACGCAAAGAAGCTTAAGAAGATATCAGTGCACACGAAAGAGAAGTTGACTGCCAACTTACATACAGCACATCTCACAGATGCAGATGTTCAGTTCATTTCCAATAAGAACTTGAAGATAGCTCAAGATACGCTCACTCATAAAAGCGTCTTGCCTGAACTCATTATTGGACAAGATCTTCTGAATCTCGTCACTGTTCACACCGAAATAGTGCTCAAGCTTCCCTCCGGGCTCATATTGACCCCGACCATCTTTGGATATGTCATATCTGGTACAAGCCGTACCAACGTCACGGAGATCGTCGGCACTTTTGGTTGTACATCCATGATGCAGGAAGCCTCCAAACTCGCTTCTCACCCGCAGCGACGCCCCAAATAGCTTACGACAAAGAAGACGTTCACCGTCTTCAATCAAAACGCTACAGCTGGAATCAACAGGAGAATCTTCCAAGCGCATACTGAAGTAACATCTCAGAAGATCGCGAAGTCGTTATCGAAAAAGAAGAAAACCCGGACAACTGCTGCTAATCGCGAAGCTAAGGCAGACAGACAACGATGGCTGGCCAAAGTTCGCTGCATATTAGGCTCCAGTTCCAGCCCCAACACGAGGAGTGCGAATGGAACTCTTGCCAGAACTCTTCAACCGACGACACAAGCTAAGATAAAGATGACGGACATGCCCAAGATCACACATCACAACCATCTGATCACGAAAACGCCGACTATCACGAAGACAATCACCGATAACAATTCTGTCAACTCAAAATCGACGAGGGCAGAACCGACGAGGAAGAAGAGACGACGACGAAAGGCGAAGCTACACCATGGAACAGCAACCACCACCACAGTTGTTCACCGAAATTCTCTTCTGTCTGTAGCTCCCATAAGTATGTCTAAGTGTATACAAATCTATGCATTAGTTGTATCTTGTGCTTACCAGATTAACTTCTTGCTTGCTCGCCCGGAGTGTTGATGATTTATGTATCATCAACCTCGACAACCAATCTAATAGCTTACACTCGTGAACACAGCTATATCTCAATTTCTAAGTACAAATGCTTTTAGGAGGTTTGATTGTATTTATTGATTTACATTTCAACAGATTTCGCCTCCTCCTTGCTCGCCCGGAGTGTTGATGATTTATGTATCATCAACCTCACAATTCTATAATCCTAATAGCTTACGGGTATTCCCCATAGGCTATATTCCCCAATCGCTTATATTTAAGTGCCGACTCACTCACCAATGAGTGGCACCTATCTTCCAGGGGCCGCGCCAAGCCGCGGCATCCTCTTTCTTGCACATATTTCCCGGACATTCTGATTGTGCACGGGTCAGCTCCGCCTTACTACCTATATAAGGAGCCCCGATTGTATTATAGGTTGCTCCCCCGGTTCAACACCGGGGTTCGTCTGTGGATAAATTAATCGACACCACTATCGCCTACGACACTTGGTTCCCACCAAAGTGATTTCCAGTGATTATCTCACCACTCTCTCAATGAATCACTTGTAGATCTAGTAGCTGGAAAGCGGAAGAAATTCTGTATCAGATACACTTGAAATGTTTGTTTATTTTTACTGTAATAGATCTGTGGATTATTTTAAAGAAAGCTTACAAAACTTCTGCAAAGACCCAATATGAATGTCACTACGACAGTGGATTCACGCAAGCTATTTTACCTATAAGGGCAATATCCAAGACGCTATTCTGAACTTGCTTAGGTATAGGCAAAACTTCAGGTGCTTTTCAACACTCAGAAAGCAAGATTTCTATATAGCCTTCAGAAGAGTTTAGAGAATAAAACGCAACACAACTATGTGGCAATGTAATCTCTTTCATTCTTCACTTTTCACAACCCAAGACCATATTTGTGAAGCAAAATTTTTGACCATTTAGGAAGTACTTCTAATCATAGAGGAAGGATTCTAAGCCTTCACACAACTTTGCTGACTTACTTTTTTACTTCAACTGGATCCACAGAGAATTTACTCTGTAAATTATGACAGTAAGTGGTCTGAGTCGTGAAATAACAGAGCATGATAACAGCGAACTCAGTTCATTAGGTCTAAAAAACAACATGCATTATAGTACAAGTAGAGAACAACAAAACACCATTTGATATGCTTCCGAATACTAGTGGAGATACAAAAAAATGATAATCTTACGACCGAATAATCACAACTAACTACGGAAACGAAAAAGTGATAAGCAAGTGCGATGAGCGAGAAATTCGAGAAGCATGCAGAATATGTGGGCAAAAAGTGCGTCGAATAATCATTGTCACTGATTAATTCACAGCGAACAGAACACAATGCAGAACAATTTCAAGACATATTAAATCCTGAGATGAGATAATGATGGCAACGAAGTGATTGATTTATGCTTGCAACAGAGGAACAAAAGCTTCAATAAACAAAGGCTTTTATGATATAGCATACTAGGAAAACAGAAGCGGCGCAAAGCACAGCTGCTGCTTTAAGCCCTGTTTCCATGAAATCCTCCGCGGCCCTAAAACGACACCACCGATATAGAAAAATATTGGATTACATTACTCACTTCATAGCTACGTGAGCCTCGACCGCTTCCTCCATATCCGCCACGTCCACGAAATCCGTCACGGCTGTCTCGGTCCCGATCCCTGTAGTTATCTCTTGGCGCACTGTCGTAGCCGCGACCTCCCATCCTTCCACCACCGCGAAATCCGCCCCTACCTCCGCCTCCGCCACTTCTCTCACTTTCATAGCTGTTCTTTCGTTCACGAAAGGAACCATGCGATCCATAAGACGAATTCTCCTTTTCTGAATGTCCACCTCCCTAGAAAAAGATTAGGAAAATAATTTATTCGAGGATTTAAACCTATTTCTGAATAAGAGTCAAATATTATACAGGAATAAACCATGAACAACTATCAATAATAACGCATGTAAAAGGATGATTTTCTCACTGGAACCCAAATGTTGGGTGACATTTCACTGCCGGAAGTTTTTTTTTTCTTCGAAAAAATTAAAACTTACAAAACCACCAAATCCTGACCCAGTCGATTCGAATCCTCCAGACAGAAATCTCGTCTAAAAAAATATTGTAGTAAAGTTTGAATAAAGACAAGACGTTTCACCTGTGGTGGAGATGGCCTTGAATCCTCCTGCCTTTTCACCTGAACTGAGACAGTCAAAATGCAATCTACTTCTTTGAGGCAGACAAGATATTTTTGAATTTTCCTCCCACTGAGATAACTCTGCGAAACTATATAACACATAATAACCTGTTCTTTTGTATCTTGAGCAAACGTTTGCTTGACTGCTTCACCATCATCCCAGCCGTCGTCGTCGTCTTTTGCTAGAAATCAAAATTGCCTGAGATTCTATGGATTACGTAATTGCACACTAGGCTCTACCAGTTCTGAATATACGCTATCTAAACAGACAACAATACCCATCACCAACTATACGCGACCTTGCATCATGATCTAAATTCATGCATTTCGAAAAAGCAAAACGTTGCGTTCGGGGGGAATCGAACCCCCGTCGAATGCTTGGAAGGCATCCATGCTAACCATTACACCACGAACGCGGACGCTGACGATCGCACCAGAACCCGTGACAAGAGCAATGTTCGCTGCAGAGGGAGGTGGAAGGGGAAGGGGGGGATGAGATATAATGGCATTTTTCAACCCCATGTTTCCCTTGGCTCGGGTTTTCTCAGATGGCCGTGATCATCAACAAACCTAGTGGATTAGCCTTGATGAATATGGCCCTGGTAGGCTAACGTAACTATGACGGGACTTCGGGACCTAGAACTGAGAAAAGGCTAACCCACCGGGTTTGTTTATGAACACGACCACAGAACAGAGTACGCAAGGGGGTTTCGATAAAATGTAGGGGTAGAATCTCATGATGTTGCAACCACCCCACTGTCTCTTGGCTAATCGAGCAAAGCAGACTCGATAGAAATAGCAAAAAGCAATCCCACACTCCTCTAATCAACTCAAACATATGTAAGAAGCTTGTGCAGTAAAACGCTGCGAATTGATAAGAAGCCAAAAATGAAAGAGCATGAAAAATAAAATTCTACACTACTGGATGAAGCAAACAAGAGTCTTCCATTGCATGTTGTAGAGTAAAGAGAACACAGATTTGTGAAAGAGGAACTTTATACTCACCCGGCTTCTTTTGACTAGAAGTCTTCTCCTCTTTGGGTGTAAGACTCTCTGATTCTCTGCGACTTTTGTTTACATTAGTGCCAGTATTCTCTGACTCTCTGCGAATTTTTGTTGCAGTATCATCTTGCACCTGAACAGAGACTGAAGTTTGGATACAACAAGACATGGAATTACTCAAGGTACCGAATAAAGAATTCTATCACCAAAAAAAAACTTTGCATGCACAAATTTCCAAATGATGATTGAAGATGAAATGGTTCCTATGCCGCCGAGCAGATTTCCGAGAAAACATTCGTGATGCTTAGTCACCTTTTCGTCATTCTTATGCAAACGCAAATTCACTGCAGCGACATCGGAAATGACTTCTTCGTCTGGCAACGGATTTTCGGTTCTAACCACCTGATTAACAGCCTGGGGTGGAGCTGCGAACTGAATTTGGAAGCTTTGAGATAAATTAAACAACCTACATGTAAATTTTTCAACGAAACAAACAGATGATGATTGACAAACCTTCGCCTTCAATTCAGGAGGCTGCTCACAGCCATTGATACTTGGCCTCTAAAAACTACTATTACTCTGAAAGCCACTAGCTTTGTGAAGTAACAACCTTTTCGATAGCTGCATCGCGACCTGCAGAGCGCATGAAAACTCCAGCGATGTCATCATCTGTAGATGGATCTGACACATCCTCCTCATCAAAGGTCTTGGTGCAAAATACCGTTTCGTGCGTTGTTGTGAAAACCCTCGGCTAATCAAGATTTGGAAACAGCCCAAAAAAGAATTATGGGCGCCACTAACTCGGTCAAATTGGTCGCCGTCAAAACCATCAGGGTTGTCGTCCGCATCAAAGGAAATGATAGGCTTCTCAGGCGTATTCACACGTTTTATCGGTGGCGCAAAAGGGGTGTCTTTCACCATGGTCTTTCCTCCATCCATTGTTGGCGATGCATGTTCAGCTCTTTTAGTCTCATTGCCAGTTGAGAGGAGCATTTCAGTTTCATTCTTCTAAAACTCATCAAACAATAATCAAAGAGATCTCTGCACATCTGGTCTAACAGCCTGACTCCGGTGATGATGTATAGTTTTGCAAGAACAAAATTGAACAACCGAGTATATTGAGTAGTAATAAAAATGAGAGCGAGTACAGAATAAGCAGCAAAAAAATACCTTTTGCGATGCCGCAGGATTTAGGACTGGTATCTCATCTGTAAAAATAAGCTATGCGTAACAACGAAACCCGAACATTTGCCTACTCCCAGTTATGTGTACCACGCATAAAAGCAACTTTACCTGCTTTTATTTGCTCTTCAGTGGCACACTTTTCAACCTTTGCATCTGGGACATCGTCCAACGGAGCAGAAGCGCTTTTCCATGAAGAAGTAATATCTTCACCTAGAAATCAAATGGTAAAACTTCTATAATTCTCAACAATACGTAGGCAGTTGCAAGTAGTAACCTTCAGTGAACGATTTCCATTCATTTTCCTCAGTACTCGGCTGCTCAGAAATGATGGGGGCTTCTGCACAATCTTTTCTGCCATCCTATAGCACAGGATCATCAATGCAAAAAGTACGAGGTCAACACGTTGACGACAACGTGCGTTTTTAGTTGTCTGCCTCTTGAGGCAATGCCTTCCACGGATAAGTGGAAAACTTTTAGCTAAATTCATGCAGATCGCAACTACAGTAATTCTGCAAATCAGGCGAGGAAGGAAAGAGTAATTTTCTAGAGTTAGAGTGTAAGAGAACTTCTGAAACAAATGGTTCCAAAACAGCAATCTTTTCGACAAAATTTAAGCCATGACCCACCATGTGGGTCATTGTCGTCAATGTGTTAAAAACCACACTTAGCACACATGAGTATAAACTAACATCTACTGGTTCCACTAAGTTGTCAGGACTGTTGGAAGTACAGAATCCGTTATCGGGAAGCCATTTCGTTCTGAGTGATTGATCTTGCTGAAACTTCTAATTTTACCCAACTACAACAAAGCAGAAGATGCTTTCATCAGGCCTGGGTAGAACAAAGGATGGTTTCCAGAACTCACGTTTGGCGAGCAATCAAGATGATCATCGGATAAAATTTTAGCACATTCTAACCGCTTCGGCTCCATGACTGTTTCCTTAACAGAGAACAATTACTACAGAATTTTTCACATTTGAACTTACCACCTCAGCTTCAACGTCAATTTCACTAGGAACCACTGCATGACCTAAAAAATAAGATCCCTTTACTTTGAGAGTACACAAAGCAAAGACTCAATTTACCCAACATGCAACTCAGCTGTAGCTGAGTGGCTGCCAACCTTATGATTATTTGATACAAATCGGGACACACGCATTCGCTGACTGTCCGCAACAATAAAGGCTTATGGTCTTGGCCAAACCTTATGCGCTTTCAGGCCATACCTCACGCGCTTTCACTCGCCACGCGATCTGGCAAATTGCCACAAGCGTTCAAATTCAACATTGGCAAATTGCAAATCCATAGCCCATAGAACTTTCCTAGATTGATAAAATATCCTATCCTCTGCATAATTAGGATGTGCGCACGCTGAGTCATGAACAACTGGAGTATTGCTAAATTGCGTCGCTACTGAAATCGGATGAGGCATGGCAAAGGCCTATGGTAGTTCAGAAGAATACTAGCGTATGGCATGAGCCTCCCCACTTTTCCAGAAAGCTGCTTTCAACAGGCAAAAACTTTTTCTAGTTTTTTTCTTTCAAGAATCGCATGCACAGAGTGTTCCCAGGCACGGGTGCTCACTGCCAACCCTCAATTCACTAAGGGCTACCTACCCGGGTACGCGGCTCCCTGAACCCGGCAGGAAATACTGCTGAAATGAAGGGCCCGGATCGGCTGCACGGCCCATTCGCATTCCTGGCTGCAATAACACTTACAAGGAAAGGAAGGTTGGTGGAAGTGGCCTTTTGAAACGAGATATATACTGTCTTGTAGAGCTTGGGACGCTGATTCCAAATCTACCTTTGCTATCTGCTGCGGGCTTCTGGGCGAGGAGTTATGAAGATTTTTGTGAGTAAAAATCTGAATGCGAAAGTAGGCTAAAATCAGTCGTAACATTTTTTATAGGGCTTAACTGGTAGTCGGGTCACTCGGTGCAACAAATATTCTTAATTCAAGTACACCACTTTGCTGCTGCCTCATCTGAACATTGGGAAAAGGTTACGACTGACTTTATCCTATTTTTGCAATCCTTCATAACTCCTCGCCCAGAAGCCCGCAGCAGATAGTAAAGGAAGATTTGGAATCAGCGTTCCAAGCTCTACAAGGCAGTATACATCTCATTTAACAAGGCCACTTCGACCAACCTTCCTTCCCTTGTTAGACACACTAAGCGAGCCGCGAACTCAAAGCAGTATTCGAGCAGGTTTGGAAGCATCTTAGTCTCAACAGTTTACCGAAACGGACTGGTGCAAACCACAGCCCAGTGTGAATGCAAATTATTGCTTCGGAACGAGAAAATCGCTTCAGAAGTCCAAGCATATACGCGCCCTCAGTCCCTACTGCAGCAGATCATGGCGGGACGGCGCTGCAGCCAGTATCTGCGTCGCGAAGGCCGTGCCCCAGCACGATTTTCTGCGGTAAGGACCAAGAAGATAGGCTTCTAGAGCGAGTTCCTCGTTCCGAAGGAATTTTTATTAGGATATTTCGATATTAGGATATTTCGCAGCAGCAACCGGGCTATGGTTTGCATGGACAGCCCGCTTCAATAAACTGTCAAGACTGAGGTGCTCCCAAATCTGCCAAGACACTGCCTTAAATCTGAGCGGAGGCCGACACGGGCCCTTGACTGGCTACAGTGGTCCACCCTCCAGCCGGCCCTCGGAAGCTGCGAACGGCAATAATAATTATGGGCCGCGGCTCGTCCGTCCGCTCCCAGTGTCTGAGTTGTGACAAAAGAAAAAAATCGCGTCACTTCACTATCTCAAACACATTGTCTTAAAAGTATGGCTAGCAAATTCTCACCGTCGCCCGTTGTTTCTTCTTGTGAAATTTCTCCTACATCCCCAGTTGCTACTTCATCTGACATCCTTCGTTTTTCTTCTTCAATAACATGATGCTCTTCTTTGTTCTCGGTGGCGGTAGTAACAGGCACATTCCGAGTATCCACTTTTTGGAGATTTTCGGACGCCTCTTTAATTCGCCTTTTCTCCTTACCTAAATAACAGATGACCGATGAAAGAAAAAAGTACAAAGGAAAATTTTTCGCACCATGGTCGCGTTCCTTGCAGTACTTAACTCCGGCCATCAGAGTTTCCACTTGTTCGCACACTGACCGGGATGGTGCCACTGAGGAAACGTCTAAAAATGATGAAAATGGTTGCTAAGGAGTCATCGCGAGCCAGTAACCATTAAGATCCGAACTGTGATCGCTTGCCGCCGCCTTATCACTTCCTTGGACATTCTCTTCTGACGGCGGATTGTCAAGCCCAGCTTTATTTTCGCATAGCCTGCGATATATCAGAAGTCATTTGGTGAGGTATTCATTTCTCACGCAGAAAACAGCGAAAGACATATGAAGAAACCAGCATAAAGCATCTAGGGACGCAAACTTTCAAGCTAAAGGTTAGATATAAAATACCAATCCATTTGGGTACTTCCTCCAATGAATTCGAACTTCTCAATATCATATTCACTTTCTTTTCTGATAAGCAAATCAGGGACCTAGCAGACAAGCTTCCACTGATTCGTAAAGCATTTGAACCAACAAATAATAGACTGGCAGCAATGCAGACGGCTAACTACGCAATTATAACGAGTTTCAACTCACGATTGGCTCACGATGTTGTCACTATCGTTTGCAAAGCAGCGTTTGAAACCAGATTCTTTGATATCAGAGGTTTCTTCTTGGCTTGTCGAACTTTTCGCAGCCTAAAACTTATAACAGGGCCTGAGCGATATATTTTCATATCAGTGAATTAGGTGATTGAAGACTGCAATCATACCTCAGTGAGAAACGATGGGACCTCAGCGAGCTCAAAATTCATGAGGTTCTCACACGTACTGTTTCCATCGTGTTCTAAATTGCAAAAAAGATCGACCAAAGTGACGTTACAAGATGCCTTCATTATTGCACTTGGCTAAGCTCACTAGTCAGAAATTTTATTTTACATCTTATATTGGCTACAGGTGTTGCAAGATTGCGACACCAGAGCTCTTGCAATGAATTTTAAACGCACTTGCATCTTTATTGCCTTGACCACTTAGTGTTTCCACAACTGGCAGAGCGTTGAGATTATGCAAGATAGTAGACAATCGTGCATCAGCATGAGGGGTTGAAATTCCTTGGAGAACAAAATAAGGAAAATGACACCTTGGTTTCAGGACCATGCAACAAACCTTTGCTCAATCTGCAAATCAGCTCATTTGCGGTAAGACGGTCAAGACCTGTATTTTTGATGAGCTCATCAATTCGCTGACATGGACGACCGAAAATGCCCTCGAGGGTCGAGCATACCAGACCACAAGCAAAAATCAAAGACGCCTACAACACGGTAGTTTCAAGCTGTAAGCACGCCGCTGACGGAATTCGGCGGAAGATCTACAAGCGCATAGCAACCGTAAATCTTCCCTGACTAACTTGCACTTTTGGTTACGTATTTCTCAATTTTTTGAAATCCTGACGGGTTTTTTTGGAGCGAAGAGCAAAGGGTCTGGTGCAAGAGGAACGATAGATATTGTCAGCGGCTGCTGCCAACGGACGGAGATGCATTATTTGCCTTATAAATAACAAATTTTACACTCAGTGGGAATAAGGAGAGTTGAGATAAATGCTTTACATGATAAGTACTGCTCGGGGCCCCTGATTAGTTCACTAATGTTATTTGTGATGAGAACAAACATGAAGTATTCGAAGTTTTCACCTTTGAAACCTTTTTTGTACTTTCCACGTATTTTCACACCTCTTCTTCAAGCTAGCAAATTTTATTTGACTCTTCGGTTCAATTGAAGGCATGAATGAAGAAAACGCTCTAGATTTCCGCGTGCGTATAGGCACAGGTGAGGGTAAGAGATGAGCTGGTTACTGACAACCGCGAGCTATCGTTGCTCTTGCTCGCCACTCAAGCGCAAAGAGACAGATAATTTATGATAGATTCGCGAAGAATCTAGAGCAATTTAAAACGCTACTTATGCACCTAACTCCAAATTAATCACGGAAAATACAAGATACCATCTTTGGAAAGATAATCAACCAGTAGCTTTCAAAATCAAGCATACCAATCCTAGGCAATTCTGGGCGCTAAACCTTCGAAAATATAAGCAACTAATCTACTTTGAAGCAAAAATGAGGTAGGTGCGGCGTGCAAAAGAGAATACGGTAATTAACAACCACTTACACGGCATACTGGATTGAATGACGTATTATCCTCTCGCAGAACATCAGCAATTGTATCGACAACGCTACGAAGGCCACGCTGACGGTAGACATCTTTGCTATCAGCAATTTCAATCAAAGAATCTCGTTTCAACCACATTTCTACTAATCCACCGATATATCCTGAAATCAGACTGCATATGGGTACGCAGAAGGTGGAGCTCAAGTCACCTTTACACGTACGCAAATAGACAGACGACCACAACACTAATTCACAAACATGTAAAGATGAACTGAGCTTGTACTGCCCCCGCCTTTGCGTATATACACACTGTTTACTTGCTGCAAGAACCATTCCTTCCCCAGCCAAATGCGACTACGATCATAATTCTCGCGCTACAAGTGCTCAGATGGTACCACGACATGTCCAGACCAGCCACAAAGGCCTGGACAGTAGTAAGCGGAAAATGTGAAAAGGGGCGCAGACGGCTGGGAGAAGGAATTGTACCGCTATTTGCAAGGAGTAAGCAGTATGCAGTTCTCAAGAATACCGTAGGTACTCTACCTACAACCCTGCATGAACCTCAAGAACAGCACAAACATGAGATGACTGAAGATGAGTATAGATTGAAGAATAACATGAAATGTTTACTGCCTGCTACTCTTTGAAAAATCGAAGAGACTGAAAGTGATGAAGAACATACCGTTTGGATGTTGTTGCAACAATGATCCCAATTTATCCGACTCATCACTTTGCCTCTTCCATCCGAGTGATGCTGGTCTAGCATGAAAGATGGCCCGAGTGGCTTCGATCACCATCGCCAACGACATCAAAAATACACAACATCAGAAGATGAGAGAACACGTTCCGCCCTTTTCCTTCTAGTGATAGTTTTGAAAACCAACTGGGTAGACAATCTGTTCCAAACCGCTGAAGAATGAGAACTTGTCAAGATGAGAAGCGGCATCCTCTGCGATGAACTCAAGATCGGCGAAGTTACGGTACGCAAGAGCATCAGCAATCACGAAGCGAACGTGCTGCGCTAACTTCATTCTTCCAATCTATAAGTTCTTTCACTAATAATTCTACACAAACACAAGAAAATGGCAAAACTGAACTAGCTTCCTCTCCAAGGACTCATTCTCATTGAGCGCAAAGTCGATGCGTAGGATACGGTAGCAGCTAAGCTGTAACAAGAAGATTACATATAATATGCATGATAAACAATTTTATACATATTCACTCCGAAGATTATCAAAAAACTGTAACAGCTTGCCACAACCGAAACTTGAGACTATAAGTTTCTGCAGTAAAAAAACGCCATAACAAGAAGTTTTTCACATGACTAGGATGAAGGAGCAAATCACACAATAACTAGCTGACCTGGTCGATACAGCGGAGCATGTCACGATTGAATATAGGAGCAGATGCCATGTCCACCATTCTGAAAAGTGAGCAGTTTTTGAAGGAACAGGCGCTTGACTATATGGCGCTGATAATTAGCACACACAAGACTCTCAGATTGGATGTAGATTCTTATAAATTGACTGGGATCTGCAATCTTGACCACGCCTACGTTTCTGAAGACGTCCACTATAATTTCAAAACTTTTCAAGCGGTAATATGTATAAATCTCTCTACGTAAGATATAACTTCTGCACGCCCCTCGTCCATCGAACGCTCATTCCTGACTACTCCTCGTTAAAAATACGAACACAAAGGCCTTTTCATAGTGGTGTCAATTTTGATCACCTCTTCTGTCTGCTCTCTATCAACAAACACAAAATGAGAGACGGCGATGACACAAACGAAAAAAGCACCTGCTTATTTCGTCCACTTCACTAGTCATGGATTTATTGAGTAAGCAAGAGCACTCACGACTCAACTGCTCACAGATCTCGTCATCCGTGAGGTACAATTTAGCCAACACCATCGCATCTCTGAACATATGATGTGGAAGACACAGTCACAAATTCAAACGAATATAATGTCTGACACTTTTAACCCAACAGCAGCCATTTCAGCAATGGCAGCGCGACGACGACAAGTTGGGCCAGCCATTATTTGGCACAGCAGCCGTGTTACTGTAGCGGCTTCCCACACTTCCTCAGACGGGGCCCCACAGCTGGACAGTCGCAGCATTAGCGATGTGACATAATTGTCCCATTTGTCCTTGCTAGCTGCAATAAACATAATTTTTAACCTAATGATTATGGGTGAGATGAAAGACTCACAGATATTACGGTCGAGAAGCTCGAGAAGATCATGTTCATAATTGTTTTCCTGGCTCAACTTCCAGGCGAACTCTGGCTGAACACATTTTCTCACGTTGCAGCTGACCATTTGCAACCACATACCTCATTCAAAAGCAGACTCGCATCTATCAGGGAGATCAGATCACGCGATCGATTTTGTCCTTCACGTTTATACAGTTCCACGTAAGTTCTTTGCAAGTGGTTGACTTGAAAAAGAATAGAGTTCACTGATCCCAAACTGAATCAAAGATGGGAAGATTACGAAATCAGAAGAAGTTATGGAAAATTGCACATTCTATGAATCAGTCTATGGCGCAGAAAGGCCACAAAGCAAAAAACAGAAATTCAAGCAATCGACGATTCAATGGGAACATATTTCGCTCAATACTCAAAAACTTTCGCGACGGTATAGCATGCTCGCTCTTGCTTTTGATAATGAGCTACTACTTACGGATGTCCTTCGAACTTGGTCTGGTGTCCGAACGTCCCGACACGTAAAGTGTTAGAATGTCGACGTTATGCGATTCACTTCGGTTCACGGAAGTAACCTCTTTCGGGATGTCTAACCCCAACTGGAACACACTTTTGTATATTAGCATACCATGGTGCAAATATCACTTAGAAAAATCTGCTAAATAATATTGCAATTTTCTGTCTTCCCAATGCATGTGATTTCAGTTTTGATATGAGGCAGACGGCTCAGCAGTGTAGTTGGAACCGAATATACGTAGTCGAATAATTAATTCGAAACATTCAACTCTCGAGAATTTGAATAGTCGAATATTTCGAATCGAGGAAATCCGATTACTTGATTATTCGAATAGTCGAATAAATGTAAAAGGTCTTTATTCAAATAATTCGTTGACTCGACTCAAAAAAGGAAGTTATTCGAACATACGAATCGAGAAGTTTGAACGCTGTTTGAGTAATCGACGATTCAACTATTGCATTTGAGAATTGAGTATTACAAGCGAATATTCGAATATTGCATTTAAATATTCGGCGATATCCACTTATTCATTTATTTGAATAGTCGAAAATTCCAAGTTCGATTATTCGAGTACTCGAAAATTCGAATTTTGGAATGTACCTATATTCGAATATTCGAAGTTGAACAATATAAAAATCGGCAATTGGAACAATATAAAAATCGGCAATTGCCTAATCTTCGTCCAATTGAAAATTTTTCAAAAATCAATTATTCGATATTCGTTCATTCGATAAAAATTTCCGTTCGTTACTACTATACTCAGCAGGGTCCCAAAGGTGGCATACCACAGACAATTCGAAGACAAATGAGAACAGTTAGCTACTCGAATTCCGACTTTATGGTAATGTCTTGAAAATTTCTTGAAAATTCGCAATACCTCAACGCCCAATTTGAGCATGTGTGCACGAAAGCCTCTAACTACTTGCGGTGAAGAGCGACACCCTTCAATTGAAAAGTCGCAACGGTGTCCTCTCGCCACACATTTCAGACGCAGTACCCTCAAGCTTTTTAGCACAGTTGCCAAAACGCTAAAAAGACGCAAGATGCAAAAAAAAGAGGTGCGAACAGCCAATTTCTGCAAAGACAACGTTGTCGTCACCTTCTCGCTAAACCAGTTTCATATTTTGCTATGCTCAAAACATGAGTTTGTTTGTCAGGAGTAAGTCTACGGGTACAGAACCTACTATTTTACTTATATGACTCAACTCAACTGACCTAACCCACGCGTAAAGCTCATGTATTATCTGTTCTATGAGCCTCATGATAGCTACCATCAAACTGCCGCAACATAACAAAGTTTAATGGGGAAAAAATACGCGAAAAAGCAATAACTTGATCATTCTATTAATATAGAGGATTTACCTGTGATTCTTTTCTTGCAAGCGCCTCATTTAGCGCCAGCTGCGGTCGCTCATCAAGCCACTCCAAAAGAGAAGGGAAAAGATATACTTTGGTAGTCGAACACGGCTGCCGCACGATGCGTAGCTTCCAAAAATCTTAACGACAAATTTGCAAGAAGGGTTTCATACAGAGTTGTGTTCACTTCATTGCATTACACATCACAAGTTTTCGTTACAACTTCTTCCTATCTGATTTTGATTTCACTCACCGCGAACCGCGACGGACAAAATTTGTTCCCTGTTTGTTTCACATACAGATATGATAGTCGTTTTTACCGGAAAGCAGATTAGTGCAAGGCTGCAGCAGATGACAGGCTACAGTTCGTCGACAATTCATAGACATATTTCTGCGGCGAAGATTGTCGCACCATTTTCAAAAATTCATAACTTCTTGCTGCCTCAACAAATTCGCTTACAATTAATTTTGTTTGATGAAAGAGAAATCATGCCTTTTATAACAGTATTTTAGCTGCTTTTTGGGATGTTGCATAGATAGAATTGATAAAACAGAACTTCTCGAATCGATTTTTCTGCGTTTGGTAAAAACAGTGAAAATAGGAGTGATTGGTATCGCAGGGTATATCACTTGTTTTTCCTGACTCAGCAAATTTGTGTGAATCGTTGTCCTTATGGAAATTATGACCTTCGCGCAAACAGTGCAAAACACCCTAAATTTTCCCAGCAATTTTTTCGAGAATCACAACCTTTCACAGAGACGTGCAATCAGCACAACTCTGTTCATTTGAAAAGACAGGCAATTAAAGGCAGCGTCCAGGCAGATTCTCGACTTCTATATTTTTATGTTATCCAGGCCTTTCCATGGGCGCTGATTCCGAATATGGAACTCAAAAAGGGGGGGGGGCAGCCAACATGAACGATAGATTGTGCCAGCCATATGCGTTGCGTAGGTCAAATATTTTCTGAATCTATACTTACGCTATGATAATATCTAAAATTTTGAAAAAAACGCTGGGAGCTCGGTACCGCCTTATTCCTACTGTTCGACACCATTTTCAACCTAGTGGAGAAAATATCGCTTCAAAAAATAAGGCTTTAGTAGCGGCATATTGACAACCGCACGAGTACAGTATGCTTATTTCCAGCTCGTTCATCTTGGCATACACCCCTCAAAAAGCGTGAATTTCTCAAAAAAAAACCACCTTTTGGGGCTATTTTGGGAAACCCGGACGAGTGCTTCTGACGTTATCCTTGTCGAAAGCAAGTATTAACAGGTAAACAATGTAAGTTCGACTGTGTTGGTCATGTGAAAACACGTCAAGGCTGAGGAGATTTCGTTCATAAGGGGTTGGCCGTCCGAGGGAAGTGGGCCTGGTCGTCGAGCTCGGATCTGCCTGGACGCTGCCTTTGAGCTAATGCTGCCTGCACCGATATTTCTTGCATGTTTCAGATTTACGACCAAACTCAGAGAAATCGAAATTGAGTGGTTATTTCCTAACAACTCTACATTCGCAGCGATCAAAAGAAAGCAGGCAAAGTATCGTTACAGAGAGCTAATCTAGCCTTCCAAATAGAATCAAAAGCAAGTGAATTGGCTGAGAAAGCAAAAAGTTATTTGTGAAAATAGTGCGACAGAACTTTAGTGCTGATAAAGCGAGATAAAAAAGTCAAATAAACTCCGGAAAAAAAGCCTTGTCTCCTCCCTCTCTCCCCGCTTAAGCTATAGTATCAGCAGAACAAGCGAGACTGTAATGTCTGCCTTACAAAAACTACAGATGTCATTGTCGCCGAAACTTCACACTATTCCTGCACATCTCAGAGTTACAGGATTTCGAAGAGTACTGTGGCCGTATTCATCTTGATACCTTGAGGCAAATTCTACCTCCAGGTAGTTTTATCACTTATTATCAGCAAGTACCCGTATTCACAGAGTACCTTGAGGTAAATTCTCAATGTAATTTTGCTGCTAATGAGTGATAAAACTACCTGGAGGTAGAGTTTACCTCAAGGTATCAGTGATGAATACGGCCAGTGGAGGTGCCAAAGCGGCGAAATCGATAGGGCTAAAAGTATCAAATATCCAAAATATTTATAAGTAAAACTCATAAGCCTTCAAAATTCAACTAGCGATCATCCGGTCAGCCTAGATCGGACATACTTCACGGGATTTCAGTCGCGACATAATTTGGGTACACTCCGATTGTTTGTAACTCATCAACTCTGTATGTGCAGAAAACAGAGCATTTTATTAGTCTGCAAAACTACGTACACTATTCAATACACCGTCTGCCCTAAGTTAGAAAACCTTGAGCTGTTGACAGCTTACGTTAGTGAGGCCACTATCAAGCAAATGCCCAAATCGCAGCTCAAAATGTCGCTTCGGAAGTGAGAAAATCGCTTCGGAACACCGATGAGGCATGAGGACCCTAAGTCGGCACCGGCCCCTCCAGTAATTCCCTTCCATCCGCACGCACCCATGTAATCGCCGTTCCACAACCGGCCTGTGGGTTCCCCTGGACGGAATTGTCGGGGTCTTCGCAGGTTCTCGACTTCATGTTTGGAATCAGGGACCTGAGAAGGCTCCGGAACGACCTCAACAAGGAAGTCGAGAATCTGGGTGGACGGTGCCGTTATCGGCAAACTGCCATATCGCGTCGCGACTCGAATCGCTCAAAGGTAGGTGCCAGAGTAAGCGAATATTTTATTCAGGTTGGGATCAGGGTCAAGCTTGTGATGCGACTGTCGCAACGGAGGGTCGTAAGAGGGTATCTAAGGTGGGGGAGGGGGGCGTAAGAGGAGGTAGTTAGACTAAAATACCCTAGGCTTCAAAGGGAATCAAAAAGCAAGCAATTAGTTATGTTCTTTACAATAAATCTATAAAAAAGTGGAAATCAGAATGAAAAAGATAAAAAATCTGTAGAAATTCTAAAAAAAACATTTACAAAAGCTCAAAACACTTTCGAAGGATGTATTATTTGATAAAAATGCTAAATGTACCGATTGCCCTAGAGACCTTGCTTCTGAAGCCTTCCTGAAGTCTCACACACTCGACGAAAGCGAATGTCTTTACCAGCTGTGACCATCATAAAATTCTAAATCTTCTTGTAATGTTTTTTACGAGCTCATATAATTTATCTGTACTTTTGAGATGCTCCGCTATATCAGTGCAAAATTTATTGTTATTTTGTTAACTGTGGATTTTCTTATGATTTTATGTACGGTAGCAAAAAGTCAGGAGAGGGGGGTCGTATCTGGGTCGCATCTGAATTTCTTCGAAGCTATTGAAGCTTGTTAGCTGTAATTCCGCTGTAATATAAGGCCATCCTCCTGCTTTCCCTCATAAAAATTGCAGGCTGTTTTATGACTTCTCTGGTAAGTTACAGAATTTCAAGCTCAAAAATCCCATTTTTTGCTTTTTAGGATCGCATCTAAATTTGCGAGAGTCGCATCTAGATTTTTTCGAGCTTATTGCTCCTCAAGAGCTGAAACTTTTTCTTTGGATAGTCTGGGCACTATAATACAGAATCTGTGCTTTGCAGCCTCTCAGCCTTTTCCTGGCCTTACAAGGGAACGATCCCAACTTAAGGTGGCGAATTGGAATGAACCGCATACCATTAGATGCGTCTTGATGAGCTGATTCCAAATCTACCTTCCATATCTGCGACAACGTTATCTGGAAGAAGTTATGAAAGGTTAAAAATGTGAAGTAACGGGGGTTTTGATGCATAATTTGCTTTAAAATCCAACTTGGAAGTGCACGACTAGCAACTTCAAGGAACGCTCACATTCTAAAGAAACACAAATAAGTGCTTTTGAACAATTAAACAGTAACTAAAGTTCTTTGGTAAAAACTATGAGCAATGAAAAGTCCAAATTTGGCAAATATACCTCGAACATTAGTTGTTCAAAAACACTTATTTGTGTTTTTTTAGAGTGTGAGCATTCCATAAAATCGGTACACTCAGTATCATGCTAGTCCTACACTCCCAAGTTGGATTTTGAAGCGAATTATGCTCTAAAACCCCCGTTACTTCACATTTTTAACCTTTCACAACTTCTTCCAGATAACGTTGTCGCAGATATGGAAGGTAGATTTGGCATCAGCTCATCAAGACGCATCTAATGATATGCGGTTCGTCCAATTTGCCACCTTAAGTTGGGATCGTTCCCTTGTTAGTTACGAATTTTCAAACTACCGTGCTCATGCACGTTTTTGACGTCGTTCTGGACGGCGCTCAAGCGGTTTTTTTCGCGGGAAAAACTGTTAAGAGGTAGGAAGTAAGCAGTCGAAAACATCTTTTGTAGTTCAAGAATGTCATTTTTTCTCCATGCAGAATCAAAAAAAACTTGCAGAATCTCAAACATTATTAAAGGTGTGTATGTGTGCTACAGATGATGGACGCACCCATTGGCCTAGAAATTCTGCTTCCGAAACCTCACTGAAGTTCTCATGCAGGTGTTTTTTGAGATTGACATTCGTTTATGCAGGTTACCGCGAGGAATGTGGGCAGGAAAGGTAAGGGGGATAAATGAGTGAGGGTGAGGAGGGGGGGGGGGGAAGGGGGGGAAGGGGGGGGGGGTCGTACGGAAGGGTACCTTCAAAGGGGGGGGGGGTCGTAAATGAGGGTCCCGGATCTCATCAGCACGCTTGACCCTGGTTGGGATCCACGCAGAATTGACGTCACTTGGATTGAAGCCAGCATGGTGAGAGGCGTTAATTCTGCGTGGGACCCCAACCTGAACAATTCGCTTACTCTGGCACCTATCAAAGTCTTAGCAAGCGAAAGAGGAAGGTGAGCTTGCGTGTCTCTTTCTCCACTCGAGCGGGGGGAGAGACCGACAAGCATTACCTCCAATGGGTGACTTCAAAAAGGTTCCTCTTCTTATTTCTCACAAGAAAAATCGAATAGTCACAATGGAATTTCTAAATTAGCCTTCTACCGCTATAGAGAGCATTGAATGCCGGTTCTAAATCTGATCTCACTATCTGCCGAGCGCCTCTGCATCCCGGGTTATGAATGTTTTCTCGGTGCGAAAAATGAAAGAATAATCTAGGTAGAACCCTTTTATAGTCTTTCCAGCACTCAAACAGAGCAGTGTTAAGTATGAGTATCTTGAACAGAATTCTTCAAAAGGAGTGTTCTAGTAATGATCAACAGACAATTTGCGCAAGTTTGACGAATTCTGTTCTAATTAAATTCAATTTTTCAACTCAAAAAACGCTCAAGACTCGACGTCTAGAAGCGCTCAGCAGATAACGTAGACAGATTTGGAATCAGCGTTCGATGCTCTTTATAGCCGTATCGATATCATGACTTCGACCGAACCAAGAGAGGTTGTTCACCCTGAGGTCGGCAAGATGAATCCTTGATGCTGATGCAATAGGCCCACCAAGAACACCACAGCACTTCCTTCCTCCAATTCATCGCTAAACTCGGAAAAGTCTCCTAGGCTTCACGCCAGCCTGCCCACTAGATGTGGGCAGTAGTGAGAGCTACGACGGGCTAAGCTACGACGTAGTTACCATCAGAACCTACCACAATAAATTTGTCGAGCCGTAGTCTTCCCGGTTACCTTGGTAATCTGATTTGATTTTACTGTTCACTAGTAGTCGGATGACCTCTCCCCTTGATAAAGGCATTTGGTGATAATTCTACACATTGTGCATTTGACCTCCAAGTTCGTTAATGATACGATCACTGTTTCTGACACATGGTGTCCTGTAAACACACTACACGCGACTGGGTGGAAATACGATTGGCTTAATGCTGACTGCACGACCTCAACTTTAGCAGACCTCAAATTAGCAAATTAGCTGTGAGATTAGCGTACCCAGTGTAATTGCTAGGAGTGATGGTGTTCAAAATGCTACCTACGAATGGTGGCAGGCAATGTCCACAAATTATGTAACTTACCGGCCCTTGTGTCCACCGTAATGCCGCTCATCTTTTGCTGAGGAGAATGACGTTCATCCATAAAAAGGCAATTCTGCAAATAAGAAAAGATTATCAAGGACAGAGAAAGAACAAAACTCGCATATATCGAACATATAGCTCCACGACACAAGAAAAGGATGAGGAAGAATTTGACGAGATTTTGACCGATCACGTGCCGCATGCTACCGTAACAGCTGGCAATAGAGCGCGCTTCCCACTGATTCGATGCGTCGTACCTCGGCTACGCATCGTGCCGATGTTACAAAAAGAGAATTAAGCATCTTCATTCACTGGTTAGAGATTGGGAACATTACAGTGGGTATGAAAAATTGATATGATTCGTACTCTACCGCGAAAGATGTTCACTGACTTGATACGATAGGAAAACAAGGTTGGACTTGTTAAAATGTGTTTGTTTCATGACTCCGATGGAGAAATGCGGAGAAAAGCGGTCACCAGCGGATAAGTCTGGTGCCTGCCAAAACGGAACTACATATCGTACGGTAGTCGGCTTGCAACTGAAGCAATCTCCAGATTCGTATGACGTGCAGTGCAATGTCACACCCACTCGTTGGAAACTAGCACAATTCTGTCAATCTGAACAAAATGAAACCTAACGAAATTGTTAATAAGGCCAGAGAGCGAACTGGGTCATTTAACACGCTAAGTACGAGGATGTTACGTAGCTGTCTGGTGAGTAGCGGTAGGTGGACGTTGAGATGAATTCTGTGACTAGCTTTCTAAGGCCCCGGGCAGACTTCACGCGATTTGGTCGTCGCGACTGAGTCGCGACGAGACAACTGTTACAACATCATTCCATGCCGATCAACTTGCATTCGGTTGTGATACTTTTCCAGACCGAAATTTTTGAATGTGAAATGAAAATGAATGGAAATCTTGGCGATTAGATCGCGACGATTAAGTCGCGTGAAGTCTGACCGGGGCCTTAAGGGTGATTGGTTGGCATGTTGACCACAAACATCATATAGGCCCAAGGCATACCTCGCGCGATTACAGTCGCTGCGCGATTCGGCACTCAATCCTCTTCACCACTGAGACGTGAGCCATGAGCTGCATACGGTAAATCCGTGAAGAGCTGATGAAATGCCGAGCCGCGGAATAAAAGCGAGTAGATGGTCGCTGGAGGTATGCTTGGGCCATACACTTATTACGATGACGACTTTGTGGAAAGCAGGCATTACGTTTGTAACTACTGCAACCTCACACATCATCTTATCGGGACCGGATGAGTTGAGATGAGTTTATCCTTGAAATCAGGAAAGTCCGCAACCCACTTCTACAGAATCAAGGAGCCGATCACAAAGGCTACGGCTGGACGAAGGCACAATAACTTTGGGTGCGAACGCGGCTTTATTAGCCGCAGAGCGCATGAGGCACAGGGTTAATAGCGGTGAAGATACGCGCTCGCCATTCGCGCCCGCTCAACTAATACTGCTTCTGCGCCTTCGTCCTGCAATAGCCTCTAGATATTCTGAAATTGGGAGATTAGAGCGTGCTTCGCCCTAGTGTTTCAAGTAGTTGATCCTAGATATACAGAATTCAAGTGCGAACTTGTCAAACACACAGTCAAACTTGTTTCAATAAGTAGGCAAAGCGTAATTGAGCCTCTTTCATCAAAAGTAGAAAACAACTTTTCTGACCATAACCACGTAGGCTGCACGTCAGGAGGTACGCCGCGCGCGGCGCCCGCTCTTCCGCAAAGCCGCGCTCAAATCTTGGGGTCCTCCGAGACTCCCCGCCAATAGAGGTTCCGGCGGCAAAAACAGGGGGATGAAGGTGGGGGCAGATACATGACTTGCTATAAGTAAGACTGCCCCAGAAGTGCTGCTGTTGTAAGGGCTGAAGTACGTTGCGGCGTCGCTTCGCGGAAAATTCGCGCCGATCGTACCTCCTGACCGTCCCCCAACCACGTACAGTCGAGTAGATTTCCGGCTTAATATAGTGTGCTTGCACAGAAAGTGAAATGGGGTAAAATTTGCGCGCAAATAAATAGTTTTCACTGTGACGCCGGCCAATTGCGGGCATAAAATGTCGGCAGCACTGGCGTGGCTACTTCTTCAAGCGCAAATTTTAGGGTAGAGGACTATATGTCGCCGAAAAAGGGCGGTCCTCGCGGTCATTTGCGACAAATCCGCACCCTTGTATCGTCGACTCTAAAAATCGTGACGACGGTCTGCAGTGCGGCCAGTGCACGCCGCACGACACTGCCGCCTAGTGTTTCGCCAAAATTACGTGGAGAAGGTGAGTTCTTGTGGTTTTTCTTTTCCTTTTTGTATCTTTTTTTGCTTGCAGGAACTTTCGTGGCTACCGCAGGGAGCCTACACTGCTGAAAAGCAAGATTGCCTTACGTTAAAGCGGCAGTGCCGTGCGGCGCGCACTGGCCGCACTGCAGACCGTCGTCACGATTTTTAGAGTCGACGATACATGCGCGGACATGCGTTCCTGCAGGGAATCCGCGCGGGACTCTTCCAAATTCGGCGACATATAGTCCTCCACCCCAAATTTTACCGCATTTCACCTTCTGTGCAAGCACACTATATTGCGTCCAGGCAGATCTGGACATATGCGGTTCTGATGTGGAGTAATTTTAGGGCCCTAACTAAGACTGCCCAAGTGGCAGCTCAAATGGTGAACTCACAGTTGAGATATTCGCCTCCAGACTGGACCCCGGGATCGTACTCGCATGGATTCATGGTGCGACACATCAATTTTGCGCGAGGACCCACGCGTGTCGCGCCATGAATCCATGCGAATACGATCCCGGGGTCCAGTTTGGAGGCGAATACCTCAACTGTAAGCTCATCATTTGAGCTGGCGCTTGGTCAGTGTTTTAGTCAGGGCTCCAAGATTACCCTCCGAGTGAGATCCCATAGGCCCACATTTGCCTGGAAGCTGCCTTTAACACGTTGTCGACCAAGCCATTTTTGACCACATCAAAATGGACTGATGATCTTGGCTGCGGTTTAGACTGCTTAACAGCTAACGCAATGCCGTGTGTTCTATATAACAACCAGGCCACCAGCGTTATAGTTGCATAGAAGTTACCTGAGAACTTTTCGTTTATACATGATAAATTGATGCAGGGAAGTGCTGGAAGGTGGTCAGGGCATGCATACGCGCGGATGCACACGGTCGTCAACGTGTTAAGCGGAAAATCTACTCGACTGTTTGTGGTATACTATCGTAATTATCACCATGGGGTTGAATCTCTGAATCAACATTTCAATACCCTTTTTGAGAAATGTTTTCTTTGTACTATGGCTCGAAAATTTTTTGGAATCACCTGCTCGCTGATTTGCGGAGATTTTGATGAATGGTCGCGATAAGTATGGAACGCACAGACCTTTGTGTTACTCATTCTTCAATCTCTGGTCCGTAACGGCTTTGAGTGCGCACAAGTGGAACGCTGGCGTTAATTGCAAGTAAGATGCGGGGGTGAATGCCAGTGTATTTCGAGTTATTACATATCTATATGGTATACTACACCCAAGATGTTCCGGACATTTCCCGGACGGATACATGAAGGCCCAAAGGTACCCTTTGCTGAAACCAGATCGGCGGCTGGAATTCGGGGCTCCGTGACCTTATTAAGGCTAGAAAAAGAGCGTGTTTTTGAGAGACGAAGACTGCGTTGCGGACGCGAGCAGTCGCTTCCTAGGTCATGAAGCCTCGCCTTCCAGCAGCCAACCTGGTTGAAGCAAATGCTACAGCCGACAGACTGCGCAAAGACTAGGTACATTTGGCGCTCCTTTTTCAAGGCATCCATTTCAAAAGCAGAACCATTCCTAGGTAGTTGGTTGCATGGTGAAGCTTTTCCACGTCAATTCTGCGCAAAAACAGATGCTGTTAAACAGTCTTTGTGTGTATTTGTCTGTGGACCTAAACTCCGGCAAGACTTTGTTCGAAGGAGAGCTGCGAATTCTTGCGTTTTGGGAAATTGGAAGACGAAGCGTTGGATGTTGAATTTCAATCGAGACAATTTGCTTGAACTTTAATTTCGATTAGCATCTGCTGTCGGACATCGGGAGATGTTCACACAAAGTTCAGCTAACAAGGGAAAGATACTTGGTGATCGTGGCCATTTATAAAAATTTGTCTATCAAAAAATGCGCTTTTGTATGCTAATTCGAAAACGGTCTTCTATTAGGTCGTTCCGAAAGTAATGTCGTTTTTTGAAATGGACGCCACATCTCGTGGAAGCAAGATTACCAAGAGATCTTGGAAGTATTCGATGCAGCATTTCATTTTCTTTCTAAAGGTTGCAATTTCATCGCATAATATTTAACGAGCTCTTCAAAAATTACCAAAATCTACGACTCATGCTTTTTGCTATGGTTAAGTTCGGCTATTTTTCTAAATTTTTGTACTTAGTCTCCGAAGAAGAACAAGTAACTGGTAGATAGAGCAAACCCTACAGGACATTAAGTAATTTTTTCTTTTCCTTAGCCTGCTTCTTAGAGTTTCTGGAATCAATTTCTCAATGCTAACAGATTCCATATTTGGTCAACTCAAACCTCACAGAACAACAACCAGTAAGCGACTCAGCTATCATTCGACGCAGCTTTTTCTCCTCTTTCTACCACTAGTTTTTTGTTTCTGATTCATCAAGTTCTCCGGGATAAAATCATCATAACTCAGTTTTTCCAGGACGCCCCAGGCTGTACCGAGATTTTTCGAAAGTTGCTAATCTGAAGTGGTGAATGCTCATTTGGTTTGTAAAATTAATATCAAACCATAATCCATCTTCGTGAGTTTTATTCGAAGATTTATTGGTGTTTGGTGCATTTGTGTCTGAGACGAGCCTGCTAAAATTGGGTGCGGTAACTTAGGAACCCGAACCCAATGGGGGACGGAACTTAGGAACCCGAGCCTAATTAGCTCGATTCGGGGAGTGCCTGCAGGTTACAGTCATGCTCGCTGGCTCCGATTACCCACTAGGACATAGCAACAATCTAAGCCCCGCCCCCTTGAGAGCCTGTTTGGAACCTAGCCAAGGAATGCTGAAAATCTCAATTGAATTTCAGGGCTGGCTCTAAGCCAAAAACCTTCAAAGTCATCGTACGAAGGTGAAATTAGGCTCAAACGAAAGAGAAAAACCGTGCCATCATCATAAAGCAGCTACTGAATTGAACTGATTGAACACAACATTTTCTTGGTTCAAAACTTTATTCAAGTGTTAAATTACCTAGAAATAATTCAAAAAAACCGTCAAGTTTTTCAAAAAAAATTATTTGAGTGCTAAATCCGAGCACAAAACTAGAATAACATTAGAGAAATGACAGTTCAAAAACTTCTCAAGATTGATAGTTATTTGCTGAAATGCTGAAATTTAGGCGAAAGACTAGAAAATCAATTGCGAAACGACAGTTTATAGAATTCTCAAAAATAAAAGTTTCTTTGTGTGCGGAAATCTGGGCAAAAGACTAGAATATCAAGAAATGAAAAATCAAGAACTTCACCAATGACACTGCTATGTCTGTCAACGGCAGACGATTCTGATGTGCGAAGAACATCCTGCTATTATGCTGGAAGCAATGACCTCAACACTTAATCGAGCATAACAACATTATTTTTTGATGAGCACGGCTCAAAAAATTTGTATATCTTTATTTTCAGGCAATTGTGGTAGTTTTAACTACTGAGTGGCATTTCTTGATGTGTTTTGCTCGAAATTCAGCACTCAAAAAAACTATTATTTCTGAGAAGTTCTTGATTCATTTCTTGATATTCTAGTCTTTTGCCCAGACTTCCGCACACAAACAAACTTTTATTTTTGTGATTTTTATAAACTGTCGTTTCGCAATTGATTTTCTAGTCTTTCGCCTAAATTTCAGCATTTAAATAACTATCATTCTTGAGAGTTTTTGAACTGTCATTTTTCGAATGAAATTCTAGTCTTTTGCCCGGATTTAGCACTCAAATAAATTTTTTCTGAAACTTGACGGTTTTTTTGAATAATTTCTCAGTAATTTAACACTTGAATAAAGTTTTGAACCAAGAAAATGTTGTGTTCAATCAGTTCAATTCAGTAGCTGCTTTATGATGATGGCACGGTTTTTCTCTTTCGTTTGAGCCTAATTTCACCTTCGTACGATGACTTTGAAGGTTTTTGGCTTAGAGCCAGCCCTGAAATTCAATTGAGATTTTCAGCATTCCTTGGCTAGGTTCCAAACAGGCTCTCATGGGGGCGGGGCTTAGATTGTTGCTACGTCCTAGTGAGTAATCGGAGCCAGCGAGCATGACTGTAACCTGCAGGCACTCCCCGAATCGAGCTAATTAGGCTCGGGTTCCTAAGTTCCGTCCCCCATTAGGTTCGGGTTCCTAAGTTCCGTCCCCCGCTAAAATTCGGTGGCTTCATCAAAAAATCTACACAAAAATGACGAGTTTGGAAAGTAGAAAAAAGTTGTGCAGTTTCCTGTAGGGTTTGCTCTATCCATCCATTACTTGGACCCCTTCCGAGGGTTGCTATAAAAATTTAGAAAGATTGTGAAACTTGGCCTTTTGAAAAAGCATGGACTGCTGATTTTGACAAATTTTCGAAAGGTTATTAAATTTTTTGCAGTGTTTATATAACCATCAAAAAGAGAATGAAATGCTGCATCAGATGCTATCAGAATCTTCTGCACATCTTTGTTCCTCGAGATGTGGCGTACGCTTGAAAAAAAAACGACATTACATTCGAAACGACCTAATATATCGGCGAAACGATAACCTGGATGTAAGATTATTCTTTCAAGAATAAATTACGCTGCTGGGGAAGGTTAAAATCACCAACAGAAAATTTTCTTTTGTTTGCTAACTGCTGAATATGATTTGAAAAGTTATAAATACAACAGTAGCGCCTCTAAGATTTTTTTTCATAAATCGAAGGAATTGAAACAAATTTGGTGTTCCTAAGAAAAAAGTTCATAACTTCCTTCAGAAGATGTTTCGCAGATATCGAGCGCAGATTCAAAATCAGCGTTTTCAGACGCATCTTCTTTCAAACATCTCATTTTAAATGGCCACGATCACCAAGTATCCTTTCTTTGTAAGTTGAGTAAGTTAATTTTCACGAACACAGTGGTAAAATTAAGTTCACTGCAAAACGTAAACTCACTCTGTGCATTTTTTTCATTCTTCTACCATTCACTGAAGCAATTAGAAGATAAATGAATCTTGCAAAATAGCAAGAGATGCATTAAATGCAGCAGTGCTTTATTTGGTGAATAGTCAGCATCTTTTTCCATTTTTCTGTTCTTTGTCAAAACTAGCAAATAGGTCGCAGAAAGCAAAGATTTCTTTATGCTGGTAAATCTCAAATAAAATATTTTCCGGTGAAGTTTTGATGATGATTTTTCCACAACGTAGCGATTTTCAAATAGAAGTAATTTCTCAAAAAATAGACTTCTCACATTCTTGCTCAATCACAGACAACTAGATCCACTAGATCATGTACGAATTTTTAGATATCATCTTACTGCACGGAAGCATTAGTCACAGTGACCATACAATGTCGGATTTCGAGCGGTCGACTTCAAACTTTTGTAATTCAGAACCATTTGAGAAGCCCATAGTTTTCTCCACCATGTGTTGAATTCATGAATTTTTCAATTCTGGGTGAATTTACAAGAACGGTATTAGAAAAAGGTAAAAGAGTGACTCAGAATACTTTGATGTATATGGCGCTTCAAAAATGAGCGAAACAATCAACTTTCTCAGTTTAGCAGGGTATAAAAAAGTCAATAGCTAGCGAAACGCAGAGAAGAGTAGAAACATGCCAAAGTTGAGCCAATGTTTAGAAAGACAGTCTTGCAAGATGCTTTGAACATACACAACATCAGATGTTGACGTTTCCGATTCAAACAACGCAATCGATCTCGACACCATGCGTGCCCTTTTTCCTTTTTCTTATGGTAGCTTCGAGCGAACTTCTTTTGCTTGGGCTTGCAGATGCTAGAGACTCAGAGATTGAAATGTGCGAATTTAGCAAATTCCTTACAATGTACAAGAACTCTAATGTTATGCGAATCTTCACCTGACTGCAGCCTAGTGCAGATAGCGCGTATTGCACCTGATATTCTAACAATAAGAAAGCATGATTTGCAGTGTAGCGATTTGCTTTGGTACATAGGACGTTTGGCCAAGCGGCGCGTGCTCCGCAATCAACAGTCGGTCCGTGCGGTCAACGACTAGACACTATATTGCTAAACGGATTCTGCAGCCTGTCCTCCGCTGAGTCTAGAGAATATCCCTTACATTCTCTCTTCGAAAATAACCAATTTTGATCCCCATTTCTTGAAGTCATGGGAAGTTGATGCACATCACCAGCAAACTATGAGAGTTGAAGTCTACTGAATAAGGTTCTAAACCCTTTGCTCTTTTCTTATGCTACCCGCCACGTTTACAGTTTGTTATTTTTGACCCACTTGCAGCCATTGAATACTCTTTGCTCACATCCTACAAGATTTTACGCAATAGTTTATGTTACTATTTTTGCTCAATTTCTTTGGAAACTGCAGATTGTTCCACGCTGGTTATCCTGCTAAAACTCTGGTTTGAAAAACTACATATATTGTTGTTTCGCCGAATGAATCACCTCATTAGAATCAGATGTTCGCAGACGACAACTTCCTCATCTACTTTTAAGTATCGAGCGTTTGATGATAACCTTAAATATATATATTCCGAAACGTTGCATCGTTTCGGCTCATGATGCATTGATGATTTTGGATGAAGAGCCGAGCAGCTCATTCTCACATTCACACATTTCCATTTTTGTTTTTCACGGCTTATTCATGCGCCAGCAATCCAATTCTTCTCATCATCGCAATAATATCCCAAAACACACTACTGCTTCCCAGCAGCAGTTAAGACAGATCCTTTTTGATTAAATTGACGATTGGATAGTAGATATCAGCGGCAGCTCGAAGACCCCAAATGAAATCCAAATGATTGTAGTCCTTCAGCTCAACGTCGCCCTGTAAATTCGAATAAATATAATTTCTTTTCAAAATGCATATCAAAATGTAAGTAAATTCATACCGCAAGTGTGTGCTGTATTCTAGGCAGTAAATAGGCCGATATATCCTGAGGATCAGCTAGCCAATCACTGTCGCCCCAGTAAAGGTAAATCTGATTTTGGATCTTGGTAAAGTCATATTCGGGTGGGTTTGCCTGAAATTAGGGAATTTTCACCGCTGATGCGATCTCTCTCGGTTGAGAACTTTGATGTGCTCCTCAACAGTTCTTAAATTTATCTACAGTTGTTGATCGACGATACATAATGGAAGGAAATGTGATGTGATTCGGGCAGGTTTTGTTTTTGCAGCATTTCCTTGAGTTAGTTTATTAGTCATAAATAAATGAATAGATAAATATTTTGTCAGTTTTGACTTTATGAAGAGTGTGTAACTTTTTTCCTTTCTCTCGCTTACTCTCTTTCTCCATGGGCTGTGGTCATAGGCAAATGGTGTGCTATGTTCAGAACTATAAAAGTTTTGCAAACTCTCAAAATTCGCTGCAAGGCTGATGTGCCGCGCAAAATATCTCCTCAGACAATCGCACATGAGTTCCGGGGAAAACTGAACTTTCAAAACTTCCGGGGCGCACTCTCCTATTGGACCGTGTGGGTGGGCCCTGCCTTACCTGTCCCCGCCCTAGTACCTGGCAGCTCCAATACTAGTGTCCCCCCGGAAGTTTAGAGCTTCAATTTTCCCCGAAGAGTCTTGCGATTGTCCGAGTAAAGGCAGATTTTTTGGTTGGAAAAGCTCGCGACATAAAACAAACCTGTCCATACTTCTTCTTGTTCTCTCTCGTCCCATAATCGTACATAGAAACTGTACCCTTCTTCACCATTTGCAGCCAATGCATGACGTTGAGAGATGACGTGCCTGCCGGTGTATGGCTCAGATATACAGGTGTTCGGGTCTAAAAAGTCAAGGTCTAATAAATAGTGGTGCAACGTCGTGTGGAGTTTAGAAAGGAATGGCAGAGAATTTTCCTAATGTTGCATTTTCCGAAATGAACGTTGGATTCCTTCTATAGGAAACCAATTTTGTTCTCTAACGAAACTACGTAAAAATGCGCCATGAGAGAAAGAAGAAGATGAAGGGTGGGGGGGGGGAGTTAGATTAGATGAACTAGGGGAAAAGACGGATTTCATTTGCCTTTGACAATTTTTCGAACATTTCCCGTGATACCTATGATGCAACGCTGTTGCTCGTATTGTCTTACGTGAACAAAAAACCCCTTATACAATCGAATGAGCAGAGTAGATAATATAAACTTTGATTCAACTGGATTGGCGGCTGGAAAGAGGGTCTTTGTGACGAAAATTAAGGCAGCTCGCGCCCGCGACGCAGCTGCGTCTCTCCCGTGCTACTCTCTGACTATTACCTAGCCTTAATTTACAAAGCCCCGCCTTCCAGCCGCCAAGCCAGTATTCAAAGGGGCCCAACCAAGAGATTATACTACCAGAAACTTACATCGTTCATCTGGTGGCTTTCTGGTCCTGCGATCAGGAAAAGTACATTATCACAAAGTTCTTCTTTCACGTTCAATCCAGCACAAACGCTATCGGCAACTATTTTCATAATCCATCCATTCGGCAAAAACTGTCCTGCTCCGAACAAATCGAACCAACCCTGAATTTTGAAGTTGAACTGTCTATTGTCAAAGTGTGAAACAAAGGACTTACGTCAAATTCGAGTCCAAAGTCATCAGCCAAGAATTTAAACAGTCCTTTGGCGTGCTTAACGGATCCAACAGGAGCGAGTGCGAAGAACTTCTTGATCTACAATCCAACTGCTCTTTATAAAAAGACTCCTCAGAGGTCTGGCTTCAAATTGATAGAAGTCGAAATAGAAGAAAGTTGTTTTAGGTCTAACATACGCAAAATTTCCATTTCTGACTGTGAAAAACCAGCTTTTTCAGTCCCTCGCCCTACCTACTTTAAGAATCTCTCTCAAGTAATTGTTGAGAATTATCTTGCCATGTGACCAACATATGCCTATGGTTATAAAAATCAGGATATTTGCAGATTTTTCTTCGTTCAAATCACTGAAAGGAAGGCCTTCAGGTTTTTAGGTAATTTCGAATGTATTATAGTACCTATTGTTAGCGTTATGTGCTTAAGAAAGTAAAGTAAATACAAAACTGATAGGAACAAGTATCACCCATATTTTCCAATTCTGTTTTTTTGCTGATTTTATAAGGAGAACCGTACCTTTGATGAAAAAGCCTGATCAATGGAGAGCTTCGAAAACATAGTAATAGTCCCTTGCGAGTGCCCAATGTAGTACAGATCCTTCTGTCCAGAGACATTCAGAGCTTTATCAATCATTGACTCCAAATCGTATTTCGCCATCTCGTCCCATCTAAAAGGCTTCATTTCCGTTTCTTACAGTGTAGGTTACAAATCCTACGTGAACTCCCAGAATTTGTCTTGTTTCGGGCTAAGGTTGATGTGCTTCGAGCTGTAAGTATTACCGCGCATGTTACCGAGCCAAACATCAAAGCCAGCATCAGCAAAGATAAAACCTCAAAGCATGGAAACTTGAAATTTTAGTGGAACTGAAAACTCTACTCTTACCAGCACTCTCATCAGGCAAATTAGTGATCCAATTACTGCTACTGCATTCGAGACCATGCTGCATGAAAACCACTGGTCGCGGTTTTATGGGTTTCGCATCTGCAGAACCAAAATTAGACTCTCTCTCTCTCAAGTATTCAGGAATTTTTACCGTTTTTGCCATATGGTATCCTGTGTAGCTCCAGAACGTATCCATCTTCTGTGGTTACAGTGTAGATTTCTGCTGGATAACCCCAATGCTCAATGATTTGAGGCTGAAGGATTGAGTCAAACGGGCGTTTCATATTTATAAAAGACGAAATTTTTAAGGAAAAAAGAGACAGATGAAAATTTGACAGTTTTTTGAACATGAAGGAGAGAAACCACGCGCTTACTAAGAGTGTGTTGCAACTTGACGGCGGATCAAGCATGTATCTGTTTTTATCATTCAGTACCATCGTAGTGCTATAGTCTGATTAGAATTTGGCTGACCCATCTTTGAAAATATTCTCAATTTCTTTGGTCAGCTAAAGTATACTCTGCACGCAGACATAACTTTGAAGCAAATCTCTTGTAGAGCAAGCCTTTGCCTCCAACACTATTGACGACGAGAATTTGAAAGTCAATTCAAAGAAGAATTTCGTTTTTTTTAAACATGCTTCTGAGGCAGCATATTGGAAACGATAGTATTTTAACTCTGCTAAGTGCGCATAAATGTCTTCAAAATCAGTTTCGAAACTATTTTTACGAAGCTGCCATGGTAGAGCTTCTACAAACCTCATAAGTGGCGAAATTATCTGGGAAGCTGTTCACACCTGAATTCGCCCCCCCCCCCCCAATTGATTTTGAATACAAGGTGCTTCTACGCAGGCATTTTTCGCAAATACATCTTCTCAATTCACAAAAAAAAAACAATCTTTTTTAACAATGGCAACTAGAACTGTATGATAGTGCAAAGTATGCCCCACATCCACAGCATGGAATGTTTTAGAAAGAATTTGAGTGCATTTAGTTACAGAGCAAAATATGAGTTTCAGGAACTTCTATTTTTTAGCATTCCATGACATAGATTTCAGATTGTGTTTCTCGGTGGTTTTTTGTGGTATTGGTGCAAAAAACTGGCACCGGTAATTTTGACGCACCCCGTATATCTTTAATAATGGTGAACATTAAGCATTTGTTGTACAGTTTGAAAACTATTGTTGATTATTGGTGGGAGACTTTCTTCTTAACCTATTGCAAGTAGATTGTTTTCCACTTTCCTTTACGTGAAAGATGCTTGTTTACTAGTAGTATACACTTGCAATTTACACAGCATTAGGCGACAAAATCAAAAATAGCGTGAGACTGAGTAGTAAACTCTACAACAAGTGGAGTGACGAGTTGTGAATCATTCTTGTGTGTTCGCTAAATGAAAAACTCGCTTGACAGTAAATTAGTCGAATGAATCTAACATAAGTAGAGGGATCCCCAAGCACTCACCGTGGTCATCTCAACCTCTGGATCTTCATGTTTAGCGGCAAGGACAGCAGTCGCAATCACAGCGACCAGAAGGAGAACGCACCGAAGCATGACTCGGGCGAAAATGCTCGAAAAAACCCGCTATCTTCTGGTTTAAGTACCTATTCTGGCAATGCCTGACGCAGCACAAAAGATAGGGGTCCAACGTGACCATTGTTCCTTTTATCAAGCAAGTAATTACCGCTGCTGATGGCCATTACAAGCTGGCATCTTTTTTTTTGTACGAGGAAATCGTTATGCTAAAAAAACTAGTTAGGCACTGTGAAAAACGCAAAGTTTGATTGTAAAAACATTGTTTGGCCCTCCTTTCCTTGGCAATCACCACTCCTTCAGCTTCAAAGTGCACACACAAGCGAACATTCTAGTCATTTGAATAGCATGCATTTTATGATATCCTTTCTACTGACTCTTCAAATTTTAAGTCTTTTTCTGCGGTAGCAAAAAGGTTTTCTTATTATGACAATAGCAAGAGAGACACACGCAGTCCATCTTACGATTTCAATCGAATGGTCAAAGTGAAGTTTTGATAGAATTTGTGTTACATGTTTGTAAAATTCTAGCCGGTAAACTTATCGATTCCAAATTCTTAAAAACTGGGACACCTAGTATGACGTGTCTCATTTGACTATACGGCCTGTCAACTTTGGCAAATCAGAAACGGTCACTGACAAATTGCTAGCACTCATTTTTAACAAATAAACAAGCAATTCCAGGAAGTCTGTATCGCTGAGCACCAGTGGCGTACCTAGGATTTCCGCTCGGGGGGGGGGGGGACAAAAATTTTCTTCTGATGAAGGTGCGTGGCGTTAGCCACGCACTCTGAAGATTTTTTTGGGATGCTTTCCAAAATTTTTGCGGCTTTTGACCTGGCGACAGCCACGCCCCCGAAAAATTTTTTTTACTGGGCTAATTTGAATTTTCAAAATTTTTTAAATATTATTTCAATTATTTACGAGACAAAACAACTCGCTCGCACATTTTTATAACATATTTAAGCAACTTTCATAAATTTCGCGATCCATTCTCGGAGGGGGGGGGGGCGCTCCCCTCCCCCTCGGTACGCCACTGCTTAGCAGTATTCAAGCCTTCCTCACCTTTCCCTAAAAAGGATTTCGTAAATTTTTTTCTTATCAATAGGAGCAGAAACATTAGGGCCTGACTTTCACTTCTGTTCCTTGTTCTTCGACTAAAGAACTATTTTTTTTGAGAAAGTGCGTTTCATTTCAGAGAGGCATGCACTTCTTTTTTTTCACCTTAGTGTTTGTGGATTGCAATGGGAAAGGTTCATGGCTTTATGAACTCAATCCTACTCTTTCATTCCCAAAAACCAGGTCTTTTCCGATTTTACCGTCCGATGCAGAGGGTGTCCCAAAAATGTGCCTACGTTCTGACTGTCGATGAATCTCTTGTCATAAATTCTTTGGATAAATTTTGGGTGCTGTTTTGTAGAGCTGCCTTCAGCTTATATTCACAATGTAAAGGGTTTTCCTTCATAACTGTAAATTACGGTAGGGAACTATGGAGGGTCGTATTTTGGCTTAGAAAGGAAAGAAAATGACTCAAAAATTCTCACTCTAGGCTGATTCTACGAAGTTTGCGTCTTATCTTCATTTCTCAGTGAGTTATGCCGGGTAAGCAGTAGCAACCTTTTTTCGATGTTGCAAAAAATGTGATTACACCGTCTAGAAAGCCTTCACAATCTTGTACAAAGTTAACTGTCAACAGCGTCTATGAAAACCCCATTACACAAGTCTCCAAATCTTTTTTGAAATTCAAGTTGGCGCTTTATTGGAGCAACTGCATTGCACTCTGCGTGTAACCAGTACAGTTTGTCTTCGTACTGGAGCGTATCAAACGATGATTTCAGGTGTAAAGTTATAACTATTGCACACTTGATCAACTGACCTGTTGTTGTGCTCCTGAAATTGTAGTACGTTGTAAAAATCTTTGCTCTTTAATGTTTTGAAACTGTCACTATGTAGGACAAAAACATCGCAATGACGTCACTGTACACCACGTCTGTCGTAGAACTCCAAGAGACTGAAAGCCAAAGTCATGTTTTTTATTCTCAAATAGGACATTTTGAATTTGACATGAGCACTAATGTGTACAACACAAGGATTGCTCATTTGTTGATCAGATGATTCTGAGGCAAATTACTGCGTTGCTTGCCAAACAGTAATTGTTTTAATTCTATGCACTGAGTAGGGCAAAACATGTGGTCGCTATGGTCTTCGCCAAATGAGTCTATCCTAAGCATATAAAAAACACTCAAAAACACATGCTGCAACCGAACCTAAAGCATGTCCCGAAGCTTATTTGTTCTTTGTCTCATCGCCCTCGTTGCTTTAATAAACGCTCTTCCTGTAGCAGTCGTGGAACGATATATTCCCATTGCTGTGGATCCAGACGGTGTTCCGTAAGTTTTCGACCATTGAAGATTATAAGAAGTTTATTTTAGCCAAACTTATAATCCATTTACAGCCTTCATCGTGTTAAACGACAATTCTTCGGTGGCTTCGGATTTCCCTTCGGAGGTTTTGGAGGTTTTGGAGGCAGCTATGGCAATTCTTACGGCTACAGTCAAAGCTCTAGTTTTTAACGCATACAACAATGGTTACAATATGGGTTTCTTTGGATAAAGTAATGAGCCGGCTCCTGACCGATCCAAAATGATATTATCTTTGGCCTGTACAGTTTAACTCATTATTTGCTTATGGAAAATAAAATTAACTTCCATGTTCGACCTTCTATGAATCTTGGCATGACTTGATTATCTTATATGTGTTTTTGAACGGCGGCCAAGATTGGTATACAAACAATTTATTGGTTGGGTAACGTTTCGGCGCCAACGCCGTCTTCAGAGCCTGTAATCAAAAAACGTATGTGTGAAGTACTTGCTGGCCCCTCTCGCCGTTACGATTCGAACTGTGTTGAGCGCGAGACCAGCAAAGAGCCAGACCATATCTCACCTTATTCGACGTCAGTCGAGTGATCTGACCGCTCGTGGTCAAGCCGTGCAGAATGTGATGGTATGCCTTTGCTCTCTGTGATGTTTATACTTTAACAATCAAAACCGCAGAGGCTTTGATATGGTGATAACTCTTTGATTACGGTAATGCACTCGTCCTTTTTGTTCATTTTGGGATTACGTGACGTAATCCAAAATGCTGTGTCTTGCGTGGGATAGTTTCTTGCTCGTAGGACAAGATTGTGGCAGCAATATCAAACGGCATATTATCGTGCGACACTCTGCTATGTGCACTTAGGGGAGTGGATGCTTTACGTTTTGTGAGTCCGACTAAGTGCTCTTTGATCCGTAGACACAATGGTCGTCCGGTCTCACCTACATATTCTTCACCGCATACTCGGCAGGTAATAAGATAGACGACCCCGCACTTTAGGCAATCACCTGGTCTTCTAAAGGGACATATCATGCCAATTTGGTGTTGAGCAAATATTGTCATATGCGCGATTGCGGATTAGCTGCTTCTTCAGATTGGGAGGAGGAATGTCTACAACTCTTACATATTCTTGCAAGCCCTCTTGTACTGCAAATTTATTGACGATTGCTACATTGTATGTGCGAGCCAAAAGGAAGTCGATACTTGTTTCGATATTCTGAATGCGCAATCGCCAAAAATAAAGTACACTCGCGAAAAACCTCATCAAAACTGGTTAGCTTTCCTGAATGTTGAGGTTTATTCACGCAACGGAATTTGGAAAACCAAGTGGTACCGAAAGCCTACCCATAAAAATATCTTAAGTACTCTGCGTTGATACCACTGCTT